>JAJMBV010000001.1:0-600000 GCA_030585085.1 Petasospora xishuangbannaensis | reverse complement strand
GAGAATGCTCAGAAGAGGAGAAGGCACCCTGCAGTTCTCTTGGGAAACGTTCAAGGACATAGTCCATGGCCAAAATACCAGAAATGGTACCAGTATCATAACCGTAGAGTACACCAGCAAACGCGGCGAACATACCAACGAAGACAGCCATGAAGGTGGAACCTTCAGTCTTCTCTTCTGGTTTAAAGAAGATTCTCACAATCCGGTTGGAGGACATCTTGTGATATTTTAAAGTTGTAAGTTTGGGAGAAGATAGTACAATGTGAAAGCACTCTCACCGAAAATTACTTCCTTGGGGGAATCCATCTGCTTATATACCCCAGAGTTCAGCAGAATAAATTTGGGCCACACGTCGAGAATCGCCGGGTGAAATCAAGACCTGCTGTCAGAGTCCGGAGATTTTGGTTTCGCCGAGTCCCAAAGTTTTTCCATGCGCCCCATACGCGCGGCCCCAGACCCGCTAGTCCCGCTAATGCAGACTCCAAACTCTGAAAAGTGTGCTCTGCATGAAAGAGCTGGCCAATCAGAGCCATAGAACCTCCACTGCCAAGCAGGTTCCACGGAGAAACAACCATAAAGGGGATTTAAAACATTCCCCACAGATGTACTTATGATTACAAAGACGTGTTTTTCCTAGTACTTACAGGTATTTCTGAGACCAGCAAAATAACCTCCGATGGGTAAAAAAAAGTAAAGTGACAATACTTAGAAGTTGCGTTGATGGTTGTCCCAAGGAAAATAAAAGCCAGTCCATAGATTAAAAGAGGTTGCTAACACCCTGTTGCATCCGGAGTTACCTGTAATAATAGTAGATGCTACACCAGTAGCACCGTAACTTTTATCGTCTATCGTCTATCGTCTCCAGCAGTAGCCGAGCCTACAGTTCCATAGAGTCAAACCCGGGGGTGACTCCTCAGATCTGGAGTTGCCGGCTATCGAGCCGCACGCGCAAAAAATAAAGGCAGTACACACCGAGGTCGAAGGACACTTTCTGATGTCACCTCGGACACCCAACCCCAACCTTTCTAAAAATGGACGTTTGAACGACTTCCAGGGTCTAGGTTTTCAGATAGGCGGTCATGTGGAATCACCAGTTCCAAAAGATGCCCCAAAGGTTGCCGCAGCTGACGTGCCCCACAGAGGGGCCTAGGCCCACTACCCTTCCCTTTCTCCGATTAGAGGTAATTCCAGCCCATCAAGAATTCAACTTTTCCGGAAAAATGGTCGGAAAACCCCAAAACGCGAAGAAAATGAGGACACGGTCTACAGAAAAGAAAACATGATCTAGTACAAGCACTAACTATGGAAGATCTACTCAGGGTATGTGGATCAGTTGCGAAAACAGGCACATTCCTTTTTGGAAGTAACAACCCACTGTACTGTCGTATGCTCTATCCTCGTTTTTCCCCGAACCACATACACTTTTTCCGTACGGCTCGAGGGTACATTCTGCCCCGGAATTCTGGAAGCGCTGCTGCACTGAAAGGCAGGACTGAGACTAGTCTCTCAGTTCCCCACACTGCAGAAAGATTAGCACGACCAACGAATTGCCCGCCACTCTTAGGATCAGCGAGAGTTAAAAGATGGAATCTCAAATCTTAAATGATACAACTCGAGAAACGAAATCGAAAAACCCGTACTAAGTGCATAAAGAGAGGGATTCACTTCTTTCAGTTTACGCTAGGACTTCCTCTACGGAGGCGTCTACTGGCAAGTATTCATGGGACCCTATGTACCTTGGGAAAAACTCCCAGCTTACTGGAAAGCGCAACAAGTCGCAGTTTTTGCCCCGCACGCATGCACGAATACCAGACTCTTTAGATTGCGAGGCTCTCTTTCTTGGGATTCCTCCGTAAACCGGAGCAAAAAAATTCTCCGGAATGCAGGAATCCGGAAAAAGACTTTTTCCGGAACCAGACCAAGACCAGACCGTTTTCCCTTCGCAGATGATGGCGCCGTACGAGAGGTTTACTCACTCCGTAAATGTGCCTCTCAAGTCTCCGCTTGTGAGTGTAACGGCGAGTTTTCAACTCTGAGACTCGGATATGCCCATTTTTTGATGTCGTGCGCTATTGCTGTTGTTCAGCCGTATGACTGGTAAGATTCTACCCTAGCGACGGACGTTCCGGACCAATGCGCCTTACACGGCTGTTTTCGTTTTTTTTCCTTGTTAGAATAATAAGATGTAAAAACCAAGCATAGAGAGGAGTACTAGATATGTCATTCGGAACTGAATATCTCCACATCGATCGGTAGATGACCAAATTTAGAGACTCAGTTATGGGGTTGAAAATTGGATCATATATCTGTTGGCTGTTGGGATGTAAGCTTTCAGAGATGTCCGGGTGTTATCCACTAACATTATTCCTTACTCTCACTTGACTCAAAAGGAAGTGAAATCATAGGTCAACATACAATACTCTATATTTATATTCTCAACAGCTCTATAATAGTTTGGGATGAAATTGAAATAGGTTATTGTAAAGTTTGAAACTCTTTACAATAGGCCAACAAGCATTAGAGAGCAAGCCTTGAATTCAAAATTCAAAATTAGTATTCTATAGTTTTATATATATATATATTCTTTAATTGCTTCTAAACTCAAATAACATCAAATCAAATTAGTACCCCCCCCAAAAAAAAAAAAAATTTAATCGAAAACAGTTGGTTTCTTCATTACCAATAGGAATACTTCAAAACAACATAGAAGCCTTCCAAGATATAGGGTTTGTTCACGCCCCCGGCATCTAAAACTCAAACTATAACGAGATAGCCATTAAACTTTACCGGAATAATTCAAGGACATTTTTCGAAGCTATCAGGCAGTCGCAGAAAAGACGAGAAATGAAGAGAAACGTTTTGTTGGTAGCTACCTGGTATGGTTTCTAGTGCAAAGTTGTGGGTCCCGAAAGCGTTTTAGTTATCAATTATACCAAAGCGATCAAAAATTTGAATATCTGAAAACGATGTGAATGGACTAGAGTTTTATTGGATTTACTTGAAAAGCTAAATAATTTGCCTATTACTTCGGGATCTCACACTCTTTTAGAGTAGCAAAAGCTGCTAAAATAGAAAATCAGGTTTCTTCACCAATTTCTTACTCAGATAGCGATGACGACGATTTCTATTGTTGCATTGAGGCATACTTCTCAGCTTCTCCCCTGCCGGCTTCTTTTGCGTATTGAGAATTAGAGAGATCCTCCTACACAGTAAATGGAAATCTGTAAGTATTAAGTACATTCTTGCCAGCATGTTAACAAGCATACTTCAAAGTGGAATGATGAATGTTGTAAGATGAACGCTGTAAGTTTTAAGGGAGCGCATCGCTCTCCCTCATCACCGATTAGAAGTTCAAATCTCACTGGATCTTGAAGTTATGTTCAAAATACGTCATTTGCTAATATTATATATATATATATATCTACTTTGGTAAACAACCGAGTTGAAGCACTAATTGAGTTGCCAAGTTTGCGTAACCAACTCTTCCGCTGGAGAGGAGCGGATCTGGACGACATCAACTAGGAACACAATATGACTGTGCTCACGAAAGCAGCCGCCGGAGAAGGCCCCCAGGGGGGTCCAAAAGAAGTCTTACAAAAAGTTCTACGGTGGGAAAAGATACACGTGGCACAACGGAAAAGTCGGTTAGCGAAAACCCTACTTAAATGAGGAAGAGGGTAATGATGTACTCTCATCAATGCGCTTTCGAGAGTATGATCTCTGCCAGTTTGAAGTACATGATCAAACAATTAAATCTTAAGGGATCAGAACTGGTCAACCAAAGATTTCTAGTGATCTAGGCATTACAAGTCATGACCTTATATTGAGATGGTTTTCAATCCTGGGAGTTTGCAGGTAAAAGCTGTTGGTAGAGCTATTAAAGCGGCACGCCAGATGGCATAGACGTTTGTACACAAGTCCGCGTCTTATCCGTGATATATCTCAACCTTACCCTGGAGTTATCATACCTACAGAAACAAATACTATATGCTACATACTGGCTTGATAAGGCGGTGTTCAGTACGAATTCCTAGAGAACCCGTCGCATGAACATTCCAACATCTGATGATGGTTATTGTGAGGATGCGATATGGCAGCAGACACTGTAAGAATAAAGGTGGAATTCTGAAGCAGATACTGACCTTTCCATTACCAAGACTACAACTCCTTATTCCAAAGAAAGAATTGCTAAAAGAGGTCACCTGTTTTGGGATAACAAGTTAGTTCTTTGTCGTGTAAACAAGAGACCACAAGCAGGCAGTTGCCCCATTGAACATTGGACCGTTGGTTGCTTGCGAAATACGAGGATGAACAGTAAATACAAAAAAGAAAAAACAAGAAAGGAAAAAATACACAAGTTGAAAGAAGAAGACAACAGGGCAGGGCAAGGTAATGCTCTTATTGGATTCTCTTACCTTACTTTGTACCATTTGGTTCGAAAACAGCACCACTCCACTTTCCTTAAGAACTGCGAGAGATTTTGAAGCCTCACGACCACCTGTTTTCTAATTAATCTATTACCCACCAAGCACCAACCCTGCCGGAGTCAGCAATTGTTGCTGCAGATAGCGACGCAGATGGCAGATTGGCACATTCTCCGAACTTCGGCTATCCTCACACCACGTCTTTTTCCTAGTGCGCTAATTCTGACAGACCCACTGTTTCTCAAAGATATCACATCCTTGTCAGGGGAGACGTCTCGTGGCGCGCGCTGTTGTGTGTGTCCTTTTTAAAAAAGAAAAACCCCGGGATAGGCGTGGCACTACCCGAGCACGCCCGGAACAACTTCTTAGGTCTTAGGTTCGAGCGGCTACATAGTCCGGGTCGGTCAGATGAAAGATCTGCCAGTCGTAGCAGAATGGATTAACCCACACAGTTGAAGGACTCTACTCAGTGTATCCCTATAGGGATTTTCCGTTCCAGCCATCGCTCTGTATGGAGAAAAAAGTACATGGCGATGAGATCAGAAGCCCGGGTGTGGCCCGAATGCCGGGCGGACAATGCCCCAAGTAAGTGCTAAAAGAAGCGAGCAAAGCCGTAAACAGCAAGAAACCATATACAACAGCGGGATGAGAGGAGGAAAGGACCAGGAAAAAGCAAGTATGTAGGGAAAAGGAGGAAAGAGACGAAAGAGAAAAAGAGAATAAAGAGAAAAAAAAATAGAGAGAAATCTACAACAAAGCTAGTATAAAGACGGACTAAATGGCTGGCCACGAGCCACATATACAAAACCGTGCCGGGGGCTCAAACAGCTGAGGCGGGCGGGACGGTGTTGTCCTTTATGGAATTCCGAGATAGAGACGGTTGGGGACACATGTACTCCCGTTCTCCCATCAACAACTCAGACACTGCGAGAGATGAGGTCCTACGGGCAATCGGCCACCCCACCAAACAGTATCCAATTACCCTTATAGCCATCCCAGAGGGTAACACCATAGTGGGATCGTCCATAAAATCCCCTTTCCTGCCAAGCGCCCCGCGCAAAAGATAGCCTAATGATGGGGATAGAGAGGAGAATGTACGCTAGCCCCAACAACACTTAAGCGTACGACGACGGCACCGGCCGTTGTCGGCTTTCCCCTCAGCTTTGACCGAGAGAGACAAAAGAGAGCTCCATAGCGAGGTTTATCCGTGTTCTTTGTATTCCTTTTTCTTCTATCTACTGGGTTTCTTTTTCTTGCCATTCTTTTCTTTACCCTTCTAGACCCTTTTGGGTACCTCTTTAGGCCCTTAGCCGTTGTCCTGCTCCTTTTCTCGCCTGGCCCCTTTCTTAGATCTAGTCTTGTCCGTTATCTTGGTCCTGTCTCCCCTCCTTGTTCTTTTTTTTTTCTTTTTTCTTTTTTGTTTTTTCTTTTTTCTTTTGTCTTTTGTCTTTCTTTTTTTTTTCTTTTTTTCGCAGACGATGGCTGTCCCGGTGAATCCCGGGATCGGTCGCCAAGTGTCGCGTCTGCGATTACCAAAAACAGTATCACCTCCGCCAGGCGTTCCGGAATGCTCCGATGGCGAGAGGAGGTAGCCTACATCTCTAAACACCGACAAGGTAATGTCGTAGTGGCGTGTATTTCTTGATATTAATGGGAAAATTGCGTCAAAACAAGCGGGAGGTCCGCTGGTTGGTGAGATACACACTACAGACTCCACTACACCGTATCTATCCAGTCACCAGGGGTGTGCAGGTGGCCACGGGCCTAGATGGAAAGGTGTCAAACAAAGAGCCGGGCAAGGCGCTGCTGCGCGAACCATAACGCTCCGAGGCCGCAAAATAAAATAAATAAAAATCCAGCCGCGCGCATGTCCGGTTGGAAAGCGTAGGCGAAGGAATCGCAGGCCTTTATAATCTCCCTCTCTGCTCACGGACAAGCGCTTCCTTACGTCCTCCAAGGCGCTTTTTAGCTAGACATTTTACCCTTCAACTTATCCCGGGATTTAACGAAACTCCATTAGGGGCACTTCACTTCCTAGATTCTCCGCCTGCCCAGCAAACTCGCCCGCTATCTGTGTGTGTGTCTGTGTGCCAATCTCCTTAGGCTCTCAAACCGTAACCGTCGTTCAACCTGTTGCTTCTGCATTCTTAAGAAGACCTCCAGCCGCCCACCTTCTTTCTCCCCGAATCATGCTTAGACTCTCTTCTTCTGGTTCATGGGCCCAAATTGCCTCTAGAAGACTAATGACAAGAGAATACGCTTCTGCTACACTTACCAACAGTATGGCTTCCACTACTCGCGATGCCACTGTCGGCAAGGACCACCACCAGTCTTCGTCGACTGCAACAAAGAAGACCCCAATTGGAGCTGAAGCTATCAAGCAGTTCAACACCCCTAAGGCCACAAGACTCTCTGTTGATGGTCCTATTGAGTGTTCTCTTACAGGATTCCAGCTGCTGAATTCGCCTCTTTTCAACAAGGGTTCAGCGTTCACCATCGAAGAGCGTGCAGCTTTTGGCCTTGAAGGTCTTCTCCCAGCTCAGGTCAACGACCTCAATGACCAAGTTGAGAGAGCTTACAAGCAGCTTTCGTATCTCAAGACCCCTCTTGCTAAGAACGACTTCTGTTCCTCTATGCGTGTTCAGAACAAGGTGCTCTTCTATGAGCTTGTCAGACGTCACATCAGAGAACTTGTGCCGATCATTTACACTCCAACAGAAGGTGATGCTATCGCAGCCTACTCCCACAGATTCAGAAAACCTGAAGGCTGTTTCCTTGATATCACAGATCCAGATTCCATTGAGAGAAGGCTTGCAAACTTTGGTGAGGACAAGGATGTGGACTACATTGTCGTCTCTGATGGTGAGGGTATTCTCGGTATTGGTGACCAGGGTGTTGGTGGTGTTCGTATTGCCATATCTAAGCTTGCATTGATGACGTTATGTGGTGGTATTCATCCTGGTCGTGTTATTCCAGTGTGTCTTGATGTCGGTACCAACAACAAGAAGCTTCTTAACGATGATCTTTATATGGGTAACAGATGCGAAAGAGTGCGTGGTGAAGAATACGACAACTTTGTCGACAAGTTCATCCAGGTAGTTAAGAAGAGATTCCCATCCGCGACCCTCCATTTCGAAGATTTCGGTGTAACAACCGGTAGACCACTTCTCCAAAGATATAGAAACCAGTTAGCTTGTTTCAACGATGATATCCAGGGTACAGGTGCGGTCGTTATGGCTTCTTTCGAGGCTGCCTTGAAGCACACAAACAGAGACCTTCTGGACTCACATATTGTGATTTACGGTGCTGGTTCCGCCGGTCTTGGTATTGCCGATCAGATTGTCAACCACATGGTTACCAAGGGTCTTTCCCCTGATGAGGCCAGATCCAGAATTCATGCTTTAGATGTCCGTGGTTTGATTCTTGACAGTATGAAGGACTCATCAACCCCAGATCAGCATTTGTACGCTGACAAAGCCGCAGACTGGAAAGGAATCGACACCACTTCTTTGTTTGAGGTTGTTAAGAAGATTAAGCCAACTTGTTTGATTGGTTGTTCTACACAAGCTGGTGCATTCACAAAGCAAATTGTCCAGGAGATGTACAAGCACAACCCACGTCCGATTATCTTCCCACTTTCGAATCCAACAAGACTCCATGAGGCTGTTCCAGAGGACCTTATGGCCTGGACCAACAACGATGCGATGGTTGCCACAGGCTCTCCGTTCAAACCAGTTGATGGCTGGGTTATCTCCGAGAACAACAACTGCTTCTCGTTCCCTGGTATAGGTCTTGGCTCTGTTCTCTCCAGAGCCAACGTGATCTCTGATACGATGATCTCTGCTGCTGTTGATTGTCTTGCTTCTCTTTCACCACTCGACAAGGATCCTAGGGCCGGATTGCTTCCACCTCTTGAAGTGATCAACAACACTTCTGCTAAGGTTGCAGCTGCAGTTATTCTCCAGGCACTTAAGGAAGGAAATGCAAGAATCGAAGATGAGATTCGCCCTGGAAAGGACGAGTACGTCAAAGTGCCTAGAGACTTTGACGAGTGTGTTGAGTGGGTTAAGTCGCAGATGTGGAAGCCAGAGTACAGACCTTTGATCAAGGTCGAGCACAGTGATTGCATCCACACACATCAGTATTAAACGGGTGGACTGGGCCCAGTGACTCAATTTGCTCTAAGAAAAGAATTAATGAACCAAAAAAAACCGATAAACTAATACAAATGCGATATTACGAGATAAAAGTAGCAGCATTTTATATATAATGGAACTGTAGCTCCACACTTGGTCTCTTCTTGGAAATCTGCCAAGAGAGCTGACAGTGTGGCTTTGACGTGGATATGGAAGCTACCCAATCCCTGGCGCATCAGCTACACCACAGAGATACAACTAAAAGAACTATTTTAAAAAAATAATTATGAGAATGCCAAAAAAAATAAACCATGAATATTCATTCGGTTTTATACCATTTTTAGATTCGCCGATTGAGCTAGATCGCACAAATTAGCCGTTTCGCGGCGCAAAGAAGTGCAAATCCCCGATGTGACCTCTAGGCTCAATTCAGGCCTGCAACAAGTTGTTCATCAAGCCACCCTAAACCGCTACAAACACGTTCCAAAAGCAGATATAGTATATCTCCAGCTACCAATTACGCACATAACCCGGAATGCCGTCCCTGGCCAAAACCTGGAAGAACTTCAAGAAGAACAGGCGTGCCCATGTCGTGTTGATTACGCTGGCGACTCTCCTGTGCATTTTCAGCGTGCACCAATCCATCAATGGCGTATCTAATTCCAACATCAGCTTTACACAGAGAATCATATCCAACACATTGAAACCACCTGCGAAGCCAGAGTCTTCCATTGGCGTATTTCTACAGGATTCCTACAAGAAAAACCGTCTTCCTGAAGATGCGACACTGAGGGAGCAACTCCACTTCCAATTCCCATACTCCAGGGAGCAACCTATTCCAAAGCTTATTTGGCAAACGTGGAAATATCCTCGGGAATCAGAGAACTTTGGCGAAACTTTCTACAAGCTCACTAATAACTGGATCAAAAAGAATCCAGAGTATGCGTACTCTCTTGTTCCGGACAGCATGGCCCACGATCTAGTGAAGTATCTCTACCAAACCGTACCACAAGTTCTTCGTGCTTACGAATTGTTACCGAAACCCATCCTCAAGGCAGACTTCTTCAGATATTTGATTCTCTTTGCTCGCGGTGGAATATATTCTGATGTTGATACATCGGTCCTAAAACCAGCTGCGACTTGGATCTCTAACAACTCGACACTTTACGACGAGAAAAATGTGGCTGGACTAATTGTGGGAATCGAGGCGGATCCTGACAGACCTGATTGGAACCAGTATTATGCAAAGCGTGTTCAGTTCTGTCAGTGGACTATCCAGAGCAAACCCGGCCATCCTATGCTAGGTGAGCTGATTGCTCGTATCACAGAAATCACACTACAGAAAGAGAAGGATAGAACATTAAAGAAAGTGGTTGGAAAAGATGCAGGAGATGACATAATGAACTGGACAGGTCCGGGAATCTTTACGGATTACATATTCAAATATGTCAATGATTTGCTATCGTTGAAGCCGAGTATCCGTATTGTCAACAGAACCCCAAAGAACGCTCACAATAGCGACGTAGACATCAAGCACGATGGGATCGATTGGCACTTTTTTACACTCATGACAGAACCAGTGGTGATAGATGATGTACTAGTTCTTCCTATAACTGGGTTCTCACCTGGAGTGGGACACATGGGGTCGAAACCGACCAGTGATCCTGATGCTTATGTGAGACACATGTTTGAGGGAAGTTGGAAGAACGAAGAAAACAGGCATATTGGCGATGATTCGAAGAAGAGGGTGTACAAGAAGCCCAAGAAGAGTCCGCATTAGAGTCGGAGTCGTGTGATTAATTTATGAACAAAAAGTTGAAGTATACAATTAAAGAAGTAGAAGAAAAAAAAGACAAGAGTTTGGAGGCGTAGAACAGGTATGGCATCATCTAGAGCCGTAAAAGTGTCTTAAAGTATGTGGTGAAAGCAAGGAAAGAGTTATCAGAAGAGGATGTGATTATGCGTTGGTAAGTGATGGGGTGATTTGAAAGAGTGAGGGCGAGAATGAATATAATGAAAAGAGTTTAACGCCGCCAGACAAAGTGATATGAAAACAGAGCAAAACAGAGCAATGACCTGCCATAAGTCAAAAAAGTAATAGCTAGAAATTATAAACGTAAAGTCCTCATAGATTAGAGAATGATGCAGCTAGATTTCTTCTTTTTCTTTTTCTTCTCGATAACAGGCGTACCGGTTGACGTGCTGGCTTTTCCATGTGATTTTGAAACGGCCCTCTGAGTCTGAACATTTGAATGCGAGACAGTACGTTGAGCAGGCTCCTTTAAAGGAGTACCGGCTATCGGAACACCCACTGGAGAAACAACAGATTGTGTTTGGCTATCAAGAGTATCGTTACGCATAATTTGCCTGACAACATCGATGAAAGCCTCATCAACGTTAGTCTTATGCATAGCAGACGTTTCGTAGAACGGAACACGACCCCATTTCTCACTGATGGAAATACCGTCTTCAGGTTTGAGAACACGTTCGCTGACCAGATCACATTTGTTTCCAATGAGGACCATAGGCACACTAGTGGAGTCTTTGATACGCAGCACCTGTTCTCTAAGAGCCAGTAGTTCCTCCAGCGACGATTCATCAGTAACGGAGTAGACAAGAAGGAACCCTTTACCAGATTTGATATAGAGCTCACGCATGGCGGTGAATTGTGCGACACCAGCGGTGTCAAGAATCTCCAGGTCACACGCGCGACCATCAACCTCAATCTGCTTACGGTAAGAGTCCTCGATAGTAGGGTCGTATGAGTCAATGTAGACGCCCTGGACAAACTGGACGGTCAGTGAAGACTTTCCAACACCACCGGCACCAAGAACGACGACTTTGTAATCTCTCATTGTTCGATGTGTGAAGTTTATATGGTGATCTCACTAAATGAGCAGATGCAGTAGATATGTGTCTGGAAAGCGCGTCTGCGGAGCAACAACAGTTGAAAAACAGAGAGAAGTACAACAAATAAAAGCAAACCACCACTAACGATAGGTAAAACAACCTTATAATCGGCTGAAAAAACAGGCAGCGTATACTTGTTGTCGAGGTGGGAAATGTATAAGGGGTATCTGTCGACAGGAAATTCTTTTTCAACTTTTCGCGTCATGTCCGAATACGGAAGTGGTCCTGGAGGTGAGGCACTTGCGCAACTTTAGCAATTTGAGAGCGTCAACGCGAAGAATACCATTAACAGCTACTAGGGTTGGTGTTCTAAAGCTTTAATATTGGTTCTTAAGTTGTTTTTTGAGGCTGTTGAGTATATCTAATGCCACCCTGGCCTGCGCTATAGCTGCTCGTGCGACCTCAAGCTCTTAGCATGGAGTTAGCACACTTCTCTTACAAAACATCGCATAAACGCTGCATCAAGCTTTAAAGAGACCACTGGGAGCTACAGTCTGATCTACCTTAGCAACTCTGCGAACCTACTATATATCCTTAAAAAAGCAACTATCTTATCGCCTACTTTTGCACCCCTGTATAGGAAGGAGACTACAATTCCCCAGGATTGTGATTTCTCAGACATGTGTAAACACACCACTTTTGGCCAGTACGATTAGACAAAAAAACCGGCATTTCTTTTCGGTAAAGTACAATAACGCTCTGTGATTCAAGTCAAAAACACTAGCCATTTTCTAAAGACCCACATTAACAGATTATAAATTAGAAACCACAATACTGTTCCTACGCTCTGAACATCGTATGCATCTGTATGCTCTCCTCACATACAATCGCCGTCGACTACCGTGGTTGTGGTCCAGTGGAAACAGAGCAACCAACTAGTGCCACACCCACAAGTCCATCCAAATAATCATCAGACGCGTTCCACAGTTGGCCAGTACCTCGAACCAGACCACGCCCGACGCTTCTTAAATTTTTTTTAAATTATTTTCATTTATTTTCACTAGTTTGGAGGGCATTATCGTGCGATTTATAAGCTGCCACCATGCGCGCGTTATATTCGCCGATCGCCTATTCTGGAAGATAGAACTCTCTATGCTGCTGGACCTCCATGCTCAGGATATGTACTTGTGCATAATTATACGTTAGCCAACGACCGCGTGGATCCGCCCAGCGGTGTTCTCAAAACGTGTTGAATAATAGTTTTTTTCAACTAGGACAGCTCGAAGCCTGCTTGTGTGAACTCTCATCGCGTTGATCAGTCCCTGTCACAAAATCGGCCCCGTTGCAGCCGTTTTGTGGCCCTCAGAAGCGCCAATAAAGAGTCAATGTAAAAGTGGTGTTTTGCGCAAACTGATACCACGTTTGGCGGAATTGCGAAACGGGAGATGGTGATGCTCCGCGAGGAATACGCCCGCGCTATAACGTGCACTATCCAGACATGAAGGATGGATGAAAGGTGCGGCGGCTGACAACGCAATAAGGTTGCAAAAGAATCGGGTGGTGTATAAGGATCGCCGGACGACACTTAGGATGAACTCCAGGGCACGATCGCTGGTGGATTTGCCGAACGAGGTGCTAGTGCAGGTTTTGAGAGAGATCGATGACTTACACGACTACATCAACCTCAGCGTCGTTTGCCGTCAACTCCAAAAGCTCATACAGAAGATCGTTCTGGTATGTGGAGACGCGCCGCAACCATCAGGAACGTTCAATTTTATTGCAGATGAATACCTATATATGGCAACGCTTGACCCTGGGACATACGACGACACCTTACGCAGGTTTGGGTTCTTTATATTCGAGTTCACAAACCATGTTCCAGATACAAACGCGGATTGTTACCTTATTGCTATAGCCAGGTCAAAGAGGTCAGTCATGCAGAAGATCGTGGAAGTGCTAGTAACCCACCATGCTGCAGAAGTGGCCTTTGCTGACCGTGGAAGTGCTTGGATTAAATACGATCGCTTGGGTACAGTCACAGAGGAGACAAGACAGATTCATGATTATATGAGTCAAGTGGCACTCACAGTCTTCCTCAATAAGTCAGACTTGGCTGTGAATACTTTTGCAAGTAGTCAGAACATGTGTTTTGGTAGAGATCTGATCCGTCTTGGGCACGAATATGAGTTTAGAAATGCTGTTGAGCTGCCGTATTTCTGTTTCAGTAGCTCGTCTTACTATGACTTTAAAATCAAAAGTGAAAGTATCACAAAGCTCGAAGGTTTAACGAGTTCAAGTATGACGAAGCCAAGGCTACCACCGCTACTGAAGTTCTTGGAATTGTCGTACATTCCGAACCTAAGGGAGGTTAGAGGTGTTGCCATTGAGCGTGGACTCAGCCTTAAAGTGTTTGAGCGATTTGAAAACTTAGAGATACTTTGCTTACAGTCAGCATTCACAGGGAACGTAGGTGTTGAAATCTTACCAGACAAAGATGTGACAGAGCTCAGGAAGCTTGTCGAGCTTGAGATCAGCGGGAACTCAGTATCCCTGTATAACACAAGGTTTCCCAGTCTGAAAAAACTCTCGCTACACGTCCATGGAGCGTTTGAACGTGAAACATCTGAATCACTGTTTTTTGAGAAGGTGAGCTGTCCCATCTTGGAGACAGTTTTCTTTGAGATTACATCTATTCCAACCGGCCTTCGTTACCTATTGGATGGCCTCCAGCCATCACTATCGCATTTACAGGAAGCGACACTGAGTTCTAACTCAAGGTCCTTCATTCTTGCAAATAAGCTAATCAACCGAGCCCCTTCATTAAAGAGCCTTTGCCTGTCATATAACGATTTGGGTGTCAATGAGCTCCCACAGGGCCCAGAGAGAAATAACTACAGCGTTAGCGAGTACAATACATTTTTCAGCATTGAGCTCCCACAGCTAAGCAAGCTCCGGCTGATAACTTTTGAAAAGTTCAATATTTCCTTGCTAAGCACGTCAAAGGTATATCCGTCTCTAAAGTTCTTAGAAGTAACGATCCGTATGAAGCCAGAGGAGCAAAGCTACATATTTGACGACGAGCATTATCCTTCTCTTGAAGAGATCAGGATAGATTACAACAAAGGCTATGCCCACCTGCAAAAACGTAATGTGGTGATTGTCTTTGACATTCTGAATCTAAAGGTCACATTTACAAACCAGGTTCCGGACAATGTTGTCTATTTGAAGAAGGCAAGGGTCATGCAACCGTGAGTCCAAGGTAAAATCCTGATTCAAACCTATAGAGATCTACATAAATGAAGTACGATGACATTATGAGAATTGGTGCTGAGAATGTATGGCTAGTTGTCTCGACAATGATGAGACTTCGTTTGAAAAAAACTATCAGAGCTTATCTTGTAGCTCTTTGACATTGAATGAACCCTAAACCCTGAAACTAAAGAATAAGGTTCTTCAAAGGTGCCTCAATTCACCTAATACAATTCAGCAATGCCGAAAAAATAGAACTAATCTAGGCTTAGACAGTCACATTGTCATGTGACTCAACTAGTCATCTTTAGTTAGCCTCTATTCAATGAGCACCTCTGTCGTCTAGTATAGCAGTGTTAGCTACGATTAACTATTGATCCAGCCTATCAATGCCCTGCCTGGAGCACACTCCTCCTGGTTTAACAACGTAGGCTATGAGTCTCAGGCTTATAGACCACCCACTCAATCTATTTATTTTGTGGGGGAAGTGCGACGACCCGATAAGCGTGTTCTAAGAAGACAGGACCATCCCCTATGAAAGAATACATATGGATCAAAGCACTACTTAGGCACTCACGTGGAAGAAGGAAGGGGCATAGAAAGCACAAGACATCATGTCGCTACGAAGAATTGTCATTTCGCTTTCAAACCGTACCCAACCGAGTCTTCAGCAATGTCTGTGATTCGCACCTCTCGGGATTGGCCTCTGATAAAGGAAGGTACGTAAAGGGAGAAAGCCGAGCTGCGCCTAGAATGCAGGCAAACAACCGGCTCGTCCTCAGGGGGGCGTACTAATTTTTGAAGGGGGAGAAGCGAGACCACAGTGGACTCAAGTATTTGGCTGTCATGCCATTGCTCTGTACAGGTGCAGGGCTTTGTGTTGACTTATTGCTATTGCTACCATGCTATCCCTTTATTGTATTTTTACTGTTACCTACCCAGACTCTTTGGTCAGTCAGTCTGAGGCTCATGTCCCTCATACCAGCGCCGCGTGTAGCCTGAGGACGAACCTCAGACTCCGGGTTAGATGCCCTGGTACGGGACCTGGATGGCTCATTGATGGGACCTGGATGGGGCGTTGATGGGACCTGGGTGATCCTAGGAACAATATACCCAGCCGTACGCCCCTAGAAACACTCAGTGCTGCTCAGTACCACCAAAAACCACCCGAAAATCGTAAACCGCGGCGTCCCACATCGTTGGCCGCCACTATGGATCCAATTGACCCTTCGCCAACAGCCCCTCCTCTACGCCTCCACTACAAGGCTCGTTGTGCTAGTCCCCCCCTCGGTTATGTGTAGGCCGGCTAGGAGCGAGCGGAAAAACCGGACTCTGACACATGATGATGGCAGAGATGCTATCAGATGGGGACTAGGACACTAGGGACTAGGCGAACAAGCGAGCAGAGAACCAAGGGACCAGGGGCTACAAGGGTTACCAAAAGAGTGGCCAGATACGTAGAGGGGGTTCCTAGACCGAGTGTAGATGTCCATAAAGTACACCACTATAATCACTGAGGGTATATACCAGCCCCAGGACAGGACAACCTCCCAGACCAAGTCCAACCCGGACACTTCGGTCGCGATCAATCACAGCCGGTCACGTGCCCTGGTGCGACCCGCCCGGATTCCACACGCCGCCCCCGGCGGAAGGATTAGACCCGTCCGAGGGAAAACGGGCGTTTCTTTTATATTCTGTCACCCGCCTCTGGAGGCGGTCGGTGAGCGAGCCGTTGCGACCAGCCCAGAGGCGTGCGATTCCCGCTTTTTTATAAAGACAAAGATCCCAACTCAAAGCTTTTTCTTCTAAAGCTAATTCGTTAACTCTTTTCCTTTTGGTTCTGTGCTGTTCTTTGTGTGGTAGATTCCTCAATTGCTGAATCCCACATCCTTGTCGCCGCCAATTGAACGACACCGTTGCTAAGACAAACACCTCGCCTGGGCTGTCACCTCGCCGCCCGCTAACACACCGCTCTTCCCGTTAGACGCACCGCCCTTTGTGAAGAGCAACGACCGTTTACCGCCCTCAACAGAAGAGCCTCCATCAACTGAATTTATACCAGGAATTCACACAGCAACTTGAAGGGCTTTTACCTGAACTTCAAGAGCTTCTTCTCTTCTCACGTGCATTCTTTAACCGCTTTTGTTGGAGTTTGCTGGATCTGGCTTAGCTTCCTAGCCATTGCCGCCCAACCCATTGCCGCCCACTACGATCACCCGCCAAACACAACCACAACCCACCACAACTTCAGAAAGTAACAATGCTACAGATCGAGTTCAAGGAGAACACTGCGATCGTTGTATTCGGTGCCTCTGGTGACCTCGCCAAGAAGAAGACGTTCCCTGCACTTTTTGGCCTCTACAGAGAAGGCTTCCTCTCTGACACGTCCAAGATCTACGGCTATGCCCGTTCCAAACTCACCACTGAAGAGCTTAGAGACAGAATCAAAGGGTTCCTTAAAGCCAAGACCGACGATGCAAAGGCCAAGATCGAGCCGTTCCTCCAGCTTGTCCACTACGTCTCGGGTCCTTATGACAAGGCCGAAGGGTTCATCGTGCTCAACAAGAGTATCGAGGCCTTCGAGAAGGAGAGAGTCGTCACTGAGCCTCACAGACTCTTCTACTTAGCTCTTCCACCTTCAGTCTTTGTCACTGTTGGTGAACAGATCAAGAAGAACGTCTATGCTGAGAATGGAATCTCCAGAATCATCGTGGAGAAACCATTCGGACATGACCTCGACTCTTCTAGACAATTGCAGAAGCAGCTTGCACCATTGTTCTCTGAGGAGGAGATCTACAGAATTGACCACTACTTGGGAAAGGAAATGGTCAAGAACCTGTTTGTTCTCAGATTTGGAAACCAGATCCTCAACTCCTCTTGGAACAATAAGCACATCAAGTCGATCCAGGTCATCTTCAAAGAACCATTTGGCACAGAAGGCCGTGGTGGTTACTTCGATGATATCGGTATTATCCGTGATGTTATGCAAAACCATTTGCTCCAAGTGCTCACCTTGCTCACAATGGAGAGACCTGTCTCTTTTGACCCTGAGTCGGTCCGTGACGAGAAGGTTAAAGTTCTTAAAGCCATGGCCCCAATTGATAAGGACAGCATCATTCTTGGCCAATACGACAAGTCTGAGGATGGATCGAAGCCTGCGTACCTTGACGACGAGACTGTTAAGCCAGGTTCCAAGTGTGTTACCTATGCTGCTTTGAAGCTTGAGATCCAGAATGAGCGTTGGGAAGGTGTTCCTATTCTTATGAGAGCCGGTAAGGCTTTGGATTCTGGTAAGGTTGAGATTAGAATCCAATACAAACCTGTTGCCAGCGGTGTCTTTGTGGAAATCCCACCAAACGAACTCGTTATTAGAGTCCAACCAGACGAAGCTATTTACATTAAACTCAACGCTAAGCAGCCAGGTCTTTCTACCTCTACACAGTTGACGGACTTGGATCTTTCATACAATAAGCGCTATGCTGATTTCTGGATCCCAGAGGCGTACGAGTCTCTCATCAGGGACGCTCTCCATGGCGACCACTCCAACTTTGTTAGAGACGATGAGCTCGATGTCAGTTGGAAGCTGTTCACACCATTATTGCAGTACATTGAGGGCCCAGAGGGCCCTGCACCAATACTCTACCCTTACGGTTCTAGAGGCCCATCCCACTTGATGGACTATCTGAAGGAGCACGGTTACATCTTTGGTAAACCCGGTGTCTACCAGTGGCCCGTCACAACTCCACAGAAGTTGTGATGGAATGATTGTTTTGTCCCATGTCTTTTGTAAAATACTCAACGTATAACTCATAGAAAATGGCTACGATGTAGAAGACATAAAATATCTAAGTGGTATCATAAATTCATCGCTTATAGGATAAACAAGTCAATCTTCCCAACACTTATAGACAAACTTTTCCATATTGACACTCTTTTTACTTTGTCCAACGACCCATGGATGGGAAAGCATCTGTCTTGGAGAAGCCCTTTCAGACGGGTTTTTCTTCAAACAATAGTCAATAAAGGAGCGGAATGCACTTGTCCAAGCAATTCCGTCCTCATCCTCCAATCTTGGTGCGAACGTCATTATAAGCGTGAGAACCTCAATTGGCGAGGTTCCTTGCACGTCGATATCCAACGGAAACTGTCCCTTCGCAACTTCCAGAAGAGTCAGACCAAGGGACCAGACATCACTGGTGACGGAATACGGGTGTCCCTGAATCCGTTCTGGTGCCATATAGTAAGAGGTGCCTGTAAATGTTGTAGCAAGCGAGTTAACTACAACGCCACTCACACCAAAGTCACACAACTTTACCGTTCCATGAGAGTCCAAGAGGATATTCTGTGGTTTGATATCTCGGTGAATGATCCGGTGCTCATGTAAATATGATAGACCTTTCAAGACACTTTCAGCAACCTTACCTAGGACTTTCTCTCCAATACGCCCACCACGGGATTTCACTCGCTTATATATGGCATCAAGAGACCGACCACCCATATACTCCATTGAGATGCAGATAGAGGCGTTTTCTTCGTTCAGAAACATACCGTAGTACTTTACGATGTGTGGGCTCTTGCACGATTTGTTGAATTGTAGTTCCCTCAATATCTGTTTCTGGGTCTCAGCGCTCGTGCCGGAGATGATCGTCTTCAGTGCAAAAACGGTCTTTCCATACTTTAATTTACATCGTGAAACTGACCCACCAGCACCTTCACCAAGGACTCCAAGTTCGATGATCTCTCCTCGTCTATGTACAATCTTCCATTCTTCTTCATCCAGGTCACCAACGTCTTTGTAGTTTTGCTTCTGAAGCGTCCTATCACCTTCGGGGTTCTTCAGATCCTCGATTTCGGCATCGACAAACTCGCATGGGCGCTTATCACTAACAGCACTGTGTGTAGGAGCGTCCACTTCTGCAATTATCTCCGCACTAAACACTCCCATGCTCACGTCACTTGTTGCGGTGGAAGGTGTCGGAGAGTGCAACTCTCCAAGCTCGAGGTGTGCCAGTCTATTTGTAGTAGATAAAAGAGATGCTGAAGACGACGAGCTCTGAATGTCTTGATAGATACTAGTTGGTGGCCTATCCAGAGTCAGTTTGGGTAGTACAGGCCCACCATTGGGTGTCTTAACATTGAGAGTAGCCAGCTTTAGCCGCGGTGACTTCGAGTTCTTGTTCTTGTTTCCTAGACCAGGGGCTCGTAGAAGCGGTGGCGCAGACATTGTGTGCGTATTTGTGTTCTATGATAGACACGTAGTCTCGAAGTGGCACACCTTGTCCTGGTACTTTAAGTGTTGAGGTCTCGTGTGCTCTTCCTTTGATGTTGTGTGAGGTGAGGGTGAGTCTTGAGGGTAGATCTAGCACTATGCGCAGAAAACAGATCCTGACGCGTATGTTGAATAGCGGCAACAAAACCGGTGGTTGGATAATTCTGGAGCTAGCCTGTTGAAAACCCAAGAAGAAAGGCGTTTGTGGTCTGATTGGCTGAACGTTTCCCCTTTAATTTGTATGGGGCCGTCGTAGTGGACTTTCTACGAAGCGCGTTTGGATTTTCGGAAGATTGCGGTGTCCAGGTGTCTTTCTCCAGACTACAATATAGTTCGATACAATTCTATAGTATAGAAGTTCCAGAGCTAAGGGTGATTCAATGGTTGTTTGAACCTTTTCAAGGCATTTTCCTGACAATAATGACTAGGCAAACGCTAACAGTTCCATAATTAAACGCCTGACCTGATAGAGGCCTAACAGTGGCTCTGAGATTCGTCATTGCTAACGTAATAGTGTAGGCATTTATCATTTGATGGTAGCTACCCGTTAAAGCACATTCTCGATAGTTCACAGACAATAGTGATTCAATGGCTTTTATTAACATTCAAGAGACAAGACACGGCTAAGAAACTACACTAATCCTCTTCTTCGTCAGCATAGTCATCGTCCTCGACGACATCGTCCATATCAGGCTTGTCTGCAGCTCTACCCTTTGTCACGCCCGTCGTTTGGCCTGTTTTCAGAATCGAGACAGGGTGACTCAACTTGTTGTACTGTCTTGTGAGTTTGCTCTTGGTAGCTGTTGGTATCTTCTTGATGACACTGGCCATAGTATCAGCACCAACGGGAAACTCCATCAGGAAGTCAAAGTCTGTCTTAGACAAGTAGTACTTGTCAAGAATCCTAATGACATCAGAGATACCGTCTGCACCTTGATCTTGCAATGGCTTAACCAGACGTTTGGCTAAGACAGGTATATATTCCATTCTGAATTCCTTAGCACTGGTAGAAGTACGAAGACGCGAACGGTACTGTAACTCAGTCAACAGACGGTAGTATTTTCCAGTCTTGGAGTTCTGTCCAAGCCAGCCAGCAAAGTTGACACGGGAGGCTAACGATCCGGCAACAAAAGAGGCTGGTCTAACTGAAGACATAATGGCATGTAAAGGCATCAAAGACCACTGCTGTTCAGTACCATGGATCTTGGCATCAACAAGGTCTCCTTCACTAATGGAGTCAGCGGCCTTTGCGGCAAGTTCAAGGTGTGCAACTTTGGATAAGCCCTTGGATGGCCGGGTACTTAAGTAGTTCTCTTGCAGCATAAGTGGGACAAATGCATGGTCGTCAAAGTAGAATTCCATCTTCTTGTAAAGTGGCACTGGGGAGTTTTCCAAGTAGATTTGACCACTTAAAAGCCTTGGAATTATATCGAAGATCTTCAGTGCAACATTCTTCTGCCAATCGCTCGATATACTCTTGGAGTTGGATGAGTCAATATTCTTCTGCGTTTTTGAAACAGTTGATAGCAAGTTTATGATTTGTCTGATATCATTGTTTGTGGCCGCAACAAGATCATCCACAATGTTAGGATCCAATTTGATCTTCTCTCTCAAGGCAATAGTCATTAGCCTGGACTTCATTTCTCTCGCAGCTGGCCGTCTGAAAGGAAGATCTAGACAAACACGATCAAATGTTCTCATTTTTGGTAATGTCTTATCATTACAGATCAGAATCATAGGGGCTTGTGTTTTGCGACAAAACGCTGCAAGCTGACCTGCACCACCTCTATCACCACCGGACATTCCATCCACTTCATCCATGATTATACAAAATTTGTTGTTGTTGGAGGACTGTGTCTCATTGTGCTGAAAGAATCCCATAACGGATGTGTTGTTCAATACACCGCCAAGATTGGAGTTCAGTAAGTTCTTCGAACGAACATCTGAAGCATTCTTCTCAATGATATCGTAGCCCAAGGATTTAGCCACAAGGTGAGCAGCTGTAGTCTTACCGATACCTGGCGGACCTGAAATCATCACAGCTCTAGGCTCGGTTTCACCCTTTTGAGGTTTTCTTCCTCCAAACTTGCTTGGCCAATTTTCCAACCAGTGTCTCAATCTCTCAATTGTTGACTTGTTACCACACAACTGATCAAGCTTTGTAGGTGCATATCTAACAGTCCACAGTTTATCGGCATCAGTTTTGAGAGCAGAAGAACTAACAGGAATGCCGGATTTCTGAGCCTTTTTAAGAGCTTGTAGTTTTTTCTTTGACTCTTTCTCGGCTTCATCCTGCATCTTTTGTGCTTCCTCGAGAGCAAGTTGTTCCTCCTGGGCTCTCTTAAGTCTAGCCTTTTCAGCAGCAGCACCATCGCCACCTTCTGCTGGCATACTTCGGATGAGTTGCAAGAATCCGTCTTCATCAATTGCCTTAATTTTGTGTTGCTTGATTTTTTTTATCTTTGAAGGACCGGCCTCGGCCCCCACAACAACTAAAGAGGTTTTGGATGAGATGGACTTAGTAACCTTTGCACCATACTTTTTAGCAATGGACTCACATTCCTCACGCGAGAGACGTGCAAGAACGCCTGTAAATACAATGGTTAAGCCCATTAAACAGTTTTCCGCACCTTCTGGGATCTCAACAGTACCCGAAGAGGTTGGCAGGGTCGATTGACGAGCCTTGAAGTCACGGAAATTGAAACCAGATCCTTCACCAGTAGCAATGTCTTCAGGAAGAATAGCATCAGAGATCGTTTTGAGAATGTCCATGGCACCTAGACCAGAAGCAGGCCGCACAGCTTCATGAGTAACGGTAGGGACCTTAGTAGTTGGCTTTGACTTCTTTGCGATTGGCTTCTTTGTTGAGGATGTAGCAGCTGGAGCTTCAGTTTCCCTAGATGATTTCCGCTGAGGTCTCTTCGGTACAGAAGACTTCACTTCCTGTAAACTGTCGAGTTCTTCAAGGAAATCGCCATCATCATCATCTCCAAAATCGTCCTTTCCACTTTTCTCAAACCCCTCGGTATCTTCGAGATCGGCCTCTAACATGTAGTCACCATCATCACCATCATAATAATCGTGGTCAATATCAATCCTAGGTTTCTTTGATCTCGAGCGCTTTATTGGACTCTCTGGATTTGCCCGTTTCAACACCTTCTCCTCCTCAAAGAAGGCTGATTTGCTACCCGTTGGTGCTGCCTTTGCCTTATTAGTGGATTTACCACTCCCGTCTTCGAGGTCAAGATTGATGACTTCCGGTTCTCTTTTGGTTGTACTTTTCTTAGCAGGAGACTTTGTCTGCGGAAGCGTTAATGTTTGCTCAGGAGAAGAAGGCAGGTATAGCAATGACGTACCCATTTACCGTAGAGAATACCATACAATACACTGATAAACACAGAGTACTATGAAGATCCAAGACGTATAAAGGCGTAGCATAGTGTACCATAAAATATACTATGAAATCGTAGAGTTTTTTTGTAGAGCATGCGATTTAATCCACCGTGGGAACAACTAAGGGTCATCCAGTACAATGTCACAGCACCAATGAAGTCTCAATTAACTCACCTTTGCGCTTGCCTTCTTCCCACTAGTACCAAAGAAGTCTCTGATATCCACCATCTCCACTGTAAACCGCTCCTTAAAGACGACGTTAGTCTTTTCCACGTTCTTTGTGAAGTTGAAGTACGACGCGTCTGTAGAAAACGGCTTCAAGAGCGCGCGCGCGATTCGGCGTAGTCCACATAGTCTCGAGATGAGTCGCGCTCGAGGCCTCAATAGATCCTTCTCAGTCTCGATGGACTGGTGATCCAAGTTCGCCGCAGAAATCCAAAAGAACAAGGACAGAAAGATCATCAACTTGGTCTTCTATAACACAACTACGGAGAAAAAAAGGCGCAAGTTCCTACAGACAACTTACATTGTAGAAACTCTGTTGGAGTTTGTGTGTTAACACTTGATTTATTGCCCAGTATTCTTGGTAATTTGCAAATCTTGACGAGTGGACGCCTCAGCTCTCGGTGACACGCTGTAACATGGCCAAAAAGAAAAACAACAAGAAGAACCCCGCCAAGGACCATGGTAATGAAAAGATCGCAAAGGAAGAAATCCCAGAGGTCAATTCGCAAGAAGCATCTGAGAAAAGTAGCGCTGCTGGCAGTACTTCGGATGCAGCTACTGATGGCTCAACAGTGTCTTCGTCGGATCAAGCAAGTACGTCTGGCGATCATGAAACTGTCAATGGAGAAGCAGAGACCACGAACGAAAAGGGAAATCTGGATGGTAGACCATCTGTCAATGGCGGAGAAGAAATTGCGAATGAAGAAAATTCTAAAGCTGGCGTTAAAGATCGAGAGGACGAGCTCCACGATGTCAAGGTCGAGCAACTCGAAGCGAAAATCAATGAACTCACCCTGAAGCTCGCCAAAGCCGAGGAGGCTCCTGTGAAGGAAGACCCGGTAAAGGAAACGATTGTTGGAGACGAAGATCTAAAGAGATTAAAAGAGCAGTTGAAGTCTACTGAGGAAGAGAGAGACAAGATTCAAGTTCAGTACGAAGGATTGTTGAGTAGATTAGGCTCTATGAAGTCAGTATTCAGCAAGTTAAAGGGAAATCAAGCGGAACTCGAACAAACAACGGAGAGACTTGAAGAATATGAGAAGCAGAACATTCAATTGAAGATGAAAATGGACTCGATGGTAAAGGAAACAAATGAGACCGAATCTATGATCAAGGTTCTGAGAGAGGAGAGCGAGTCGTTGAATGCGGAGTGTGACCGCTTAAGCGACGAGATTAGAACGCTTAGATCGGAATCTGAAGAGAAGGAAGCTTTGTGGAGTACGGAGAAACAGGTTCTGATTGTTTCAAATCACAAGCTGGAAAGAGAGATTACAAAGCTGAAGGAGAGTAACGAGGAGTATATCATCAGACAAGAAAACGACAGAATCGTCAATGCCTCATTGAATAACGACATAACAGATCTCTCTGACAAAGTTGCAGACCTTCAGGAGACAGTTGCAAAACTGGAAAGTGAGAACGATTCTTTTAGATCGCTAAACGAGGCGGTCAACGTCACTTTGAAGAACCTACAGAAGGAGTTTGAAGAAGCCTCTGAGAAGCAACTGAACTCCTTTAGAGTTGTTGAGCAGGAATTGGAAACTCAGCGAAGCCAGTACCTCTTGCTTCAGGAGCAAAACGCTAAACTTGAGGAAGACCACCTGAGGGTATCTCGAGTTGAGCAGGAAGTGAAGGAAAAGCAGCTACAGATTGGCAAGCTTCGCCACGAAGCCGTGATACTCAACGAACATCTTACAAAAGCACTGCAATTAATTAAGCGGAACAGCGACTCCGAGACTGTTGATAAGGAACTTGTAACGAACCTCTTCATCTCGTTCCTCAATATCCCAAGAGGTGACACGAAGAAGTTCGAAGTGCTACAGCTTATCTCGAACTACCTGAACTGGGACGAGGACAAACGTATTCAGGCAGGGTTGGCACACAACGCAACCGATTCCAGATCCAAACACGCAAGAGAAAGCTTTGTATCCCTGTGGACGGAGTACTTAGAGAATGAAAGTACTAAGTAAAAAAGTGTTTAGTTTTGTCCGTTGTGTGTGGTATTCCACAGGCTAATGGCCCCGAAAGAAGGCTATGGTGTGGCGCGTACCGCTCCCGGGTTTGAATCTCTCGGGCATTTCTTTGTGTTGGGGCGAGTAGATATTAATGCATATACCGAATAGTGTAAGGGAAGCGGCTTATCGAAGCGATATAGAGAGCATTCAACTCTACCCAAACACCATGTTCTCCCGGATTACCAAACCAGTTGTTCTCTCTTCGAAGTTTGCCAGATTTCAGAGCACGAAGGCTTACAAGGATGCTGTGGCATCATTGAAGACAGATCTTAAGCTGGCCATGAGAGAGAAGAACCAGCTTAAAAGAGATACCGTGAAGGGACTTCTTTCGGAGATTAAAAACAAGGAGATCGATACGAAACCATCACAGCACGATGAGTTTCTCTTGTTCGAATTGTTTTCCAAAACCATTGCTCAGAGACAGGACTCCGCAGCTCAGTACGAGAAACTTTCTAGACCAGAGCTCGCCGACAAGGAGAAGAACGAGATTGGCATCATTGAGGAGTACCTCAGTCAGCTTCCTGTAGCATCACAAGAGGATATAGATGCTAAAGTCACCCAGCTTCTCGAGGACCTTCAAAAAGACAGGTCTCTGAAATTGAACGAGGTGTTCAAGAAGGTTAAGTGGGATGTTGTGAAGAATGAGTGGAAAGCCTCGAGTTCTTCAGTTCGGGCTACCATTGCAAAGGTGCACAGAAAGATGGCATAGTGATGAATACACTAGAAAAAGAAGAACTTCTACTTGATTGTATGTACGAATGTCCTCCAAAACACGATACATAGCACTTACATACACTACATAGCTCTAAGAAAACAATTTCTGCACCACATATATGTATATTCTTACTATTATCTTCCAAAGAGGGATACAGGACCCATTACACACTCTCAGGGCTTAATGTCATTATCTACAGGGCAAATTGGTGCTGTTTAGGCAGTACACAGCGAGTGTAGCATCCCCACAATCTGGTAAGCCATCATGGCGAGGGAGGGAGTCGCGCTCAATGGCTGTCCATCCTTGCCACCGTCGTCAACAGAGGAGAACAAGCTGGTGCAAAAGCTACTACACTCAACGCCTGATAAACGTGGAATAGCAATGTCTTCAGTAACTGTTTTGTACGGTTTCAAAAGTTACAAAGTTAAAACGTCCCCGGGGACTCCCACCATCGAAGTAGCAGAATCGGCAGCAAAGCATTTCAAGCTGTCTCCAACCCACTACGGCCTATTGTAAGTGCTTGCTTCACAACCACAACGTCCTCTCAGAGTAGCTAACTAACACTAAAAACAGTCATAAAACCAACGAGCTGTCCAAGACCCTACCTTGGAGGCTACAGAATTTGCCTGCTGGAGCTAAACTAGAGCTCAAACCTACACAGGCTTCTGCTGATGCCCAAATCACAGTGAAGGTACAGTTCATCAATAACTCGGCACTAGCCAAACCGAGTGTCATTACGAAGACTAGAAATGCCACCTTATTGAACGATTTGATTACATCATTGGAGGAGGAGGTTGGTCAGATCTTGGGAACCGGCCGGAAACTCAGCATTGCCACATTCACAAAGACCGTTAATGAAGACGAATTGGATATCTCTCTCGGGGATCTTGGGGTTGAAAATAACGGTGTCCTGCGTATAAGTTTCAAAGATGTGAGCTCTATTCCACCGAAAACTCAATCGCCTTTACCGGTTAGTGTTTCTGTTTTAAGCAAGGAAGAAACGACTGATACCGCAACGGTTCCTGAAGCCACCGAGAAGCCCCAATCATTATCCGAACAGCAACCTCTGTCACTACGGGAACCTGAAATACAATATCAAGCTCCTAGAGGACGTTCGGGAACTTTAAAATCCGAACTACTGTCTCATAAGGAAATACCACAGCCAAAGGAAGAACCAATTGATTCTGGGAAATCTATTTCCACAGACAATGTTGAACCAGTATCAGCGCCAGACCCTCAAGAACAACCAAAACATATCTACGTTTACAAGCCACTAACAAAGCCAATTGCCTTTGAGACACCGGACGAGGGTACATACGAGCTTACTGTTTCCCATGCTCGCCACTACCAGAATATGATTTCCCGCTTTGGCCATGAGACAGAGAAGGCTAAAATGGCCCGACTAGCACTACAAAAGCCAAAATTAGTCAACATCGAATGCAGAATTAGGTTCCCTGATGATACGCATCTTCAGATCAACTTCAAACCAGAAGAGACGTGTGACGACTTGTATGAGTCTGTAAGAAAGTCTCTTTTGAAGCCGGAAGAGAGTTTTGAATTGAAAGTCCCATACCCTCCAGAGCCTATCCCTCGTGGTAGTACCCTGTTGAGGAATTACCTACTAAGTAGGAATTTGTTGTTATTTAAGTGTGAAAGAAAACAGGGCTCATTCTTAAAACAAGAATATTTGAACCAGGCTATGGATTTCACCGAAGCCGAAGAAGTGCAACTCGACTTCCGAGCTTATGAGTCTGGCGAAGAAACTCTTGAAGACAACAGAATTCAGCACGGTGTCTTGCCAAAGAAGACAACCCCTTCAAAATTTGGTGGTTCTGCAAACTGTGGCAGTAACTCTAAGATTCCCAAATGGCTGAAAATAGGTAAAAAGTAGCTAGATAGTTTTACGATTCTTAGATATGGTAATATATCTTTTAATTTATTGGAACATTTTGGGTATCGCATAAAATGAGATAAAGGTACAATATAGAAATTAATCATACTCGGCGTCTTGAAAAAAGAAAGGAAAGGAATAAAAAAAGAGCCATGCGGATGCAATCAACCACCGAAAGCATCGCTGAAGACTTCTCTAATATCATCAGTGTCATAACCAGAGCCCAAAGCCGCCTGAAGAAGAACTTTAGCTTTGACTGGAGTCAGGACACCACCGCCAATTGTTGTATTAAGCGGAACATCGTATTCAGAGACAATGTCACCAGCAGAACTGGCAAATACGATTGGAATCTTTTCAGCAACCTTTGAAATGCTGCTGGCAAACTCATCACTGTAGTCGGATACCGATGGCGAGCCAAGCACAATACCTTCAATACCGGAGTTTTCCAATGTGTTGATCAATTCGCCGGACAGACCTCCATAATACTCCAAGATCACCACTTCTGGAAGAGATGTGTTTGACTTCAAGGTGAAATTTCTGCCGACCACTGGAATAGTTGGATCCTCAAAGAACCACTGGACCATTCCATCACTTATTTTTCCTAGTATGGATGTGGAGACAATTGTATCTGATGGGAACTGAGTACTTCTGTATGCGTACAAAGCCGAAGAGACGATGTTGTCGGCTGTAACAAGGACACCACTGGCGTCAGGATCAGGAGCAGTATTACCAACTGATAGAGCATTGAAGAAGTTGGAAATACCCGAAACCAGGTTCTGTAACCCAATAGAAGTAGTGAAGATAACCGAAGCTTCGAACTCCGTCTCAATGATGTCGATGAAGAAAGCAGCAGATTCAATATCAGCAGCATCTAGAAGAACGATGATGGCATAGTATTCCTCTTGGTCGTCCGCAATAGCCTGATACAAGTCCAGAAGGACAGTCTCATTGAAAGTGTCAGAGAGCTGTTCGTAGTCGAAGGTAGCAGTGTCCTGAAGGAATTCAGAGGCATTCAAGATACTTGATAAGGAGAAGTTCTCGATTTCACTGATATTAACATCGGCTGGAAGGTTAAGCACTTCGGCAAGTACTGGGGCTGCTTCCTTTACTAAAGAAGTATTGAGGTGTGCAGTTGAAGGAGGACCGTAGTAAATCTCGGAAAACTCATCTGAGAATGCGAAGAGCTTATATTTGAAGTGAACAAGTTCACCAGATGATGACGAAGAGTTGTTAAAGGTGGAATTGGTGGTATTAGTCGAGTTTGTGGAGAGAGTTGAATTAATGGCACTAGCAATGGCGGCAACCTGGGGCTCACTAGAGACGTCATCTCTTGCGAAAAGATGACCCAAGTTGAAGGTCAACGGTGCGGCATTGACTACGCACACTATAGCAGCTCCACTAATTACTGAACCAAGTCTCATATTCGACGTACGAATTTGCCTACGGAATCGGCAAAGGGAACCAGCCATCCCATCAAGTAATGAGGCCTTTGTGCCCTTTAAATAATTCTCACGTCTATACCCTTCAAATCCGAGATCCTACCCGAGCGAGTGACACTATGCGACGCATAGCCACATTATACCCCAATTAGGACACCTCCATCACCGCATGCTGCCACGCTCTCCCGAAATAGGAGCTTCCTATTGTTGCCCTGTCGTCATCTTGACGCAACTTATTTCGCTCAATTCGGCTAACACCCGGTATCTTCGCTTGGAAGATGCGGCTCGGGACGGCATGTCGTTCACCTGCGGCAGATGCAACCCTAAAGAGGGGTCAGTAAAAGCTGCTAGAAAATTCTTCTCTTAGTCAAGCAGTCGAGCGTACTATATAAGGTTATTTGGCTGTCTCTTGTAGTTTCTTTTTGTGTGATGGGACTTGAGATTCTTTTTGCGTGTTGCTAGCAATGAATTCAGCGGAGTGTCTTCATTTCTGGTAAAGAGGCATTGCGAGATGAAAATGTTCCGGACATTATAGTTGTAACTGGGAACTTGAGAAGAAGGTCTAGGGAGAGAGAGAAACCCGAAAGCCTTACAGTAAGTCAAAATCTCGTTATTTTATTACAAGGTTTGAGTTAAATGGCGTTGGAGGCACATGTGAAGACATCGCCGTAAGCGCGAGCAGCATAGTTCAAGATGATGCTCTCTACAGAGGAGTAAGTACCAGGACCAATCAGATAGACACCAACCACGATGATACCCCAACAGCACCAGTATTCAAACTTTTCGATCCCTGTGAGACAGTTGTAGAAACCTCGGTGTGTGGTGTACTGTTCTTTGTACTTGAGCTGTTTGAGTCTGAAGTATGCGACACCCCAGAAGATGTATCCAAACCACGCAGCGAACAAAGATGACATTAGCGACAACAGGTCCGAGAAGAATGGGATAACCTGGGCAATAATGAAAGCCACAGTCCAGGTAATCAGATTCAATCCAATCCAAGTAGCCCAACCCTTTATCGTATGTGATGTTCTGTGAACAGACTTCGAAGAAAACAGCTTCTTGAATATAAACTGGGCAGAGATGTTAGAGAACAAAGATCCCAAGAACACAATTGTTGGAACGGTGAATGAAAAAGCAATAATTTTATACGTTCTTGTCAATGAACCAAAAGATGGTGCCGCAATGTATGCGTTACCTGAGTAAACATATACCACACATCCTACAATGCAGTATATAACCAACTCAAGACCTGTGACAAGGTATAGTGCTTTTCTGAAATCCTTTGGGTTTCTCATCTCACCAATGAAGGATGGATAAGAAGCCTGACCTGCAAGCGTAAAGATTATATTCAACATAGCATTCATACCATCAACGTATGTGGTATCCTTCTCCGGCCAAAGGTTCCAATGCACCGGAATAGAAGGATCATAGCCGTATGGGTGGTCTTGGATTCCAGCAAAGACAAGGCCAAGTATGAAAGCAATCAGCATTGTAGCGGACGAAAATAGTGCAATGGAGGACATATGAGAGAACGTTCTTGGAAGGGAGAGGAGGAAACAAATGATTACTGTAAGGACAGAAAACACAATAGTGCAGGCGCCATGGTTGGAAACAGTATTTAGGTACTTTGCTCCCACCAGGGCATGAAGAGACTGAATCATAGTATTGCTGAGAACGAACCCAACAACAGTCGCCCAATACGCCCATTTGGAACCCCAAAACAGATGTTTCCCGATATCGCAAATACTCTGCATCTTTGGATATTTCACACAATAGTCACCGATTTTTAATCCAGTGTAAAGGCATGTGAAAGCAAGACCGATGGTAAGAATGAGACCTGGAATGATACCAAGAACTGAGAAAGACCAAGGAAATGACATTGCAGCAAGACAAATATATTCGGAAGACAGTAACATCGCAGTCTTATGCCATGAGCATGAACGATACTTAATATCATTATCTTGCTCTTCTTCTAACTCTCTTCTGAGTTCTTCCTCTTCATCAAGATCTTCAATGGAAGCTGCTTGCTGTGGGTACGACTCCAAATCAAGGTTAGACGTGGAGTTCTGCTTCTCTTCGTATACATTGGCTTTAGGCATAGTAACAGAAATATAGGAATGTCTCTATGTACGAGATGTAGTACAGTATTGTTATCCCTACACCAAAAAATGGAAGCCTGTCAGAGTGCGCTTTCTAGATCTCTTATAGAAATGTTTTATACACCTGATGATCTTGCAGATCGCCGTTAACAAGATGAACCAATTATCTGCGATCTTCGAAGGCACAATCAAGAAGTGGAGTAGCTGAGTAGCAAAAGCGGAATTCTTTCCCATTTTCAAAACGGCATATTGCTGGTTTACAGGTACGAATTAGTTCGGTGGTCTCGTTCTGTGCAACAAGGCGTCCTGCTTCTCTTGGCAGTTTAGTATATGGGTCCATCTCCGACCGGCCCTTCATAAACTCCGAATGGCATATGTTTGCTTCTTCTTGGTTATTTGTAGGAAAAAGCTACGTTATCGACAACACTGTACTACTATAGTTATCTATTATATTCGTCCCAGTTAAATATAAGTATGATTAAGAGTATTCTGCACTGGCGTGATTTGGAATGATAATGTGCTGATCTGTTATAATTAACTATTCGCCGAACGGCTTCCTTATCTTAAGACCTACGAGGCAGCGACGCTTTTCTACATGGCACCTTCTAAGGCTTTAGGTATGCATTTCCGAGAATTATAAGTTCAAAATAAATATCAATCAAATGACTATGACATTACTATGGTACTTAAATTTGAAATGTGACCTTTTAAATCTAGTTCCGTCTAATGTAACAGGCTCAAGTATCAAAAGAAAACAAACTAAAATTCCGCGGGAAATACGGCTCGAAAAGGCTACCAATGACGTCGCAACCTTATGACCCTACTTTACCGTCTTCCTGATTATCACAGAGTTCTTCTGTCACTTTCAAAATAGTAAAAACCTATCTCAAAGCTCATCTCAAAGGAAAGTATGTGTAGTATATGGTTTGGTGTTTATTGTAGTTGTTGCTTTTCTTACTGTAAGGTTTTCGCTGGCACAGAAATATCGCAGCCACTTGATCTTAGAGGTTATCAAATAAAACATTGCACCATCATGGGAGAGCACTTTTGTCATCTCTGCATCATCTTGGCACTATTTCTTTCTCTTATTAAAGATTGAGAGAGTGCGTGAGTTTGCAAAACTTCATGCGAGTTTCCATGGTTGGTGCTTTGGAGTGGTGAGGTTACCAGTCCATAATCTATCTGCTTGCTTGCTGGAGAGACCTTATCATCATTCATTACCATTTCTAAATATCTATAAGCTTAAAAGCAATGAAGGTATAAGGAAAGCACAGTTGAAATCATTTCCCCCAGATCCTCTTTAAAACTTATAGAGCATGATTAGGTAAGCACACTAGTGAGCTCCGAAAAATCTCAGACCCCAACTGGGAGGGTCTCAAAGCGCGCTTTGAGGTGTGCGCGACGCGTAACGTGTAAGACCTTTGGCTTCTTCTCGCGTAGGAATATCTCCGACTAAAACTTTCTTTCAAGCAGTGTGGCTAGGAAGATGAGTAGACCTCTGCTAGACTTCAGAATTAAAAGCCTAGAACTTCAACAAAACACCTTATCAAAACGGCCCACCAAGGGAGAGTCCAGTGTTCCGTTACCATGGAACGAAACCCAGTCCAGAATGCCCTTCATCGATAACGACAACGAGAAGCCAGTACATTTGGCAAGCGGAAGAGTAATAAAATTGAAGAAGAAACAGCAACAATGTGACACTTCAGAGAATTCTATTGACGAAATTATTGCCCAGCAAAAGGATGGATATGGCTTCAGTCTCAACAAGCTTCTTGGATGTCTCGAAGTACAGAAGTTAAAGGATTCCACACTATCAAAAGGTAAAGCTAACTCTGTCAAACTTAAGAAAAAGCAAGATTCGTTCCTTGAACATTCAGAACAGGAAATGCTATGGGCTGAAAAATGGAGGCCGAAGAACTTCCTTGATTTCGTAGGTAACGAAGCCGCAAATAGGCGTATTCTCCGTTGGATCAAGCAATGGGACCGTGTCCTGTTCCAGAAAAACTTCAAGCCTATTACCACCGAAGATGAGAGTGCGTCAAAATTCTCAGATCCATTTGGAAGACCGGATCATAAAATTCTACTGATCACTGGGCCTCCTGGTCTCGGTAAAACTACTGTATCTCACGTTATTGCGAAACAGTCTGGGTACGAGGTGATGGAAATTAATGCCAGTGATGAGCGTGCTGGTCAACGAGTACGTGACAAAGTAAGAAACTGCTTGACTTCTCTGACATTCAGCGGTAAACCTGTTTGTCTTATCGGTGATGAAATTGATGGTGGTGCCGAGTTTGGATTTATCAAGGTGCTGATGGATCTCTTATCGGATGATGCAAAAACTGTCAAGAGGTTCCAAAGCTCCGAATCCTCCAAATTCTTTGCACAGAAAGGTAAGAACAAACCAAAATTCCTTCTCAGGCCAATAATTTGCATTTGTAACGACCCTTATGTTCCAGCTTTGGAGAAATTGAGAGGTCATGCTGAAATTGTCGCCTTCCAACAAGCTACCGAGAAGGCGCTTTGCGATCGCCTGAAGTACGTTTGCCAAGCAGAGAAGATTATCCTAACTATGACTCAATTAAAAGAGGTTATAATGCTCACTGATTTCGACATTCGATCCTGTTTAAACTTACTACAATTTGGTGGTGGGCTCAACACATCGGGTGATAACCGAAAGAAAGACTTCGGATTAACCTGGTACGGTGTTGTCAACAGAATTTTTAAGAGAAAGGCCAAACTCCAAAAGCCTGAACAATTTCGTCAGTTAGCATTAGTTGTAAATGCCAACAACAATCTGGAAAAAGTCATTCAAGGTTGCTTTCAAGTTTACACTGAGGTTCACTTTCAAGACATATGTATGTCCAAGCCTGCAATGATTAGTGACTGGCTTTTTTTTGCTGATACGATGGCTAAGACCCAATTTGACAATATTGGAGACCTCAGCTACTACCAGGCCCAAACTGCATTGCAGTTCTTTAATCAATTCAGTGATTTGAGCAATAAGTCTAACCTCAAGATCAGGAGTGATTGGGAGTGGTTTGAGAAGAGAAAGATGAATAACAATGTGATAAATACTATCTTTGGAAAAGCATCACCACAGCTTAGGTCATTGGTACCTCGTCGTGACATGGCATCAGAAATCCTTCCATTCTTAAGTTATATAATTGTTCCCGACCACAAATCCACTTTCCAAGTAAAAGACAGTGAGCTTGATAGAATCCACAATGCTATTGATGCGGTACACGGATTTGGTTTATACTTAAACAAAGCCAAAGATGATGGATATAACTTGATTTATGTCACTTATCCCGACTTCACCACAGTAACACATTTTGATTCTACCTTTGTCAAAAAGCAGCAATTGAAACAGGCAGCAGCATTCCCCATGATGTTAAAGGAGATCGCTACTATACGATCGAAAAAAAGAGCATTCTCAAAAACCAGTGGAGATTCAGATACTCAATCAAAAAACATTCACACCCTAAAAGACGATTATGAGAAAATGACCGATATTGAAAGAGCTGAGAAAAGACAGAAGATCCAAACTAAGGCTTGGGTGAAATATCATGAAGGTTTTTCGAATGCAGTTCGGAAAAACGTGAAATGGAAAATGTTATGGGAATAATTTAGTAATACCGAAAGCAAATGTAATAATGCTCCCTCCCAATAAATACTGTTGTTCTCTTGTTGCAACTAGGATCTTCGATCTAAGCGTATTTACCTTTCATATCTTCGATGATATACTCGGCTTCTCTTAATCCACTTTGCCATGCGCCATGAACACAACCAGCGCCTTCAAGGATGGTATGCTCTCCAGCAAATCTTATATTTCCAAACCCTTGCTCCAAAGCCAAAATCGCAGACAGCGGATCATCGTCCGGGAAACACGCAGAATAGCTTCCTTTTTGGAATTGGTTTAAAGTCCAGTCGGTAACCATGATATTCTTTGGTTCCGGAGGCTCAATAGATTTGGTAACTATGGAGACAATAGGTTTTAGATAATTCCAAGCTTCTTTTGGGTTCGATTCAAGGTAATCCGTTAACGGTGATTGGGTCAGAAAGACTAATGATGGTATTTGCAGTGTAGTAGCAAAGTTCAAAGCAAGGACTGGATACTCCCAAGTTTTCGGAGTTGTAGATTTCTGATTGATCTCTGGAATGTCAGTTTGATTTATAATACTCCCAGTAAAGCCTGGAGGTGCTGTAGCTAAGACAAGAATTCGCTCGTGATCAATTGGCCAAAACACTTCATTGAATTCAAAGACAACCTTTCCCAATGCAGAGAAATGTACTTTATCCAAGGAGTCTAGTATCCTCTTAGGGAGAGAAGGTGCAAATAATATGTGACCCGAATCGCCTTTTGGGACCTGCAAAATAGATTGCGGAACTGTGACAATGGCATACTTTGCTTCAAACGCTATTCCAGATGTAGTTGTTACTTTAACACCAGCATTTCCGTTGGTCTTTTCCACTGATTTTACGGTAGAGCATAGCTTCAAATTATCCATATTAAGGAGATCAATGTGCCTTTTCAACATTCGGTCATAGGTTGTGGCTAGCGCATCCCTCCCTTCGTGACCGATAACAGCGTACTTTGAACTGAGTCTCCTGATATCAATACCATGCCACAACTCAATTTTCCTGGCAAATTCTAGACCCTTGGAGATCTGTTGTTCGTTTAATAAGTGATTTCTTTCTCTGAGATACTGGATAAGGCTATCGAAATAGGATACATCTTTCTCCAAATCTTTATAATTCTGGATTTCAGCGTACTTTTCCATTTCATTACCAATGGCATCAAGCTTAAGCATTGGAGAAACTTCGCCTTGTTCGTCAACAATACGAATGGGTGCATCATCAAACAGCCACTTGGAGCCCTTGCCATCATCAAAAGTATTCTCCTCATCAAAAAGTGGATTGTTCAGTGTTTCGTGGTACCACGCTGCTCCAAGATCGTATTTCCCATTGATTCCCTGTACTGTTTTTAGACGGCCACCAATGCGGTCTTGGGCTTCCAAAATCACATAAGAGATATTGTGTTTCTGTAATGTAAGAGCCGCTTTAATACCTGAAATACCAGCACCTATGATAACTACTTCCGGCATGGTGCAATTGTTTCACATTGTGAATTCTGATATTGGCAGGAACAGGTTCGCATTCCTTTACTAGACCTTTTTTCAATGCTCGCTTTTCTAGGTCTAATGAGCACCATCCCCAAGAGAGATCGAGAATCTATATTTTGCAGTTTACACAACCTATATTACACAGCAGTGGTCATACAACTATTGGTAGCAAGATTAAACCTCTCCATCTTTTTGCATAGAACAAAACTATTTTTCATGGGAAACCACCAATTTTATTGAGGTTTAAGGCCTCAAAAGTCTGAACCAATCTTTCGTCAATTTTGCCTAACTTTCCAGCAAAAGCACCATTAATCTGTCTTTGAGCGTTGTAGCTGTTAGAATCTTTTGGATTTTGACCTTGAGCAGCTTCCTCTTCTTTTCCATAGCTATCTGTGAATGTTGGCCATGACGTCTTACCAAAGAACGCAGGGTATAGATTCTTATTACCTCTAGCGAAGGAACCAGCGGCATCGCTTTCTGCAACAAAGGAAACGAGGGAAGCTGTGTCGTAATCGTTGATGGTTGAACTTCCCTGGACTGTAGGTGTGGAAAAGCCGTATTGTTGATAAATCGCTCTGTGTTTGTTTTCTCGGAACGTCTGTGGCATATCTAATTGTACAGACGACAACTGGAGGTTATCCAGAGGACCTTCTACAAGGCAGCCCTTCTCTCTAAAGTGAAGAAGCAATCTGTTCCACAAGTGGTTTCTCTTAAGGGTTCTTGGGTTACCAAGAATCACTAGGCCCAATCTCGCACGAGTTAAAGCAACATTCAAACGACGTGGGTCGCGCAAGAAACCGATAGTTTGAGCTTCGTTTGCACGAACACATGACAAGATTATGAAATCCTTTTCTCTACCCTGGAATGCGTCAACAGATGCAACTTCAACATCAAGATATAAGTCTTTGTCCATGGTTCCATTCATAGACATATAGCTGACAATAAATGCTCTTTGGCCCTCGTACGGAGTAATTACACCAATTTGCTCTGGTTTAACACCATCACGGAACAACTTGGTAATAATTCTTTCACAATTCATTGCCTCCGTTCTGTTAAGGTAAGAAGTCCCGCTTCCTGAAATCTCCTCCCGACCATAATTCGCCCATAACATCATAGGGGTGTCTAGAGCTGGCCAAGGGAATGTGCTAGACTTCAAACGACGATCTGCCTTTGTTACACCATTTTGCAAAGCTCCTTCATAGAACATGTTTGAAGCGAATTCAGCAAGGCATGGATTCATTCGATATTGCACCTCTAATCTTATTGGAGTATGATTCAACAATATCAATCTCTCAAAGAGAGATTGTTTTAAACCAGCTTCAGCTGCCTTCTTGTCTAAGACCACAGGACCAAGCTGTTGATGGTCACCAACAAGAATGACCTGTTTGGCCCCATGAACGATCGGTATAAGACACTCAGGTTCAGAGGCCTGAGTGACTTCATCGATAAGAACAGCACGGAATTCCATATTAGCAAGACGGGCATCACCTGCACCAGCACATGTACAGCAGACAATATCAGCCTTACTAAGAATAGCACGTTCCTTCTTTCTGAAAAGCGATTTGTACTTCTTAGAATCTTCACTGGAGAGTTCACCAAGCTCCCCTTTAAGCTTTAAAAGTTTCTTTAGAACACCTTTGGCACTCACAGAAGCGAGGTTGGTCAAGGAAATGTGTTCAACAGAACTCTCAACATCTTCTCGTGATCTCGCTGTTAATCTCACAACATTCAAACCTAAGAAATCCAGTTTCTGGGCAAGATGGTCAACAGCAACGTTAGATGGAGCGCAGACAAGAATCTTCTCCTTCTTATTCAGTTTTGCCAAATGGTAAATAATGGTAGCAGAGGTAACAGTCTTACCGGTTCCGGGAGGGCCTTGAATTAAGCTAAGAGGTCTATTCAAGACAGTTTTAATAGCATTAGACTGAGACACATTCAATTCAGCAAATCCGGGAATCGAAACTCTTTGAGGCAGCTTGATATCGAACTCGATTTCCTGTTCAACTTCATGTCCAAGGAGTTTATTGTACAAGTAACCACTGACACTTTTAGAATCAACAGCAAATGAGCGTAGAGCGCTCTGCATACGATCATACAGAGTACCCTTCCATACAAACTTGGCAGTAAAGTCTGTAGTTAAATGGGTTGGAGGAAAAGGTTTGCTTGGCACAAGTTCTAATGTGAATTCCTCTTGATGAGATGAGGGTGTACGAACAATGAAGCCATTTCCTTCCCAGGGTTCTCCAGAGATACCACAATAACGAAGAATCATTTCATCGCCCACTGCAGCTTTCAACCCTGAGCTCTCAAAGGTGGAAAGACTGAATGTCGCAAGGTGTTTGTTATTCAACGCAAGGGACCAACGTACAGAAATATGTTCCAATCCCTGAGACTCTTTGAGTGATTTATCACAATCTGCCTCACGTTTGACCAAAGGAGCAAACGAACGTTGGTGCTCATAGGCGTCGATATAACTCATTAGAATTGGTTCAACTTCTTCGTCTTCGTCTTCCCTCTCGTCAACATCTGCAAGGGTAGCATCCTTATTTAGCCTCCACTTTGTTTCCAATTTGGTGATCTGAGCATTAGTTAGATGGCGGGCGTTGATAGATTCCTCCTCGGTTGGTGAATGCGCAATCCAATGAATAAACTCTCTATTCTCAATGAGAGCTTGCCACTCTCCAGTCTCCCATCTTGAGTCTTTGGCCTGTGAGCACGGCAAACGACATAACATAACCATTACTGCCTCAGTCTTAGCAGCAATGAGGCCCAGAACAAAGACATTTTTGTTGCCACAGCTGAAACATTCCAATGTTTGTTCGCCAAGGTCCGAGTCCGGATGAAGAGAAACGGAGTTATGCTTTGTTAACACGAGGTGTGTGACAATATGGGAAGAATTCGAATCGCCACGACCATTACAAAACCATTTCATGCATTGCTGGCATTGGACAACAGAAGAGCATTTGTGGATACCACAGTAGGCACAGGCATGGTCGGGTAGTTGTTCCTCATGACCAGACTTCAAAAGGTCGACATCGCCGTCAGAAAATTCATCTTCGTCAAGCTGGGACACATCCTCCTCCAGTAAGGTCTCGTTTAAGTCGCTGCTGCTATCGCTTAGGTCTCTTTCAGAGTTATTGTTGGTGTTTATAAGAGATGAAGAACCGTTCTTACCATTTTGGTAAGAGAACAGGATATTAGGGTCCATAAGACGCGGTGCTCTGTTTCAAGATACACTTGTGAGTCAAAAAAGTAGGTTGCAGAGTTTCAGGCCCAAGTTAACCGACGGTTCATTGGACGAAACTTAGAGGCAGCACTCGATCTTATTGGTCCAGTAGTCACCCTTGCCTCCCACACGAGTTTGGTCAAGGACGTATTCTGAGAAGCCCGAAAAAACCATCGAGAGTCGGAATTTCCTGATTTGGCTTTTTTTTTTATCGGAATTGCCGTCGTGGGCGTAACAGGCGATGACATGCAAAAAAATTCCAGTAGCTCCCCGCTAACAAAGACTATTATCTCTAACGAAGGCCCAGCAGGAGAATACTCGTAGTCAAGGACTTGAACTTACAAGATGTCCCGTATCATTGTGAAGAATATTCCGAAGTATGTTACGGAAGCACGCCTCAAGGAGCACTTTGGTAAGAAGGGCGACATTACCGATGTGAAGCTGCGTACAAATCAAAAAGGTGAGTCTAGACGGTTTGCTTTTATCGGTTTCAGAAATGACGAAGATGCTGAGGCCGCTGTGAAATATTTTGACAATTCTTTCATGGATACTTCAAAACTTGATGTGCAGCTAGCAAAGAGTTTTGCGGATCCGACTGTTCCGAAGTCATTCAAGGAGAAGAAGAGAGAAGCATTCGAAAGAGTTAAGGCTCGTCAACAGCGAGAACTCGAGCGTCTCGAGAAAGAAAGTGAAAGAAAGAGACAAAAACGAGAGCACAAGAAGTCGAAGATTGATGAACAGATTGAGGAAAACCCAGCTCTGAAGGAGTTTATAGAAGCAACCAAGCCGTCCACACAGGCTAAGTCTTGGTCCAATGATATTGTTGTCAATGAGGGTGGAGCACCTTCAAATTCGCTTCTTGACAAGGCCTTAGCACTCAAGTCCGGGTCCTCCGAAGTTGAGGAAAAGTTCGAAAATAGCATTGCTGATGAAATCTTTAGGCTTCCTGAGAACGAAAGTGATGACGAGTATGATGACTTTGAGAAGAAGCCGGAAAGTGAACAGGAAGATGAGCTAATGATGACACTTGGTGAACTTGATAGTAAACCTGAATCCGCTAACGAACAATTGACAAGTAATGAAAACAATGATGATGATGATGATGATGATGATGATGATGGTGCTGCTGCTGAGCACAACGAAGCAGCAAACGATGAAGGCATCTCCGATCTCGAATGGCTAAAGAAGAGAAGAATCAGAATCAAAGACAATGACAAACCTGAAGGAAGCAAAGCAGAGGACACCGAGACATCACAACAGGAAGTCGAGTTGAAGAAACAACCCAAGTCACCTGTTCAGGAACACACTCAAATGAGAGAGGAAGAAGTTGCTATCAGTACGATCAGATCTACCGGCCGTCTTTTCCTACGTAATATTCTTTACACTGCTAGAGAAGATGACTTTAGAAGCCTGTTTGCTAAATTTGGAGACCTTGAAGAGGTTCATGTTGCTGTTGATACCAGAACTGGGAAATCCAAAGGATTCTGCTATATCAAGTTCCAAGATGCAGATGATGCCGTAAATGCCTACATTGAGCTGGATAAACAGATTTTCCAAGGACGCCTTTTACATATCCTACCAGCTGAAGCAAAAAAGGACCACAAATTAGATGAATTTGACCTGAAAAATTTACCTTTGAAGAAGCAAAGAGAACTGAAAAAGAAGTATGACGCATCCAAACAGCAGTTTAGTTGGAATTCACTTTACTTGAATTCTGATGCAGTAATGGAAACAATTGCCTCCGATCTCGGTGTGAACAAAAGAGACTTACTTGACCCAGAAAACTCCAGTTCAGCTGTCAAACAAGCGCTAGCTGAAGCTCATGTTATTGGTGATATAAGAAAATTCTTCGAGAACAAAGGAATTGATCTTTTGAAATTTAAAGAGAAAGAGCGTGACGACAGTGTTCTTTTAATTAAGAACATTCCTTTTGGAACGACCGACACTGACTTGTTGGAGTTGTTTACACCCTTCGGTGAATTGAAAAGATTGATAACCCCACCATCAGGAACTATTGCAATTGTGCAATTCAGAGATTTTCCTTCCGGGAGAGCTGCTTTTACGAAACTGGCTTATAAAAGATTCAACAAGAGCATTTTATACTTGGAGAAGGGACCTATAGATTTATTCACAAGAGAACCAACTTCGGAGGACACCAAATCAATATTTACAACTGCTTCTGAATCTCCAGAAGACAATGTTAAGGAGATTCAAGATAAAGAAAAGGATATTGTTGTAGAGGAAGTTGATATCTTTGAGGGTCCTACAGTTTCAATCTTTGTCAAGAACCTTAACTTTGCTACGACTGCGAAGTCTTTGACCGAAATCTTCAAGAGTGTGAACGGGTTTGTCGTGGCAACAATCAAGACGAAGCTTGACCCTAGAGATTCATCTAAGAAACAGAGTATGGGTTATGGCTTTGCCGAATTCAGAACCAAAGAACAAGCCGAAACGGCTATTAAGGCGCTTGATGGAACTGTTCTTGAAGGCCATAAATTATCTTTGAAACTCTCTCATCGTCAAAACACCGTTAGCACTTCCTCTTTTAAGAAGAACAAGATTACGTCTTCAAAGATAATCGTTAAAAATTTGCCATTTGAAGCTACAAGAAAAGATGTTTTCGAATTGTTCAACTCGTTTGGTCAGCTGAAATCTGTAAGAGTTCCAAAAAAATTCGACAAGTCCGCCAGAGGGTTTGCATTTGTAGAATTCCTGATTCCAAAGGAAGCTGAATCTGCTATGGACCAACTTCAAGGTGTGCACCTGCTCGGTAGAAGACTCGTGATGCAATACGCTGAAGAAGCCGGTGGTGATGTTGAGAGTGAGATTGATAAGCTGACCAAGAAGGTGAAGAAACAGGTGGCTACAATGGAACTGGATGCAGCTAGATTAGCTGGTAAAGGAAAGAGAAAGCTCAAGGATTTGGAAGAAGAAGACCAGCAATAGGTTTACCCTGTGAATACAAATATATAATTCGTCAGCATTTAGAGGCCCTAAACATAAATCCCATAGTCTTTTTCTTTTTTATTTCAATGACGTCATACCACTGGCCACCTTACAATAGGTCGGATTTCAAGCGACACGTTAATAATCAACATATTGGAAGGCTTCGCTTGGCCGTAACAGTTCCTTGATTATCATTTATACATTGATCTATACACATGGAATCAGTAATTACTGAATAACTCGCTGTACTTCTGCCGTTTTTCGAATCGCTGGATGTGGCGCTACGTATGTTTCGTTTGCTTCCCGACTAATGAGAACAAGCCGCACTAGCAAATCAGCCACAGCGGAGACTTGGGCCATATGTAAGAGTGAGCTGAACCTTATTCAAATGGACTACATAGAAACATATGATTATATTTATCAATTTGCCTTTCTACTATAACTCTACTTTCTGTTGAAGTGATAGGAACAACTAGTCCACGTATTAAGGTAACGCACGAACATTCCTCTTGCTTTGCATCTCGGTGGTTTATTTGTTTCGCTATCCCAAGAAGCAAGGCACCATCTTCCTCTTTGTCCTAATTCGTCTAGTAATTTGTTCCAATGTGCCCCACGCCACAAAACGATGTAGACATCTGCATGTTTGACGTCTTCGCTTCTGGCATATTTGCTTTCAAGTAGTGTCGGTATATAAGAGCGACGTCATGGCCCAAATGTTAATTATAAGGTCGAACTGACGGAAGGCACACATACCACTTCTTTGTGTGTGGAACGAATCTGGATTTTTGTTTTAATATTTTGACCATGATAAGCAAGGAGTTTGATATGAAGCGTTCTTCCACAGGTGTAGATGTGGAAGTTTCTGGAGACGACACTTCAAGTGCCGAAGCAATTCTTGAGAAAGAGATTGCTGAAGAACAGGATAATGACATCAAGTATCGCTCATGTTCCTGGCAGCGTACCGCTATGCTTCTGTTTTCTGAATATATCTGCTTGGCTATCATGTCTTTTCCTTGGTCCTATTCGGTTTTGGGACTAGTCCCGGGGCTAATCATCACCGTCTTTGTTGCACTTACAACCCTTTACACGGGGAAAATAATAGGTGCTTACTGTGCAAAATATCCGAAAATGATGAATATTTGTGATATTGGACAGCATTTATTTTGGGGATCAAAGTGGGCTTGGTATGCCACTGCGGTTTGTTTCCTTCTTAATAACACCATGATCCAAGCACTCCACGTGCTTGTAGGTGCGAAGTACCTTAATACTGTCTCCAACCACGGTGCCTGTACAATTGCTTTCTCAGTTGTTTCCGCAGTTATCTGCTTCCTGGTTTCTCTCCCTAGAACATTCTCACAGATGTCAGTTGTGGGTCTCTTCTCTGCTGTAACGATGTTTATAGCCGTTGTTCTTGCGATGATATTTGCAGGTATCCAAAAGCTCCCGTTTGGTTTCGACCCTGCAACACCAGTACACTACACTCTATGGCCTTCCACAGATACAACTTTTGTATCAGGTATGAGTGCTACACTCAACATTGTTTATACTTTTGTTGGTCAGATTTGCTATCCATCTTTCATAGCTGAAATGAAGAATCCAAAGGAATTCAAGAAGGCCTTGTACCTCGTTACTTTCTGCGAAGTTTTGCTGTTTTCCCTGGCCGGTTCCATTATATATGTGTATGTTGGTACTGATTACATAACTGCACCTGCCTTCGGCTCTCTTGAACAGAAGTACAAGATTGCCGCCTTCTCTTTTGCTATCCCAACTCTAATATTCCTTGGCTCTCTGTACAGTAACATTACTTGTCAGTTCATATTTTTTGAGATTTTCAATCAGAAGTCAAGGCACAGAACCTCCCATACAGTAATTGGATGGTCGGTATGGACCGCTCTAAACTTGGGAACTTGGATTGTGGCATTCATTATTGCCCAAGTTATTCCCTTTTTTTCCGACTTACTTTCTCTTATGTCGTCCTTGTTTGACTGTTGGTTTGGTTTCGTTTTCTGGGGAGTAGCTTACATCAGGCTCAAACAAGCTAAATATAAAGGCATGTTCAGGACCCAATTTGAGTTTTATAATACCCTAACACTTTTAGAGAAGATTGAGTACTGGACCTGCTGCTCATTGATACTAATTGGACTCTATATTCTAGGCCCTGGAACATATGCGGCAGTTGATTCCATTGTTACCAATTACAAAGACCGTGCATATGGTTCGGTATTTACTTGCTCCTCAAATGGCCTGTGATGCGCATTTGCAGGTTATAGTAAGAAGCCATGGTCGAGATACTTGGCGTTAGTTTCCATAGTACTAGTTAAAATACAACGGAAGTATTCCATCATTAACTCAAACCCCAGTTATTAACAGCAATGTGCCACTCATTGAACTTACGTCTGTGGCTGTGGCTGTGGCTGTGGCTGATGCGAAACCTCTGAACCTTACTAAATATACAGTGGCGGCTACAGCTCGAGTTCGAATAAAGAGCAAATAATTAACATAAATCTGAAGATTGAATATTCCAACACGCAGTATACAATTAATAACTTCCAATTGTTCTAGAACACTATACTTGGTTTCTGACATGAAGTGTTTTAGCAGTCTCTCATTCGTAGCGTTTTCAGTTTGGACGCTACTCCGGTTTTGTGTCAACATACCCGCTGAAAGCTTTTCCCTTTACAAAAATATCCAGTTAGATAAGCTCTAAGATAAATATTTTCTATTTCTACAAGTCAGAGATAGTTTATATAAAACTTATTTGTTGGTATGGCAAGGTCCAGGGCAATGATGGAACTTCTTGGTGATATTGGAGTGTATCCCATCCCTGGAGATCTTTCGGTGAACAATGTTTTCAAGGGATGGGTTCTTATAGTTTGCTTGGTTATTTACATATCAGTAGAAGCTCAGGTATGGTTCTGGGTTTCTGTTTGCGCTCTATTTGTGCCGAAGTCAACTACGGCTGTTTTTAGGAGCGCAGCTGAACGCTTTTTCTGGACATCGCTCATATATTTAGTTAATAAGAGAGATATCAAAGTCATCATTTCTGGAATTGACCTCAAAGACTCAGGCTCTCTGGAGAGATTAAAGAATGCCATTATTATTAGCAACCATAAATCGTTATTTGACTTCTTATTGATCTGTTATTTGAAAAACTTGACAGAGAAGGCGACTTCAGAGGACATAACCTTGAGCTTCTTTAATTGGAACAGGTTCTGGTGTACACCAGGTCTTTCATTGTGCTGGGAGCTCCTTCACAATGATGAAAGTTGGCAAATGAATATTGTTGATATAGAGCAAAATCTAAATGGTCTTACGAAAAGCCGCAAGAACAACTGGATTATTCACTTCCCTGAGGTTAACATATGTACGGATAAAAACCGCCTTGTACAGGGACAAGAGTTGGACAAGTATTTTCTTCCCAAATTTAAGGATCTATTGTACCCACGATTTCCAAACTTTGTTAACTTAATCAGGGTGGCTAAGAATTGCGGCGGAAACACGTCTAATGATCTTGTTGGTCTCACCATATTATACCATAATCCAATAAAGAAGACCTTCACCAATCCTACATTGTTCGAAATGTTAACCATGAAACAGCCAGTGTTCATTATAAACGTTGATTTTAAAATTAAGCCCCTCTCAAAGCTCCCTTCAAAGTATAGGAAACTAGAGAAATGGCTAGAAAATGAATGGTATGAGAAAGATAAAGTACTTGAGCTGATAAAGAAGCTGAAACTTCTGAACGTCTAGTGATTTAAAGGTGATGTAACCATTACTTATCTAAATATATGCATTCTCGCGTGTGACTATATACTATCTCAGTATTTCCTTATATAATAGCTTTCTCCAAGCCAACTGCAAGGTCATTGACATCCTTGTTCTCGTTATCTGGTGTGTAGCTCTCCTGTTCATCCTCCAATTCCTTTTCTAAAATCTCAGCCTCAATTTGTTCTTCTTCTGCTTCCTCTTCTTCAGAAGACTCCTCTTCACTCTCTGGTTCCTCCAAATCATCCAACTCATCAAGCTCACCAACCCCTCTTTCTTCAAAGATTGAAGTGATCTCGTCAATGGTATCGTTCTCTTCCTCAAATCTGTTTCCGTTCAGCTCCAAAAGTTCTAGATTTGGTAGTTTATCTTTAATTACTTCTTTCAAAATCTCCAATGCCTTCTGATCAAGTTCATTGTACTGCAATTTAAGTTGTCTAAGACTTTCCAACTTCTCACCCGCAGCAAATGCCTTGACCAACTCCAAAGAACCGAGAGGGTTCATCAAGCAATCGTTTACGTTCAACTCTTTCAGATGGGTCCATACAGGCAAATTCTGTGCAAGAACGACTGCAGATTTCTTGGTAATTGTGTTGTCTTGCAAATCAATAATTGTAAGCTTGGAGTTATACTTCAGACCTTGTGTGATTAATCTGGCAATACCCTGAGGTCTAATACCATTCTGGTATAACTTGACAACTTCCAAGTCCTGATGGGATTTCAAACCAATAGAGAGATAAGTAGTAGAACCGTTCTCTAACCTGTTTCTGCCGCAAATAAAAGTCTTCAAGGAGGGAAGTCCAAGTTTCTTCTTGTTCAAACTGAGTTTGTAGAGACACTTACCGATACGTTCACCAGCAAATGGGCCCATGCCGTTGTTAGATAAAATCAAATGCTGTAAATATACAGCCCTTGGCAAAAACTCCTCTACTGGCTCAATTGTCTGCAAACCGAAGGCGTTATCACTTAAATTGATGATATGGAGCTTTGGGGCGTTGATCATCGCAGGAAGGAGGTAGTCCAACGACTTCGGAATTTCGGTGTTCAGTCTCCCGGTAAACAGATCAGAAAAGTTCACTTCCTCAAGAGATCTACAGTGCTTTTTTAATGAGTCAGCTAGAAGCTTGGATGCCTCAATACCGATAGTGTTGCCGGAAAAATCAATCTTCTTGACGTTACTCATCGCATCGAGTTGCTTCACGTAAGGCTCAATATCGGCATGAGAGTCGAACTTGATAGCCTTACCAGCAATCGAAAAGACCTCCGAATCGTTGTATTTCGGAATAAAATCAAGCGAAGCCATGATAAATACAGGAAAAGCTGTGCGATAGATTGAAAGACGTTGTAGATGATCTTCGGTATGTTGAATGTAAATACGTAAACACGGCACATTTTTTTTCACAAGAGGCTTGCGGGAGGTGGTGTTCGGGTGTTAATAGGAAGAGACACAAGTGCTACTAATATACTGATGAGGATATCTATGAAAGTCGTCATATAAGAAACCTCGAGAGGTGATTCTGAAAGGCAAATATGATGTTCTACGGATGATATAAGGAAAAATCAAGAGATCGTAAAGACATTCAGCAATTGGCGTAAAAAGGACACAGCACCCGTCATGGCGCGGTGTGATGGACGACTTGGGGACCATCTTCACTTCTCAGGTGAGGACAGTGGATTTCAACACTCAGCGAGTACCCATGAAAAGCGTCCACGCGAGACCTAGCGGGAGAGTATATCAAGTGCATGAGAATTGAGAACCACGACGTTTTTGTTTTCGAATCACTTACTTCTTTGGACCGTGCAAAGGCTCACCAATGTTCTTTCCTCTAAGCTTGACGCCCAGAGCTCTCTCGAGCTTACCGAGCACCTGTTGCTGTGGAATGGCCCTACCAGCCTCATAGTCGTTAATCACGTTCGGTTTTTCGTTGATCTTGGTGGCAAGTTCCTTCTGTGTAAGCTTCTTCTCGCCTCTGGCCTTCATGATTGCCTTACCTACAGAGGCGTCCACCTTCTTTGGGGCAACAACGTCATCGGTTCTGTCAATCTTGGTCAGGCGCTGTCCTTCGACATCAGACGCCTTGTTAGACGACCCGTACTTCTTGTCTACAGAGAGGACAGAGCCTGTTCTTCTTGCGGCGTTGATCTCTGCATTGGTTCTGGCGACACCGGCTCTTGGACCACCGCCACCAATACGGGCCTTGGACCCAATGATCGTTTGTGTATCCCAGTCTGACATTGTAAGATTGCTTAAGGAGTATTGAAGTAGCTGTATGTGTTCTTTTGGCCTGTTTTTGAGCTGTTTTTTAAGTAATACAGTTAGCTACCGAGTACTCTAAATCTGCCGATGTGGTTGCTGCCGTGTTTCTGACTCTTTGTAGCGAACAAAAAAAGAGCTTTATCCAGCCTCGTAGAACACTGTGGAACACTACGGAACCCTCTGGCGAGTAGAAGCGAACGCTCGCGTCGGCGCTTTTTGAGCGCGCACGACTCTGCTGGCACGCGCCACGAATTTCTGGAACGTCGAACCGGGGAACCGTGGGCATCACTCGTAACCATATATGGTTTGCGCAACAGAACTGAAATTTTTGTACCTCATCGGCACCTCTGTGATAATGTTCTTGTATATATGATCCACTCAAGGCGTGCACAGGAAACAGTATTTCCAGAAACATTGCTGTGTCTGTAACATTCGCTTGATTTTGTTCCATATACGCAAAGATGGCGAAGTCCGAGCTAGAGGAGCTGGTAGAGTTTCTACATCACGACCAGGCGCCTATTAGAACCGTTGCACTTGAGAACCTTGTCCAATTTTCCCAGGGTCCTCATAGGTCGGTGTTCTTCCAAGACAACTACACACCGATTAAAGATTTGAAGAAACTTGTAACAAGTAAAGGGAAGACTGTGATCCAGCAAGCCCTTACAATCTTGGCGAACTTGTGTGCGGATGAAACCGTAAGGGAACTTGTTGCTAAGGATGAGCCATTCTTGAAGCACTTAATCGGTTCAATTGTCCTTGATTTGGACAACAGAAACGCCGACCTTGCGGCTATACTGTTGACCAATGTTGCAAAAAACGATGCTGCCAAAACTATTCTATCTATGGAGATCAGCCCAATAAATAACAAAGTGTTCAAGAGCAGCCGTGCGATCGACTGCCTTGTCGACTGCTTTGTTAAGGGTGCTGACAGATCTCTTAACAAGGCGGCAAACTTCGACTATCTGGCTTTCTGCTTTGCCGATATCTCTCGTTTTCTTGAAGGAAGAAAATACTTTGTTACGAAGCAGCCGTATGATGACGTTGTTCCTCTTACCAAGCTTCTTGTGTTCACGGAGATGTACGACAACAAGATAAGACGTGAAGGTGTCGCTTCTACGATAAAAAACTCCTTATTTGAAGTTCAGGCGCATACGGAGCTCCTGGAAGAATCCGGTACGAACTTGCTGCCATATATTCTTCTACCAATTGCTACTTCCAAGGATGCCGAGCTCGATGAAGACGAACTATTTGAGCTGCCAGATGAGCTTCAGCTCCTCCCTGAAGACAAAGTCAGAGATCCAGTCTCAGAAATTATCTGCGTGCATTTAGAATCCATCCTTCTCCTTTGTACTACTAAGGATGTAAGAGTTTACCTTCGTTCCAAATCGGTTTATCCATTGATTAGAGAACTCCATAAGAACGTTCAAACTGAAGAAATCCAGGATCTTTGTGATAGACTTGTTCAAATGCTCCAAAGAGATGAAGATCACATCTCCCAGGTTGAAGAGATTCCTTCCAAAGAGCAGCTAAGTGATGATAGCAAGGACGAAGATATGAAGGATGAAGCTGATAGCGATGACGATAAAATAGTTGAAGTTCTTTGAGTATACGGAGGGACTTATTAATAATGACGTCATGGCTTAAGAATCCGGTATAAGTATTTAATACTGTCGACTGCTGACATTTGTTCCTACAATATATCCAATAATAAGATAAAACATCAATTCAGTAGTATAGTCTATATTTGATCATACTCATGGTGTGTCCTTTGGGATCAAGAATCCATCCCTGTTCTTCAAGAGTTGTTTGACCAATTCCTTCACTCTGTTTTTGTTCTCCGGGTTCCGCAGTTTACCCTTCAGACCTTGCAAAAGTTGTTTTGCTGTGATCTTTCCTTCCTTTCTAACTAGATTCATCACGTCTTCTGCAGTGAGGATGTTATCATCTATAGGAGGGAGCATTGAGTTCTCTTCAATCTTCACCACGTTATTGTCAGTAGGTTCAATTTTGATTCTCTTGTTGGCACCCTCTTCAGCATCCGACAACTCAACAACCCTCTTTCTCCCATTTGGATTCCAATCACCAGCTGGGAACTTTTGAAGAAGTGAAGGATGACTTTTGAAAACGATATACCCTTGGTTGTAAGACTTAACACGGATATTCTTGATTGATGGACTTCCCTGTCTACTAGGACGTGTAGTACCAGAAGGAGAAACAGGCTTGCTCAAGTCGGCTGCAATTATCTCTTCATCAGATTTATCCTTTTCCATATCCGATTCCGATAAATATGGGTTCTCCTCTTCATCTGAATCATAGATACCACCTTCAATTTTCACGAGAGCCTTACGAAGTCTCTCACCTTCCTTATCAACCTTTCTAACTTCAAAGAGTTCGTCAACGTCATCATCAATATTCTCGTCGTCATGCAATCCCATAGCATTAGCAGTAAGCATTTCCTTCTTTATTCTTCTCTCACTCTCCTTGTTCTCTTCTTCATTTCCTTCCATGATAGGAGCCTCCTCATCGTCAGCAAACTCTTCTTCGAAGTCCAAATCATCGTTATCAGAGGCACGACCGTCCTTTTCGGCTGAGCCTTCAACAGTTTTCAGCTTTTTCTTAGTACGTTCGTGTCTCGTCATCTTCTGTTCGTTTTCGTCAAGATGTTTCATTAGCCATCTGGGAACCGTTGGGTTCTTGGCCATTCTCTCTTCTGCCTCCTCTAAAGTTAATGTTGTGAATTGGTTTCTTGGTGTAAACTTGTACACCTTTTCAGAAGGTATCATAATAAACTCGTTGTCTTTCATGTACATCAAACAATATTGATCGGCATTAGCGGCCTCATACTGTCCAACCCAAGTATTCTTGCCATCGTAGTCCTCCATCACCCAAGGAAAGTACTCCTCATATCGCAATCTTCTAGCGTTGTCGTCCATTGCATAGATTTTTCTAGTCTTCTTTCTCTGTGGGTTGAGCTTTCTTCTTGCACCACCATCAGGTGCAATGTTTTTCTGTTGTTTGATCATCTTCTCCAGCTTCTTCTCCTCCTCGGTCTTTGGGGGTTCAGGAGCAACGTTTGGATCCTGTGTAATGTCAAATCTTGGTAAAATTAAACCATCCTTGATCGCTTGTTCCTTGGCAGCCATCTGTGCTTTGGCTTCTTCCTCAGCCTCTAACTTGATCCTTGCGTTCTCCTTTTGACGCTGTTCGATTTCAGCCCGAGTCATCTGATATTGCATGTTCTTAGTCTCCTTGCGGTGCAACCTAATCGGCTGATTGAAACTTCTTGGGTCTACAGGCTGCTTTGACTGGAACTTCATTATATGCATACGAACGTCTTCCAGGTCTTGTTCAGTACATGCTTTAAGAGTATATTCAGTCCAGTCGTCTGGATTGTCAACAACCGTCGGAGGGATGGTTCTTGGGCGTTCCTTTTTAATCTGTTTCCGAATGAACGGACTAGCCGCAGGGCGCAACGGATTACCAGCCATTCTGAAGTTTCCAAGAGAGCGGTAGGTAAAAGGGAGCACCGTACAAGAATGAACGGTGGGGGCGCTGATGCTTCAACATATGACGCTACTTGTAGTAGCTCATGGCAGTTTTTGTTTTGGTGGATCTTTAATGGCGCGCGCTGACATAATTCCAGCGTGCGAGTTACGTAAGCAAGACTAAGGAGGGTTGATGAGGAAGATTTATATACATACCTGCGGTTTAAATAGGCTTTACCTATATAAATTGTGTTAGTTACATTTGTTGGTTGGCTTTCACGGTGACATATGAAAAAGGACGAATAAGTCTGCCTTAGTACATAGAATTGACATACCTTGAAGTGAAGATTGATCAATGAGAATATTAAGGCCTTTATGTTCTGAACAAAGTAATAGAAAACCCTTAGTCCCTCGGGGTCATCAGTTCTCGAGACATCGGCTAACGAGCCAAACTTTGTAGTCTCTAATTTGCAATTTCCACCTGGAATACTGATGAGGAGCTCCTGTTTACCCTCTTTTCCCCTCGGTGGCCACTTGGAGTCAGTTTCTTGGAGGATCTCAGATTCTTCTATAATGCGGCGCATCTGATCGACGACAGTAATGCTCACACAAAACTCCTTTTGGATCCGAGATTCTCTTCTGTAGTTGGTGTTGTTTGTATACTTCACAGTAGCTGATCTTCTATCGTCGTTTAAACTGACTTCAAACTCTAGGAACTCGTGCCCAAACTGTCCTGTGTGGCCGGAGTAGTACCGTAGAAAGAACCCGTCATCTTCCATAGCGTCAACGCTACTCTCAGGGCCCGACGAGGCCTGGGAAGTATTCATAATTTTGTATTTACTTCTTATATTCCTCCTCTGTCAACAGGGCAATTCACAGCTTGCTATCTCTAGGTCTGAGCTTTATGGAGTTATGGAGGTGTTCTCAGTGGTGAGAGCATATAGATATAGAGTGCCGTACCAGTACTGAAATATACCCTATGTAATCTCCCGACGCTCGCAGTGGCCCCTCCAAAAGTGTACCGAACACAGGCTAGCCACGCGTATTTCACAGCACGCGAGTGGCCGCACGGTTCGTCGACTCATTCATCCATCCTCTCTGCCCATCAACTACTTTGAGTTATAATGATTTCTCCCTATCAGCAGGCTATTGTAACTTCGAAAAAGCTAGTCGCAAGTACAATGTCAACATCAGTCACCGATCCGACTGAGCAGTACGAGCTCATCACCAAGAATCTCCAGGAAGTTCTCAATGGTCAGATCATCAAGGATGTTCTTGAGAAGGAGAAACGTCCGTTAAAAGTGTACTGGGGTACGGCGCCAACAGGGAAACCACATTGCGGTTACTTTGTCGCAATGACTAAAATTGCAGACTTTTTGAAGGCAGGTTGTGAAGTGACAGTACTTCTTGCTGATCTCCACGCATTTCTGGACAATATGAAGGCGCCATTGGAAGTGGTTAACTATAGAGCTATCTACTATGAAAAGATTGTCAAGTCGATTCTCAAGTCTATCAATGTCCCTATTGAGAGACTCAAATTTGTCATCGGTTCTTCTTACCAGACAAAGGACCAGTTCACGCTTGATCTATTCCGTCTCTCAAACGTTGTCTCCCAGAACGATGCTAAGCGTGCCGGTGCAGATGTCGTCAAGCAGGTGGCTAATCCTCTTCTCAGTGGCCTTATCTACCCATTGATGCAGGCTTTGGATGAGGAACATTTGGGAGTAGATGCACAGTTCGGTGGTGTTGACCAACGTAAGATTTTTGTTCTTGCCGAGGAGAACCTTCCATCAATCGGTTACAAGAAGAGAGGCCATCTCATGAACCCCATGGTTCCAGGGCTCACACAAGGCGGCAAGATGTCTGCCTCTGACCCGAACTCTAAGATTGACGTTTTGGAAGATCCAAAACAAGTGAAAAAGAAAGTTAACACCGCCTATTGTGCTCCAGGTATTGTTGAAGACAATGGTTTGCTTGCATTCATCAAGTACGTCATTCTGCCTATCCAAGAACTCAAGAACGGCGCCGGATCATTCAACTTCCCAATCGATCGTCCAGAAAAGTTCGGCGGTCCAGTCACTTTCACATCTTATGAAGATCTCGTTGAATCCTTCAAGGAAGAGAAACTGGCACCACCTGATTTGAAGAGTGGAGTTGCTGACCAAATCAACATCTTACTTGCACCAATTCGTGAGGACTACCAGAACGACTCTGTGTTCCAGGAAGCCGCTGCCAAAGGCTACGCAGAACCAGCTAAAGAAGAGAAGAAGAAAAAGGCCAAGAAGGACAAGGGTTCTCGTTACCCAGGGGCTGCGAAGAACACTTCAGAGTTGTCATCTGCGGCTGTCGAGGAAGCAACTGAGAAGCTGGAGACATCAAAATTGGAGGATAAGGAATAAAGAATTCATTTTATATAAATTAAATTTAAAAAAAGTGTCAAATGTCGTATCAATAGTAATCATTACAGGTAGATACACAAGGATCACAATATTACAGCGTCTCCCAGCCCCCTATATCCAAGGTTCCCTCCAGCTTCCTGGTAATATAGTTTTTCAAATCGTGTTGGAGCCACATTTGCCTTGTAAACTGTTGATATTTGATAGGGCTCAATGTTAGCACTTGTTTTTGTCTCACGTCAGAGTCATGCTCACCATGAGAGTCAATATATGGAGCGGCATGGAAAGAACCATTTCCTCGGTCAAGCAACAGAAGAGAACTATGCTTGGGGAGTAAAAAAATGCCGACATCATTCAAGCACTCATTTTCGGCATGATGATTACATTCTCCCTCACTTTTTCCGGCAGCTTTCTTCTGTAAATTTACAATGTACCCACAGAACAAGCATATAGCTGGATCCAACTCGCCCAAAGATGATATTTTTTCTCTTTTGTAGAGCAGTTTAGTGAAAATATCATCCATTCGTTTAGGAAGTTCAATTAATTCCACCAATCCAGGATACTCTAACGAGTTGAAGGTGAGATCGTTGTCTGTAGTAGAGACATATTTTGCAAAAGAGTCAAACTTGCTATGCTCATACGTGTTTGGAGAAGCACAAAGTCTCAATAGTTCGTTTAAATCTGGCAAGTTTAAGAATTTGCATAGTCTGTTGATTTCGAGATCTTCGTCAAGTTCTACTGACAAATCAGTGGAAGTATCGGCGCAGTTGGCCAACGCCCAAATAGAGACATTTCTTAAGAATGGGGTTAACGACCGAACCATCATGGTGTATAAGACTTCTTCGAAAGCATCACTTTCAAAAATCTCATCAGAAATATTATCAAAAAGCGGGTGATTATCTCTCAACTGTCTAGCTAATAGTATCAGATTTTCATATGACTCCAAAGGAGCCACAGTGATGCTGATATCAAGAAGCGTCGTAATTCCTTCAAAGAGTTCACCATTCAGTTGTGCTAAGATAGTTGCAAGAGCTTGAATGAAGTACAGTGTGAATATCATTCTGTAGAGAGAATTCATAGACACACCCCCATACGGTGTACAAGAGACTAACAAATCAAAGAAATCAATCTCCTGAAAAACGTCAAAAAGTCTCTCTGAAGACAAAAATGACAGCTTCCCTATGCTTTCTTCAGAGACCTTTACTAGAAATTCTTTGTCCTTTCCCATGCTCTTCTCTAAATGGGCGTCCCACGCAAGAGAACACTTCTTCAACTCAGCCAAAATTCTTAGTGTTGTCATGGTCTGATTAGAGACTGCATCTATCATGAGACCAGTTTCACTCTGAACTCCTCTCAAAGAAATCTCCGTACTCTTAATAGTACCAGAAACAAGTTTGTTGATATGATCTCTAAAGTGAGGTTGAGAAACAGATTCGACTTTCGTGCTGAGATTTATCCAGATGTCATGGAGGATTTTGGGTGGATCAGATTCCTGAAAAAACTTCTTATAAGGCGCTTTGAGAGACTTGGTAACTTCATCAACAACAGAGACGGCGAAATCAGTAAGAACTTCGGACTCAACAAATGAAATACCCTCAAAGCGCTGTAACTCTTGATACCAATCCCTGTCGTCAGCAGCAACAAATTCTTGAAGACGATTTCTGTTATGACTCCATAGAATTGGCACAAACATATTTCCAAGGGATTTACACAACGGACAGATGAACTCAGAGTTCTCGAAGTCCTCTGGGACTGTTCTGGTAATCTGAGTCTGGCGCGCCTTAGCTGAAGAAATATAATTCTGGTAACAACTATAATGCATACCATGTCCACAACTTGTAGCAGTGATGGCAGGTTTCATACATCTGTACTTCCGAACAGGAAAAGACGGTCCAATTACGTGGTCTTTCTGAACATCTTCAAAATATCGTGATAGGCACTTGTTTTCAGCCTCAAAGTTTTCATAGTCCAAGCCACCAGTATGCTGAAATGCCCGAAGGGTCCAGTATTTATCATGGAATGGAACGGTTCTTGAACCAGAGAACCGAGAAACATTACAGACTACTCCAAAAAAGGAATCTTCAGAAGAGACAGACATCTGGCAGAGAATACAATGCTCTTCAGGGTACCTCCACGCGTTTTCCTCTCCCTGGTCATCAGCGTCAGGATCAATAGCCTCTGTCTCGACGTTGTTGTCTTCAACAAACTTTTTTTGTTGTTTCTTGAATCTGGCCATTATTTTGGCTCTTCGTTCTTTAGCCTGCCTTTTCTTGCGTTCAAACTCCGACTCCAAAGTTGTTAAAACAGGTGCAGACACACCAATAACGGATGGCTCAAAATTTTGAACTTGTTCATGAAGGTATCCTTCAACTGCAACATTCCTAATCTTGAGCACTCCGAAAATGGCTCTAATTTTGGCATGATAAGCAACGCAGTGTTCATCAGTCAAGAACTTATAAAGCAAAGATCCAACACTCTCATAAAAGAACGGCTCGTTATGATCGGCAGTAAACTCGGACCAAATCAGCTCATTAAACTTCGTGACATACGCATGGGTTGGTCCCATGGCGGCAACATGAATGAGATGAAGCGAGAGATCTAAGAGCCCTTCTACCTTGTTAATTCCCTCATTGTTCACAATCTTCAGGGTGCTTCGGATAAATTGCACAAATATCTTCGAGGATGTCACAGAGTATAGATTTTTAAACGGTGTACCCTCTAATACTTTCGGTTTTGGTTCAATGACAGCTTCGTTGAGAGGTATCTTACCCTGTTTTGACATTCTCTCTTTTATAAGTCGTTCGGCCTCATCTCTCTTGTTAGGGGTAAAATGAATGTAGAATGGGTCAACTTCATCAATTAACTCGTCTTTTAGTTTGTACGTACTGGGTGAATTCGAGCCAGTAGGATAAATGCAGTCAGCAACAGTTCTTAACACAATATCAAACTTTTTTTCATGTGATAAGTAATCGGGAATCTCGGAGCACAGCTTGGAGTAGCTCAAAGGCTGGAAGCATAGACAATGAATTAACTCCTTCCTTATGCGACTGACTAAGCTATTTTCCGAATCATCGATATAATCGGTATCAGACAATAGCTGGATCATTGTGAGCAGAAACTCTTCAACCATTAGCAGTAAAGTTGCTTCATCATAGGTCTCATTGCTGTGGTGTTCTTTGAGCCAAGGCATCAATCCCCATCTCGAAATGAAAGAAGCCAGCACAAAGTCTCTGTTGCCTAAAGACATCATAAGCTGAGTCATAAATATATCCCTCTTGAACCCTGATTCTCGAATACCACTGGTTCTATAAATATGGGACTGTGTCCGAATACTGAAACCATTTCTAACCCAGTATCCAACCTTGATTTGTGCTAGAAGCACCAATGTTCTTAATGGATATTCCAACATCCGTGTTTGCAAATCGCTGTTGTCTTTGATATAAATGGAGAATTGACTAAAGTCAGAAAGCTTACTATACTGAACAAACCAAGTAACAAATGCGTGTAAAGGGTGCAGGAAACTAACCATCCCAGTATGAACCTGGAAATCAGAAATCTCTTGAAGTCCTTCAGGGGTATCAACTTTCACTTTTTGTAGAAGCGCAGCGTCTGTTGTGTCGTTGGATGAAAACGAGAGTCTCTGAAAATCGGCATCATTAATTCGTTTAAATATGCTAGATATCAAAAACGCAACAGATGCAGGGGAATTGACCTTTAGAAGAGTCTTTGAAATCATTTCAGATAATGAAGATACCACAGAATACATGTTGAAGTACAAACCGTAGTCGTTGGACTCGTACTCAACGTGTTCAACCGCCTCTCTCCTCAAAGTTGGCTTCCCTTGAAAAAGGAGCAATACATCGCAGACTTGTTCAATAAAAGGAAGCACTAGAATTGGCTCAAAAGTCTTTGTCTTGCTCAACACACAACACATGTCAAAGAATACCTGTCCAATTCTTCGGTTCTTGAAAGATGTCAGCAAAAGATCTGTTGTAAATGCAATATCCTCTGGTCTACACAGTACCATCTTGGTCAAATATCCATACGCAGCAGCTAAAAACCTCGTGAGATCCCCATGTTCCGTTATCATGGTGGCATTGCTTGAGAATGTAAAAATTTGGGAAGTTAAGCTTGTCATCCCACTTAGCTCAGGCTCTCTATCAAATAGGAAAAAGAGTTCAAGCAATGTTGGGTAAATGTCTGAGTATTGCGCACAGACAATAGGCCTGAAAATCTTATTGGATGTAAGAACAGCATTAAACAAATGGTGAATATTACAACGAATATCCTTCCAGAGTCGGATATCGAAGTATAGTAAATACTGAAACCTGGAACCATGGAACGATTTCCGCACCGCGCATGTAGTTGAAAAATCAAGATTATATTCGCATTCTTGAGCAATATCAGCATCAATATTCCAACGCTGGGGATTAATATGCCAGTGTTCGGGAGGAGAAGATGTACCAGGGTGGCAAGAAATAGTGGGTATTTGGTTGTCAAAGAGAGCACCTGGAAATGGGGCAGTGTCTTTGGAATATGGCTTGACACCAATTTCCCATTTCTGACAAAATGATTGAGTCAAGATGTTTCTTGCCAAGTTAAAACTACCATATATCGGTCCATTTGTCATTTCAATCAACCAAATGATCATTTCTGCGCACATTTCTTCTCTAAATATGTCTCGAGCATTTCTGATGCAAGTCGGGAGTCCTGTTGCTTCCAGGATAGTTTGGGCCTCCAAAAGCTCCTGTATATTGGACGAAGACATAACCTTAGCTCTTCCATTAGTATTAACTTCATCAGTAACCATAAGAGCAAAATCTAAGACTTTATCAGTTGTAGTGGTGATCCTTTGCACTGCGTCTCTGGATTGCCTGTTTTGGTCGTTGTATAGCATTAAATGGAACTTATCTGATGCCCAATCTGTTCCAAAATATTTATTCTGTTCCAATGTAGAACTATATCCGTCGGTCAAGATACTCTCGTTGTCCTGCTTCTTGTCCTTGGGAAGAGTTGCGGTAGATCCTGCGATGACATCAACAATATAATCTAGCACAATTTGGAATGTCTGTAGCATCGAATTGCGGAATTGCTCTGGAATTTCTAATGGATCGACGTCTCTACAATGATTATGCACACAATTCAATTGAACTTTCCAAGCTTCTTCGTCTCCACAATCGCATACGCCACCGTTTTCTCTCTGGCATATACTCACGAGGGTATCGTGTCCACTGTGTTCTGTTTCATTAAAGCAATTCTGACAAAGGCCTGAAGTTTCATCCTCTGAGCAGGTTAGACATCGATAAACAGATTCACCCTTTTTAAATTTTCTAGTACACACCCTGTTTGGGTGTGATGGATCGTCAATTGTTCCTCTCTGGAAATAGAAGTCTTGACTCTCCAAATGTTGGTAACGCTCAGGAGCAAGAACATGTTGCCATGCTTTTGGAAGGGTACTCTCATTCACTTCAGGGAAAAGATGTTTCATATAGTGGCCCTTGTACGAGACAGCAAAAGAGAGGAGTCTTCGGAGATCAACCTTAGCCGGTGTAGTAAAGTCATGCTGGTACCGCCGCGGGAATTGGAGGAGCGCTTTCTTCAGCAGCTCCCCATTGTCCTTGAAAGAGCAGGGTAATCCACACTCCCCATACTGAGACATTGCACAAATTTTATTAAAGAATTTATGTTGTGGTAAGCGAACTGTGTTTAGACTAAAGAAACAAAGCCTATGCTGCAGATGTGGCGATGAGTGGGAGCGCTCGAACTCCTAGTGGCGCTCACCCTACAATGGCAAATAATCTGTCATGTTCTTGCGGGCAAAAATACTGCTTGACTTTCAGAGAGCTCCTGTAAGCGAACATTACTCACGGACCTGAGAATACCCTAAAACTCCTGGATCACTGTGGATAAGCTTTGGGTTTGTTACACACTATGTTTGACTCCCAGATGAGGGGTCGAGTCCTTCGGGAGTTCCACGATTTCGTGAAGTATATGAACAAACACCCAGGCGAGAACCTAAACCTGCATCTTCAGGAGAAGCTCTACTTTATGGCTTCTCATGAAGGCAAATATATCACTGATTTCTTTCCTGAGGCTACTTCGTCTACGCTTCCTAAATCATGGGAAGACACGGATTTGGGTCTTGGTGCTAAACCCTATCTGCTTCCACAGAAAGAATCTGTCTCCCATGCCGATCGAAACTGTGCCAGGAAGTTTCGAATCGGTGAGCCAATATACCGGTGTATCGACTGTGGATTTGACAACACATGCGTTCTTTGTGTTCATTGCTTTAATAAGGATGACCATTTGGGACACCAAGTAAGTGTTAGTGTCTCAACAGAATCTAATAACGGAATATGCGACTGTGGAGACCCGGAAGCTTGGACCGCTAAGCTCCACTGCAAATCTGATGATGCTACCGTGTCTGAATCCTCCACTGCTTCTTCCGAATCAACTTTATTCGATGAAAGATACCACATTTTTCTTAAAGGGCTCTTTGATGTCTGTCTTGACTATATCATTGAAGTATTTACACACCAAAATCAGACTGTTCCTTCTGTGCAAGAGAAGCTTTCTGATCTTTCTACTGAGGGCCTTCATGATAAACTCCTAGATTTATTTGAGAAGGACATACAGACCCAAGAATCTGCTATGAGTTCATTCACGGGAGATCGTTTTTCTTCAAAAGGCAAGAAGTTTGTTCTTTTGTTTTGGAACGATGAATATCATAACTTCCAGGAAGCTCAGACTGCCATCAAAGCTGCAAGCGATGCAACTTCAGAGAAAGCTCGATATCTTTCAAAATGCATTGATGAAACAGGGAGGGCTATAGTAACCGTTAAATCTGATATTGGGAAGTTGCTACCAAACTTTAAGCAGTCGAGCAAACAAGGATTTGATGCTAGCATCATGACAACATCGGAGTTCCACATGCAGGAATTAGCGAACTACATACTCAAATGGATCATCAAAATAACTCGACACCACGTTAAAGATTTACAGGAAATTGCCAGACGGACATTCTGCGAGTCTCTATGTGAGAATTTCAAAATTCCATATGATAGACGTCCTTTCTGGAATTCTCACGAGAGGCATTTTTCTGAGTATTCCGGCCTACTGGATGGAACTGATATCCCTTCAGATTATCTTCCAAATGATTTGGCCCACAGTGCCAAGCTTCCACTCAAGACAGAGACCACCAGACTTAAATATCTTCTCTTCTTTGAGCCGCGCTACTATAAAGACATGAGGAAAAGCCTTCATGAAGCTCTTATTGCAAATCTTGTGTCTGATTTGAAATTCAAGGCCATTGCGTGTAATCAAATTGTTGATATATACGGGGCACTTCTGTTCAATACTTTCCGATTTGATAGAGAAGCACACAGAACTATCTTGGACGAAATCTCTGCTCAGTTTTTCACCTGCCCGACTAACTCGAACAATATCTTCCAGTTGTCACTTGAGCGTATAATCCTACCTGCAAAGCATATCTTGGAAAATATGTGTGACTCCAGAGGCAAGATCGCATTGATAACTCGAAAGAGTGAAGACCCAAGTTTAGGCCGTCATACAACTCACAATCGTATTCTTGGAGACTTGTGTACAATTTTCGAGAAGGCAACTGATATTACCCCTCTATTCAAAATGCCAATCCTTGAGAATTTCATTTTCATTATCGGCATTTATGATAGTTGCTATGAAATTGTGAGGAAGACTGGTTCACATGTCACCAATGAGGATATGTTTTACACTGTATATGAAAGCCCGGTTTCTCGAATTATAGATGTTATCATGGCCGCTACATCACCCGCAAAACTTGATGTTTTGAATATTGATACATACTTACCTGCTGTTCAAATGCTACTCCAAAATCTTTCCCACTTCTATGCTCCATCAAGAACTCATAAGTATAACGAATATAATCTCCCTCATTTCAGTGTGTCCTCTTGCGCAGTTTCATTTTTCCACCCGTCACATACTATGCTTTCCAACATTCTTAAATTGAAGCCATTCCGGAGGTTTTCTGTTCTCAAGGACTCTCTGAGCCAGGACGATAAGTTCACCAATATTGCTGATGGTGCGTTGAGATCTATTGTATTGGGTTCTCAAATCGAAGCACATCACTGGATCCGTAATGGAATAAATCTGCTGAGACTGGCTGCTATATATATGGACCGTGATGTTCATAAGGTTGAGGATACTCCTTTCAAAAATGATATCTATTTGAACCAAATCGCATTTCTAATAACAGACCCGTCGTCGTATTTCATGAATGTCATTGATAGATTTGAATTGCTTGAATGGTTCATTGGCGATATAGATTATATGCATTCATTGTACGATACGAAAGTGGTAACAATTGTGGAAAAACTCTTATCTTTCTTCTATTCTCTTTTAAGTGAACGTTCACAATTTATGGAGTTCCGGGATGAAAATGAAAGATATTCTTACGAAATGAAGGAGTTCGTGACATACCTTCTTTTCCTAAAACCAAAAACATATACAGAGATTCAAGATGAGGTTGAACAAGAAGTTCTTTCAGACTCCGTTTTCCAAAAAGCGTTAGACCATGTTTCCACATACACTCCACCAAGGGGTCTAAATGATGATGGATTGTATTCTTTAAAAAAACTGGAGTACAACAATGTTGATCCCCTCAAACTGGCTGCGCAGGATGTTGACTTCGTTGATAGCGTATCGATCATATCTAAACATTTGTCTCGTTCTGGTACTTCCTCTGATGATGTCATAATCACCCCAAAGCTTAATCGTTTGGGTGAATTCAAGCACATCGGAGAATTCACAAGAACAGTATTCTTTGCAAGACTGATCTGCAAGATTTTAAACTACGCTACTCTTCGGGCTGATGAATCAAACGTGGCTGTTGCGCTCCATCTTTTTCATGCTGCTCTTATCGATACTGCAATGGTTTACAATGAGAAATATATTGTTGAGGCATATACACAAGTGCCTCTGTGCGAAGAACTTTTCAATATATCGCATTTGCACTCATCTAAGTTTTCCAAGTCTATTGTATCCAAATCCAACCACCTTTTGGAAACTTTGATTGTAAAAGACCGTGATCGTGTTTTCCAAACTCTGGTTGATGCTTATGGCCATAATGCGATTGAGCAGTATAAACAGAGTTTGAAATCTTCTGGTACAAACTTCACTGAGACAGAATCTGAAGAGAAGAAAAGATTGGCCAGAGAACGCCAGAAAAAAATTTTACAGCGAATGCAAAAGAAGCAGAAAGTGTTCATTGCTATGAACGACTCTGAACCTCCCTTGGGTACTGAAATTGGTCGGAACGAAAGTAGTCACTTCAAGTTATGTATCTTGTGTCAAGGCCCAGAGTCCCCCGATAATATGGTTGCAATGCCTATGACCCTGTGTGAATCCAGTATATTCCGCTCATACCCAAGAGATACTTCTTCTCTCAAAAGGGCATTTTTACCTTGGGATGAGGACTCAGTTGAGTATTGCAACGACAGCATTGGTAAAGCTTTTATAAATGAGCCTTCTGCTTCTTCACCTACTACGATAGCATCATGTAACCATGGCATTCATTTGACTTGTTTAGAAGAACACTATTCTGGAGACAATACTCTACATTTCCCTATATCTCCCTCTTGCCCACTTTGTCAAACAAGAAATGACACTTACCTCCCATCGCTCCTAAGAGATAGAGACTTGAAGGAAGGCGATTTAAATCTTTCGATCACCGCAAGAGGTGGAAGACTTGAGTGGCCTACTAAAAGCGTATCTGACTTCTTTTTTGAAACTGGCACGGCGTCATATTCCGAGAAAGGTCTTGACCAGCTTAATAAATGTTTGCAAAGGAACCTTTCAAGTCACCCTCGAACTGATAAGGACAAACCCATTTTAATCAAAGTGCGTCAAAGTTTATCCTTCAGCATGGTTCAAGCTGAAATTGCTACAAGAATTAATGGGTCGTCTTCCTTAACTGGTCTTTTAACTCAGATTCCTGAACAAACATTTAAATCCCTGAGATCGTATGTTGATTACTACGTGATTCTTAGCAAGAAACATAATTCGTTGGATGCCGAACTAATGGGAAAGGAACCATTTCAGGAGAGCCTACTCATTGAAGAATTTTTCCGTTTATATTTTGAGGGCAAAACTTCTTTCCAAGATTTACTCCAACAAGTTTCCAAATCTTTTTGTGAGAGATTACTATGCTCTATTTTGAAGCTTAGCTCCTCTTCACCGGTATCTCAATTACCTAAATCTCAATTATTTAGCTCATCCTTGTTGTTCTCCTTCAGAAAACTTCTGCAAATCAGTGAGTTGGTTGCTAAAAGCACATCCGCCTATACCAGGTTTATGAAAGACGGCATATTCGCTTCTACTGTCATAACTATGACTCTGCAGACTCTACTTGTCTCGTTGAGACCCGTTATTGTTTTCTACAAAGTCCTCGTGCCGTCTTTTTCACTTGAACCCTCAGATTTGAGAACTCAGAGTGTTCTTTCTCGAGTAGATTTCATTTTGACTTCTGTTAAGGCTGGTGCTTTACAGTCTATTTTGGATGATAGCACTATTAATTGCTTATTCTCCACGCACAGCAAGATGGCAACTCCATACATTCCATATGCTGGGGTTATAAAACTTGTTGACCTTCCTGAAGAACTCAGCTATTTCACTACCATGGTTGAGACTGACTCTGGACGGTTTCCGGTTTCTAAGGTCACTAAAAATGGTCAAAACAGAATTGATTTCAGAATTTGTCTTGTTTGTGGTTGCAAACTATTCGAAAGGGGACATTTCCAAGATATTCATGATCATTTGAGAAACAGTAAAGAGTGTAACTGTAAAGGAGGAGCGCTGTTCTTAACCCCAAGAAAGGATACAGTTCTCCTTTTGGCTTATAGGGGAAATGCCTATTATCATAGTGTCATCAATGGCCCCTATCTAAATGTACATGGACAGAGTGGTCCAAGAGCTGCTGAGAATGGTCTCACGGCTAGACTAAACTATGACAGATACAAATACTTAAACACCTTATGGTTAAATGGTGGCATTTACCCCTACCTTTCAAGAACCTGTAAGGGCACCACGCGTCTTAATGGAGCTGATGCTATGGAGAATTTAATATGGAGGCAAATGTTACGGGCAGCTAACAATGCTGTTCCAGGTGGTGGAGCTCTAGGAGATATTGATAATACTGCCTTGTTTGAGATGATTGAAGAACGCTTGCAAGGTACGGGTCGCTTCAATGCTACCGATTTAATGAACATTTTGGACAACGCTGGTCCTGGGATTCCAACTTTCGAAGATGAAATAGATGAAGACGACAGAGAAGAATTCTTTTACCCAGATCCTGATTTTATTGCCGGAGATATCCAGCAGGATGAACAGGATGATGAACAGGATGATGAACAGGATGGTTCTGATGTTGAAGATGAAGACCTTGAGGAACCTCTAGTTGATTCCGATAGTTTGAATGGTTCGTGGATTTCGGTTGACAGGTTGGTGCACTTTCGCCGTAGAACGTATATTATTGCCGGTGATGGGGAAGACGATGTCATGGTCTCTGCTGAGGAAGGTCAGACTGACGTTAGTGAGAATGAGGACGACGAATTTACGGAAGATGACGATGATGTGGATTAGTTTACTCTTTCTGAGAACGCCTAATTTTGAGAAAAACCTTCCATTCCGATATCAGTCCTTCAAATGTCACTAAATCTTGATTATGTGTTTATGAAATCGGCGTTCTCTCAATGATCATAAAACTTGCTGCAGTTGTATGTTCTAGACTTCAACAGTGTATGCAAGGTGCGTTTATTGTTAAATAGATAGTCAGTCTCAATCATGTACAAAATAAGGAAAAGCAAAGAAAACTAGTAAGTCTAGTATATTATCTCTGGAATGTGTGTGATATATTCAGACTCTGTTCCGAAGTTCTGGGTTTTGAATGGCAGAATAGCAATAACTGGGTAGCTCCATTGTAGATAGATTTGTATGGACGGGATGCAATTTTCCACAATTTCACTTACGTGAAATCGTCATTGTTAGATGGTTGGTAAATTTCACTTGGTGTTCTTTTTCATAATTTTAGCTTTCAGAATAAGAGAGGACTAATCTGTTCACTCGTCGTCCTCCTCCTCTTCCTCGGCTTCACCCAACTTGCCCTTGATATCCTTCCACAACTTACCCTGGTTGTGCTTCTCCCACCAGATATTGATACCAGTCTCAAAAGCAGGTTGGAACAGGAAAGCTCCAGACATGATAGTCCCAACGAAGATTGAGTTTCTCTTGCAGAAAATGTTGAGAATAGAAGAGTAGAAAGCCTATAACGCCCACTGTTAGTAATTCACCGCTGAAGCGTACGGGGAAGAAAACATAGACCTAAAAGCACAGCTAATCAACATCTGAAAAGTTTCAAATATAACGAAATTACTCAGTGAACTGCAGCTCAATTTATGGAGGTTGCACCAGGCCCTAAATAGGACTTCTCGGAAGTCTCAATGGAGTTGATTTTGGCTTCTCGTTTACGGTGGATACCAATACAAGTTCCGGCCGGACAATACCACACAAATCAAACTGGCACAGGCTTCACACGTGTCTTAATTACTCTCCCTGAACAATAAACATACCATCCTTGCTATTTTTTGTGTATACCTCCACGTTCCTTTGCTGTGCAGCTCGAGCTTTAAGGGCGGTGCAATACATTCTTTTTTTTTCGGACCAGAGTAAAGCCGTTTTCTCTCGCGATGATTGGCTCTCTCCTTGGCAGTAGTGTCTGTACCAGAACCCCAGTCTCATCCACTTCGGTATTTCGAAACAACAATTAATTCTTCGCTTAGTATATATATTATTTAACAAGTGTTCTTTTCTTGATAAATGCATCACTCCTTAAAACTAAGTGTATGTTTTTGATAGCTCCAGGAAAAAAAATGTGGTCTCAAAAAAGAAACATAAGTATGAAACGGACAGGAATTGAACCTGCAACCCTTCGATTGCACTGCAATTTCCACTGGAGTCGAAAGCTCTACCATTGAGCCACCGCTTCATCTTGGGGTAACTTTTCTCTATCTATCAATAGTCCATGTTTGATGTTATATTTCGTTTCTGACTAGGATTGATTTATAACTAGCACTAAATTAAGTATCTGTACAATGAATATTGATACCAATTTGTATCTTAATTGGCTCAGAAGAGTTCTAGAAGTTGTTTCACCCTCATTACGCCTCGAATATCCTCATTCATTGATTGGCCCTGCGGCGGCATTGTCGCACTTGTTCCGAAAACCTGTAAAGCACGCCAGAGGACAAAACACTAAAATTCGACACATCTGTCTCTATCCGCCTTTCAGTATCCATTGCTCTCCTTCTATTTAGATACTATGACTGAAGTCGTAGTGGATCAGACCCGCCCCTCGAACGATGTGATACATGACGATAGCTCTTCAACGCTGATTGCGCTGGATGAGTACATTCAACGGACCCTTCCATATCATCTCCAGAAACAACTTGAGAAATCACCCCCTGTAACTGGATCCTGGTCATTCACTCAGGGACTGATTGTTGGTCAATTGAGTGTTATCATTGTTGTAATATTCTTTATAAAGTTTTTTGTTTTCAATGAGAACAAGTCGACGGTGGACACACTTAAAGACCTCAAGAAAAGCCCCATCATCACGAACAAAGAGCTGGGAAACTCGTCAGGAATAGACCTTGAAGCACAGCTGAAAGCCATCAACTCAATCCTCGAAAAGACCTACTATAATGTTGAAACACATTCTCCTGAATCATTGGATTGGTTCAACGTTCTGATTGCACAAACCATTAACCAGTTCAGGCAGGAAGCACTCCTCTCTGATAATATCGTTCACTCTCTCGATGATTTCCTCCGGAGTGCCGAGCTCCCAGACTTCCTTGACAAAGTCCGGATTACTGAACTCGATATCGGTGACGACTATCCCATTTTTTCCAATTGTCGAATCAAAAAGAACCCTCAAAATCTGGGTAACCTCCAAGCCATGATTGATGTTGACTTGGCTGATACACTTACTCTTGGAATCGAGACAAATCTACTTCTCAACAAGCCGAAACCTTTAACAGCCATCCTTCCTGTTCAACTCTCTGTCTCGATAGTCCGATTTTCGGGCTGTCTAACTGTATCACTCGTTACTGTCGATGATAACAGCGAAGCTACAGGCGATGATAGAGCAGGAAAAGGAACAGCGCTCATGTTTTCTTTTGCGCCTGACTTCAGATTGGAATTTTCTATTAAATCACTAATTGGTTCAAGATCCAAGCTGGAGAACGTTCCAAAAATAGGAAATCTCATTGAAAGCCAACTGAAACGATGGTTTATTGAAAGATGCGTGGAGCCTAGATCTCAAGTCATAAGACTTCCAAATATGTGGCCAAGAAGAAAAAACGTCAGAGAGCCAAATGCTGTTCTTGCAGAAGGTCAAGATTGATTAAACGCTGTATTCTAAGGTTTCGATTTTGAAGCTTGCACAAAGATTGAAGGCTGTAGACGATACTAGTCTTCTTCAATATAGTCTGGAGGACAGCCGAATACTTCGATTTCTCCGCTCTTTGTCATGTTTGTATTTTCACTGGAACAACATATTCCAATAGCACTCAAAACTACCATTTCTTGCAGGGCAATATTGTAATGGTCCTCTGGTAGCCAAACAACTGTCTTCCGATGTTGGAAACAAGGCTCATAGAACGTATCGTTAAAAATGGCTCCTTCATTAACAGAGGATTTTTGTTCAAATTCATCATCGTCTGTAGCATCCCGGATCAGGGTCAAAGCTGAGTTCTTCGAAAGTAAGCCTCCAAACGTCAGTCTAATTTGAGATTGTGCTGCTGCAGTCATAATCATAAGTAGAAAAGTCAACAAAGCATGATAAAGGCAGTTTGGATCTCCGTATTTGTCTCTTGACAATGCAAACATGCCAATTAAGCACGCTTCCATAAAGTATACTCCAGAATAGAGCTGAAAAAGGGCAGTCGGGTAGAGCATTCCATAATTCTCGGAAACACATTTTGAGCTATACTGGTACTTTAAGGTGCACTTGAAAGATATATAGGCTAAAAAAAAAGTAAGACAGCAGAAAATCACTATTAAGGGCGTTAAAATACAGTAGATTAATCCTATTGATGCCAATACAGCGAATGTGGGATAGACCGATCCCCACTTGTATGTTGGAGTCTGAGTTAATCTTCTGAATTTCAGACGCGGTGTCGAATCTATCCAAGGATAAACAAATGTGTGGCAAAAAAGCTCGTAGTTCTGTATGAGATTATTCCCAAAGTAAGACAACCCCCTTATCATGATGTAAGAAAAAAAGAAATTTGAACATTTTGGTAAGTTTACCGCAAGTATGTTTGGAATTGAAACTGGATTGTTTACAAGGCCTTCAATGATTACTGTGTATCCAGAAGATATTGTAACGACCAAGAATATATGAATGAAGAGAAATACGAACATCCACCTCTGCACATCTACCTCAACTTCTGCACCGGTGATATGGCCCTTCAAAATGCTGATTCTTCTGAAGAGAACAGGAACGGCTTCACCTAAGCACATCAATAGAACAACAGAGAGATAATTCGAAACCACATCAGTCAAGAAACGAGGAAGTAAGTTCAACCATGAAAGAAATGGAATCAACGCAGTTAAGTATGGAAGTTGTGAAATTAGACCAATGAATGCCACGGGGATAACCCACCCAAGGATTGTGATACAAGAAAGAAAATTTCCTGCCAACATTCTAATAAATCTCAACATGTTACTCTGTATTGAGAGGTTGCTCCATATTATGTCACGGGGATTTATGAGTATCATAGTCTTGTTCAATTCGTTCAACTTCCCAGAGATTTGAATCTGGCTTAGTATCTCTGAGTATAAAGGTCCCTTAAACTGAATGAAGACCTTGTTAAAACGATGATCAAATACGGGTCCGTGATCTTTTTTAATAAACCTGTCGATCTTCTCCAGCAGTTTCATTCTGTGCTGAGCAAGCTCCTCTGCAACTTTCTGAATTAGGATCTTTGTGGTGTGAGGCTCTAAGCTATGTGAATTCTTCTTCTTGAAGTTGAAGCCGATAAGTCTGCTGCTGCTCCGTATAACATGCCTCCAAAACAGACTTCGAGATGCAGTAGATGCTTCACCAATTCTTAAGTCTTTGTGGAGCAATTTGTTATATATTTCGATTGTAAGTAATTCTTCCAATTTTTGTATCAGTCTCTGCTCCTTTTGGAAATTCAATCTAATATCCCCATAGTCATAAACGAACCAGATATGCTTTATTCTAGCACCGCATAGCTTGTTGAAGAATGCGCTAAGTTCAGTTCGGTTAAGCATTCTGGAAGGAACATTATCAATCAAAATGGTATTATTAAAGTTGTGAAAGTTGTTTTTGACCAGAAAATTTGCTGGATCAGATAAATAAAGATTCTTTATGTTGATGAAATTTCTTAACTCCATTATTAGTAAACCATGAAACCACACAATAGAAATCACGGCCATTGTTAAGTGAATACTCAAACGCTGGGAGTACTTGGGTGCGATGTTAGATATTGAAACAATATCCAAACCTTGCACCACTGGAGTGGTTCCATTAGTATACAACTCCATTTCTACAGGAGTATATCCTTGGTATCCTGAACAGTAATTTACAGGCAATAAAACAGGCAAATTCATTGCGGCAAGACCGAGAAACAACACGAGCAAAAAACTCATGTATCTTAGAAAGAAATAAGCATCTAACCCTGATCTAGTCTTAAAGCTTTCGATAGAGTCCGTAAGCCCGTCCACAAACCATGAAAAGAGACCCTCTGGAGATGCTTCCGGTTCCTCATCTTTCTTAACGATAAAGAAATTGGCTTGATAGATGTGGCGTAGCTTAGTCCTCAAGAAGCTAAATACAATAACCTGGAATACACAATAGAGGACGGATATTGACAACGACGAGAGAAAAGTCTGGAAAGAAATTCCTGCTTCCTTTTGAGCAGAGCCAGCTCGTGAAGCATTGAGAAAGTCTAACAAGTAGAGGAAATGGGATGAGCTAATAGCCTCGGTGACATTAAGTGGTACCGCGGCGGCTGGAAGGGAGCCCAACGACTGGTCGACTTCTAACGACATTCTGAATCTATTAGAGTCGCGAAGATAACCAAAATAATCCAGCCCAAAGTAAAGAAGTTCCAGATCGTTATCTATTAAGAACAATTATATATAGATTACCGAATTTCTAACTGAGTTTAGGATTTAATTCATCCTTATGGTCGACCTCGCAACTGTCACCATCTTTTTTGTGGCATTTCCGCACTGTACCAAAAAAGAACGGGAATGTCTATTATTAGAAAGGCATAGTATGTTATCACCGCCCAAGCTGTAGCTATAACAACCGGGATTTGATTCCGGTGAATAAACGAACAGACATTCCAGGGCATTGCATAGTTGAAGAATGATTTGAAGAAGGATCGGCATGCATACTGGGGCAGGATGTGCTGAATCTTACCTCCACTGTCAAAGAACTAGAGTTTATGAACAATTTCGAATGTTAGTACCTGCTGTTTTTTTCTTTCTTAAAAGCTCTAAAGCAATGGCGTGTATAGATAGCGCAGTTTGAGACATTTTCATAATGAATAATTCTGCGTGGCTTGCAGCAACTTTCCTAATAAGGCCTCCGAGGCTGGTCGCGCTGCTATTTTTATGCATTCTCCCTGTACGTCGACTGCGCCTCTTGAAGTGACACAAAACCAAACACTCAACTATATAAAGAGGGCGTACTACACCGCATTTTGAATGTTATCGTGCTTCTTTTACACTATTTTTGATAACACCCACCTCTTTGTATTCCTAGAGACTTGTTCGGAACTGCTGCTAAGCTGCCATATATCACTGCGATATACAAGGTCCCCCAACGATAGAAAAATGCTACAACGTGTCCAGGCGTACGCTCTTCTCTCTGCTTTGCTTGCATCTTTCACTGAGGCACAAACGGTTAGCTGTAATCCTGTGAAGTCAACCGGATGCCCGGGAGACCCAGCATTGGCTGCTTCCTTTGCCGAAAATTTCAAGACTAATTCGTCATATTTCACTGCTTACTCCCATCCAGAACGTATTGAGTACAGCGAAGATGGAGTGAAGTTAACTTTGCAGGAGAGATATGACAATCCCGGATTAAAATCCAACTTTTACATTATGTTTGGTCGTCTGGAAGTACAATTAAAAGCATCTCCGGGAAGAGGTGTTGTTTCCTCCTTCTACATGCAGAGTGACGACTTGGACGAGATTGACTTGGAGTGGATCGGATCCGATACCACTGAAGTTCAGACAAACTACTTCTCCAAAGGGAACACTACGACTTACACAAGAGGTCAGTTCCATGGAATTAATGAACCCCAGGAAGAGTTCCACAATTACACTATAGACTGGACTCAAGATGAGTTGAATTTCTACGCTGACGGGTCTCTTCTTAGGACCATCCAGAGCGACGATCCTGATGGTTACCCTCAGAGTCCAATGTATGTTGTGACGGGTATTTGGGCTGGAGGTGATCCTGACAATGCTGCTGGTACTATTGAATGGGCGGGCGGCGAAATCGATTACTCTCAGACGCCATACTCCATGTACGTCAAAAACCTGATTATTAGTGACTACTCAACAGGATCTGAGTATGTCTACGGTGATACATCTGGTGATTGGAGCTCTATAGAAGCTGTAAACGGTCAGGTAAACGGAAGATATGAAGAAGGAGTGAAGCAGTTTTCAATATTATCTGTGGGTGGCTCTGAATCATTGTCCAGTGCGTCTTCATATAGCGCTCTTTCCAGCTCATATTCCAGACATAGCACTCACATCACAACCAGTTCTAGTTCTTCTCTTTCGTCTCTTCAGACCAGAAATACAGATTCTATTGAGTCCATTGTCACAAGCTCTCAGTCCCCTGATGTTGGTTCCACTACTGGCGTAACAACAAGCTCTCAATCTTCGAGCATGAGTACCAGTTTTGTTGGCGGGGACTCATCTACAAGCTCAAGTTCAAATGGGACAAAGACAATCGAGAGCGGTTCTCTTGATAGCGCTAATGCTGCTTCTGCATTGAGAGACACCTCCCCTTTTGGATTTGGGTTCGCTGGCTTAAAAGCACTTTTCGTCGGTGCTTTACTTTCTCTTGCATTCATTTTGGGCTTGTAAAGGCCTTTTAAAAGTACCTGTCATATTGCATAGTTTTACATTTTAATATAATAATTTGTTTGTTTTTATTTACTAGGCTTTAGTTCCAACTTAGGACCATTTTTATTTCGGATTGGATGGAGTTCCTACCAGACATTTCAAATCCTCTAAGTCTTTTTAAACATCCTCGACTCCATATTATATAATTATTATGACCAGACAGTGTTATTGTATTTATTATCTTGGATTCTGATGAAGTGTTCAGACATGCCTTTAGATAAAACACCTGGACATCTTTCAACACCCGGACACACTCTGTCGGCTCGCGAGTACCTACCCACTCGGTCGGTTTTTTCCAAGGCATCGGCATCCGTGATGTGGTGGACGACGTGGTTAGAGATGGTGGGTTAAAGCCACATCATTCACAAGTTAAAGCTTCACCAGGATGGCTCTCGGTGGTATTTTTGGCGGTTCTTCTAATACTACACCAGTTTCAGCTACTGTAACGTCATCGTCCCAAGTGAAGGATCAATTGAAGGCACAGATTGGCCAAGAACTTGCAGTTGCCAATGCTACCGAGTTGGTCAACAAGATGACAGAGAACTGTTTTGAGATTTGTCAAAAGGTTCCATATGGAATATCCGATGATGTATGTATTTTTTATTAGGTTTGAGTTACCTCAGGCAAAATCAACTCAAAGTAAGCGTTGTTGAAGTTTTGATGCTAACATATTTTGTTCTCCAGGCCTGCATAGATAGATGTCTTGAAAAGTACATGAGATCATGGAATACGATCTCTAAATCATATATCAGCAGAATCCAACAGGCTAACAAATGATCGTACTACAATTCCCCATTCGGTGTGGCGTAATACTTGTACATAATGCTGTGAATGTACGATGATATATTCAGGCCAAGTCGGCATCAAAGTCGCGTAGATGAATAATTATGGCCTTATGTCCTTGTCAAGATCAGCAAGGGTGTATCTCTTACGTCTCTGATGATGTTTAGGCTTGCTCTCTGCAGTACGACTTGTACTTTTCTCACCCATGGACAGCTCCTCTTTAGTTGTCTTGCCGTCTGTAACTGAAAGAGCCGCAAGGGAGTCCGCAATATCATCGGGATCAGTTTCAGCTGGATTGAAACTAGAGCCGTCTTCTTTCGCTTTCTTTGGGCTTAGTGTAGGTTGTATTGATTTCCATAGTAAACGTTCCTTATTCTCTTTTGCAGCATTCTTCTTGAACAAAGCGTCCAATGGCGAAAAACAACTTTGAGAACTAGGTTCGCAATAATGATTCATGGAAAATTCCGTAGGAGAATTGATTTTCCTTTGAGTTTCTTTAATACCTTTCGCTCTAGCTTCTCTTACACTGTACCGTTTGACATCCTCTTGTGGAGTAAAACCAGGCCTTACCTTGACGGTTCGTCTTATCGATCCATCAGAACGCACAGAACCGCCCACAACTCTGTTACCATCATCATCAAAATGCAGTCCTGCAACAGATTTATCGTTCCCACAGACCATAGTTGTGCTGTTGAAGTGTTATGTGCTAGGTCTCTATCAGCTATTGCAGGTGCTTGTCGTTTGTTAGCAGGTCGTGTTGGTTATATGTGGATCTCGCGCACTGCGCCACTCCAGTGAGTTCAAAGCACGAGACTACTTATGTGTTTTATGAAAGTACCATACTGTAGAAATTACATAGCATAGGCCAAAGTATTTCTTTGTCCTGAGCGTTTGTCCTAAATAAAAGAGCATGACATCTACTAAGTTTGGTCATTATTGTGGGGTTTTCGTTTCATCTTGTTACTGAAGAACTACCTCATAACCGAATAGCGCTCTAGCATTCTAATGTTATATTATTAAACGTTAACCGTTAAGTTATAAAACTTATTTATCACTCAGAATCTTATTTCCTAAACCACTTACCCAATTTAGTTTTCCGCTTCTCTTCGACTGTGGTGCCCTGGAAAGTTGATATAGTGTTAATGCTGGCAGACTTAATGAGATAGGAAAGCTTCTTCGTTGGTGACTTGGTCATTATAGAACTTACATCGTCGTCGTAAGACACAGAGTTATGGCCCGGGGACATAGAAGTGCGGAATCTGAACTTAAAGCTCAAAGAAGAACTTGATTTCAGATACTTTAGGGAGGGAATACCAGGCGGTGCGGTCAAGATGCGTTTCTGCGAGTCAACGATCGCACTTGAAAGAACTGCCTTACTAAACTTATTGATATCAGTAATTTCAGCAACATTCCCACTAGAGCAGAGCCTAGCAGTAAGTCGGGCTTTCTTGCTGGAAAGCCGATCAGATTCGAGAATCAAATCGCTCAACGAAGTGTTGGCATTGATGTACTTGTATACTCCATCGCTATCGGAAGTATCTAATAGAGTCCTGATAAACTTCTCAGAACCAAATTCAAAATCAAACTCGTCAGGCCTGACATCTCTGCTTTCTAAGGCCAATTTCTCAAATTCTAAAGATCCGATTTTGTACAGCTTTGTCGAGCTGTTCTCGTAATCTGCTTCTTCATCACTTGTTTCGCCAAACTCATCCAAAATATCAGGGTTGATAACCTCATTAGTAACTAGATCAACCAGTTGGTCAATTCTGAGATACTTATCAATTAAAAATGGAACGGTGGGAAGCTCTTTCAGCAGATCCTTTGAGGTCAAGATAATGTCTGTTCTCTCCAAAGATGAGCCCAGTTTAAGTCTTTTTTCACTAAAATCGAGTTTCTTCCCAGTGATTTTGTCCAAATAGTCGATCATTTGCTGTTGTTTACTCTCAATTAAGGCTTCATTAAATCCCCTCAAATAGGGCTCTTTGGCACCAAACGGCTGTCTGTTAGCAAGTGCCAGCAAAATCTTGGATATGAGAGTCAATGTGCGTTTGATATTACCAGTTTGATGTTCCTTAGTTAGGAAGAATAATTTTGGATTGAGAATAACTGGGCAGAAGAACCGAAGGAAGACAAAACCAGTTATGCAGTTTAAAGTTATGAATTTGTCATTTGTATAGAGCTCAATCTGTTTTCGTAGCAGTGTCAATTGTTGCTTAATGGCATCTGGGAGATCGTTAGAAGTCTGATAGATTCTCGTCCACACTTCTTCGGCATACGCTAGCAAGTTTTGGAAATTATTGTCAATGATTTCCTGCTTCTTTTCTGGGTCCTGTTCATTTATACGGATAGGATCGATTTCAGTTGACCTGTGCTGAGAGATAACAGCAGTAATGAAGTTACCAATTACTTTCTCTAGATACTCTTGGCCAATTCTGAGATTATACAGTTCCAAAGACTTCGTAAGCAAGGAGTTACCTCTAAACAGGGTGTTGTAGAGGTTTTTGACATTGGAAGGGGTATTCATTATTTTAGTGATCTCATCATTGATCAAAGCGCTGAAAAATTCGTTCTCTTTCTGTAAGGACTGGAAAATATCCAGTAATACAACAGCTGTATTCTCCAAGTCAGCATGGGGGTGCTTCGACACAACGTAGTTCAACAATTGCTTGAAGTTCAAATTCAAGATCATTTGCTCAAAGTTATTAAAATTCTCTGGAGAAAGAATGTAATTCGTTTTGTTTTTGAAGCTGATGCAAATCTGGCCGGTCTCAGTATATCCGTCTAATAAAGCTAGTCTTGTTTGCATCTGATCCACGTGGAAATCTTCATACCCGATGTCAATCTGGCCTAAAAACAGATCAGTCGGAAGATAGCTATGTGAACTTGCCTTCTTCAACACCACCACAAAACTCTTTGTGCTCAAAGGCAAATCAAGTTCAAACTCTTCTCTAAAGAAAGAATTCCCTTGACCTTCGACTATAGCAGTTCTATACCAAGGAGCACCCCACATTTGGACTTCAGCATACAGTTTAATCGGCTCGCTCTCAAGAACTTCATTTGCTCCTTTCAATATTGCTTCGAGAATATCAAATTTCAGTTTCCTGGTGACCCTGAGTAGATTGGATGTGTTCAAGCCAACATACTGCCTTATAGTAAACGACTTCAGGGCCACGAGCCAGTCTTCAACATCAATTCTGTAAGGGAATTCCATAATGATTCTGGTCACTTTTGGAAGTTCCTTAGAAATCTGCAAATGGAATGTCTCATTGACATACTGACATCTTTTTGTTCCTTCTTTGCGGAGTTCTTCAATGGCCCCCACAAACAAGTAATTGGAAGATTCAAAGATTGAGTGATGAAGCTCTCTAATTTCTGAGCGGTGTAAAAGCTTTACATCGATGGTGTAGAGCGTTTTTCCATCGGATTCATTAATTAGTTCAAGAATTCCGGAGGACTTGAGGACTGCCATCGCAGTAAACCATTGTTCGGGTTGTCCACATAGATCAGGGTAGAGTGGAACTGTTGGGCCTTCGACTGCTTCGATGTTCTTTACGGTCTTGGGTAGTGGACCATATATTTTGCAACTGGCAACAAGCAGATTGGCCTCATTGGTGATATTGTTCGTGAAAGGGATGGATAACTCCTTGTTTAATATTCCACGTGGTTTCAAGGATTGCCAAAACACAAGTGAGGCAAGGAGCTTCGCCAAAGACTCTTTACTTGCCGGTCTCAACCACACTTGCGGGTCTTGTTCGCTGTAGGGGATGACAATCACCGCGGTATCGACAACCTGAATGTAGCATGAATGAAGACGTCGGATAAGCACTGTTCGGTTCTCGATATTCAGCGCCGTCGTGACACTCGAGCTCCTAAGAACCCCTCGAGAGTCGACTGTGATGTTTGCAGTGAAGAATTGGAGTCCTTCAAGACTATATTCTAATACCTCAGACAGCTGGCCCTTCGAACGCGTGATGTGGGCTGTAAGGGCGGACGCAGTCATCGTGGAGGGCGGCATGTTGCGACCCACAGGTATGTGTTGAGAGAAAACGAACGGCTCCGCAGCGTAAACCGCCAATAAGGCAGCAAGTGATTAAGAGAGTGGAATTGGCCTGTTGACGCGCGTTCAAACTACAAAGTGCTTCTGCAAGAAGAGGCAAAGTCGGTTAGTTGTAAACGCGTCAACTTTTAGGCCGGAATCTTCGCGGTGAGCCTGGAGTGTTCACCACCGTTAACTAGAGAAGAATAGCTGAGAGGCCACAAGTAAACAAGCTACAGCGGTCAACAGCAAAAAAGACCGTCGACTAATAAGCAAAACCTCGGAGGAATCAGTGAAAAAATTTACAGTTCGTTCAATGGCCGTTTCGGAGGGTTTATGCGACTATTTCCATGAAGACTTCTTTCAGTAAGCCACCTTGCGGGACTTTCTCGCGACGCGTTCACCGTGCGCCAAATGGCCACCCATTAGCTCATGACACTGGAGGTAGACACCTTCCAGTAGCTAAGTATACCTATTTCTACTCCGTTTTGGCTAGATAATTGTGCGCAACAGATTTCCATGGTCTCTAGCGTCTTGGCCTACCGTAAAGTAGATGGTGTGTGATGCTGATACTATCAGTGCTGCCTTTTATGCATTTCTCTTTGTTAGAGTCATACCCCATAAATATGATCATTAAATTAAACATTTGATGATTCTGAACACAGGTCACACTCTCCTTTAAGAAGTTTCCAGAATTTACGGTCTCTATCTCAAATAGATGACGCGGAAGATATAGATCAATCCAATCCAAACCCGTTGTATGTTGTTAACAGGATAGCTGCATATTGGTCTGGCAGTCAGCCCAAATGGACCTATTAGGAATCAAGCACGAGATTCTCACGCTAGAAACAACATTAGTGTCCGGAATGAGGTCTCCACAATGAATTGACTAGTAGCATAGTTTGAACCTATAAGAAATGGCAAAGGAAGGCCACATGGACATTGTGAGGTTTCTCCAACATCCAAGACTTATACTAAAGTCCCTCAAAGAAATTGGTCTATGACCCCAAGGAAAAAACACGGATTATGAGGTTCAATTGAATACAGAAAGAGGTATTCCATTTCTACTTTTTTATTTTTGGTGTACTAAAGAGAGATTGGAAGTGAAGTTTCCCCAAATAGCTAATAGGCTCGGGAAAAAATGCTATCAATAAAACAAGATAATGAGGGAATGACTGTGTCACAGGCCTCATTGAATCCTACTTCAGAGAATGTATTATTGAAACGTATGGAAGGGGTAACTACGCTGATTGATTGCAATGGGTTTTTGAACAAACCGTGGTTCGAGGAAGCATTTTCGTATCTAGCACAGAACAATGCCTCCGACAAGGACTACCTTGGGAAGCAGATTAATAAGCGAGTATAGTCTATGCTAAGCTTTGAGGTTTGTGGACGACAATCCCTAAACTCTAGAAACCGGTTTCATTGTAGAGTTTCATATCTATGCCCTTAGTTCTGTAATATACGCTGTATCTCTAGCTTCAAATAGAATTATTCCACATCAACGCAGATCGAGCAAAAAAAAGCAAAAAAAACACTCATTTCTGCGTGAATTTCCACTAATACCCCTCAGAAATAGGCTTAAATCCCCAAAAGTGGGTCTTTTGGTCTTTGTTGCTCTTCTAGAACGTGAAATGGTCCTGATAAGGTGGTAGGCGTGCCTCTTCCAAATCCCGCCAAATCCCGCCGCGATTTCAGCCGTACCTAACTTTAAAGATTGTTAGGGCCAAACCCTGGGGAATTTTGTGTCATCCTGATCCCAGTCCTTATCAGAAGACTAGCGCTTTTCTTCAGTATAAATAAGAACGTTATCTCTGGCTCATTAGAACCGTAGCACCATGTTTTACCGTAGCATACTACTTTGCGAAATATTCGTATAACACGCGCCAAAGCACGTACACTAAGTAACAATGGCCGCAGTCGCTAAGCCTTTTGCAGGGACAGTTTCCAACTCCATCATCCCAGAGAGCCAGGAAAAGCATGCTGGTGCTCACACTCTTCCAGCGTCTTGGTGGTTCTCAAAAGAAATCTTTGAACTTGAGAAGAGAGCAGTCTTTTGCAAGTCATGGCTATACACATCCCATTCCATGCTCTTCCAGAATGCTGGTGATTACGTTGCTTACAACTTCATGGACATGCAGTTCTTTTTGGTAAAGACCCAAAATGGTGAGATTAGGGCCTACCAGAATATCTGTACTCAGAAGATTCACCCAATCGTAAGAAAACAGAAAGGCTCTTCCATTGTTCTGGAGTGTACATGCAGCCAGTCGTCAACCTTAGACGAGGGTACTTTGATCCCAATCCACACATACGTAACCGATCAGGGTCTTATTTTTGTTAACTTTGACAACTCAGATGAGGGTCCAACTCCATTTGGTGAATTTTTCCAGGGACTTGAGGAGGAATGGCACGAGTTTGACTTCAACAACTATGATTACCACATGTCCTATGAACTCGACGGTAAGTTCAACTGGAAGACGCTGATGGATGGATACATGGAATGCTATCATTGCCCAACTGCGCACCCAGGTCTCACACAAGCGTTCCAGATGAACACCTACAGAGTGGAGCCAAGATCCAGACACGCTCGCCACTACTGTGACATTAAGAGAAATGAGAATATTCCAAAGCCTACTCCAAAGAGTCAGGAATCTAGCGGGTGGTTCGGCAGCAAAAAAGGTGAAGTTAAACAGGAAGCTAAGAACATTGGTGGTGAGTTTGATGGGTTGTGGATGTATTTGTGCCCAACCAACGGTATCAACTGCTACTCACCAGCCTGGTATTCCATTAGAGTTTTACCGGTTACTCCAAACCACACAATTTTGCAATATGATATCTTCACTCAGAAGGGTCTTCCCGAAGAGGAAAAGAAGGAGTTTGTTGATTTCTTGCAGCAGGTCGAGATTGAGGACTTTGACCTCTGTGTCAAGACTCAGAAGAACTTAGACCAGGGAATATATTCCACTGGCTATTTACACCCACAGAAAGAGAGTGGCGTGGTCTTTTATCAGGGTTTAGTCAAGGACATGTGCAAGGAGCACTACAGCAAGGAAAAGGCTGCTGGTCATACCATCAATCCTGCGGAAATCCGTGACGACGTGACTGAGTCTTGGGAAGAGGTTGGTACCAAACTATTGTGTAAGGGTCCAAATCCAGAGACCTTTGCAAGCGAATTGAGCTGGTGATTTTTCTTCTTTTTGGTGTTGGATATTGTGCGGTGCACTGGTTTCGGATATACTCCATTCATATTTCATATTGAAATGCGTTAACTTTTAAATAAAATATATTTTATGAAAGCATCTATCTGTAGTTCAGAACAAATTATTTACAAAAGTACCAACAAAATGACGTACAATTCAAATAACTCTAAAGGGTCGTTTTTTAATAGGATATTAGAAATGAATCAAAAGACAACATGCAAAGCATAGAACACACCCATATTAACATTACAAGGAGAAAGCCTTTGGAGCTTCACCTTCTGGGCCAATGAACTCCTCTTCTCTCCATGGACCAATGTCAGACAAGTAGAGACCACCAACAGCCTCACTTACCTCAGACAAGCCACCAAACTTAGTTGGCAAGTTCTCTGCTGGAATCTGCTTGAGCAAGTCCTTCTGATAACTGGAGCCCAAAATGAAAATCTTGGAAACCGTGACAGGGTCTAAGAATGGCTTGAAAAGCTTAAAGGCAGTGGAGAAGCCGAACGGCGCATTGATAAGGTAGAACTTACCCATACGTTCTGGGTAGTGGTTCTGGCCAATGTACGAAGCCTGTCTGACATAACCCAAAACCTGATAAGCGGCACTAATGGAAATACCTTTCAAGTCCATGATAGTACAGGAAGTTTCAATCAAGTGACCCTCCTTTCTGGAGCAAGCCGGAAGTCTGTACTTAACAAAGGATTCGTACTCCCAGACCAAGTTCTTCAGCATACGCTCCTCGGTAGTGATCTTGTACATCTCGGTTAAGTTAACAGATCCAAGTTCCTCGATGTACACAGGGCGGCCATCAATATCAGTTTTATGATAGTACTGTGGGTAGTACTTGGCAACGAGTGGCTTTTCATCGTACTTGAAGTCTTGCAGTATGGTGTCGGTACCAAACTCTTTTCTCCACTTCTCGTGTTCCTCAAACATGATGACAGCGAGAGCTACATCAAACTTACGTGCTCTGAGGAAACGAAGGATAGAGGGATCGTCCAGACGCAGCGTGAAGCCCTTTGCTTGTAACTCCTCACGCATAGCCTTGACTTTCTCCTCTTGTTCTGGTGTCAAGAAGCCAGGGTAGCCATCTGGAGAGCCCTCTGGGGCCTTCTGAGGGAAAGATGCCCTAGAGTCTGTTGTTAGTAACGTACTTGATGTAAATGCGTTCAAGGAGCTAAGTGTAAATAGTGGGATGAGTACGATGGAGGAAGCTTGGTGGGATGCCACGTCTGGGATAGCCACGTATCGGGAACGATTGGTGGGCAACGATGAAGGGGAAACCGCGGATCAAAAATCACCAGAAAGCACGAATCAGAAGCCATCGGTAGTAAGTCACAGATCAGAGCCCTCGCAAGACCGATGTGAGTCCCACGAGTTACTTTAGCTACTTTTGTTACTAGTCGAAAGCAAGGGCCACGTTCGGCTAGTTCATACCATGTTCGTGGTGCTTCTACCAGCTCCAATCAGTAATATCTTTTCCCTATTCGGGACACAGACACAACAAATTAGGGTAGAAGTGATAGGCAGTGGTGACAGCAGTAGTGATAGACATGCCATCACACAGCATCGTATTGTTGTAGCTGTTATGCTGCCCGGTTCCCTCACCGCCGCCAACTATCTAACAACCAGCGCATCAATAGACACCTTGGAATCCAGAAAACAGAAAAGAACAACTAAACATACAAAAACTCTTCTTCCTGTGGACGCAAACGGTGTTAGTATTCTCAATACCGTAATAACACACACACACAGATATGTAGCCACTTCAGTAGAACCACTTACGGAGACCATAATTTGTTCCTCAGCTATTGGTAAGTCGAAAAAAGTCGCCTTTCTAGCTAACCGCCGCTCCCGCTAGCTATTAAAGAGGCCTTGGTGTTTGTTTGTTTTTTTGTCGCCCGCTGGCTGTTCGCGACAAGGCGGTACACGCACGCACGGCCACAGCCTCAACGCGGGCGGAGGCTCGCATGCGCGTGGCCGTAACGGCTCCAGGGGGTGGGCGCGCGTGTTTACTAGCATTAGTAGGCCCGTCAGGAGGAAAGAGGGCGCAGTAGGGTGTGTGCCAAGACTATAAACAGACAAGGACCGAGGTACGTATTAGAGGCCCATTTTTATCGTGTTGTAAGTGGTTGCTCTGTGTTGTTGTTGTGTTTTGTTTGAGGGGCCGGTTGTGTGCACTGGTGCTCTGCCCGCCGGTGGCCTTTACCGGTGGCCTCTACTGGCGTGTCTCTTAGCGGACCCGGGTTTGGCATGGTGGACGCCACAACGGGCTGTAAGCCGGACATGCTTACGGCAATCCCCAACGAAAGAGTAAAAGAGTGGGTTGTCCAGGGTTGCTGGATGAGGTCATATCTGATTTGATATGTAGCACAAAGGGGAGAACATTAGGGAGAACATTAGGGCGTGTTCTCTAGGTAACACTCTTCTGTGCTGGCGGTGAGCAATGCGGATTTGCTAGCAGTTCAGCAGGTTTGTGACAGACAGCTTCCCTAAGTGCAGTGCGTTGAGTGTAAAGCTAGGGTAATCCTTGGGATACCTTTCTATTTAGTTAGTCATACCCTTACGCATGTTCATGGTATTCTGCATGCAAAGATACGTACATATTCCATAAAATACTTACATATATATATGAATATATGTGAGTGTGTGTCCTTCGATGTTGAGTGACGTACCATTCCCATAACGCTAACATCGCTTCGCTTATCGTAGTTCCCTCCAATGCAATATGTCTTTTTCCTTGTCCTTCACAACACGGGAACATCGTATTTCCTAGTGGTAACCCTTAACACGACTTCATCTACCAAATAGCCGGTTCTACTGTAACTTCACGGTTGTATTGACTCGGCTTTTCCCCTATTGGCAGCCATCATTAATAGCCCCTTCTTCCGGAATTCCGCTCAGCCCGTCGATCCTCATATGAACGAATCTGGAAAAGAAACCCATGTAGTATAGTGCACTTTTATTAGAGAGTAGCTTATCGGCAAGTTTCTACTGTTCATTCCATTAATACTGCCATTGCGAAGATCGGGATTGGAGATGTCGATATCTCTCTATATTATTTTAAGTAGCGACGCTGTGGTCAACGAAGATGCAACCACTCTTATGTCCGCGAGCATATCTCGTTATCGCTCATTGATAAAGTTGCCTCGCCATTCTCGCTATAGGCATTATTTTGGGCATGGGAACTAGTACAATATAAAATTATATCATTTTCTAAATGCTGGTATTATCATCTTGATGTTCACATCGTCGTATATGTTTATAACTTTCAAACATGATACCAAAAACCATACTCCGACAGTTCTAGCTGTGCCCAGACTACATTCCGGCTAAGGAGAGACACCCGTAATAAACAGTCCTTGATCTACCCCTTGGGAATTCTGAGACCAGAATTTATGACATCCTGTGAAATATCATCAAATCTTCACCCCAGTGCTTCTTGGGTTTCAGTTTCCCTTTGTCTGTGGCAGTGGTGGCACTAACTAAAGCGATAGAATGGTTCAACCTGCCATGAAAGTGCCAATTCACATAGATACCTTAGCACGCACCGGAGAATTCTCTGATTAAGCCTAAAACTATTATTTGCATTGTCTTTGCCAATAATTCTTCCTGCAGAGCCTGCAGATATGACCCAACATTGGAGTGTCTATTCCCAACATCGAATAAAGCCTGAACATGTTTGTAAGGCTAGCCTCGATTCGCCAATCGTCTCTGGCGACAATACAATTGAAAACATTCTTATTCCCTGAGATCAAAAATAGGCTCAAAGCAAACTTCAAGCAGTGGGGGTTCTGGAGGGTCTTCCAAATCCGTATCAACTAGTATATTCTGTGACGTGGGCTAGATCATACGTTCATAATACACCATAGCATGGATACACACTCGGAGTTTGAGTCGATATTTCCATTTGTTGTTTCAACACGGCTCGAGGCTAAAGAGGTAATGAAGTACTATGGAGATAATGTTCGTTCATTAGGGCCAATATACGAACGATTAAGTATTTGAACATATGCCTTCTAGAGATAGCTCGGTGCTCGTCATAACTCTATTTACTAAAGACCAGAAAAACCAAATCGAAGGATAAGATCAATCAGCATCAATGGCATCAATGAAGACCAACCAGGATTAATAAATATAACATAAAGAAAACATAAAACAGAACCAGGAATATCAAATCAACATCACGTATTTAATGAGCTCTTCAAGCTGAGCGGAACAACTACGACAGAGTTCTTCCTGGTACTTGAAGGACTAGTAATCATGCTTTCTTCCTCGTCACTTAGCAAGTCGGCGAAGGAAGTGAAGTTAAGTCTTGTGTGATCGGAATAGTCGACATCACCAGCGTAGATTGGAGTTTCTCTAACACCCTTAAAGATATGCTTTGGTACTTCATCGTTGGGGGAGATCATCTCGTCGTCTGAGCTTCTTGTATCGCTATCTTCGCCATCTTTCTCTGAAACCGCTCTGAAACTTAAAGCACTCATCATGCTAGTGCTAGTGGTCCGTCTTCGGCACAGAGGATGGCCCGAATGGCCATAGATCACCTCGATGGACGGTTTGTCAGAGTCGACAACCTCACATGTAGCATCGAGTACTGACGGCACAAACGCCTCTTGTGATAGGTGGGCAGGGATTGACGATATCGACGACATAGACTGGGACCTAGAGTGTGGTGGCTGAACCTGTCGCTCGAATATGAGCCAGTCAAGAGGCGAGTACGTATCATTGGCTGAAGTGTCTGTTCCATCAATGGGAAGTGGTGGTGGAGAAGCGAGTCCGTCTGCGTGTGTTCTTGGGCTTCTGAGATAAGAGTGAGACTTTGCTCTTCTTTTAAGAATGGGTTTCTGTTGTGTGTGTTCTACCTTGTGGGGATACTCTACCTTCTGGGCATGTGCTACTTGGAGACCTGGTTGTATCCGTGGTGTCTCTGCCTGTGATGATTGTGCTGCCGCCTCTGCCTGGCGATCCTGGCGCTCCCCAGGCGCGCTGCCGCTGCCTGTGCCCCCATCGTGGGTGGACAGCTCGCGGAGCTGCTGAAGACGTTTCCTCAGTGCCATTTCTTGTTTCCTAACCTGGGCATACATTTAGCCAATCGATGACCGGGTAAGGGATCCAAAGGGTCGTTTGTAGCTATTCGGCTTAAATATAGCAATAAGAAAGACTGAACAATATATAATTCCTTCAATTTCACAACTCCCACACAGCCAGAAGTCCCCCTCCCCTTATATTAATACCTGTGCCCACGATGCAAGCGAAGCTATCCCGGGCGTGGCCCGACCGCACTACCTCGCTTTCGAGCGTGACAGTGTGACCGGGCGTTTTGGCGGAGTCTCCCCGGCGGTCCTCCAGCATAGGGGCTCGCAGGGTTTCCACTGGCGCGGTAGCGTGATTGCTTAGGGGAGTTGGAGACTGAGAGACTGGAAAGTGTTGGGGACTAGGGGACCAGGAGACTAGGAGACTTGATGATTTGAGGACCCTCCGTGGGGACCCTTAAGGATCGTGAGGATCCCTGAAGGTGGAATTGTGATTGGCCACCGAGAATGGGCAACTACGCTCGTCACTTGCTCGCTAGGCTCACAGCTGGCCACGCTTACAGGCGTTCCAGTTGGTCCCCCATGGGGCATTGCGGCTTTGGAGTGCCGCCTACCACCGTGCAGTCGTGTGTTTGTGGTAGGGAAAAAGCACACCACCAGGCGCGATTTCGCGCTTTTCTGATCACCCTACCCTACGCTTACGGTTACGACCGCTACGGTACGCACTTAAGCGGTGGAAAGGCAAATTGCTCTTTAGCATTGGGCAATTGGCATTTGGCACTAGGCATTGATCATTGAGCATTTCGGGAGATGTGCTTTGTGGACCGTTTGAGAACGGTTTAAGCACCGTCCCTTCGGGAACCGTTTAAGACCTATTACTAAAGGGCCTCGTGGGTAGAGGAACCCGGCTAGGCACACCCGTTTCTGCACGGTCGGCACGGTCTGGAGATAGTGGAGGAATGGAGGAATGGAGACGGTGAGACATTAGTTGGGTATGGGTAGGTACATTCTATGAATGATATCTCGTGTATAGTGTATAGTGTGTGTCTATAACTTGAATGTAATGAATATGCAACCACAACTCCTAGGCCCTAGACTCACTCCTGGCTATGACGTCTGTCTGTGTGGGGATAGCAAAGTGTGCTCTTACGGTCTTCTCTGTTCCACTCACCACTCTATCTATGTATGCATCATCCTATCCGACACAACATCTATACTATCTCCTAGTACAGTTGGGAAAGGAGGGGAATTAATCGGCATAGGAAGGAAACCACTCGCTTGATCATGCCGTTTGTATCGATACTGATAGGTCCTGAAAGTGGTATACCTAAGTAGTATACCTAACTAGTTCTTATATATGTCGTCAATACAAAACCATCGCTTACACCTACGATCCCTGAAACACTTGTGCCATACTAATTATTTCACTGCTTCCAAAGCTCTTCGAAAATAACACCAAAATTAATCGCTACATGCCCAATTCAATTCACCTTGTTAACCCGGAGCTCACTCCGCCCTATATTCCATAATTTATATGATGTATTAACCCAATTTCCCTTTTCTCTTCTCTATGTCTCTCAATGCAAAATAACAATTATAACGAAAACACCAATCATGACTAACAAACAAAATAATGGATGATAAGATAAATAAAAAAATAAAGAGAATTGACCCAGAACACAACTCTGAATCAGTCTTAGAAACACAAATTGCAACAAACGATGGAAACAAACAATCGCATACACTCGCTATGGATTCATAACTTGTAATACTCTTCTCGAGTAGTCCTCCCCATCATTCAGACTGTCTACTTCTTCGTCAACGTCATCAAATCTCCCAACATCCAACCTCTGATCAACATACGTACTGTCACCGTTTCGATCAATAATCGGCGTTCCGAAATCTGTGCTCACAAGACTCATATTTTTCTTGTGCTTCTTCATGCTCTCATATCTTGAAGTTTTCTCCCCAATAACTGTATCATCAGTAGTACTATTGGAGTTCGTCTCGGCAACATCGTACCTCACGCCGTCGTCTTTCTCACCACGTTCAACATCCCACTCACTCTCATTGTCTGAAGCAGCACTGGCACCACAGAAACGACAACAGCAAAACACAGTGAGCATCACGATCCCTACTGCTGCTATACCTACAACAGTAAACACGCCAGCAACTTTGCCCTTATTGTTAAAGAACAACTTCGAGGATGATGAAGTGGAATTGCTATCAGTTTCAGGAACTGACGACGTCTGTATGATCACAACAGTGGTCTGAGCAGTCACGATCTCCGTCTGGGCATTTATGGTAGCCATCGAGGTTACAAAAGAAGTAACAGTGATTGGGCTAGAAGCTCCGGTGCTGCTGGATGAGCTAGATGACGAGGATGAAGTGGCTGACAAGACTGAGGACGATGTTGAGGACGAAGCCCTTGAAGATGAATATGTTGTGGACGATTTAGACGAAGAAGTTGTCGATGTAAAAGTAGAAGATGTGGTTGTTGATGTGGTCGAAAACGTAGTTGAAGATGTCGTTGAAGATATAGACGAGGTTGTTGAAGATGTTGTTGAAGACGAAGTTGGAGATGAGATTGTTGGAGATGAGGTTGTTGAAGAGGAGGTTGTTGGAGATGAGGTTGTTGAAGAAGAGGCTGTTGAAGATGCGGCGGGGGATGAGGTGGAAGTACTTAACGACTGACTCGACGTTACCGAAGTCGTCTGGCTCGACGCCTGGACGACTCCGTTGCTTACAAGGGTTACTGATCCTTGGGAGCTAGAAGTAGCAACATTACCAACAGTTGATTGCGGATTCTTAATCAAGACATACCCATAGTATCCGTTGCCCGCACATTGTTCTGCTGGGTACCCAGGACAACTATTGGAACAGGCACTGAGATCTGTGGTATCGGTAGGAACGTTGTTGGAGCAATAACAGTCTGTGTAAGACAAAACTGCAACAGCGTACCCCGATTCATTGCAGACGTCGTGACAGAGACCATTAGACATGTATATGCTGGAGTTTGCCAGCGAACCGCCAGTGTTCTCTGAAGAGCACAGAGTTAGGGTAGCATAGCATGGTCGGAGAAACGCCACGACAGCGAGAACAATGTATAAGTGAAGCTGCATCGACATTTACGTGTGATTCTAGTAGGTTATTCAATGGCTATGAATGATCAATGCGAGAGTGCTTCGCAGAGTCCCTAGGAGAAACCTGGAACGATGCTGATGAGAACCGAGTCCAGTGCAGTATAATAGGCCCGTATCGATATCCTTGTTGCAAGTGAATCGAGTTCGATCTGAAACAGAACCAGGAAATGTAAGAAGAGAAATAGGAAGAGAGAGGATAGTAATCAGGAGGGATGTGAAGATGACGATGAAAATCGCTATCAGGGCACTTCCAAGTGAGTTTGGAGACCTCGAGTTTCCCAGTGGTCTTTCGGATAGATAAGCCCTCTAAGAGTACGTTTTCCCTTCTTAAACACTTGTGCAATGAGTGAATCGTGCGTATGAACCCTTCGACTCCCACGGGGCAAACACACAGAAAAAGAAAGGAAAAGAGCTCCCTCAAGACAAGCTTAACCACACACTCTGCTTGTGGATGTAGCAAGCAGGAAAGTGACTTTCTAAGTGCTTCAGTCCTTGTAACCGCAGGACAAACAGCCAGACGATGGTTTCGCTTCTAATGGAAGACCTTCCTTGTGTTATCAGGAACCTAAGAGGCCCGCCTAGGGGATGCCTACCGCTTATATAAACCCCCTGGCACTGGTGTACATTCGCCTATGCAGCGGATGAAATTCGCAAAGCGCACCGAGGTGCACCACCTGGGGTTTGGCCTTTCCGGTTGTTTCGGTGGGTCATCCTTACGATTCAAAACGATACTTTAAGAATAAGCAATAAGACTGGTTGGAAAACGTGTGGATTTGTGGTTTCATCGTTGGGCGTCTCCGCTGCTGTGAGATCGCAACCTTCCCACCCACCAGCCTTCATCAACCAACCTTCCATCATCTTCCTACAACCTTGTGACGGTATCGAGACCAGCATGCACGAAACAAAAATGCACCTCCTGCGGCGGCGTGCGAGTAACGCTGTGGGCCATTTACTCAAAACAAGAAAGCGATAGAAGCGACACCACAAGTCCGCTTCCGGTGCCTGTACGAGTTTTGACGGGACGGATTGCCGAGCCTGAGTTATACGTGTCGGGAATAGTCGGCTGGTTCAGGTTGTTGTTGTTGTTGTGATAGTAGTGGTGGTTGTCTTTGACAGGTGCTAGCGTAGGAATGGTAGTGGTAGCGTATTGGAGGGGCACAGTGGTGGATGTAGGCGAAGCAGCAGCAGCAGGTTTGGAAGGGGACTGTAGCAACAGGCATTCAGCCCTCCCATCTCACGAGCTACTTACCTCCACTACTCTAGGAAACTCTGCAGATGTGATACAAAAGACAGGTTTTTTTCTCTTTTAACTTTTGGGCCGTCACTTCTTTAACATCACAATGGCCCTTTTGCAATGGTAGGTGCGCCTTATAGTTTCATGGTTTCAACTCTGATCAGAACTCTGTTTCCCGAAATACATTCACACGGCAATAGTCTCCCCTAAACCCGATTTTACACACAATGGAGATAGTTACATGTCAACTACAGTTTGCTATTATTGCTTCATCCCTGTTTCCTTTTTCTTCCCTGCCCAACTTGCTGTTCACCTGGCTAGAAATCATCTTCTGACTGGGATCCAGATCTGGTCGCTCGGGCCTGTCGGAACTATCGTGATACCTGTATGCGGTAGATCACCACCATGACCCTGGGCACATGGGTTAGTTGCCAGAGGGGAGCATTGACCTGCTATGTTGTTGGTGTATTAGTTCTGGGTAGACTACAGGGGCTGCTGGTGACTACCAATTGTCCTGGATTATTCTTAAGTAGCCCTCAAAGTACGAAAGGAGAGACCCCGTCTAGCGCAGGGAAGGATGTTCTAATTATACTCGAAGACTTGAATCGATTACTCTGAAATAGGCCACATATAAGTAGGGCTACGCCTAACTAGACTACACATAATTAAAACTACTATTAACGAGGGCTAGCTTCAAATAGACTACACTTATTGGGACTTCTAATTGGAGCTTGCTATTAAGGCTTCTATTCGGGACTACTTCTAATTCCAGTGGAGTGCACTTACAGAGACTAATGCTACCAACCGATGGAACAATCCTAACCAGGCTATTTCTGGCTAGACTATTCCAAACTGGAAAATTCGTAGATTAAATTCAAGCCAAGACTATTGCCTAAATGCACCTACTTCCAGACGACCCATACGGCTAGTTCACTACTACTGACCTTCCCAAGTCTCCTCTCCAAGACCCAATCAGCCCTTATGAGCCGTCGGGAAAGTTGTCTACGAATCACTTCCTTGACCTATTGGCTTTAGCCTTTTTTACCCATCTTTTTTGGAGGCACACCCGGTGTATGTTTCCGACATGAGGGGGAGCAACAGCTACATGACAATGGGCTAGCAACCTCTCGCCGCCTCTATGCTACCATATTGCTACTAGAATCACCAAAAGTAGGGTATCAATACACAAGTATATAAACGGAATCGAAAAGGAATCGTTCCTGAGTACTCCTTGATCTCTCGTTAGTCATCATCTCTATCTGAAATTGATACTTATGCTGCACACAAAGACCTACTACATATGCGAAAAAAAAAAGAAAAAGAAAGAACGAAAGAAAGAAAAGCCCTCCTCTTCGTAAACATGGGTCTTCGCATTGGTGATGTCACGCCCCTGCCCGCACTAGCCAAATCCATGTTGAGGAATGAAGCTTCCAAATATAGAGGAAAGAGTAACGACGGGACAGTCCGCTTTATGAGGCTGTTACCATGACCAGACCCTGAAGAGTCTAACGGATCTGGTATTTCGAAGCACGCTGGCAAACGTCCATATTTCGGATTACATCATACGCACCGCATCTTTAACGAGAACTGCCGACGTACGTCCAGGCTTCGGTGCATAGAAATGGCCAGCCGTTGATTCACGAACACCATCCGAGGCGATACGGTGGTGCGCCGATGTACAGACTTGGGCACTAGTGTCCGGGTGTTTCTAGAAGAGCTGTGGAGTCTGGAGCTCCATAGACGAAGCATGAAATTGTTGAAATACTGGTATGGTCTCATTATGTATACCCATTAGTTAAGAATTACTAAAGAAAGCAGAATGGATTACAACATAATTTTTAATTTTGGGCTGGAATTAGTACAAATGTTTAGAAAAGTGACATCGCTTGCATAGATTCGTGAAGATACGAGTCCTTAGTTCCATTTTTATTTTGCTGAAACAGCATCCATCCTCTAACTATAGGGAAAGGCGGGGATATAAAGAGCAATATATCAAAGAGAGAGAAAAAGAGAAACGAAAAAAAAAAAGAGGAGAATATAGAATAACTGATGAAAAAAGAACAGTCCTCTGGTACAGAGTGCGAAAGAGCTTAATGCGTCGTTTCAAGCAGCTGTTAGACAAACGCCAAGAAGAACCAATCACGACAGTAGTCCCGCTGATCTTCAAAATGTGCTCATGACCATACAACTTTAAGTTAGTACAAATGTCTAGCTCTCTTGACCGTCGTATCAGTCGTCTGAAGTAACAGTGCTAACGATACATCAAGGAATAGCACCGAAAGAAAGCTGCTTTGACATTCGTGGACATGTTTAGGAGTGCATATATATTCTCTTTGGTTAACAAAGCCATACAAACCGAAGGAATGTCCCAATCAACCAATACTCCAGTACCAATATATTCTATTAGGTCTTTTAATGTAAAAGCACTTGTGGCACGTTATTATTGGTATCCTCGAGTTTCCCTTAGACTTCACACCAGCATAGTTGTTTTCCTATCTGCGACCATGATATGAGTATTTATTATGACTAAATTCCAAAACAATGGGAAAGTAACGACAAGGTGAGCTTCACTAAGGCGAAAGGAAAAAACAGCTACTATTAGTCCCAACATAACTGTTATCGTTATGTCATGAATCCTTGGACTTTAGTAAAAATGAAGGGAAAAGGGGTTCTCCTCCGGTTTACCGATCGTGCGCTCTTAGTTCCTGTTCGCCCTTCTTCTCAAGGTACTATATCTTAAATTTCAGCTGAATAAAACAGCTACCCAAGATGTTCTCGAGCTCACACAAAATCCTTTTTGAAAACCTTGACACTATGGTTGTTTTACAAAACTTGCCATAGACTTCGTGGTGTAGATTACGGGCTTCCGAGTCAACAGTACGGGCATCTGGTGATCTCTGTTCAATTTTACTCCGGGCGATAAGCCCAGAAACAATAACCTTACCTAGTAACGCATACAACAAAACATGTCACGTCATCTTCAATATGTTCTATTGTCTATAGGATAAGACTGAAGTCAGGAGATTTGGAAATTCATCTATACTGACCAAGGTACACGCCGCATAGCAAACATTTTGGGTAGGCTGGGGAAAGTCGCACCTGATAACAGCATAACTTCGCTGAATGCTGAAACACAACCAAAGTGCCGCATTTATCCAAATGACGAGTATATAAGGAATAATAATAATATCAGAAGAAATATAAGGGGGGGGTGAGACTCGTATGAGAGTGCTAATGGCAAAAGTTTGAACATTTACTAAATCTCAGGCTTTTTGAGGTGTCATGTGCCAAGAGTAGAAGTGATGACTATTTCTCTGGGATCCACGCGATATCCCATTAGTGAATCAGATCAATAAACATTGACCGTTTTCAGGGTGAGAGATCTTTGTAGATGAAAATAGAAGTTAAAAGAACTAAACATACTATATCTGTTAGATAAGCAAAAAAAGAGTAGTTGCTTACGCTTTTATTAGAGGCACTGAATTTCAAAGTGGACACACATATTGATCGATCCTACATCGTTATAGAACAGCTTTTCGCAATCTAGACAATCATTCAGTATTAATATGACTCGAATTCCTCGCGTGGTAATGCGGTTTTTGAAAAGCGAAAGCTGGTGCTACTTATCGTGCTTCTCTTTTTAGGAGGCAGCCAATTAGGTGGAGGGATCGCTTCGGAGTAAAGAACACCAGCAGAGGCGGAACACGCAAAGATCAGCGTCAAATTGGGACATAAAACTCCTTTCTTGCGCTCAATGGAGACAATAGAAAATTAAAAAGGTCTCCACAGATTGAATTTAGCTCAATTAAAGAATCTCTTTCATCTTTTTACTAAGAATATTACTGCCCTTTGCTGTTATGATGCTCAAAAGCGGCCTGTCTTTAAAGCCGAAACGCGTCTAGCGCGCATAAACGACGTGCAGAGGGTATCGGAGTAGACACTTGAGCTATAAGCGTATAGGAATCCGCTGAAGCACATCCAGAAAAACAGGTGGACTCCGATATTCGTTTTGAATTACAAGGGTGTGAGTCAGAAAAATAAGTATAAGAATAGAAGCGCCCGCCTCTCAATTGTGACTTGACCTCTTGAGTTTCACCTCGATTGTTTTCTATTATCCACATTCACAATGCTTAGAACCACCTTTAGATCACTTGCTAGATCCCAAATTTTCAGAGGAATGGCCACTGCGCCTTCAATTCCAGTCACTCAGAAAGCGGTTATTTTCTACCAGAATGGTGGTACCCTTGAGTACAAGGACATTCCAGTTCCAACTCCCAAGCCAAACGAAATCTTGATCAATGTTAAGTACTCAGGTGTCTGTCATACGGATTTGCATGCTTGGAAGGGTGATTGGCCATTGCCAGTTAAACTTCCACTTGTTGGTGGGCATGAAGGTGCAGGTGTCGTTGTGGCTAAGGGCTCTGAGGTCACCAACTTTGAGATTGGTGATTTCGCTGGTATTAAGTGGTTGAATGGATCGTGTATGTCTTGTGAGCTCTGTGAAAAAGGGTTTGAGTCCAACTGTTTGGAAGCAGACTTATCTGGATATACTCATGATGGTTCTTTCCAGCAGTATGCAACTGCTGATGCCGTACAGGCTGCTAAGATTCCTCAAGGAACTGACCTTGCGGAGGTTGCTCCAATTCTCTGTGCTGGTGTTACAGTTTACAAGGCATTGAAGACGGCCGATCTTCAACCTGGAAATTGGGTTGCTATCTCTGGTGCAGCTGGAGGTTTGGGTTCTCTTGCAACCCAGTATGCTAAGGCCATGGGTTTGAGAGTCCTAGGTATTGATGGTGGTGAGGACAAGGAGAAGCTCTTCAAATCTCTAGGTGGTGAGGTCTTTATTGATTTCAAAAAGGAGAAGAATGTAATTGAGGCTATTCAGAACGCTACAAATGGTGGTCCACATGGCGCTATTAACGTTTCTGTTTCAGAGTCCGCTATCACCCAATCGACCGAATACGTTAGACCTACCGGTACAGTCGTTCTTGTCGGTTTGCCTGCGGGAGCTGTTTGCAAATCTGAGGTCTTCTCTCATGTTGTAAAGTCGATTCAAATCAAGGGTTCCTACGTTGGCAACAGAGCTGATACCAGAGAAGCAATCGACTTTTTCTCAAGAAAGCTAGTCAAATCCCCAATCAAGGTTGTTGGTCTCTCCGCTCTTCCCGAAGTGTATGAGTTGATGGAGCAGGGCAAGATTTTGGGACGCTACGTGGTTGACACCCAGAACTAAGTCGATTTATCTTAGATTCATAAAAGGTTTTGCTGATTCCCCTATCCTCTCTTGTTCAATGTAGTTATTTTGAGTTCGTACATAGTAGAATGAGTAACAAGGTGGCTACCAGCAAGTATCTGACAACTGAAGGTTTGCTTGCTCTTGCGGAGAAGTCACTGACTGTGGCTTCAAGCCACAGAGAGAGGTCCGGTTCAATATTTCAATGCCGACAAGATCATTTTCATCTTGTTGTAAAATAACTTATATAAGTTATTATAGGAGTTCAATACTTGATTAGTCTGTAGTTGATTACAATACGCAGAGTTCTGCCATATTAAATTCCTAAACAGCCATGCACAAATTCCAAAACGTATTCGTGAACAATGAGATTGCTGAGTATGCAAGATCGCAAGTGATGGATCAGGAATCGCTAAAGGAAAGGCTTGCAACAGCTTCAGCAACAGTTTCGGAGAACTACGCAAGAGAATAGAGGAACAGTATATAATTAAAAATGGGGGAGAAACTAGGAGGGTTAACCCGACCTCCAAACCTGTGTGTATCAAGCAACCGACTCCCCGATATGAACATAGAACAATGAAAAACCAAAGAACCACTTTGAAAAAACCTGAAAACAGAAAAATAATAATAAAAGAGATCATCATAAGCACATCACTCATCCCCGCCTTCAGAAACTCATTCCGATAGATTGATCTTGCTCCATTTGTTGACCAATCTGGTTTACCGTATCGAACGATAACATCAGCTTGTTCTCCATGAGATTTAACTGTTCCTGAATGGTGGAGACCTCGAGGCCCTGTGACAAATTAACATATCCGTATGAAGGTACATCCCCAATCATGTTAGGATACTGTACGGATGTGAGGACTTGGCGAGGCATGAATTGGAACTCTTCATCTGGAGGGGTGAGGACGTCGCCGGTGTTGTTAGTGGACGCCGACGGTTCGTAGGAAAGCTCCGACTCCATCGGGGATCTTGCGTTGGAAGCACAATCCTCCTCCTGGTTTTCCTCAGAGAGGTCTTCCTCTTCGTCGGCATCATCTTCCTCTGAAGAGTCCAAGTCGTCAGAGTAGTCCAGAGATGCAATTGAATTAGCAGAACTCTTCTTCGCAATCTCTTCACTTAAAGTATTGTCAGCGAGGTTATTCTGCATGAGGATAGACACCACCTGGGATAGCTTATCATTCAGCATGTCAAACTTTTCATCCATCACCAGGACCTTCTTCTCAAGTTGTTGTAGAGTGAGTTTCTTTACAGGGGGTTTCTTTTTCTTTCTTATAGTCTTTGTGTAGATACACTCAACCGAGTGATTCTTGCAGTTAGCACACGGGGCGTTGCCATTGCATTTAATTTTTCTCTGGCGACAGTAGTTGCACGCCTTGGAGATTCTTCTGCGCACAGAAGAGCTTTTCTGAGAGTAAGCCATGCTTGGGATTGCACGAAGAAAAAAGTATGGAATGAAGTCTCTCAACGGGCTATGCAAAGGCCTTCGAAAGAATCAAGATCTGGAACAGAACGGTACAGGAGCAGGGACCGGAGTGATAGTTATATAGCTAGTAGAGGCCTCAATGTGAACTTGAATGTCTTTACAACAGCAACAAAGAGTAGCTGAGACCTAGGATACAAAGATATGGGTGTGGGTCAAAAGCCGGGTGTTAAACCGGGTGTTAAGCTTGGTGTTGGGATGTTCTGTTGATAGTGGCAGCCTTTCAGGTTATCGAAAGGCCAGGCGGAATCAAGTATACTGTTTAGAGGAATATGGATGTCTTCAAGGGACTCAACATGAATGGTTAGAGAAGAGAGAAGAAGGAAAAAACAAAAAACCCACCACCTTTGTGGTAGTCCATCTTGCTACGCCACCAGCGGGACTGACCGCTTTTAAAGAATTGCTAAGAAATGCCACTGTACGGTGAGCTCGGTTCTTCATAAACACCAGTGAGCCGAGCAGCGATTGCCGCCCGGTAAAGCCGCGCAGGCGGTAAGAAACCGCTCGGATTTAACCATGTCTTCGGCCGACCGCGCTCGGCAAGCTCAGAGCCAAAATCGGTGTGCGTCTTTTTTTTTTCTTCCACAGTTTCGGGGCTAAAAAAACCTCTCAAAAGGAACGATTTCTACATTAGTCTACGTGCAGTGGGTCTGAGGGGTCTGGCGGAACGCCTAGGGGGTCTAGTGGGACCTAGAGGGGACGTTGAGCTGTTGCCAGATAGTGTGGATAGATTGGGTTCTATGAGTGTGTATTGCAGTGTTCCGGTATTGTAGAGTTACTGTACATTGATTGATATTGCGGTATGGAGTGATTTTCTTTTCTTTTTATTCTGGAGGCTAGAATTTCTTCTTAGTGCAGCCATTAGCTAGCTGGTGGTCCCCCAGCTGATGGTGATGGAGGGCTATGCTGATCAGCAAGAATGGCTTGATCCCAACGACGATGTGCATGTGCCTTCACGCTTTTCCTCCCCAGGCAGTCGCATTCACCGTTTAGCACAGCCCCTTGGAATTGACACACACACACACATACACAGACACCTTTAGACTATGGCAACACATGCCCACGAACACCCCACGAGAGACAGGGGCACATGGTGCTACCACATGTTACATGTGATATCCAGGAAAAAGAGGGCGGAGGCATTTCCTGCATACATGAACGATTGTGTGATACAACCATTGGGGCTAAAAGTAATGATGCGTTAGGGTTCTGTAAGTAGTTGCGAACGGAGGGGGGTTGTGCTGAGTATGGTAGGTACTTGTGTATCGGTTTTGGTGGTGGACTAGGCAGTGTGGTCTGACTGGGCAGTGTGACCAGCTAGTCCTTTGAACATTGCCATTGACCCTGTGCCTAACATGTGCTTTCCCTTTAGGATCGGAGTAGCCTCTAGTCCACAGCTTCAGTTTACCTATTGGACTGCATAACCACTAGAACACCATCACCACCACCACTGGAACACCACCTCTATCACTAGTCCACCGCTAGTCCACCGTTAGTCCACCACCAGTCCACCACGAGTCTACCGTTAGTAAGCCGAGTAGTGCCGTGCACTACAGCCTCGCCAACAAGTACGATCTGCCTAGCAACCACTTTACGACCCGTCTTGGGGGGAACAGTTTACAGTAGCGTAAAGTGACTAAGTATTTGCTTACTAGGACTATGGGCCTAGGGGCCGATGGCGCGGTGCCTGGACCAACTGGAAATGTCTTTAGCCGTTTGGGTACTCGTCTATTGCCCAGTTTCCAGCTGGGCGTCTGATCAGTTCAGATCCGAGAAGTTAATACGCGTGAGCCAGCGAGATCTGGCATTATTCATTACAAACATCCGCTAACATCCGCAAAAACAAGCTATTTTTTACAACCACCGGCCATGTGGATGGTGCTTTTCCGTGCGCAGATCGGGTTTAATGGGTGGAGCGATAAGCCTAACCCTCAAGCAAGCGAGATGTGACACCAGCATACAGCCTTTCATGCCGGCTTACGAAAAGTGGTGCGCTTCAGAGACGCTATAAAGAAGAAGGGGGATAAGGAGGGTCCAATATGATAGAGTGCCAAGCAGGCATGGAAAGTTCTGGTCACATACAGGTGTACAGTCCCAATAGGGTTGGTGGAAGGGTGCTGGTTGGGTGGATCGGTCCTGGTAGACTAGATTTAAGGACTAAGGGGATTCGAGAACTGGAGGACTAGCGGAATAGGGACTGGTTCATTGGAGGACCAGAGGACCAAACAACTGGAAAGTTAGAGAGATGGTTAATTAGAGCACCGGAGGGTCGGAACACCATTCTCCTAGAGGCGTATATACTACACACAGTGTCTTCTGAACACTCGGAACAGGTCGCGTTTAGAGTAGAGCCATGGAACTGGTGGAATGTCTGGATCAACGTGAACACCGGGTTCTTAGAATAACCCCGTCACTACACCGAGCACATCTGCGTCCGCGCAGCGAAACATCCCATAGAATTCATATGACGGTAATGCCTATGTGTCTGGCATTCACTGTTAAGCGTATTTGACCCTTCTAAAGCTTCTAAAGTGAGACTGCATTGGGGCGTCGGCCCAGTCTGCCCGGTCCCCGGACAGCCACGTCGGGAACACCTGCGGGAACACCTGGCCTCTACGATAATAGCGATACGGCAACGACTAAAATAGAAAGGCGATCCAAAAACGCATCAGCAAATCAATCAAAAAACCTACAAATCGGGAAAGAAAAAAATATTAAAAGAGAGAGGGAAACTAGTTACAAGTAAACATAAGATGGAATATTAACTAACTTAATCTTTCTAGAGTCAATCTAAGCCAAGTTTAAGTCGCTTATTTGAACTTCTTACCGAAAAGGATAACCTGCAACTGGTCGTACAAGGAGATAACACCGGCACCGGCAACACCTCTGAGGATGTTGGCACCACAACCCTTGAACAAGGACTTAACACCTTCTGCAGCAACAATCTTTCTGAAAGCGTCAAAGGCACCGTTGTACTTGACAGCCTGACCAGAAGTCATCATCATTCTTCTTCTGACAGTGTCCAATGGGTAGGAGGCAGTAGAAGCACCAGTGGTAACACACCAACCGAGCAAGAAGGAGGCGAGGAAGTTACCCTCGAGGGATCCAGTCAACAAAACTGGCTTCAAGGAGTCATAAAGACCGAAGTACAAACCTCTGTAGACAACAATACCAACAACAGATGGCAAGAAACCTCTGTACAAACCAGCAACACCGTCAGTAGCCAAAGTCTTCTTGTAAACATCGAACAAACCGTTGAACTGTCTCTCACCGTTACCCTTAGCAGACTTGGCATCGTTAGCCAATCTGGTTCTGGCGTAGTCCAAGGAGTAGACGAACAAGAGAGAAGAACCACCAGCAAGACCACCGGAAGCCAAGTTACCGGCAAACCACTTCCAGTAACCCTCGTCCTTCTTGAAACCAAACATGGCTTTGAACTTGTCCTTGAAAGCAAAGTTCAATGCCTGGGTTGGGAAGTAACGGATAACGTTGGCGGTGTTACCTCTCCAGAAGGCAACGACACCCTCATCGGCAGAAGTTCTCTTGAAACAGTCAACGATACCGTCGTATCTCTTAGCGAGACGGCCCTGCTTGATCATCTCGTCCTGGTTCTGGATGAGCAACTTAACTCTCTCAATTGGAGCAGCAGCAGTCTTAGAGACGGCGGCGGAGACACCACCCATCATGAAGTCGATGAAGAAAGACGATTTCTGGTCAGACATTGTGGAAATGTACGTTGGGGATACGCAGAAAAAAGGGAAACTGCCAAAGCCGGGTGCGACCACTGGGTAAAAAAGTGGGTTCCACGCGCGCCTTTATATCTGAAATTTTTTTTCCCGGTGGACGAGGAATTTTGCAACGAATTGGCGGCTGCGATTGGGCGGGCGACGTGCACTTCCGAGGGTACCAGCGTAGGGGCAGGCCAGGAGGTCGGGCGCCGACGACGGACAAACGAAAGGGATACCAGGGGCTTCGGGGAACCGTGGGGCTAATTGGAGCACTAGAACTACACTTGTCCCACTACTGCCCCTCACAACTACAAAACTTGCGAAATCTTCACATCCCAACCTCCCTTGTGCTTCTGGAGCCTCTCCCACGCCGAGGTGTCGGTGCTGTTGGTACCGGAAAAAAAAATACGATGTGCTGCGCGGACCGGTCGGAACTCGCCTTTTTCGATCTTCTTCTTCGCACTTTTTCGCTAACAGGGAAAGCCCGGTTCCTGGGCGTTTCGCAAAAGACGAAAAAGGCCGGTGTACCCGTTCGCCAGTTGGCGGAATTGGCACGAAAACAAAGGGAACCCGTTTAGAGGGATTGGCGTATACCTAGAGAAGTACAAAGCCAGCAGAGCTTGTGTGCTTCGTAATCTCGAGCCCTAGTCCCTATCCCAGTCTCGATTCCTGTTTCACTACCGCCAACGCCAAAAAAAGCGTTAAACACCAACCTCATCCCACCCTTCCCAAGGTGAAAAAAAGAAGTGTGGTGCTTGCCCGGCGCGGAGTCAAAGAAAAAGAAACCAACACGCGCGTACGGGACCCGCGCTTATTGGCCGGCACGACGCGCGCGGTTGACGCGTTTGGCGGTGTTGAAGGGGGTTTTGTAGTGGGGGCGGCGTGGTGGTGCTGAGGTAATTGGAGTTTAGTATTAGGTATAATTATTAGATATAATTGTTGTAAGTAGTAACGTAGCTGGTGGTATTGGAGTTTCGCAGTCATAGTAGTTGGTGGTATAGCGGTCTAGTGGTATAGTGGTATAGCTGTTAGGTAGTTACGCTGCTATGGCAGTTAAACAGTGCTAGGTTATGTGCAGAGAGTAGTGATAGTTCAGCTAGAGCAGTTGATGGAATAGCAACATAGTAATGCCGTAATATAGTATTACAGTAATACAGTACGATAGTGGTATCCTCGTACCTAGTATCACTGTATCGTTGTATCGTATAGCAGCTTAGCAGTACCGTATTTGATAGATATTGTATGTTCCGGTATTCCTCGTTCCTAGTGCTACTGGTGTTCGGGTGCGAGCGGTTAAAGGGCTTCCACCGTTTGTACTGTCAGCTTCGCCAGTATTATTTATCTGGTAGTGTTACCACTCCTAATCCTCAAGCCGTCACTATCACAGAATCGCCATGAAGTATCACCATATCGAAGTGTACCCGGTGTACCTCTAGACACATTACTATCACAGATACACCCACAGGCTCTGCCTACTGATAGTGCCTCCCTCTGTGCCTCCTCCCTGTTATCTATCGCCCACCCATTGTTGACCGCTTGTGGCCCCTACAAGATTGGCGTAGTGGTTGGGAAAACGCGCCCCGGCCCGCCGTTGTATGCAACCAATAAAAATGATCTCTGGCAACCCACATTGCACGCCCGGGATCACCCGGCAGCGGATCCCGATAGATTTCGATTCGACCGGGGTTATAGCGCGATGCGAAGGGCGACATACTAAAGACGCTGTGGTTATTACGCTGGTCAGAGATAGGTAGGGATCATGGGTTCTAAATGAATGTTCGATCTGTTTAATCTTATATAGAACAATATGGTCGTGTGAATTTCCGATTATATGCTCATTTGTCTGTTGGGGTCTTCCCACCACGGGCTGCGTACACTCTTGGGCGTTATGGGTCCTGTTTTAGGGGTCCTAGGTCCATAACAACCTCAATACTCCCCACAGCGTGTTGTAAACGAAGATGCCAAGAAGATATTGAAGGTCTTTTCGGTGCGTAGTAGTATCTTTGCTTCAGAGCAACCATATCTGTTTGTGGAAAGCCCTCTGGGGTATGTTAAAGGGTGGTGAATTCCGTAATGGGACTAGGGCCACTGTTGGCACATACGAAGTCCTTGCTCGTAGCTAACTGAGAACTATTATGTTCTGGAAAGGTACAGTGTCCAGCGTATACCAGTTACTACTATTACCTGCAATTCCAGTTATCGCTATGATTGCTGCCATATTTTCTGGTAATAGCCTATTACAGCCTTTCAGCTATTGAAGATATTCTTACTGATATTGCGATCACAGATACTGTTATTGCTGTGGCTCGAGTGTCACTTTTCTCAGGAAGTAAGTATTATCTTGTGTACTTTACTTCCTATTGCTACTGTATTACTGTTCTGATTGCTACTCCTATTTCTACTATAATTCTCTTATTAATTATTAGTAGCTACTACTATCATTATTATTTTCACTATTATTATTATTATTATTGGTGTTGTAACTAGAATTGCTATTACTACTATTGTTTCTACCATTTTTATTATTTCAGCTATTATTATTATTATTATTATTATTATTATTATTTTTATACCTGATACCTGTTCTTACATCTAGAACCCATGATACTCTTAGCACTATGCTTATTCATACTATGTTATTACTGCGATTGCTGTTATCGTAGATCTATTGCAATTACCGCAATTGCTTCTACTACAGCAACAGCCAACTATCAGTGATACTCCCGATGCGATTCTTTCTTTTTCTCACCAATAGCCTTACCGGTGCTATTCATACCAATTCTTGAGTCCATGCTTACGTGGTCTTGCAGTGTTTTCTGCTACAGAATTTATAGTTCTCAAAGCTGTTCCTTTCATCGTCCATCAGATCTTCTCACTACAGTTATCGCTTTTATATTTTTTATAGCTATTAATGCTGTCTCTCATCTACTCACAACAAAGTCGCAACCACCATCCGTTTCACCCTTGATGGTGCCCAAGTATTATGGTATATCAGCACTTTAACATACTTGTATACTAAATGCCCTGGGTGAATTGACTGGAAGGATAAACCGTGGGGATACATGGGCTTTCGCTTTTCTATAACCGTTGCCGAAATACCCACTACAACCACTACCACTTCAGACGTATTCGAAAACTGTGTAGCTTGATGTATGAACAATGACCGTATTATCAAAATAGGTAAGTTATTTCTTCTTTTCTTTGTTTTACGCCGCATATAGTCGCCTTTGATCTCCACACCACGAAGTCCTGATCCGGGTTTTGTGCCAATTAATCTCTGCTTGTACAGTTCTTCATGAGACGCACCGGAACTTCACAACACACCAGAATTTCAACAATTTACAAAATCAATTACATCATAAATCGTACCCCAAAATAATGATAAATTCGAAAAATTTTCACTATTCCACAGAGTTTATAGTCTTCGAGATAAAAATCCTAGTCTCTGTAGTCTGCGTAGTCTTCGCCTCTAGCCCCGGTACGGCCACGAATATCTTAATCAAGAAAATTTGTAGGCTTAAAAAGCACTGCTTCTATACAAGAGTTTCATTGTTACCACGACAGCAGCGCAACAAGTGCGTGTTGTAACACACTTCGAGGACGACCGGATACACCGAGAGGAGCAGTAACTTCCGCTGACTTATCGAAGACTGTGGTGTCCATAATACGCCAGGGAACACCTCATCCCGCACACCCTCGGCTCTCTGTTTGCCTTTGTTTACCTTTACATTAAGAGAAGCGGCCGCGGCCTACAAGGAAGGTACTCATCTGCTGTTCGAGCCTGCCAAACTGTTTTTGATACTAGTGCTACTTCTTTCACTCATATTGAATTCAAGTGACTGACATCTGTGTTGGTATTGACTTCTTTTGAGGACTGTGCGTCTGCTGAGTGCGTCGTTAAACAGTTTAAGAGTAGCCATCTTTACGAACTACACGATGAGCTCTGCTCAATCCGGTCAACTTGACTCTTTCCTCCCCTTGAAGTCTACTTCAGAGATTGAAGTCAATCCATTAACGCTCGATAAGATTTCATTGGACTCTATTCATTCTTCACAGCGACACTCTTCAATTGACGATGAGAACTTATTGAGCACAGGCATGGACACCAAGATAAGCTTGCCTACAACGCAGAACGACGCTTCACAGGTTGTAATGCCGAGTACAATGCCTATGGTTGAAGTGAAACCGAGCCCGGATGATACAATTCAACAGATAACGGTAGATTCTCTATCCTCACCGAACATGGACGCTGGTGTCGTAAAACAAGAGCTGCTCGTAAAGCCGGCCTCCTCCGATTCTCAATCCAACATTGCCTCCGCTCAAGAACCTGGCTTTCCGAAGCAGTCAGACCGTACACAAGTTAAGCTTGAAGCTGCCGTAACAACGGTACCCAGTTCGAAAAAGGCTGATGAACAAGATACAAGGTCAAGCTCAGCTCAAGGCACATCCAGAGTTTCTGCTTACGCCAGATTGGAGTTTGAGCACTTTGCCTTCTACGTACAAACACTGCAAGTTATACTAGGAAGAAAACCTGAAAATGATCAATCGCATTCGGTCGACGTTCACTTAGGCCAATCCAAGTCGATTTCAAGAAAACATGCAAAGATTTTCTACAACTTTGGTACCGAGAGATTTGAACTTTCTATCCACGGTAGAAACGGTGCTTTCGTTGATGACATATTTGTGGAGAGAGGCGCTACTGTCCCACTTAAAAATAAATCAAAGGTCCAGATTGGTCCAATTGATTTCAAATTTGTGCTTCCTGATGTTAACGGCCCGGATAGAAGCGAGAGCCCCTCGAAGCCTCTGAATCCATCAGATGCGGTTTCCTTAAAGAGTACACTTTACACCAGTCACGGGGAAGATGTTGGCTTGAATGCTTCTTCAAGGGAACACTCTTCCAGCTTGACTACGAATGACTTTGCTCCAATTAATGAGAATGGAGCTTCTACAACACTTCCGAAACCGAAAACAATAAGAGAAAAGAAATCTACTAGAGTACCGAAGCCTCCAAAGAAAGTATATACGTTGGATGAAATTCCAGAAGAGTTCAGAACAAAACCAAATTGCTCATATTCAAATTTGATTGCAACATGCCTGAGAACACATGGGACTCCCAAGGGAATGTCACTTGCTGAAATCTACAAGTCCATCAGAGACATCTTCCCATACTATAAATACTGTCCTGATGGATGGCAGAGTTCTGTTCGTCACAACCTCTCTTTGAACAAAGCTTTTAGAAAGGTCTCAAAAGAAGGCAAAGGTTGGCTTTGGGGTTTGGATGAAGAATACTGTGCTGAAAAGGAGAAAGCCAAGAAGAAACAACAGCAAGCTGCTGCTGCAAAGGCCAAAGCCGCCGCTCTAAAGAATGAACAGCAACAACAACAACAGCAGAAACAGCAAGAGCTCAAACAAATTCAACTCACTCAAGGTGTGCCACAGCAGTTGCAACAACAGAACATGATTCCTCCAAATACTCAAAATATGCAGGTTACTACAACACAACTGATACCTCCTAAACCTCTCATATCACCAACAGTTGATACCCATCAGGTAGGCCAGGTCCAACACCAAAACTTATCGCCATTTATCCAAACCAATCAACAGGGCCTTCCCCAGCAGGCAATAGCGCAGCAACACACACATCAAATACAACAAGGACAACCAGGGCTGCAACAAAAGTTGCCGCAGCAAGGCTTTGTTCAACAGCTTCAATCCCAACAACAGATGTCCAAGACGCCCAACATTCAAGCACAATTAGCCGCTAATCGTGGTGTTACTCCAACCACTAGACTAACACCTCCAGCCCAAAGTCAGACAAAACCTAATCCCCTGGGTGCTGATACCAAGAAAGCACTCGCTCATTTGCAGCAACAGCTTGTTCTTCTATCTAAGGACTTAAGGAACCTCGTTGACAAGCCTACAATCTCAGCTATCTTGACACAGGCAATTGCTATGACCATTGCTCAAGTCACCCAAGCTGCTAAGGCTAAGGGTATCACTTCAGATCCCCTTGCGACATTGATTGAAACCAACCCTCAACAATTGACCAAGATCTTAACAGTTGCGCTCAATGCTGCAACATATAAGGTCACAAATGGTCGAATTAAAGCTCCGCTCTCAGTATCGAGGGCCTCAACTCCAGCTACTGACTCGACTATAAGTACTCCTCAGATATCAAGACCCGCATCAGTACAGAATGCTCATGGTGTGAGGCAGACATCGCAAATCCAAACCCAACAACCACAGCTACTTTATCCCTTAAAACAGCCCAACCAACAACCGTATACACCCCAATTTCAGGCTCAACCACAGGCTCAACCTCAACAAACTCAGCTCCCAAACACACAGCAGTTTCAATCAACCCCTGTCCAAGGGTCACAATCTGGGATAATTCAAACACCGAATCAAACGCAAGATGCACACACTCACAACTTACAACAGGTCTCGGTTCAAGGAGTTGCTAATCCTATGCCCTACCAACCCCAATCCGTTTCGCAATCATCGATTGCAGACTCTAACACAACACAACTAGTGACTGGTCAGGCTCATCCGATATCTCAAGGCATTCAAACTACTCCACAGCTGCAGCTCACTAACACCCCAAACTCAGGAGCATCTAGTAACATAACAAAACCACCTGTTTCTCAACCTTTAAATGGCCTTGTACAGTATACCCCGCAACAAGCCATTTCTGTTTCTAATTCACAACACGTTTCCCCTAGCACATCTCATGTTTCTCAACAGAATTCCATAAATGTGTCAGTTACTTCACATAAACCAGAGATGATGGTTTCCCATTCACAACAGCACTCAGAAAAGACTACACAACCTGTTAGCGCTGCAACTTCTGCAAAGTCTGATGCTTCATACCATGGAACTGTACAGTCTCCACTTAAAGCAGCTGCAGTTGTATTGACACCTACCCTTACTCCTCAGAATTCTACCCACACAGCTTTAAACGAGGCCAACCTCAATCCGTCTAATTCAGGACAGTTGCCGGTGGCAGTATCAACAGTTCCCGATTCTAATTCTGGAACTTTGCCTGTACAAGGGGATCAACATGATTTATCTTTTTTGGATAATGGCTTCAATTCTGGCATCAATGACCCGGAGTTTGACAAAGTCCTCGAGTCTCTATCCAAAGAGGGCACTCCAGGAATTGACGATGGAAGTCATAAGGTGATGGATGACGAAGAACTCAATAGGCTGCTCGCGCAAGATTTCAGTGATGCTACTAGCACGACAACAAATACGAAGAGAAAGTTTGAAGATGTTGAGAACTCGTTGGCTATGGACAGTGAGGTCAACAAGTTACCGAAGACAGAATAGTCATATTGTGGGTGCTAATGCTAAAGGATCAGTCATGTAATACCAATGTCCTATTAATGAAGTAATTCAGCTGGTCGTAGATAAGAAAGCCATCGAAGGATGACGAGGTTGCAGTTTACACGTCTTCAAATGTCATCATTGATGGCCAAAGCAAGCTAAACCCAGGGAATTAAAATATGGACAAGCAGACCTCTGAGTAGAATAAATTCCTCTACTATTGATAGATTTGAGATAAGCTGCATCCACAGACTACAAGATGAGGGATTTAGTCGCTGTGCTGTAAATGATGGTTACGTACTGTCCAGAATCAGAGTCATCAGTTCGCATGCCTTGTGTTTCCACCACCCTGTCTCCATAGCCATAGGGCCTCTGTAGCGTAATTACGTACACTCAAGTTGCGTGTAACCTGTTCATCTGCAGATTCTTCCAATGTTTCTATAATGCGAAGCTCATCAATAAGACCCCAGAACATTTGGTTAAACTCCGTAGACGCTTTCCTAACAGATTCCTGGTCCGGTTTAACAGGCTTGTCATCTTCGTCGGTGAACTCCGGAACAATGCTGTATTTGCCTTTACCCAACTTGTGCAAGATTCGTCCCAGCGTTTGCAATGCGATACACCGCTGACCAGCAAGGGTTGAGCGTGCAAGATGTGCCAATTCTCTTAGCGTATATCCCGCAAGCGAAGGATCATCAGAATGATGGTGAAGACCCTTTATAGTATCTACCTCGCCGTTATCGGTGGGAACCATCAAGTTACCGTGGAAGTCGAAACGCAGATCAGCAACATTGTTGAAGACCAAGTTTTTGGTATCGATCTCTGGAACTGGCATCATCCATTTCAGTTTTTCAGTATCCCTAGGCAAGTCTGGGAAATACTTCTCGTGCAGTTTATCATTAAACTCGGGATCGTTGATGTCAATCCTGTAGTCTTCTTCATCAACAACTACAGGTTTAGGGAAGTGGACATGGTTAATAGCATCTTCAAGTGGAACTGCAGCAGCCTCTTGGACAATCTGGTACGAGGGTGGGGCGATTTCATCAAGGTCTTCAATGTCTTCCTTTCCTTCAAGGACTTCATAATCTGGGTTATGAGGCAGGTCTTCGTATGTAGCAGTTGCCACATCGCCAAACGTAACCTTCTTCGTGGAAGACAGATGGTCAGAATCGTTCAGCTTCTTCAGTACAGGCTTGATCCCAAGAGCCTTGTCCACCGCATTGGAGTTCAGGGTCTGCTCCTTCCATGCTTCGCCATTACGGCCTCCTCCAATCCACGATCCGTATCCCTCAAAGTCTGTACCGGACTCTGAGGCCTTCTTCACGCCTGTGATACTCTCGATCTTCTTCTCTGTCCTGCGTAGCAGTGCCTGGAGAATCTTTGGGTCCATGGTCCCCAGCAGCTCTTCCTTCTCACGAGCCCTTTGAGACTCCGACATCTTACTGAGTATCTCGATATTCTCCATATGGATCCTCTCGGCTTCAGAGAGACCAGAATAGTCGAGTGTCTGCTGGTGTTTCGCTAGTCTCTTCATCCCGGTATCTCTATCAACTTCGTACCCGTCTTTGTATACTTTGGAATCTTCTGCTCGCGTTTTTTGCTGTTTCTGTCTCCAGGCGCTTTTAGCCTTTGGCTTTGGGAACCCGCCAGCCGTGTGAGTTGCAAATATCGGCGGCTCAGGCGCATATGGTACCTCTTTCTCCACAATGTCTCCTAACAAGTCCATGGCTTCTAGTAAGATCTGTAGCACGTGAATAAGAAGATTACCACGACTTGGGATGTGATTGCGTTGTGGTTTATGCAGCTGATACAAGAAAACCAGGGAAGAAAAGTGTTCAGCTATAATCTCTTCCTTATTTTCTAGTGGTGATGGAACTGCAATCCGCTTCGCGAACAGTCGCGACTTTTTCTTTTTCGGTGGCGGCCCAATAGAACATCAACGCCACCAAAACCCGCACATAACACACACGCCTATAAAACGGTGCTCATAGACAATCAACGAACACAGCAAAACAGCACGAAATCCGTGGGAGTTGCATTCAATAATGGAGGCGATTGCACAGAAGTACTCACAAAAGCCCGGAACAGCTGCTGCTATGGGTTACGGCTCTTCTGCGGAGCTTAGACACGACTTTGTAACTGGTGTTGACCTGCCGTTGGCACCATCACTTTCAATGCCACCAATCTCACAGCCGGCGCAGTTTCTTAGAGCGCATACCGACGATTCCAAGAACCCAGACTGTAAGATCAAGATTGCACACGGAACAACAACCCTGGCGTTCCGGTTCCAGGGAGGGATTGTAGTTGCGGTGGACTCGCGTGCCACTGCCGGCCAGTGGATTGCTTCACAGACGGTGAAGAAAGTCATCGAGATCAACCCAATGCTGCTGGGAACAATGGCTGGCGGTGCAGCTGATTGCCAGTTCTGGGAGACATGGCTGGGAACACAGTGCCGTTTACACGAGCTTCGGGAGAAGGAACGTATCTCTGTCGCTGCTGCTTCGAAGATCCTCAGCAACCTTGTGTACCAGTACAAAGGCATGGGTCTGTCTATGGGAACGATGATCTGTGGATATACTAAGAAAGAAGGTCCAACAATCTACTACGTGGACTCGGACGGCACCAGACTGAAAGGAGACGTGTTTTGTGTAGGCTCCGGTCAGACATTTGCATACGGTGTGTTAGACTCCAACCTCAGATGGGACCTTACTGTTGAAGAGGCACTGTACCTAGGTAAACGTTCAATTCTCGCTGCTGCTCATAGAGACGCATACTCCGGTGGCTCCATTAACCTGTACCACATTACAGAAGAGGGATGGGTTTACCATGGGAACCACGACGTGGGTCCGACCTTCTACGAGATTAAGGAGAAGGAAGGCTCTTTCAACAACGTTGTGGGCTAAGCGTTTGATGGTAAGTAGATGTGTCTAAAGAGTGTATAGTGGAGTGTACGATGGTGGATTCTACGCATGGAACCTAACATCCATTCTTGTAAGATATGTAATTTGTTGTACTGTACTCCTTTAACATGATACAAATACTCGAAACCGGGCACGGAAACTACCCAAACCTTTCCAAAACCTCTCTAGTATTCCCCTAGACTTTTAAACCAGTACCAACTGATAGCAGAGTGGGCCTTCCTCAGGAGCAGAACCAATATGAGGAGCTCAGAATAGCATTCCTCGGCTTAAGGGACTCCATGCTTTTATCGCCACACAGGCTTCGTGTCAGGGTTCTTAAGGTTCATTATCGATTTCGCTCGGGGAAGAGAGCTCGAGGAGGTATGGTTATTATTAAGAGCGGAACCGAGATTCCTACTGGATGTTGACCGTTGAACACTCGCAGCTGTGGGCTTCGTTAAGTTCTGTAATGTTGACGACCGAGGCAGCTGCTTAGCAGCTGTAAGCTTGGCGATGTTCTGTGCTACTGTGCGAGAGCGTGTTAGACCAGGTTTATTGGGTTGAACAGCAGTTCCTTGTGGCTTCTGAAGATGTCTTCCAATGGAAGCAGTGGTATGGATGTTGGCTGTTGTAGGCGATCTACCGATACGGCTAGTGTGTCTGGGGTCCACTGGAGTTGGTACAACCCGCAAAGATGAGGTATGTTTGCTGGTCTTTATAAGTGTTGATGGAACAGAAGGTGCTGTGATCTCCTGGCGTCCGGTAACAGTTCTTCGTCTCTTTGTAGCACTTCCCAGGATCGATACACCGGACCGCTTAGTGTTTGGGTCGTACGATGGGATGTTCTCCTTTTCCACTTCCACAACCTCTCTTCGAAGACTCGTTACACTGTTCTTTGCCCGGATCGTAGCGTAGTGCGTTGAAATGGACTCCATCTTGTTGAACCTCGACCGATGGGACCCATTGAACCTAGTGCTCCGTGGACTAAGCACCGACTGCTTCGAGATGAGGTTCTTGCGCACTTTCGACGCAGCCCTCTGGTCCAGCTCTGTCAACACGTTATTGCTTAGCTTTTTGCTGTATCCCAGGCTGTTACACTCTTCCTGTAGTGAGAACGACGTGCCCATGCGGTCCAAGTTGGGATACAACGGCTGTGAGAACGGTTTGGAAGGACTGAAGTTGAAGGACAACGACGATGGCGCCTTCACACCCATCGACGTGCCCATGCTATTCTCATGCTGCGAGCTCGTAATCCCTGGAAACCCTCCAGGCATGTTTGGATTCATTATTGTAGTTGTGGAATGTTTAGTGGACTACGGAATGTTGCGATGGTTGGGGATAAATGAATGATCTTCCTTTGCGGTGAGACAACGAAGTTAGTTCCTAGCCAGCAAAAAAGATAGTAAGTGACTGGGATTCTCTGTTCGTGACTGGAAGCGCCCCCACAAACGTCCGATCCTTCACTTCTTCACAATCCTGCCTGTCTTCTTGGAATGGCGTTCTTGTGGTTGACAATGTGCTATAAGCTGATTTTGTAATGTCCTCATTGTGTGAAGCTTCGTACGGCCAGTTCCCAATGCGTACAAAAGTAAACACGCGTCGGTCGCCTCGGAAACGCGTAGGGGCGACAGTATGGGTAATTGGTTATCAATTACATATATGGAAATGGAATAGAGGGATATAGATATTGGCGAATTAGTATTGAATGGAGAATATGTGGCAGTAGTGGTATACGTTTTTGCTCTATGCCTGGCAAGATTGGTGCGCAACTCCAACGTGATTTTGCGCAGTTCTGGAAATTGATTCCTCCTTATGTTTGTAGAATTGAATTAGTAGTTACAAATTCTCACTTATACTAGTAACTTAACTCTTATATTACTCCTATATACCTCCAAAAATTACCTTATTTCACCTTCCATGCCACTCTAATTTCACTTCGGTATGTTATTATCCTTGTTCGATCTTTCTCCGCATCGCTTCTGTGGTGCTCCGATATTAATTACGTCTCTTAGTATTACCCATCAATATTAATTGCACTCCTTACTGCTCCAATTTAACTTGCTGTCATTATGGTCAGGAAATTATACTCCACTCTTATTTCGTCTCCCTAGTATCCCTAGACTTTCCCCATCCGAACCACTTCTCTACTGTTTCGGTTACCCAACCGCAACCCACTACACTCAGGCCACTACAAACACACACAAAAGCAAATAATAGTACAGATTCATGAGTTCAATACATAGTGCTTTGGAAGACCCGCTTGATAACGTTAAACGGCATCGCAAATCAAAGCAACATCAGGCAAGATCAGAAGGTGAAGGGAGAAGCATAAGCGAGCAGCAACAACTAATTCCCAGAACAATGGCAGGTCAGGTTCAGAGGGATTAAAGTAGTCTTCGAAGGTAAAAAGTGGGAAAAAATATAAAAGGGTGATATCTCTTCACCCCTATATGGGATCAGAGATAGCAGAAAGGGCAATAGCACAATAGGGGAAAAGAATACGGCATCAACACCAACGGCACAAAGGGCAAAGAAAAGGGAACAGGAACACACAAAAAGTGGAAATGAAAAGAATCATTCGTCAGCTTTTTAAGGTAATAGGACAAGAGGAAAAGGGGAGAAGCATTCTGTGTTTTTCTTTTCAAAAATCACTCCTGGGACTCGGCAGCCAGTCTTTCACGACGTTGTTGTTCTCTCTCCATGTTCTGGTTCAAGAAAGATAACGCCTTATCCACTGACTTGGAAGGTCCGATAAGTGTGAAAGCGCGCTGACCATTCGCATCATCCTCAGCAGCAATGGTAATCTGAGCACCAGTGACCTTGCGAATCTCCTGGATTCTAGAGCCGGCCTTGCCGATCAAACAACCTACCATTTCGCTTGGGAAGTTCACAGCCTTGGTGACATCAGCATTACCGTTAGTGGCTTGACCAAAGTTGGTACGTCTGGTGTTTCTTGGAGATGGGATGTAGTAAGTGGTACCAGTAGCACTGTGGAAGTCTTCAATTAGACAGCGAGCGAGAATTCTAGTTGCGCTTTCAATGGACTCCGGGGTGCCTTGCAACTCAACGAGTCGTTCTGAAGAGTTATGGAGGAAATCCTTGGAAGCGACAATCTTGACGTCGTACTCCTGCTGGAGAGCTTTGATTCTGGCACCTTGTCTTCCGATAATGGTTCCCATCTGAGAGTTTGGAATCAAAAGTCTCAAGCTTGTGGTACCCTCTGGGCCCGGTGGTAAAAGACGCTTCAATGGGAAGTACTGGAAAACAAGGTCATCGAGTGGAGCAGAAACCATGGCTTGAGCAATCAAGCCAAGAGCAGAAGCCGTCGATGCGATTGGTCCTGTGACCGTGAGGATACGGTCCGGTGTGCCATGGACAACTTGTGAGACGCCAGCCTTAACATTGGTCTTATCTCTAATATCAGCGATAACGGATCCGTTCTTACCAATGATTATTCCTGCCTCCTTTACAGAGACAAGGATACGGAACGCTATTATGGCGGTGTTAAGCTCGTCGCTTGGAAGCACGGATGTGTCAACGGCCGCGTCTGTTGAGGTGAAGTTGATGTCGAAAAGCGACTCAGATGAGGTGGATTCTGGAGCACTCATTGCACAATAAGACGCAATTGGATTGGGACGTTCGGTTTAGCGTGGTTTATGAGCCCTTACTGACGTGTTTGTCTGTGGGGGGTGTGAAGAACAAGATGATGGGGATGGAGGCGGCGGGGGGAAGGAGAGGGAGGCGAGCGCGCTGGGGAGGTGGAGGGTGGATGGAGTTGCGAGTCGCGGGTGGTGTCAATCGAGCAAGTCTTACGAAATGGCGGCGTGAGCTTAGAATAGTCAGATCAACCTGAGCGGTACACGATACTTTAAGCGGGATTGGCGTAGCGGTAATGAGCAAGAAGGTGTTGTTGGGGGAGGCTCCGTGGAGTTTCCCTGTAAGGCTCTTTACTTGGAGGAGCTGGCGGCAAAATTTGCACGCACCGCGAAAACTTGTGGCGGGCGGGCCTGGTTACATAAGCACTTACATAACCATGATGCATTTTGCGTATTCCGGATTCGGAAGGGTTGTGGTGTGCGGGTGTTATTGGAGATATGGGAGTGGTGCACGGGTGTATGACGGTTTGGTGAATGAGGGCCATATAAAGGTTTATAGGTGATATGAAGGTGTTATCACGGTGTATGGTGTAATGAATATGCTGTAGGTGCCCTGAGGCGGTTGAAATGAGAGGCGGTATGGGTGTTTGGAGGTCTCTGAAGGGTATGAGAGTAGTATTAGTGACCGGAAAGTGATAGCCACACGATACAGGTCTTAAGGAGGCTATGGAGGTCCTTTGGAGGAAGGAGAGTAGTACATATGGGCTTTTCTTCTCGTTTCTATTCTTTCTATTTGAAATTTTAGCAGGTGTATGCCTATTTTAAGCTAGACAGAACCCCGAAAAGGCCTCCAGAACGGTCAGTAGTGTCCCGGTGCCTGAGAGGTATTAGAAGGGAACTTTCCACGGACAAATCCAGTTGTACTCCTTTTCAACGAATTTACGCTGGGCATTGGCGCTTATCATCTTGACGACACGATTCCCCGTGGTGTAGTAGTGCTCAAGAGAAGTGACCTGTGGGTCTTTGAAGAATTCAATTGCATCGTCTAAGCTCTTGTCTTGGTAAAGCAGTTCAATTGCAACATGCACCTGCTTTTCCACCTGTGGAACAACGTCGGTAGTGAACGACAGTCTGTCTTCTCCATTAGGACTGTACTCCTTGAAATCGAAGTAGAAAAGCTCCAAATGAGCCTTTTGGGAGATCCCCATCTCCTCCATACGGATCAAGCATTTCTCAGTGGCTCCTTCCCGCACCGAAACGTTAATAACCCCCAAATTGACCACAGAAACTTCATTCGGCTCGAGAAGTTCTGATACAAATTGTGGGAGGAGAAACCGTTGGGAGCCGTTGCTATTCGTAAGCGAGAACCGTAGCGTACCTAGACCGCGTGTACAGCGAGCGGAGCGCAACACAACCTGAAATGAAAAGCGACCCGTTGGAAGCTCAATAGGGTGAAGGTACACAAGCGTACGTGCTTTGATTATATTCAAGGACCCGAATTGTTCGAAGTCGATCTCTGAAGGGTGGTCTCTTTGAATAGTTGAGAACTCGTGTTGAAAGAAGATCTTGCGATTACGCAGGAACGACAGCGCAATCCACCAACAAATATCGGGGCTCACGAGGTCCTGAATAGCGCCATTCCAAAAACGTAGTGTTTGGATATACCTTCGAAGCAAGAATTCGAGCTTTTTTGTTCTCGAGAAACCGAACAGCATTAGAAACTCATGTTTGCACTGGTCGTTATAAAGAAGATAGTACCGCCTGGACGCAAGTCGAAGCTCTGGTGCCAAGTTCAACAGACCCAGTACAAGTTCAACCGGGAGAGAGTCCATTGATCAACAGAGTTATAACCGGACCTCAAACAAACGTTTCCAGTCTTCTAAGCTAACAGCTACGCAGGTAATGTGCCATGTGCTATGTGTCAATGTACATGTGTGATCCCAAGGACCCTCCCAACAAAGTACATGCGTGGTGTCCGGGTTTATATTTCTAGTGTCCGGGTGTTAGTATTCGCGTTGATGGAACAGGTGTTGGGGCGTGCGCTAACCACACAGCCCGGGAAGCTCTGATGGAAGCTCATAGAAGGATTGTTTCTTTCTCCACGGATCGCCACCTATAAAAGGCGCTTGGCTGCACTTCAACTGTGAACGCACATAGTAAGCGGAAAATCTGTTGAATTCCACGTTGGAGCAAGAAAGATACACTGAACAATGGCAATTGCACCTGAAGGTAAGTTATGAAGACGACAGCGGGGATTGCTGCTTTTCTCCCAGTGACAATCTTCGGAGTGTTCTGTATAAATGACAACTATGAAGAAACCATTACTAACAGCGAGTAGTTCTTTGGGCCCAGAGATCCAATGCCACCGATGCCACCAAGAACATTCTTTTTCTTACGGTGAGAATCCCAGATTCTGTGAATACCAAGGTCGCTCTCACAAAGACTTCCCTCAAGGTTGAAAGCGACAGTGAGGACTCGGATGAACATTTCAAGCTTGAGATTGACTTCTTCAAGGAAGTTGATCCCGAAAATTCTGTCAACACCAGGAGCGGTAACTCCTTGAAGTTCGTCATCCGCAAGAGTGAGCCTCAGGATGAGTTCTGGCCAAGACTTACAAAGGAGAAACTCAAGTACCACTACATCAAGACAGATTTCGACAAGTGGGTTGATGAGGACGAGCAGGAGGAGAAGATTGAAGATGCCGATTTCCCAGGAATGGGTGGCATGGGCGGAATGGGAGGTATGGGTGGTATGGGTGGTGGTATGGGAGGAATGGACGACTTCAACTTTGAAGATTTGGCTAAGGAAAACCCACAACTTAATAACCTCAGAGACGAGAATGGCCAGTTTGATTTCAGTAAGCTTCAGAACGCTGCCGGTGATTCCTCAATCAACACATCCACTGCCACTGATGCCGACTTCAGCTCTTCTGACGAGGATGCTGAGGAAGAGACTGCTAAGAGTACAGAGTAACCCCTAACAATTGAATCTATTGCGTGTGAATAAAAGGTCTACATATAGTTGCAGCTGTTCTGTAGCACCTACATTAACATAGTATAAAACTTAAATCATATACATCAGTCCTTTACATAGTTCTGGCACTCCAATTGGCCCTCTGCCATAGCGTAAATGTCAACTCGCACTCGGTCCTTTTACATAGCTTGGTACTTCAAGTGGTCCTTGTAGAGAAGCTGGGACCCAGTCCACTTTGCACCAGGCTCCAATGTCTTGAAGTCGTGCACATAGCCAGGCTCAATACAAACCATGTTTTTGTATCCAGTCTTTGGTAAGAAGTCCGCCATGCCGTCGGACTTCTTGATCCATGGGTTCCAAACAACTACATCTGGAAGTCCTTCTCTCTTCACTGTGTGAACTGGGTGACCAAGCGCAACAACCTGGAGAAGCTTGTCCTCTGAAACCTTCTGGTAGATTCTGTCAACTTCCTCAATGAAGGTCACAACTGGTAGTCTTTCTTCATAGGTCTGTTGGAGTAACTGATCGTAGCAGATTTCTCCTGGTAGGTTCGAAACTAAAACATCGTCAATGTCGTTAACTTTCAAGTAAGTGTGGAACAGCCAGTTGAAATCCCAAGCATGGGAGTCTGTGTTTTCAACCTCGATCGTGGTCTTAAGAGACTCCTCTGTAAGCTCGATCGTATAGATCAAAGTGAAGTCATTTCCCGGCCACTTTGACAACAATTCTTTGTCGACATTCTCTGGTCCCAAACCAAACTGGACAGTTGGTGGGTTCTCTTTGGTCTGACCCAAGAACTCCCATGCCGAGTTTCTAGCAAAACCGTGCTGTGGCAAGTTGGCCGTTGGACCAGAGTGCTTCTTACCAAACACAGGGAATACAAGAGGAATTCCACCGCGTACTGCTTTGGTTCCATCTAATTTAGCGCCTTCACTGAGCCACAACTGCTCTTCACCTGCAATTGTCCATGACAGCACATTGGCTCCGTACTTCAAAATTGATACAACAGTATCCGCATTCGTAGGGTGAGTCACCACAACGCGGTCCTCTAATTCTTCAACACCCATGACTGACTCAACGACTGACAGAAAATTCAAGCAGTTTGTGAATTCCTCAATTGCTTGCTTAATATGGAATTAGTGATACACGTTCTACGGCAAGCAAGCGGCCACCGGCCGATGCGGTGGAATCGCGAAACCATGCAAAGTCGATTGGATTAGGCAATTACCATAACAGGCCAGCTCTGCCATTTTCCCACTGGGTGCGCCGGGCGGGTCGACAAAAGGTCTCCACACTAAGAAACAAAAAGCGAACACCGCCATTGGTGGGGCAGCGGCAAGCCTACAACATCATTTATCAAGTAGCTCTATTCCACTTCCAAGGATGTCGAGTGTTGTACCATTCTCTCCTCATAACAGACATGTTGTGATGACCTTGTACCGCCGTTCTCTAAAGTGCGCGAGAGACTGGATAAACAGAAGGGACCACTACCGCGTGAAGGCGATGGAAATCAGAGCGCAGTTTGACTTATACAAAAATGTTGGTAATCCAAAAGAAGTAAGCGAACTTATCATCAAGACAGAAGATATGCTAGCAAAGTATCAGCATCCAGACCCATTCATTCCACCGACAAGACCGGGTGGTACGAAGTTCGAGAGATACATAGCTCCTTGCCTGGACGAGCCTCTCCCATACAACTATTGATGAGTTCTTCAGTTGCATTGTCAAACAAAGGTAGAGTGAGTGTTATTTATTTGCGAGTTTATTCTATTTATTAAGTCCTCAGAGCGAGGCAAACTATTTATTATATCATATCTATCGTTTGGAGTGTCAAGGTGAACTGTCTTAAATACACGTCATACGGACATCAACTCGGCAACTAAAGATAACTAAACCACATTAAAAAAACTTACGCAACAACAACCCCTGTAATTTTTTCTACATTTGATGATTCAGCTGTTGATGATCTTTCCGTGGAAATAATCAATAGTGTATCTCAACCCTGTTTCGTCGCACATAACACCGTTACCCAAAGGTACAAGATAGAACTCGCCCTTTTTGATAGTGTATAAGTTACCATTAGTTGTACAATCGGATTGGAGCGATTCAGGCAGTGGATTAATACCAATGAAATAGAAGTATTTCCCCTTTTTCGGAATGATTTGAATAGAAAGCTCAGCTTTCTGTCTCTCGTTGGTGTCATTATTGTAGTAGATGATGGAGAAGAGAGTCGCACTCTTTGTAACAACTTCATATCTTAACTTCTGCGTATCATAGTTCTGCAAATTATCCACTTCGGATTTCTTCACCATTTCATTCACCTTTGTTAGCAACGTACCTGAATTCTGAAGGTATTTGAAAACATGACCAATGCCTTTGTTAGCCAGTTGATCTTGTATAGAAACCAAACAAAGGTTATGGGGATTTGATGGAGGAAGCTCCAAGTCTAAGCTTTCTTTCAAAGTACAGACTTCATCTCCATATTTGAACACAACTTGGTCCAGTTTGACACTCATGAGATTCATCTTCTGAATCTTTAAGTAGTTAATGAGCTCAATAACCTTCGCAAGTTTCTCAAGTTTGTACATGATATTACCCAGAATGCTGGATCTTCTAAACTCAACAACTTCAAAGATCTCGAACACTCCAGATGGATCAATAGCAAAATCAACTAAAGCAAGCCTCATCTTTAACTTACCCTTAAGTTTGACAAGAATCGTCTTCTTATCAGGTTCAACCTTGAAAGTGAGATAAAGCAAATTAGATGTCCCAGACATCTTGATAAATGTGTCAGTCTGAATGATGATTGTATCATTTTTGGAAACGGTGAAAGTCGTACCTTGTAGTTCCTGAGTAATAAGGTGGATCATGATCTTTTTCGATATATAGTCAATCATTGGTTTTGACGTTTTGTAGTCGAATGTTTCTGTCATTAACTCAGAAGCATTGGATAAACTCCATTGGCCCAACACCGACTTGATATTGCCAATAAAAGATTTGATCTTTGTATCAATGAACAAAATAAAAAACCAATGGGAAGGCCATTCCTTTCTGGTATAGAACTTCACATTCTTGGATAGAGAATATGTCTGTTCTTGTCGGAATATCGGTGTTGGAAGTTTCTTCAGTTCATGCGGATTTAGTTTAATGTGTTCATTTTGAATCCAGCCAGTGGCAGATAATAGTGTGGAAATCTCACCGAATTTCAAATCCAAACGTATCGAGCGGAGATTGTCGTTAATGTTTTTGAAATCATCGACATTTAGCTTCTTGAGTGCAGTATTGAGTGATGGGGTAGAGTTTTTGAAGTAGAAGAGACCTGTGAGCTCGTTTATCTGTAACAGTGACTTACTAACTCTGAGATCATTAATCTTGTTCACAATAAACAGAGCATGTTTGTGATAAATATCTCTCAGAAGGAAACCTATATCTTGAACTTGATCAAATGTTTCAACGTGCTCACCTTGTCTAAACCACTTGTAGAGGATTTTGTTGTCCTTATTAAGTCCAATTTCAACGTATGAGTATTTAAAAACGAAACTGTTTACCCAGTAGTGTACCTCTATACGGAACTTCTCAGCATGGTACACATGCTTTATGTTTTTCATCTGGTTCAACTTCTGGTGGATCAGGTAGAGTTTCATGGTGTTGGTGTAGTTTGTAAGAATCCTCTTCAACTCTGTGAAACCAGACGATCTTAAAGCATCATTACATATTCTAATGAGACGTCGACTCGGCTCGAATTCGCCAAACGTGAATTGGAAGTTGATCAGAAAAAAAGGTGAGTCCTCGTCAGTTGCGGACATTTGCAAGCTATAGTCATTTGTGTTGATATAAATTCTTCCGTCTTTGATAGAGTAATTGGTGAATACATCAGGCAGGTCTTCGACAAGAGCAAGCTTCATACATAGGACAATGTTGAGATCTTTTAAGGTTTGAAGTACTTTGCTGGGCGTGATCTTAGATTCAATAAAGTTATGCGTAGGCAAGGTAGGTCTTCCATTAGTGTATACTTCGAGAGCAGTGATCAAATCCGGATTAGGTAGTTTTGCACTAAGGAGGCTCTGATTTAAGGACTTGGTGGCCCATATCAAGTTATTAAAGTGGGCAGTCTGTTCTTTGAGCCACACCAAGATATCGATGAATTTAGTAAAGTCATGAGCCGAGATGTTCGACCACTTCGTGAGGACATAGAGTCTTACGAATTCCTGACGGAGTCGTACAATCAGTTCCAGCAAGCGTTTCTTCTTGGCCTCATTATTGGGTTGAGCTTGTATGATCTGCTGGAGCTCTGCAAATGATGATTCCGCAAACCTGCGTAGGATCTGTGAGAGAGGAATGATGTTTGTGGTGATGTGTGGGATCTCCGGCAGTCCATCTTTGAGAGACACTGCTTGTCCTTGTGATTGTTGCTTGAGAGTTGGAGTTTCCATACTTGGTGTTTTAACGAGTAAAGAACAATAAATGAAATAGGAAATATTGGTAAAGTACAGAAAGGAACAGAAGACGGTAGAAGAGATATGGGAACAAGGGATACGACGATTAGGGAGAAGGTATAGAGACAGGAAGAAAAAAAGACACACACCCGTGCAAACACCCGAACAAATACGAGGACAAGCGCCACCCAGTCTGAAGAGTACAATGGGTGGTCTACCTAATGAATTGGAATAATTGGAAGGACCTCTTCAGTCAGTGTATGATAGAGTAGTTGTTGGCTTAGAGTATACTCTTTGAAGAGCTGCCTGCGCCCAGTGAGGTGCGACCGAAGAACAAAGAGGAAAATCAAGGCCAAAAGAAAATACCAGGCCTAGAGCTGGTCGTTTTGGAGTACAGGGACACTTTTACGGTCGATGCCGACGTCCTGTTCCAATACTGGAATTGACAAAGAAACCACGGTGGTAAGTTGGCTTACTGAGGATTGGTGGCACATCACTGACTGGCTCGTTGTACTAACGTTTCTCGACTTTGCGCGGCCTGGTCGCGCGGTGTTCGCGGAGTTGACAGCGGCCAGAACCAACATCGCTGCCTGGGCAGGCCGCGGTTCTTCTCTGTGCAGGCGCGCTAACAAGAACAATGCCAGTGGGCGAGCGCTCCTCCGCAGGACACGCCACTGGCACGCTGGGCTTGGGACAGCACTGGGGGTACTGGGGCCATGAGGGTCCAGGAAACCAATGAAGAGCTCTCCCAGAATCCCAAGAAATTGTTGAAGGAGTCAAGAGAGTTCCTCATAGAAGCATTCAATAACACTCATTGAGATTCTCCCGAGTGCTTAGCACGTTAAAGCGTCCACGGAATGGGTAGCCAATGGGCATTCTAATGAGCGGTGCTATCTGCGAGGGTATACATGTAACGACGTCACCTTCGCCTTATGTGGTAGTGACTGGCGTATTTTGGCACTTTTCGTGCTTTAAGTTTTATTAGGTGTTGCTGTCCTTTATACTATTGCAGTGATTTATACTTAGTTATTAATACGCCATTTGGTGCTTCGGTTGTTTTGGTGTTTCGGTGTCTTGATATTTCGGCGGGATCCCCTAGTGGGAGGCCTATTGGGGTTTCCCTCTAGGCTACGGGGCAACCGATCAACACTTTTTGTGGCACTCTTTGTGGCACTCTTGCTAGGCAGAAGCCTGCTGTCCACGATAGTTTAGGCTGCCCTTCCGGCTACGTACCTAGACACTCGAATTGAGCAGCTACAATTCATAGTGCTACAACACCGGCTTGCTTGCTAGAGACCACACCCACCTCTCGATCCCTGCCCCTTCCCTGCTTCTGTCCCTTTCCCCCTCGTTTCCCTTCTCTGTACGCCTCCCACTGGAAATCTCTCGCCCTTGCGGCTTAGCTGGTTTCACCCGTAGTGATCGCTTTAGGCGCGTAGGTTTCTTAGGAGGCCGGGGGGCGCCCTTTAAACAAAGCCCCCAAGCGCGATTGAGCGGTTTTTAGGGGTGGAAGTCCAACGGGCAAAACAACCCAGTGTATCCCTTCTCAGTGCACCAAAGCATCCACATAACCCAGCTTGGGGGTCAATTATTCAAAGGAAAGCATCTCTGTGGATATACCACCTCTTTAGTACTGCTCTGGTAGCGCAATCGAGGGCTTTTGTGCTCTCCTCCGTGTGGTCTTTTCTTAGTGTGGTTCTTCTCTCTGTCCTTGTGGTTATCGCCTTGGACGCTAAGAGGGCGCTGTTTGTGCGTTTTTGTTTTTCCCTCACTGCCGGGGAACCACGCCAAAGAAGGCCAATCCCGAGCCAGTGGGCTACGCATCCGGCTACACACAAAAGGAGCTACGACAACAACAAACAACAGCCACAACCACAACAGCTCACAGAGGCCGATTCTTAAGGATCCATCACCGGTGATGGCTCGTCACGAGGACCATGGCTCGGTCTCGAGGAAGATAGGCGCGACGCAACGAAGTCCAATAAACATTTTCCGCAAGGTGCCCGATGAGAAGGCACTCCTCCACCATCAGCATGGTGGTGGCGGCGGCGACTCTCGAATACACCCACAACCATTGGAAATGCATTCTCCAAGGTTTGAACGTGGCCAGTCATCGCCTAACTCACCGGAGTTCGACTCTATTACTTCTCTTCCTACGCCTGTGGTTGGAGAGGCACAAGCTTCAGCCTTGTCACCAGGCTTTGTACCGGCTAGGGCGCCTACTGCCGACCCTACAAAGAAGCCCTATGGCGCGCTGACTAGTAGAGCCTCTTTAATGGAGAATAACGCAGATACAAACCAAATGCCAAGTCGTATTATCTCTGAATATGGCCCGATGAAATCCATTGATTGCCATGCCAAGTCTTTCGCAAAGAGTCCTCTGCTGAACTCCACCTTGAAAGGTGCTCTTAGGTCCCCACACAAAAGAGCTACATCTACCCCACTACATGAGCACAAAGAAGGACTGGCAAGAGAAGAACCTGCGACTTTACAGAAACCGCTTTCGTCGAATGACGTCTTCTTCTCTGGCATTGACAACGATGGTGTAGAACACACATGGAAACAAGTCAAGAAACTTGGGCAGGGAACATTTAGCACGGTCATTCTTGGATTAGCGGTCGCTTCTCATCATTGTCCTGCTGACTTACAAACCGTTGCTATTAAGGTGATTGAGCTTCCTAAAAGCCGAGACGTTCGTTCGAGAGTGGAGAGCTCTCTACGACGGGAGTTGGATGTATTAAAGTCGTTACAGCATCCATGCATCATAAAGCTTTTGGCACTGGGGATCCATGAGGAAAAGCGGTGTATCATTACGCCCGTATGTGCAGGAGGTGACCTCTTTGAACTCGCTGCCAAACATAGAGAACAGCTAAAACCTTTGATAATCCGAAGAATCTTTGCGGAAGTGGCATGTGCAGTTGCATACCTCCATGAGAACAACATTGTTCATAGAGATATTAAGCTTGAAAACATTCTAGTTAATTTACCACTTCAACAGCTACTTGTATTAAATCGAGTCGATGCAACTGCTCTAATTACTCTCACAGATTTTGGACTCGCAAGAAACATCGATCCTCAGAATCCTTTGCTCACCACAAGGTGTGGCTCTGAAGATTATGTACCGCCAGAGTTACTTATTGGTTTACCGTATGACGGAAGGCAAAGCGACAGTTGGGCTTTAGGTGTCCTGCTCTACGCCGTTATGGAGTCTCGTCTCCCATTTGATCCACCTCCTACTAAATCTATACGAGCACGTTCCAGAGTCGCTCACAGAATTGCTAGAATAGAGTGGGCATGGCGCACGTTTGATAATGAGAATAAAGGCGTTTCTTGGTCACAAGAAGATTGGGGCGATGCGAAGTTCATTGTGGACAATTTATTGGTGAGAAGAGAAAAGAGATTAAGTGCGAGAGATGTAATGGAAACGGAATGGATCAGCAGTATCTTACCAGTGAGTTTCAAATCTATCTGAGCTTGATCTTCTCTAAATGGCTAGTGTTTCAGGTGGCACTGTAATGCCATCCATGCTCTTGTGGATTGAATGGACTCCTTTGAGTGAATACGGAATTGTGTGGCTAAGTTGCTCTAGGATTGAACTGGTTTATTAGTGTAGGCATCTTTAGCTTCAACATAATAATATTTCGTTACGGTAATCAAATCTGAATAGCTATCTTAACGTTTTCAGGCTTTATATTCAGGTCCCGTTTTAGTCTGAGACTAGAGTCTTATATATTAATATTCCTTTGCACTTTCAATAGAGTGGTTTCTTAACGGCTCATAACAAGATTGTTACTTGAAACGGCACTGTAACATAACATCCTTGTCTTAGGGTAACAACACGCTGATATAGCCCCAAACATCAGTACCTGACCGTCGACTTGTAATCAACTTAAAACGTATCTAGTAGGTCAATTCCTTATAGCCGGTCAACTATCTTTTGTTTTGAGTTGTTCTAGTCTGCCCATCTCCTCTACATTGTTTCAACGTTTCGGGCCCCATACAAAAGATGCCGGATCAACTCCCAGCTTGGAAACTTCAATTGAGCTGCCGGATATCTTTCAACAATCACAAAATTTTGCCGCCCTGGGGAATTGTCATCTAGAGACATTCATCTGATCTTTAATTCTACTATCTACTATGAACCCATTTTCCGGAATAGCAAACTCCCTCTGGAGTTCGCTTCAGAGTTGGATAGTGTTGATAGGGGAAATCCTCCATACAGACACATTATATGGTATGTAATCCAGACAGTCGATAATACCTAGCAGGTATCAAATCATACTACAGATCTGGTTCAACCGGCTAACTCATAGCAAGCCCCTTCCCTAATAAGTAACACACCCGCGGTAAGCGAAACATCTTCTGAAGACTCCCAACTACCCCTTGATGAACTTGATAATGAAGATTATGACTACGCATCAGGAATTACAATTCCTAGTTTTGATGTCTTTGAAGTTATTCAGTCCATATCGACTGCGAACGCATTGACAACTCCAAATCAATTCTCTTACAACGCGGAACTTGATGGCATCATCGGTGTTGTTGACGATTACGGAGTGGCATACCATTATGACCTAATGAGAGAAGAAATCACAAACGGAGAAGTAGCATCTTTATGGGATGAAGAGGAAGAAACTGCCTCAAGGGGTATTCTTTATTGTTGTGGTGTTCTTATCATCTTTGTGGTAATGTTAAGTCTTGGTTATTCCTTTGTTAGTCGTCGGGATCGTAAAGGGAGATTCTCTGCCATACACACGGTAGTCAATGTTCAGGATATAGCTATGGAAAAAGATCATAAAAGCTTAACAATGACTTCAGATGAAGGATTTAATGTTGATGAATCAAACCTCCGGAGTAGTGGAACCAAGAATAAACGGAAACTTTCTCCACCAACGTCTAGTAACGTTGATGAAGATCAGCTTATCAACAGAAATCACGAAATTTATGATCCTTCCAAGACTAGTATGGAGTCATCGCCCGAAAGCTTCTCGTTCTTATCTGATGAATTGCCAACTAACAATGTAATGAATTATGATGAGAGAGAAATCAGCAAGGTACTTGGTTCGTTCAGTTTGGATTCAACTGAAGTGTTGGAACTCCAAGCTGTTAGCGACAAGTGTTATAGAAAGACTGAAAAAATGGATTTAGTAACTAACGAACCAAACTTAAAATTCAGACTACGCATCAGTAAGAGGCCAAAGTCAGCAGACTTTAATGTGGAAACGAACATATCACCGGATCATTATTCTACAAGATCAAATATCTGTCGGTCGAATATTAACCGCAGATTTGACTCAGATGTAATTATCCAAGGGGAAACTATAGATCCCAAGTCGTATGGTACAGATTTGCCTTCACAATGCTTACAGCATATGACAGAAACCCTTCCTTCTTCCACACTGAATAGGCCGCTGTCAATTCACGATTTACACACAAAGTGGAATAGCTTGGGTGTTAGATCTCCTCAAAGCGCACCAGCAAGTCTGCCAACGAGAGAGGGTTCTGATAATGATTGCTTTGGTATTAATCAAGAATCAAAGAGAGCCACTACCAGCAAGAACGGTCCCCTCTTTGTTAAACAACAAGAAGTCGGTACCCCGAAAAGAAGGACGTTGGGTACTCCGATGACCTCTTCTCCAACTAGAATTCCTGTTTTGAGCCTAAGTAAAGTACTATGGCCGGTCAAACCCCTTAGAATGTCATCACCCCCACCTCTAAAACCTACGCCATTTTTCACCATCTCTAAAGAAATCATGGAACACTTTTTTAACTCTAACAATCACCAAGAGGAAGAAGTATTTCTCAATATAATGTACGGCTCTGACCCTGAAGTGCAAACTGATGAATTCTTGCTTGAAGAGATAACGGAGAAGGGGATTGATGACCTTTTTAATATTTTCGAAGGCTCGACTGGCTCAGAAAACTCGATTGAGAGGTGTAAATTCATCGATATTTTGATTGGACATTTACGTCTCCATCTTCCAGAGAAACACTATGCATATTTCCAACAAAAGCTTGAAAACAGTCTTGAAGACATTTTAGTGCTTGTGAATACGCCTAACGACGAGCTTTTAGGTAAAATCATCCTATTTGTGAGAGATTTGGTATACTTCGGCAGCAATGTTGCATCCTCAAACGAAAACTTTACAGTGTTAGTCCACCTCCTCATTCCACTTAGTGAGCCGTCCATTGCTAGGAAATGGGTCAAGAACTTGGTAACGAAGTCTCTATGCCTTATGTTGCAGTCCATAACTTCCAAGAGCTTGGTCGAGAACTTTGACATGATCTTTCAATCTTTGTTCGAAAGCGAGAAGAAGAAGTGTGAAAAACATGTCTGTCTTCTAATGGTCAAATTTTATTTGCTCTACAACAAAGAAAAAATGGATCGGGAGGAACTCTTGCAAATAATTGAAAAAATTAACCCATTCGTGCCGCTTCTCAGCATTGATACCTATCATAAGACCAGAAATGAGGTTGTTGAGCTTTACCTAATTCTATTGAGATTAGTGGGGCCCACACAACAACTACAAATTTACTACCAAGGGCTTAGCACCTTTCTGAAATCGCAGATTCCTAAACCTCAAAAATAAAGTCCTAATACTCTTTACTCAATACTCAGAATAATACTCGGAGTGTGGTGCCACATAGTGATCTCAGCAGTAAGTGGCGATGCCCTAATGGCTGCTTTTAAGTCCTTACTTTCAAAAACAGCTCCGGAAAAATCGAACGGTCTCCATCCAGACTCCGGCATAATTAGTTGCCCCGAAGCCTATGTGCAAGAGATGAGCTAACAGATCTTTGTTCACACGCGGGAATGCCCGCAGCGTGCACCATACGGCTGGTGCCGTGAGCTTCACCGCTCCGGAGTTGGCCTCGTAACTATGCTTACGGGAACCGCCGATCATACCCCAGATTTATCCCTTTCCGGTGTCTTTCTCGCGTTGTTTTGGTATGCGGCAACGGTTCGGGGCGATTAGAATCGAAGCGAGAATTCGTGCAAGGGCATCCGGTGACATTTGTTCAAGATTGCATATAAACTAGTGAGTTTCAACGCCAATGACAGCAAATTCAAGTAAGATTTAGGTTGTTTGGAGAAGCATTGTTATTCCAGAATCGAGAATTTGAAAATGTCCAACAACCCATCTGTTGTTCTCAAGAAGATTGATGAGATTGTCTTTGAGGAGAGACCAGTCCCAGAGATCACGGACGACCGTTATGTGAAAATTGCTATCAAGAAGACTGGTATCTGTGGCTCAGATGTTCACTATTATACACATGGACGTATTGGATCCTTTGTTGTTCAGAACCCAATGGTTCTTGGTCATGAATCTGCAGGTGTTGTCGTCGAGGTGGGCAAGGCCGTTACCAAAGTGGTGGTTGGTGACAGAGTCGCAATCGAGCCAGGTTATCCATCGAGATACTCTAACGAGTACAAGACTGGACACTACAACTTATGTCCATGCATGGCATTTGCTGCTACCCCACCATATGATGGCACTCTTGCTAGATTCTACTTGGCCCCAGAAGATTTCCTCGTGAAGTTGCCGGACAACGTTTCTTTTGAAGAAGGTGCTCTTGCGGAACCAATGGCCGTTGCTGTCCACTCCTCAAAGCTCGGTGGAGTGAAGTTCAACTCGAAGGTTGCTATTTTCGGTGCTGGTCCTGTGGGTCTTTTGACTGCTGCATGCACAGCTGCTTTGGGTGCTACTAAGGTTCTTGTTGTGGACATTTTTGATGCCAAGTTGGAGATGGCTAAGTCTTTAGGTGCAACTCACACATTGAACTCTTTGAATGTTAAGGACTTGAAAAAGGATGTTGAGGAGCTTATTGGCGAGTTACCAGATGTTGTAATTGAGTGTTCTGGTGCTGAAGTTGCCATCAGAGGCGCAGTCGACATTCTCAAAGGTGGTGGTTGTCTTGTCCAGGTCGGTATGGGCATGGATGACGTCAACTTCCCATTAGCAAAAGTTGTGGAGAAGGAACTTACTGTCAAAGGCAATTTCAGATACTGCTGGGGTGACTACCAGGACGCTGTTGACCTTATCGCCACTGGTAAGATCAACATCCTGTCTATTGTTTCCCATAGATTCAAATTCAAGGACGCCAAGGCTGCTTTCGACAACATCGTTAACAATGGTAAGGACGTGGTCAAGACCATTATTGATGGCCCTGAGGATGACTAGGCTAGTAGGCTGTCAGACCATTGAATAGTCTCTTTTTTTCTATTGTAATTAGCATTCCAATTGATTTACTTTGTTTACTTGATTGAGCATAGCCGAGGTAGTTTGTGTGGAGAATTTACGTAGAATTGTAATCACTCAGAGCGATAGCCATTGGGAAACGAAGTGTCATGAAGTCATCGAGCTCACTCGGTGTTGATTGTAAACAATGATCATTGAGTTCAGTCCCAAACAGTTTCAAAAAAGAGTGAGCAACCCTTCAATCCCTGACTTATTAGATAAGTTATAATCATTTAAGAGATATTTCAAGCTTCTTCTGCCAATAACTGATAAACATGCTAATCAAACTGATACGATAAGCTTAAACTAGCCAAAGGCCAAGCTCCTATTCTTCCGTACGCTACTTTCCAAGGTCGTAGCCGTCGGAACCAGAGGCTCAAAATCTTGTCCTATTTCCAAATAAATTCTTTCTTGAGACTTTAGATAACCTGAAACCTGTTTTGTTTAGACGGTCCAAGCCAATATCTTTTAGATCTTTGTTGGATCACGGAATATCACCAGATCAAGCAATTTTCCAATGCCTCGGGTTGTAGGGCTCAAAAAAAAATGGGTGTAAGCTGCGCGGCGACTACACGATCAACCACCAGGTACAACCGTCCAATAGTGCTTCACTTAACGCTTTTTCCCCAGCAGAGGCAAAGATACAGTACACTGATCTCTGTCGGTAGCAATGCGTGTTTCTTCTGTTGTGGCCGCCGTTGTGGTGGTAGTACCCCAGGCGCTGGCAAAGACACACACCTTTAGGTACACTGCACAGTACATGGACGCCAATCCTGACGGCGTCCATACGAAGCAAATGATTGGATTCAACGGCCAGTGGCCGCTTCCAGCTATTGAAGTTAATAGGGGCGACCGTGTGGAGATCTATCTAACAAATGGTTTGGGGAAATGGGACACTTCTTTGCATTTCCATGGGCTCTTCATGGAAAACCAAAACTATATGGACGGGCCACAGATGGTCACACAGTGTCCTATTCCTCCTGGTGAGACTTTTCTCTATAATTTCACAGTAAACGACCAAGTGGGGACGTACTGGTACCATTCACACGCTGGCGCTCAGTACGGTGATGGATTTAGGGGCCCTTTCATCATCCACGACGATAAGATGCCATTCGACTATGACGAGGAGAAGATAATCACTGTCTCAGAGACATACCATCGCCAATACTACGATGTTTTCGATGAGTTCTTAAACAGATACAACCCAACAGGAGCGGAACCGATTCCTCAAAACTTATTGTTTAACGAGTCTCAGAACGTCACAGTCAACTTCGAGGCAGGAAAGACGTACTTTTTAAGAATCATCAACATGGGTCTTTTCGTTTCACAGTATCTGTATCTTGAAGACCACGAGTTTACTATTGTGGAAGCTGATGGGGTTTATGTTAAACCTCACACTGTGGAATACTTGTACTTAGCTGCTGGCCAAAGATACGGTGTCCTTGTCAAAGCCAAGTCTAACCCAAAGAAGAACTATGCCTTCATGCAAAAGTTTGACAATTCGATGTTGGATGCGATCCCAACAGATCTGAAGTTGGAGGTGACTAACTATATTGTCTACGATGAGTCTTATGCGAAACCTCAGCCTTTCCACTTCAAATCCGAAGAGACTTTCAACGAATACAACTTGAGACCTTTAAAAGATATTGAGCTTCTCGACGACCCAGACTTCAGGATCACATTGGATGTCAAGATGGATAATTTGGGTGATGGTGTTAACTATGCCTTCTTCAATAATATCACATATTTCCAGCCTAAGGTTCCTACTCTTTTGACTGTAATGAGTGCTGGGAAGGATGCAGACAAACAGGAGATCTACGGTTCGAATACTGGATCTTACGTTTTACAGGCTGATGACGTGGTTGAAATAGTTGTTAACAACAAGGATACTGGAAGACACCCATTCCATTTACACGGCCACGTTTTCCAGGTTGTGCAGAAGTCTCCGGCTTTTGAAGATGACAACCAGGTCTCCTACGACCCGGAGAATCACGATCCGTTACCAAAATACCCGTTGCTAAGAGATACTGCAATCTTGGAGCCAAACGGTTACATGGTACTTAGATTTAAGGCCAACAATCCTGGTGTTTGGTTCTTCCACTGTCATGTTGATTGGCACTTGGCACAGGGTTTGGCCATCACATTGATTGAAGACCCGTTCTCGATACAGAAACAGACACTTCCTTCAGGGTTCAACGATGTTTGCGCGGGTAGTGATATCAAGACGGAGGGTAATGCTGCTGGTAATACACATGACATGTTTGATTTGACAGGTGAAAATCTTCAGCCGGCGCCCTTGCCTGAAGGCTTTACATTAAAAGGATACATTGCGTTTGTGATCTCCACTGTGATGGGTCTCTATGGAATTTACTCCATTATCCAATATGGTCTGGAAGACAGCATTCAGGACGACAAGGAGGTCTTCAACGCTTTGGAGAAGATCTTGATAGAGAACAACATGTTGCAAGCACATCCTACTGCTGACGAGACTACTCGTCTGTGAGATAGTGTAAGGCCCACTCTTCTCTTTTTTAACGACCTCATTAATGAGCTTATCAAAAAAATTATGTTTTAATTCGCATGTTTCTTACCATCTTAAAAATTATTACCTACTAGTAACCCGGATTAATAAATAATACTTATATATCTATCTATCATGTTGTGCATTCGGCTCAAAGAGAGTGTTTATAAGAGGTAAAAAAAAAAGGAAAGCGCAAAAACATTAAGAAGTGGACGAGACCGGAGTCGAACCGATGACCTCCTGCTTGCAAGGCAGGCGCGCTACCAACTACGCCACTCGCCCATGGCTTCGATTTATAATTTGCTATTGTTTTTCTTACAAACTCAAAAACTAGTTGATTTCTTTTCTAATTATACTGATTTAAAAGAAGCTCAATTAAAGAAAGTCCACTAAAGTCCAGAAGAAAACATAATATTTTTATTATTTTAAAAAGGAAACCTAATAATACCCATCAATATATTTGCATCATTTGATTTCTTCCATGTATACTTTATCTGAAGTACGCTCAAGGGAAGTGAATATATCACTTCTGTGCATCTCTCTTAAAGTCTGGGAACTTCAAACCATGACTACCCGTGTAATTTGCAATTGGTGGCTGCGACCAGTTCTTTAAGAGGTTTTCGTCGGTGATTTTGTAAACCTCAATACCCAAAGGTCTGCAACAGTCCACCATATCGACCTTGGTCTCCTCATCACCTTCACCCCAGTCCCAAGCAGAGAGGTCACCACCCGGACAGGCAGAGATGGCACAAAGAAGATCAACTTCAGCAAAGAACTCGAAGTAGTCACCAGGAATAGCTGGACATGTTTCCATGAAGTATCTTCCTTGAGGGTCCAAGCCGGTCACTTGGAAAATGTTCAAGACGTCATGGACATCGTACTCTTGGCCGCCATGGGGGATAATAGCTCTGTACAGATTAGAGTGGCAATGGAAATCATTATCCTCGCCAGAGAGGACCTTGTCAACATAAGGATCGCATCTGGTACCCAAGAGATCGTGGATTTTGTCGATCTCCATTCTGTCTCTAATTGAGTCGCCAGTGACAGTCAGCAATGGTCTCAGGAACGGCAAGTTGGACCATAGACGGTCATACTTCTTCACATGGGAGCTTTGGAGCTGTCTGGTTCTTGCAGCCCACAGATGCTCTCTAAAGTTATCGGCGTGCCACACGTTGAAGTCACACACTTGTGGGCCTTCTGGGGTAGTGATTCTCACGATAGACCCAGCTTTTACCTTCCAGGCACGACCGGCTCTTATTGGACAGATGTCCTGGTAAACCAACTTACGAGCATCGGATTTTGCAATGGAATCGTAGAATTCTTTGTCTACGTCAAGGATGGAGCCTTTGGTTGGAAGATAGGCCGGCTGGGGGTTCTCCTTTGGTTTGTAAACTGGCTTGGACATATTCGTAGTAAGACAAAAGAAGCACGGAATAGATATCTAGGTGTGGTTTGACGATATGGGCCTTTATTACGGTCTTTCTGTGTTGTATAGCAAGTTGTACACCGCTTAGAAAGCAGCTTCCAGTTTATATAAATGTCGACTCATGATTCCCAACTCCGGCGAACACCCGCGGGGTTCGCTTCCCGCTCCGGAGATTGGGCACCGAATGGGCTTTTGGAGCTACCGAATGGTCGACCTATAAAAGAGCACAAATACCAACGCTTAATGAGCAGTCATCTTGCGTAAATCCAAGGATTGTGGGATTATCTAGGCTAGCAGATTTTCGCTCATAAGAGCTTAGTATGGCCTGATGACTCGTAAGAGAGTGAAATGCTTGGGATGAACGTAACTGCTCACAGTACCTAATTTGATTCTATATCTCAGATCTCAGCTTCCTTCTAATGAGAGATTAATCCAAGTCTAGTGGAGCTCAAAATGAGTTATGTGCTGTATACTTTCCAATCTTCTTGATTGGATTGTGGAGTAGAATGGTGAGCATAACTGATTGAAGAGACCTTATCTTATCGGTCTCGACTACTTAGACTGGCATCTCTGTAATGCAAGTCCAATGAAACTCAGTATCATAATCTGCTCAATCGGTTTGATTAGTTGTGAAGTGGTGCGTATAACTAGACGAGTGGATGATCACCTTACCTTGTCAATCTCTACCTGTTAACTCTCCGATGGGAAGTACTGGAAGTGTAATGAAGTGTAGTATCGTATACTTTTCAATCATCTCGATTGGAGAAACGTTCTATAGAAGGAAGAAATGGACATTAGGTTATACGTAAAGCGGAATCAAAGCACGAGCTACCTGAACCTAACGAGGTTCTCTTTCATACGCCATTTAAGCTCCTCCATTCTGTCCTGCTCTGTAGGATACTTCTGTTCATGGACTGTTCTGATAATGTCCTTTAAAGATTCGGTAGAAATGGCGAGGTTCGACTGTACCACCACATAGTCGTACAACACCGTAGCCAGGAGCAACTCCGACTCATTCTTGAAGAAGTCGCTGACGTTCGCTACATGGTTGGAGCCCGTGACTTTGGATGCCATGTCCTCGTCGATACTCTCAGTATCAAACCCAAACTCGAATACCACATTCGATTGCGGGAATGGAGGTTCGTCTGTGACGGAAGATAGCTGTGTGAATGCAGGTGAGATGCTTAGATTCGACACACCAACAGATGCCAAAGAGCACGAGCTTGTAGGAGTATTAACGAAGCTGCTGAGCTGTGACAGAGACTTTCCATAGGCCTCTCCAATGGCCCCTCCAGGATGGCGTTCGCCAAACACCCTTTTGCGTTCGTTGATATCGGAGATGTAAAGCTCAGCGAGAGCGATGGAGACGGCATCGGCCAGAGTTAGGCAAAGCGTCGTTGATATTGTTGGGGCGTTGAGTCCATAGATAGACGCCTCGGCAAGGTTTGTCGGTAGTTCAGCATACAAGAGCGAGTTTACCTGGAAGTGCTGTGCCAGAAGCGACTGTTTCTTGTTTGTAAGCAGCACAATGGGGACGTCTGTGGAGATGTGTGGTAGAAGCTGGAGAAGTTCAGGAGACTTTCCAGAGGACGAAATCAGCACAAGAGAATCATTGTGGTCCTTTCTGAGAATCCCAAGATCACCATGGAGTGCTTCGGATGGGTGGAGCAAAGCAGAGTGGATCCCTAAAGAGTTGAGAGTCGCCACGATCTTTGCACCAATCTTGTGGGACTTTCCAATGCCGCACACAACAATCTTGCCGTTCCTTAGCAACGCAGTGTTGAGGATGTTCAGGGACTTCTTCAGCTGGGTCTGGGAGAACTTAGAGTGGTGGTACTGATTTACGAGGTAATGGATCGCCTTGGTTTGGCTCTTGAGGATCGAGTCGAACGTCGTGAGCGCCCGTTCCAGGTGTTCTTCATGGTGGAGCTGCTGGTCGCCGTGAGTGGGAGTCGATGGCGACACCGTCGTCTCCTTGCTCTTTGTACCCGCCATTCCAACGGTCCCAGTCACCAAAAAACAACACACCTAAGAAATGTGTCAAGGATCCACCCAAAGCAAAGGTGTTGAAGATAGTGTTTTGAGCAAGACTCGCCGCCACCGTGGGTTTCCCGCTAGGCCCTCCTCCTAACCGTTGGCTAGGCTCCGCGACTCCGTTATGCACTGGGCAGATCTGTAGCGCCCTTCTGTGAGCTGTGGCGTCTCGGTGCTCGGAGAAACACCCTTTCTGGGGGTAAACAGTGGCGACCTCCGATTATAAAGAGGTCCTAACGATGGTTATAGAAAAACCCCGTTTGTTTAGAGGTTCACAACAGTTTCGGTATCAAACCACTTCCGGGGTTTGGAAGTTAGGCTTTTAGAAGTTGTGGAAGTTGAGTGGAAGTTAGTGGAAGTTAGTGGAAGTTGTTCCTGCACTATAGAGTTGTTCTTAGACCGCAAGGTTTTGCTTCGAGACTATAATCCAATTTCTAGTCCCAGTGCGGTCTAGAAGAAAAACCTCAGCTCGGACTTAAGTCTCGGTATTCTCCATATGTCTCGGTGTTGTCCAAGTGTGTCCCGGTGTGTCTCGGTAATGTCGCCCTTCTCGCTACTGCCTTCTCCGGCCGGAACCTTTATCCTCAAACAGTAAAGATGTGCGCCCGGAGGGATCGGAACTAATGAGAAATGAAATGATATGATAAATGAGGTATCAACATGGCGTAGGGTGTGTAACTGATGCCCAAGCGGGGCCAAAGAACCAAGTTGATAGAATTGCTAGACACCCTCATAAAGTGGATTTTTCCGTATACAGCGAAGCACGGCTAATGGCGCTTTGGTGTTTGTATCTACTACGGTGTCGCCATGTCTCACAGCGTGTCTCAGAAGTTATTCATAGTACCTTACTGGCTTATTGGCACACCATTGTCTTGAATCATCAACTCAGTGTTGTAAACATAACAGAGCATGGTTAGCATAGTATATATTTATTACGCAATAGCAACAAAATTAGGGGGTTGCTTTTTTGAGAGGAGGAAGAGTTATTGACCACAGTACAGCCAGCCGTACCGTTGCGAAAAGAATCAAAGATGATCGTGTGGTAAAGAACGATAGTTTGAGCACCATTTAAAAGAAGTAGAGCCATCCAGGAGCCAGCGTTTGAGGGAGGAGTCGGTTTTGCTTGGACTTAAACCTAATACACTAGTCAAGATTTGCGTTTGCAAGTATCTTTAACATCTCTCAAAGGGGTATATTGAGCATCAGCAGTAACTGCTCTAGTCAGGAGAAGACGTGCTTTTCCCCAGTATAAATAATAAGCAGATCCCCTCTTCATAATGGTTTTCCTTCAATAGAACTTGTTCTCCGTTGTTTGTTTCTTCGCACTTTGCTTGTCACAATTGATGTTTATGGAATCGTTATATTCGTCTGAAATCATCTATAATACAACGTATTGCATCAATACGATCTGCTATGATCACCTCCAAGCTTCAATCCAATATTCAAAAGACCTACATATTACATTTGTAGTGTAGCTTGTAGTTTTTATACGTGGAAATGAATAATAATAGGTTGTTACTGTGACGACAGAAGAATATTACTGGGGGTTGGAAGGATATATAATACCCTTAAAAGGTGTTTATCTCATTTTTACTTTATTTTGTATATCCTTCATAATTGAAAGCGCTCGAAAAATATTCGTAGAACATAAATAAGGGAATTTCATATTCAGGTATTAATATAACACAGAACACACGTAGCGTATTACCTAATCCATAACAGATATGGCCACCATAAATAGGGCGCTCCCCATGCCAAGCAGCCGCAGTAGTTTAATCAGTGTGTTGGCACCAGTGGTTATTACTCTTATCAATTCCTCTCTATCACGATTATCAGTGTACTGCAACGCATCCATGAATTCTGACCATCGAGAAATATCCCGAAAAGAGATGCCTGTGATTCTCAATATTATCCCCATAAGTACAACCATTGCCATAGTGAGGATCAGTATTTTGCTCTTGCCATTGGGAGAGAGGAAAAAACATGGTACCAAACCCAATAGTAGAGTAAAGCAGGGAAGAAATATAACACCGTTGCTGAAATTAGTGAGAGTGCGATCAATGGACTTCACGTATTCGAAAACGTCATAATTGGGAGGGAGATCCCTGATTTTGAGAAGTTGATTACATCCACCAATGTATTTTATCGTTAAAATGGTAAAAACCAGAAGGAGAACGAAACTGAAGACCCGGAAAAAGAGGTAAAGTCCTTCAATAGCCTCTTGTCTCAATATGGCAATTCTCTCAGACTCTTCGAGCTCCGCAGGCTTGTTATCCCCACCACTACTCGACTGCTTTTCAAGATCTTCTTCCTCCGAGAGAGCACCAAAGTTATTTTCCGGTATCTTCTTGTAACTTTGTGGTAAGATCATCCTTAAATATTCCTAGCAATTCTGTCTTGATTTAGGAGAAGAGTTCTGGTGTTAGAATGTAGAGATAAATTGTATTTATCGCGGCCTATTCTTAGATTTCAGCTACAAAGGGTAGGTGTCTGGGTGGCCCCTGTTGCAGGTAAAAAATGCTAAATACTAAGAGGAAATTGACACACGTAATTCATTACGTTCTATACATAATTCGACTCACTTGTGTACCGTTTTCCGAACCTTTGAAACCCTTCTCTTAAGCGCTTGAGAGGTCCACTCATGTGTTTGTTGAGAAAAGGTCATTTTGGTCCTTATCCAGCAAGTAGATAATCCTATCTAGAATCTCTAGATCAAGAAGAGATCGGCATAGCAGTCATTGTTGAATACCTGAAAATAAGCTTTTACAAAGCAGCACTTAGATGTCTCACTCATACAATAACTTATTAGGCTGGATTCAATGATATGAAGTGCTTGTCTGTAATACTTTAGACCCATAATGTTACATTATTCCATGTTGGAGGTATTATGTGATATCGTTGGATTATAAGGAGGATAAGCTCCCAGACGTGTGAGATGGAAATTCTCGGAGCACAATCCCCTGAGAGACATACAATTTCTTATTAGAATTATGAACCACTAGTCTGATATATTTAACAGCCAGCCCTCGTTCTGTATAACTAATACCAACAACTCTCTAAGCTATATGGCAAGTTGGAGTATGAATGGGCAGATCAAATGACTTTCAACTTTTGAGTTTCTCTTCTGTGATTTCCTCCAAATCTGAATCTTAATCTTTTTTGTCCTTATCTTATAATCTCGTTATTCTTTTTTCTCAACTTTCTTCTGGGAAAAGATACACGAGTCAAGTACTGGTAGATCTTCGTTGATCTCATCTGAAGAGATCATATTCTTCTTAATGCAGTAAACCATTCCATGTTATTACTAACCCTCTATAATAACTCCATTGTATCTTATTCGAAGTCTTTTTCAAGCCATAATACGCTATGATACAAACAATTATTTTATGAAAAATCAATGCCGTACACGCTGTAGCACAACAGTCCCTATCACTGACCACATATTATCACCCTACAGATTATTCCTATTTTCCTCTACATGATAAAACCCATCTTATCATTAATCATCTATAATCATTCCATAGTATCTTTTGCCAACAAAATAACCATCGATAGTCTAGAGTCATCGATGAATGGGATCTCTTAAACAATCGTACATCTTCGTCATACCTCCTCGTCATATATCATCATTTCTTAAGTCATCACTCATCATTAAATATGATCCCTCAACCCCATAGCAGCTCTGCCAAAAAGCACATTCCTCCATTCCACGTCACAAGCTCTAAAGCCCATTTAACGATACCTGGTTTGATCCATCCCCACATATTAGCACAACTGACCCCAGACTCGCTCTCAAACCCGTGTCCAACGCTCTTAAAGTGTTTTGCTTCGCATCTTTTGGAAAAGTTCCACCATTTGGCCCGTTGGCAGAGCCCAGCTCGTCCCAGGTGTTTAGTCATCGGCCCCGTTGGCCCTTCAATGAACTTCCATTCCCATGGTGACCATCGTTGTCTTGGGTCTCTTGGATCCAGTTTTTCGTCACCCCACCGTCCGTTGAATGAAAGCCATCCAGTTCCATATGCCAACTCCTGTGAGTTATCGCTTTTACTCTCGTTATTAACGACACTGATCTCAAGTCCATCCCAAACGTAACCAAGATAGTTCTTGGAAGGATCCCATAAGGCGCCACGATCCGTGAAGTCGCTCAATATTCCAAAAGGCAAGTCATGAGGATGTTGGCCCGTTGAAGGGTAGTTGGCATGCGTCCCTCTAGCACTGTAGATGACAGGTCTACGCCTATCAGCTTCGGCCTTCTCAAGAGCATCGTAGTAGTACGCACCTCCGCCACCATGAGCACTCATCCACACAAACACAGGAACTCCTTTGTAGAATCTCGTAAGAGAATGTTCCCAATCTCCAATGTGGTTTCCATACGGCCCATGACCCATCACAAACGGACCTAGGTTAAAGGAGTAGAAGTAGAACCAGTACGCATCAACCCAGCCATTACCTTTATCAACCACAACCAGAACAGCAGGTGCATCTTCGATCTTTCCGCTAACAAGGTTAGGCTTATTGCACTTCCCGGTCAGCCAGTCTGGATCCTTAGCGAAGTCCTCATTACATGTCATGAAAGTCTTAGCATCCGCAACATCCTTATTCCTAGCGATAGCCGCCAGTTCTTCCAAAGACAAGCTCTTATTGGAAATAACAGTCTTATTCCTGTATTCCAGATGGAAATGGGTAACGTAGTCAGCAATATCGTACGGCAAGTACTTCTCTTCCGTATAGAGATGGAGAACAGGGCCATGGTCCAGCACGTACTTTGGAATCTCGCCTTGCTTAAGTGTTTTCTCGCCCTGTTGAAGAGGAAGCTCACTTATAGGGGGTAATAAACTTGAATCTAAGTGCAGTTTCTGGCGTGCATATGATATTGGGTGGGCATCCGCCATATCGTAAAGAGAGAAGTAGTCGTCGTTTAGCGACACCTTCCGAGTGGGGACTCCAAAGCTCGTTGTAACAAACAACAAGAATAGTAGTACTTTCATGCTCGTCTAGAGGTAGAAGACTCCTCAGTATTAATACGTGATATCAATACACTAATACTCGATAATGATCTTTTAAAGTGCTCAAAAGTGGCAAATATGGTATTTGTCCCGAAGCCATCGCTTTAGTCGGAAACGATGACAGGTTTATAATGTGGTGTTCGGGTGTTAAATAGTGTAGTGTTTTGTTTCTTTTCATTTAGTGTCTGGGTTTTCGATGACCTAACCGCTTCTACGCTACAACGACAAGCATAATAATAATATAGAATAAAATAATACCCATTCATCATCTTAGGAAAAAAGTCGGAATAATTGGTTTTGATAATGGCATAGTCAATTACCGAGCTTCTCCAAAACGGCTTTTGATCTTGCGTGGGATAACCTCTCGCCAACTGGGGCTCTGTTCAAGGTAGAATCAAGTACATCCAAGTATGGTGCCTTATCGCCCTTGCCGTAGTTTCTTACAACATCCCCAAAGTAGTTGTTGTAGAAGTCTCCATCAAAGTTACCCAAGGACGAATTTATGATCTCGTCTGGATACTTAAATGCGTCCGTCAGCGCTACGAGGTGTGGTCGAATACCAGCAAACAACTTCTTAATCTCAGCTTGAATCTCCGTAAGTTTCTCAGCATCAAAGATCTTAAATTGTAGGAATGCACCAGAGAACTTATCAATGAAGAAGAGAGAATACAGCTTCAGCAGCAGGATCATCACATCCTTCTCCTGGCCATCGAGAGCGTTCAGGCGGGACGCAAATGCGGAAAGTAAGTAGTGATTAGAATGGAATTTGGAAAGCATCAAACGTTCCTGAGAGACAAGCTCCCAATTACCCTTGGAGATCTTCAGAGCGTGCTCTGCCACCTTCTGAATGATTTTTGCCCAAACAGTGATGTAGGTCTCTAGGTCATTGAAGTCAAAGCCCTTGACAAAGTTCTTCGACAAGTATGAAAAGTCGTCGCCCTGTTTCTTACCTCTCTTAGCAGCCTCAAAGTACTTTATAATGGATCTTCCAGCATTAATCGAGAGAACGTTGTTGTCACCTTCCCAAGTCTGCTGAACAGACCAGTCCGCAAAGGCGCGTCCCAGTCCCGAGTACGCGTGGTATCCATGGCCACCACAAGCCTGTCTTGCCTCATCAATGAGCTGGGACACCAACCAAGTGTTGGAAGCTTTCAGCGACGCTGAGGATACAAACAAGTTCTTCAAATCGAAGATAGTTTTCTTGATGTTCTTTGCAGCATAAAGATCCTTCAAGATCGAACGGTAATCGGCCAACAGCTTCTGGCATCCTGGCCCAAGCAAGTACACCAGAGCAAGATAAGGAACCAAACGGTACTGGTGTAATGTGTAGTCGATTATCTGATTCTCATTACCCACCTGACCAAACTGTTGTCTCCCAATGGCATATCTCAACGCAATGGTGATATATCTAGCACCGCATCTGTGGGACTCAATCACCATCGATACACGTCCCTGAATCAATGCACTGTACGAGATCTGTTCCAAAGGCGTGAGGTTAACTGTTCCATCCGCACTAATAGTGGTGAACTTCTGCAGCATGTACTCTCTTGGGATCTCCACATCTCTAAACTGGATCCAACCATTGTCAATAGCGTCTCTACCCATCTTGGAGCCAATATCACCAATCGACACACCTGGTAGCAGATCAAAGTTGGAGTCCCTTAACTGAACAACAAACACTTTTACACCGTAGTCTTTGCCTCCAGAGATGAGTCTCGCATAGACAGCAGCATGATTGGATGAGTGAGCAGCACCGCCGATCCACCACTTTGTTGCACTGAGTTCAGGAGTGTTGATGGTGAAAGTCTGTCTCTCCGGGTTATAAGTAGCAGTTGTTTGTAATCCAGCAACATTTGACCCGTGGCCTAGCTCAGTCATAGCAAAGCACCCGTAAATGTCTCTGAGCTTCGCAGTTCCACGCTCATAGAGCCAGTACTTGACCTGGTTGTCTGTACCGTTGCCTCTGATGGCATTACAGAAGAGTGCAAGGTTAATACCGACTCGTGTGCCGATAGCAGGGTCAGCTATCGAAAGCAGCGATAGTCTGTTCTCAAACGACTCAGCCGACTCGTCATCGATGTAGGAAGCTAGACGTCTAATTTTATGAGCAGCGAGTTCTCTTAGCTCTGGCTTCGTAAGATCATAGTAGTTTCTTGGAGTCACAAGGACTGGATCAGAGATAATCTGTTTGAAGATGCGCTGTGTAGTGTCGTGGTCCGGGTCGAGGAATGCGTTGACGGTGTCCACGTTTAGCGACTGCTGAGCACGTTCTTTCTGGAGAAGATTCGCCATTTGTTTAGTTGTCGTTGCTGGTAGTAGTTGTTGAGCTTGTGCCAGGGGAGTAGTAATAGTAGTGGTGTTGTTGTTCCTGCAGTGGTAGTTCCTGTAGTTGTAGTAGTTATCCTTTCCTTGTGTGGAGCAAAGGTGTCAAGTATGTGCTATCACAGAACTAGCTATGCGGCTACACTATCCAAGTACCAACTATGAATCAATCAGCCAAACAAGTAGTCCTGAGATCAACAAGTTAGCGTGTAAAAGATCAACTATTCCAAGTACCCAGTGCCACACTCTGTCCTATATAATGCCTCGCACCATCACTCGTTCTCAAGCCTATTGCGGAGTCAGCCCGCGATGAGGTCTTCCACACCTTGCGAAACAGTGTCGAGCCGCGGCTCGAACCCGCAGCCCCTTGGCGGGCTTCCCCACAAAAACGCGAAACCGAACCGCGCCGCGTTAACAAGAAAAGGAAGAGCGGCCACCGTTTACGCGTTTAGTGGCCGCGCTCGGCCGAGGGGACCGCGGATGATCGATGGGTTTCTACAAGGTTCCACGGAGCTCTGTGGGCTGGGCCCTATGTTTGGGGCTTTAGTATGGGGTTCGTGTACTATGGGGCCAGACGAAGGGCCTATAGTACGGCCTATTGTTGCTTGCTATCCTGAATCGTGTGATCTTGTCGACTGGACAGACCAGTGGGACCATATTCTCTGAGAGCTCGGTTTAGTCCTCTTGTGTGTCCTCGGGTCCCTCGGTTGTGAAGCTATTATAAATACTTATTGATCTTATTGGTTATGGAAGTATGGCGGGGCTATAGAGTACACTTCTCAAACAGGGAATCCGCTCACGCCTTAGTACTACGCTTAGGAACTACGCACATTTCGGAAGTGGATCGATCTGTGGTGTGGATATGGCGTGAGGATAGCGGAAATATGCCTGGAATATAGCTGGAGCTCAACTGCTATATGGGGGATATGGTGATCTAGAAATATGGTAGAGTATGGGGAATGTCCCGGGGATAAGCCGGAAATAGGACCATTGAGGCTGATTGCCGTGGAGAATACACAAGGTATGAAAGAGAGCATACCTCTAGTGAGCCCACCAGATTAGTAGGATACCTGAAGCATAACCAGCGTGGACCTTGTAGCACAAAAATACTGCCAGGGTATCTCCCCAGTTTTAATGTGCAAGCCTGACCCGAGTAGTACACTCGTAGTCCGCAAGCACCATTTCCGGACTTAGCATGTCTTTTTGTGTCACGAGTTGAAGAGTAATCCTTTTGTCACTAGAGGTTATCTACCAGTTAGACTAAGTACATCATGCTGTGGTTGTCTTCATCTCGAGTATCTTTCCACCAGGCCATTCTACTTCCCACCTTCTCTGTCATCTAAACACAGCCGTTGCTATAACCGTTGGCTACAGTCATGTCCTTGACCAAACACAAACACTCAAGAATTTTACTTCCGGAGGACATGCCAGTTTCTTCTTACTTAAATCATTTGGAGCGTGTACCAAGTATAGCACAAACAAACACTAGGCTACCAACGAGACCTTGTATTGATGTTGTGCTGGAATTAGCTGCGGCTGCTTTGGAACTCGGCGCTCTTTCAGTGGTCTTGCGTATCATGTGCATAGTCTGTTACCGTTTGGTCAGTATGATAGGTAAGCTACCCTCTATTTGATATTCTTCTCCTGTATTATTTCTAACATAAGTACAACTAGCGCTTTCCGAATTCTGGGGCAAGTTCATGTGGTCATTTGTTCCAGCACTTGCAAATACTGTCTTTACCACGCCCTTGTGTTCCTTGGCCTTTTTAGGTTTCATTCCGACTAGGAACTTTTTCTTTTGGTTAATCTTCACTTCTCTCATCCAAACTCTTTTGTTCAGCTTTTTCCACCTGAAAAAGGAAAAGAAGAACCCGGCTGTAAAAGATTCTTATAACGATGATTCTCCTGGAAGGTTAAACTTCAGCAGATGTCCTTCAGAATTCTGGACATATAGGGACTGCAACAGTCTATATTTTTACCGCAATTTGATGTATGAGAATGATAAGGTCTCTAGTTTTCAATATGAGAGTGTAATCTGGTCTGATAAGAACTGCCTAACACCAAACACCGAATATTCTTCTTACACTCCAATGTGCATCATTGAGGAGCCAATAAGGCAGCAATCATCTTCGTCGCCAAACTCTAGTGATCTTGAGAGTTGGGAATACATCGATGAAATTTTAATTGCTGAAAACCAAGATGATACAATATCTTTTCTCTAACTGTTTTGAATCACATGCATGGATGTGATTTGCAATATCATAATTGCGCTCCCCCCCCCTTCGCTGCTTCCTCAAACTTCTTTGTTATTATATCCAACGAAAAACCTCTAATTATAAACGATTTAAAATCCCTAAAGTTGTTTAATAAAATGGTATAGGCAATATCATTATATGCGTGAGATTACGTAGCAGTTCCCGGGAAGAAGTAGTAATGTAGAGAGTTGGATTGTCGGAAGCCTTATTTTTAACCTCTAGTGCTTTGCTATTAGATTAGCTATACATCATCCTAACATCACTCGAAAACATCCGATCACCATCTGTGCAAGTCTCTTAAGACCACACAACAAATCCCCATATTCTATGGCAGGTCCATCCAAATAAATTCCTAAACAACTCCAGGGTGTCAAGGAATATATTCAAGTGAAAAAAAATTTTTTTTTTCTTAGGTTTCTCTAAATGTGAGCTGAGATTTACTAAACAAGTTCCTTGTTCGATGAAAACCGAACTCGCAAGAAAGAAGATAAATCTAGATATCTCTAATTAGATTTCAATCAAGGAACACTAAAAGTCATTTGTGAAATCGGTTTTATTTAAGCCCAAATAGAAGCCTTCTAGAAAAACTTAGAAAATAGGCTTTATTCCAAGTACCAAGGACTAAGGTCCACACACTTGTTGATCAGAGAATACCCACAGAACATTTTAAATCCCACGCACTGCGAAACCAAAACAAAAACGAACGAGGACCAAACGCAACATGCCTGCGCAAAAACGCTCATGACAACAGTTTCTTTTGGGCGTCATAAATGTGGTCCAAGTCCTCTCCTAAGATAGATTACTACGCTGTTCTTGAATTTGAGGCTGGTACTCTTATCGAGGATGTGTCAATTGTAGATGTTAGGAGGGCGTATCGAAAGATGGCTCTCAAATTCCACCCCGATAAAGGACACGAAGCAGGAAGTGTGCTATTCAATCGACTTCAGGATGCGTACGATACTCTAAAGGATTCAAGCACAAGAGACGACTACGACTCGTGGTACTTTATGTTTTATAGACGGAGCATCGTTACATCGGAAGCTTTAAGGAAGGAGATGAGGATGAGAGATGAGCTGGTTGCAGAGTTTTTGAAACAGAAGAAGGAAGGTCCCCGAATGGAGCAGGAAGAACGGGAAAAAAAGAAACAGATGGAGAATGAGAAGAGAAAGAAACAGGCCCAGAAAAGAGATCGTGAAAGGCGAGAGAAGGAACGAAGAGAACGTGAGAGGGTTCTGAGAGAGAAGCAAGAGAAGGAAAGACGAGAGAAAGAGATGCAAGAGAAGGAACGACAGGAGAAGGAACGACTTGAGCGTCAGAGAAGAGAGGCAGAAAAGGCCAGAAAGATGGCGGAGAAAGAGCTCAGAGAACAGCGAGTATTGGAGAAACGCCGTCAGGAAGAAAGACAACAAGCGGAAGAGCGTAAGAAGAAACTGGAGTTTGAGGAGCTTCAGGCAAAGATGCGGCAGGCGACTGAAGACCTGACGAATAAACTGTCTCATGAAGAAGAAAACCCAACATCGTCATCATCAACAGGTCTACGACAAGACAACATTTTTACCAACCAACATATACCATCGGAGTTCACCGAGAGACAAGAAAGGACCCGGAAATTGAGGGAAAAGATCATGACGGACCGGGCTAGACTTCGGAGACATAGGGAAAGAAGGCAGGGCATGAAGGTCAAGCCTGATACTCCCATATCTTCTTCGCAACCGTCAGACCAGGAAAACCTTTTTTCTCAGAAGTCTTCGAAAGAATTCATGTCGAAAGAGACATATTTCAATAAGCTTGCACAATTGAAATCGCAATACGAAGAGTCACACAAGGAGAGCGAAACCCTTCTGGAAGATGCCATCGGTCTAGAATCAATGGCAGAGCGAATGAAACTCAGTGCACAGAAGGCATTTGATAAAGCCTTGAAGAACTATACCGAGAAAATGAGACGTGCTGAACTGAAAATAGACGAGTCTGAACAGAAATCCAGAAGGGCAGACTTGATAGCCTTGGAATTGGATGATCTCCAGCTAGAGTATGATTCTCTTACTGATAAGTATCAAGCACTTTATGGTACACCCGAAGAACTAGGAGAAGGGGGCCAGGAATCGGAATCTTTTACACCTACAGAACTTCCATCAAAAAGCTCTAAGGGATCAAGGAGATCGGCAACCAACAGATTTCAGAGGCGAACACATCGTAAATCTGCAAATGCATACTTTAATGTCAAGCCACAGGCGTCCAATGCTTCCAGCACCGACCCTCCTCCTCAGTCTACAGATTTACCATCTGCTGAGTTTTCTTTCAAATTCAATAGTTCTCCGTTCAAGTTTGATGAAATGAAGACAAACCTCCCAAAAGCCGAGCCAATGAAGTTCTTTTTCTCTCCTAAGTCGAATGACAAACACTCTGCCAAAACACAAGTCGATTCAGATACTGATAAAACTAATGAAGCGACTGGTTTTTCTACTACAAAGTCATCGTTTAACTTCAGAGACCAGAAGCCAACTACACCGTTTGGTTTTAGTAATCCCTCCTCATTTTCTTCTTATACTGATACATCCGAGACAACCAAAAACCATCCTGGCGATTTTAATTTTAATAGGAAGTTCGCAACAACACACTCGCCATTTTCGTTCAACCTCAAACTATCAGACCCAATGGGACTCAACGACAAGGAACCTTTGTTTAGTACACCACAAACCACTGCTGGATCTTTTTCACAAGAAGAATTAACTACACATATGCTTTCAACTGGCGAGATTTCTACTAAAATGGAATCCGTGATTGAACCCCAATATTTATCTCCCAGTACAAACACCTCACCAAGGCATAATCCAGATCCGCTCTCTGCGGAGTGATACGCTAAACAAAAAAAATGGATCCTCTTCCTTCCTTACTTCCCTTCCATCCTTGTAGAACTTCTCTAGTAGAGCCAGACTTAAGATGTTCAGTGAAATATCCCAGTAAACCGCAAATATGATTTACATTAGCATTACATTCCATTCATTTTATGTATTCCCTATAGCGCCTTAAACACCAATATCCTTCAACTCTGCCATCTCTGGAGAGTCCGACGTCTCAATCAACCATTCAACATGCTTCTTGATTCTTCCACAAATTGCACTTCTCTCCACCTTTTTCCAGTCTTTTGGAATGATTTCAGAATCACAAGCTAGCCATTGAGATATTCTTGAGACCTTAAGCTCCCAATCTAGCGGCAAAGCATCTTTGATCTTTTCTCTAGAACCAAATTGTCTTCTCTCATGACCATCAATTTCGTAGTCATTAGACTCATAGTTCTTTAAAGCGTTGAATTTTGGGGAGTGAATATGTAAGAATTGAACCTCTGGTTTAGGTTTACCGATGCTCGCATGAATCTCGTCTCTCAATTTGTTGGTGTATTCCCAATTCAAGAAGAGGTTGATTCTTGAGTCAATTCCCTTCTCGATCATATAGTCCCTAGCAGCAGAATAGTACTCGTAGTCCTGCTCAGGGTCAAATTGAACCATAGTAGTATCCTGCCAGCCACCTTCGTGATCATAACCGTAGAGCAATGGTCGTTGCTTAACAAAGTAAAATGGTTCCTTAAAAACAGTCAAACCAGCGATAAAAGTGTCTTTGTCACCGATTCCAACAGCACCCTGACCAAGAAGCCAATAGTAGTATTGGAAACCAAACAAGTTATAGTAAACGGTTGCCAGGAGGGACTTGTGGTGCAGTCTCTTGTTAATTGCTAATTGACCAGCCTCACAAGTTGAATCAGGGATCGTTCCTTCTAAATCCGAGAGTTGGGAGTTGGAACGAGGTTGGTTAGGCTCTTCTGGTGGAACTCCATCTTTTCTCACTGGTTCACCGACACGGACACCAGCAATATCGTAAAAGTGGGGAGAAATCGTTTGTCTCCAGAAGTCAGGCCAGATAATGTAGCCAGATTCCTTGTACGGTTTGGATTCAAGGATGTAGTCTGGGTTCTTGACAGCCAAGTTGTCAGCATCGAGGAGAAGAACCTCTTCGAACGTTGAGAGGAACAGTCCAAGCACTTTAAGCTCATATTTCTGTAGTTTCATGCTGTTGAAAGTCTCGGACCCGACAATTTCCTCCATAATCATACATTTTGCATTCATCTTTGGCAGAAGTTTCTCACAAACATCTTCATCATACTCGTCATTTGTGGTCAGCATCAACTGCAACGGAAGCTCTGAACCAGTTTCTCTGAGAGCTCTGATAGCTGTAAGAGCAGTTCCCAGGAAAGCACCGCCTCCTATCATGACAACACCCTTACCAGCGAAAGTGCCAGTAGGGTAATCGAAGTCACCAATATCCTTGTTAAGTTGTGTATGCTTGTCCTTTAAATCCTTTAACTGCTCGTCGCTCATCTTAACGAGCCCGGAGAGGAAGTCAATTGTGAAGGTAGGGTTTGGAAGGTCGATGTAATAGTATGATGGCGCCTTGTCATTAAGCTCAAGTTTTTCACATATCGGCTTATTCTTAAGGAACATTGCAATAGCTTTTCTGAAGAATGCTTTATCATCTGAAGTCTTTGAATCAGCGACAAGAGGTTTGGAGTGAGCTTTGGACTCCGTAGTATCAGATGATGTCTTATCAGAAGATAACTTATCAGAAGAATCTTTATCAGAAGGTGATTTTTCAGGAAGTAACTTTTCAGAAGATATATCTGAAGAAGCCTTCTCAGGGATTTTGTCACTCTTCAGATTTGAAGCACCTCCGCGTGTACCTGACGAGTCCGATCCGGAGTCTGCCGACTCTGCCAACTCTGTCATGGCCTTAGCATTGGCTTCTTCTTCATCCTCTTCAGCCGCCTTAACACGTTCTTGCTGAGCTATCCAACCACTCACCCAGTCAGCCCATGACTCTATGCTTTCCTTCATAGCAGAGCTACCCATCAAAGCGGCCTGTAGTTCCTCATCAGCCGTGCTTCCATCTGTGGATGGTACCGCCTCAGTTTCAGGGCTTGACGGCGTACTTGATGGTAAGAAGACACCGGCAATAATATGAAGAAGAAGCACGAGAAGAAGGATTCTCAGGACATTCTTTCGAAGCGATACGCTCCCGAATGCCATTTGTATTGGTGCCTGGAGTGGTGAGTAGACTGCAAATTAGTCGCAGCTTACTATGGTTTGCTCCAAGGTCTGTTTTTTTCAGTTTTCGGCCTGACGCGTAGTGGATGTGAAACGCGTTTCTGATTGTGAGCATCGGTCACAGTTACGAAGATCTAGCAATCTAGAAGCACGGAGGCTCGGGAAGAAACAAAAAAAAAAGAACTACATGAGACTTTAAAACTAATTAGATTTTATAACAATCTAAGAGGAACAAACTTCAAATCATCAAAAAAACAAGTCGTTAGCATGCAAATGTGAATGTAATGGGCGTAGTAGGTGTGATGGAGGAGGAGGTTAACGATTTAGTAACCACGCATTAACAGAGGAATCTGAAAATTCTGATATAAAGAGGCGAGTTTTTGATCTTCTCGGCCTCTTCAGCATCTTCTTGAGCAATGATATCAGCGTCAAAGATCTTTCTTCCTTTAACAAGATCGATTTCCGTGGCTGGGATAAATAGTCTCCAGTCTCTGGTGTAGATCTTGTGGCCGATGTAGAAGACAGCAGCAACACAGATACCTAGGTAGTTCATAAAGAAGTTCTCAGCGTTGGCCTTGCCATCGCCACCAACTGGCCAGAGTGCAATCCAGAACTGAGCCACCAAGATAAGGACATTGATGACGAAAGCGTACCAGGAACCGATAATACCAGTCTTTGACAAGTAACCAAGCTCACTGATAGAGTAACCTTGGGCGGACAATGCAGCTCTGAATCTGATATGGGACAAGACGATACCAGACCAGGACAATATAGTGGAGAGACCGGATATCGACAACAACCAGTTGAAGACTGTCTCCTGCTTTTGGTAGGCGGCAATGAACGAGAACAAACCGCAAATAGCAGAGAACACCAAGGCTCTTAGAGGCTTACCAGTTCTGTCAATATAGTTGAAGAACTGTGGAGCAAAACCCTGCTCAGCCAAAGACTGCAAGGTACGCGAGGAACAGAACAAAGCCGAGTTGCCAACAGACAAGACGGCCATCAAAATGACAGCGTTCACGATGTGCGGGACAACTCTAACGGACGAAACCGCAATGACGAATGGTGAAGAATGCGTTTTGGAGCCTGTAGTACCAAGTAAGTCTTCGTTGTTGTATGGAACAAGCAAACCAATCAAGAACAATGGGAGAACAAACAAGAAACAAATTTTGTAAAAGACTTGCTTTGTAGCAGAAGGAATAGAGCGACGTGGGTTTGGCTGTTCGGCAGCAGAGAAGGCCAAGAATTCAGTGCAACCAAGCGAGAATGCAGCAGAAACGAATACAGCACAAACACCCTTGAAGGAGTGGGCGAAAGCGCCTGGGTTGTGCCAGTAGCGTGCGCCAATGTAGCCAGCATCACCGGTACCTCCGCAAACCAAGACAATACAGAGGATCGAGAAACCTAGAATCATGGCAGTCTTGGAACAGTTGAGGAAGAATTCAAACTCGGCGTAGCCGTCAGAACCGATGAAGTTTGCAATAAGAATGACGACATAAAAAATCACGACAAAAGCATCAGGGTTAATGGAAGTATTCCAATATTTAATAGTCATAGAGGCAGTAACCAACTCTAAAGGCATAACACAGAGCCATTGGATGCAGTAGTTCCAGGAAACAGCAAAACACATCGAAGAGTCAATCAAGATGGCGTTATAAGCGTTAAACCCACCAGTCAAGTCACCATATGTCACAGCGAGTTCACCAGCAGCCTCCATAACAGGAATCAACATGGATCCAACAATAATAACACCAATAAGGAGACCGGCAGGACCACCTTTATTGAGGGAGGAACCGGATCCAACAAGGAGACCGGTACCAATACCAGTTGCAACGGCAATGAGCACCAAGTGTCTGATACTGATACCCTTTTTGAGCTTCTCACCTTCGTTCTTGACTCTTCTAATCTCGGCCTTTTCGGCCTCAGACAAGCTAGGATCAATTCCATCGTCCATTCTTCTCATGGAATCGATGACACGAGTCCATGGCTTATTAGATGTCGCATGGATGTTGGTTTCGGTGTAGGCGGCCTGTTCCACAGAAGAAGAATCTTCTGACTTCACAACCGGTGTTGAGATAGCAGCAGCCAAATCGTTCTTTGAACCCATTCTGAATTAATTTTGTATAACAACAGTATCTATGAAGCGAGAAGCAAGAGCAAGAGCAAAATGCTAAAAACCACACAACAAAGGATTATACAGTGATTAAGATAGATTTGAAAGAGAAGAGACGTTAAAACAAGGAGAAAAAGAAATCAAAAACGAAAAAAGACACAACTTGTGCAATGGTTGAGATGAAGAACAGCGAGCTGCAGCAGCTATATAACAAGGATGCACGGCGGAGGCGCCTTGATCGTGCCAGGAAAGGCGAGTGTGAGGAGATGCCAGCAGAAACGGTTAACGGCACTGATAGCGAGCCCAAACGACGCTTCTCAGCCCAGAGATTTGAGGTGGCCACATGGAACTAGGGCACAAAGGCACTTTCGGGAACCATACCGAACGGAGATGGGAATCCGTCCTGTAGAGATTGTCATCATGCATCTACCCAAAGGGCTTTCTTTCTTTTTTATTTTCTCTATGAACAGACGCAAAAGGACTCCTACGGGGACCCGCTTGGGGCCCATTTCAGACAACCTGGCCTTATCAGCTTAAGAAATCCCCAATCAAAGCACATGGAGAAGAAAAACCGGCGTTAAATTCTCCCAACTATCGCCCCACTGCGGCCAATGCCGTCTTCTCTGGGGGTACTAAACGTCTTTTCTTTTCACCATCCACACTGAGTGCCCGAAAAGGAGCAGCAGGTGGCACCAAGGCGGCACGATCTGCACGGTACGCGCACACCAACGGCATCCCGAGAAAGCTCGCAAGGCACCACGAGGACGGCGCTGCCTAACACAGCAGCCCAGAAAGGGCCGTGTGGGACGTGGAAAAGGGAAAGTGCAGAAGCAAGGCCGGAGAAGGATCCAATAAACGAAACGGTGGAACAATTAGTAGTTTTAATCTCACAAAACGTAAAAGCTACGGGCCCAAGGGCCGCGGTTCTCGAGGCCGCATAAAAGCTGTACAAACTCCCAGGGCCACATAAAAAGTCTCGAGCAATTGGGCAAAGGAAGAAAAAGAAATGCAGTGACAGATGTGTCAAAAAGCGCGGTTCGTACACTCTTTTGAATCTTTGTGCGGTCATCTGGCGTCCTTTGTGCGGCATCAAACCCACCGCTGCCCACCAGGACTACGAATCACCAACCACCACAAAGCCAATTGTAAAGAACATGTCGTTCGCAGCAGTTTCAGTGGGGGGGGTGTATACCCCTAATTGATTTAGTGGGCGTGGATACCTCCGGGAATGCCCGCTTCCGTCCGTCTGGGGAGCTTCATTAAGGCGCTGCCTCACGTAATCTTTCCTTCATAGGCGGCACATAGGCAACACATAAAGGCACATAGGAGTGACTTTGGAGTAAGAGCACCACCCTACCCCGTTTGCTCCCCTCCTATTCGTAAATCGTCACACCAAAGCGGTTACCATACGGGTGGGGTCCGTAGTTAGCTAGACTACTAGTTAACGATAATGAGAGCCTCTGTGAGTGGCAGCAAGGTGGTCTCATCTTGGTCATCTTGGTCAGCTTCGTCACACGGTTGTCGGATCCCGAAAAGAAGAGATGCTTAGCGCTAATTTCAACTTAACATGGCACAGCTGAGTCCAAGATCGTAGATAAGACACCAGCAGGCTCCGATGAAACGCTAGACTAAACGCTAACATGGAAGCTCCCACTCTTCTTATACCTCTTCTACGATGTGTGGCATCGACGTCGATGCCACACAAACGTGCTTAGGAAGCGGCTAGGAACGGTATCCTACCAGAGTCACAGTGGCCTCACACAACACCCACATCCTTTGTTCCCACAACCATGGGCAGGCACAGCCGTTTGACTCGGAATACCAAGAATGCCCAGGAATCGGGGCCATGAGATCTATGTGACGTGAAGCAAGGTACACACCCAACACCACATCCCGGTTGTAACCGTGACCCTTGAAAGCTGAGGCGTTTCGACTTTACGAACCCGTCCCTCATCAGATAACACTTTAACTCGCACGCATAATAGTCCCTTATCTCAAAGAGCTTATCACAACGCCAAGCAATGCTATCTAGTGGCTTCTCTTGCATCCATGGGCCTTCTAGAATGCCTGGAATTTACTCCGCCCACGCTTGGCCCTTATCGGTACCCCATCTTAAAGATGTCTGTAGTGCCCCGCACTTTCTACCTCCTGAACAAAGTCTTCAAGTGGAGGCACTAGACTTAAATGCACTTAAGTTCTCAGGTACACTGTCTTCTAGGTAGCCGAATATTCATCATCATTGCTAGGCAGTGCTGAAAGTTGCTAAGGCTTGAAGACGAATTAGGCGGTGTATAACGGCTACTGTTTATGCATCCTGGATGAGCCCAAGTAGAGATCTACGAGTGTCCTGGTTATTACCTACAAGAGCGTAGATGTAGGAATAAAAGAAGTAAACAAATGATACATATATTATATAATTGGATTGAGATAAGAGATGGCGTTGAAGAAGCAGAATAACACCGCTTAAATTGAAATCGAAGGGTACGAGCTCAAGGGAAGCTCCACCCAGACACCACCCAACAATGATTATGGACAATTGTATACTCTTCGGTGATTTCTAGAAAACAATTTTGCGGTTGATATTCTCCTGCTTGAGAAATCTGGCAGGCCAGCAACTCAATGTTCATTCTGCGATTTCAGAGAGAACAGAGGCTCAAATGGATTGCGGCTTTATCAAGGGTCCCTGAAGAAAAAAGAGAATGCAATATTTCCTTTTATATCGTATACTGAATGAGTCAAAAACGCTTTGCGGTTTCAGTTTTGCAGTTAAGAACACCAGATCGCTTAAGAAGATTGGATGGTTGTTGGCGGTAAACACGGAGCATTACTTGCTCCTTCAACTTCTATACCAACTACAACACTCCCCAGATCATGTACTACCAAAGAAACCGAAAATATCATGAACAACAGAGCATCGAGAATAATGTTTCATTGAATATTCTAAAGTAGAATTTCTTTTTACGACTATGCTTAAACGACCTTTAAGTCACCGAAGAAAGAGACTTTCACAGCAATAATCAACCCAAGATGGGCAAGACCCAAAAGACAGCATAGTACTGGGCCCAGTTTCTCATTCCCAACGGATAAACTGGAGTTCCTCATAGCAGGATATAACTTGGCTAAGATGGCAGCTCCGCTAATTGCGCCACCCAAGGCAACACTCACCCACTTAAGGGTGCTGCTCAGGATATTATGGTCAACAAGGAATCCACGGACTATGTTTAAAATAGCAGCAGGAACCCACGAAGAGTTGGCATATCCATATATCGAAATGAGTTTACTCAATGGTAAGAGACCTGTAAGCTTGAAATAGTAAGCCGTGATCAAGTGGAACACCAGAGGGATAACAAAAGTGTATCCGTACAGCAAAGTTATTGCACCAGTCAATAAGCTAAAGTTGTACTGGTACTTCTCCTCACTACCTTCAATCCAGCTCACAAGCAAGCTGGAGCATGTGTTAGAGAAGAAGAGAACAAATATCACGGTAGCTGTAACCCATATCGGACCGTACATATCGCCTAAATCATGCTCGTTCTCCAAAGCACTCAACACGTTAAGCGAACTTACAACGTTCTTGAAGAAGTCATTAGTGTTCAAGTTGAAATAGCGCCTGTAGTGATTGATTGACAGGATGCCTCCATCGAAGTTGGACGCCATTTTTGGCGTGTTCGTTGAGGCCGGCGCAGGTTCAGGTTGCAGAGCCTGATTGGAAGCGCCCTGTGTGAGATCAATATCATCCGGTGGTATGTATGCTTGCGTTTCCATGTCTGAATTGGTTAGTTCGACTGTTAATGATTCCAAGTAAGGCAGAAATCAACCAGACTTACTTCGTGGTTTAATTGAAAGATCATCATCGTCTTCTAGCCAGTTTGGCTCCTTGATAAACAAACATTAGTTAGCCAATTGAAAGGCGAAAAACAGAATAAGACAAAGAGGACATACATCATCAAGCAAATTCTGTTTGTCTTTTGACATTTTCTACTTTGGACCGAGACTTGGCGGTTGAGTGCTGGAATAACGGAACAGGTGTCATAATTATGGCGCTTTTTCTTTGTCCGGCAATATCGCGGTGATACTACGACATACATACAAAGAATAAAAGACATAAGTTAGGCCAAAAAATCTTACAGATAGCCGTTCAAGAATGGAGAATCAGTGCCATTGAAATTGTAGTATCCATTTGGGATTTCTGGATTGTCCAGGGATGAAGTTTTTTGAATCTCAAGGTGGCTGGTGCCGTGATCGATGACGATATCGGACATTGCAGAATTCTCTTCGACGTACTCATCCTCATATGTCTCAAATGGACCACCCATTTTTCTAAAGAAACCCCTCAAGTTTTTTGTTGGAGTTATTGACTTTATGGAATTCTTAACTTCTGAATCAGTTGTATGGATATATGTTAAGCTCCCTGGATGTGTAAGCTTAATACCACTGTCCACACTCAACCTATCTTGTTTGGGCTGTGATGGCAAAGCCAGTGATGTCGTAGACTGGGAATACTTACTAGAGTTTTGTACCAGAGAGTTATGGGGAAGTTTGTCATCACAATCTGTCACTTCCATTCTCCGTATATTTGGATCCATTGACATATTACCAGCATCATAATTTTGGGTATCCTTTTCAATGTCGAAAACACAAGATCCGAAGATCGCTTCAACTTCGGAGTCAGTCTTTTCGTAAGTTTCTGGGAACCAAATTCCCATCACCACAGAACCTGCTATCCCAAGTACGCCAAAGAGAATAAACGTACCCCATTTGAGAGAGCTAAGCGAGACTGGGGCCAAGAATGTTAATAGAAAGTTTAAAGTCCATGAAACAGACATGCATATTGCGGAACCCTTGACCTTAGCTTTTAAAGGGAAGATTTCGTTGGTGTACAACCACGCAGCACATGAAAGTGTAGAAGCAAAGATGGCAACAAAGAGGAAGCAAAGAGCTAAAACCCATGAGCCTGCAGAGCCAGTGACTTCCCAGACGACGCTTTCGTTACCACCAATTGGAGGAACTGCACGACCGTACAAACCCATGATAACTCCAATGATACTAATACAAGTTCCTAGACTCAGAGTTCCATAAACGAGAACATCCTTTCTTCTCATTTTTTCAATTAGTAAAATTGGGAGAATCGTGAAAAGCGTATTGATAACATATTGGATTGACGCTGCAATGATTTTGGTCTGCCCTTCCAAACCGATCATCTCACAGATGAATACCAAGTAATACATTAAAACACCAATACCACTCAACTGCACTACAGCCTGAGTCAATACTCCAGCAAGCAAGTGTTTCCTTAAAGTGGGACGAAACAAATCGCCATATGAACAGATCTTGTTCGTTGCTTCGTAGTTCTCTAAGGCGCTGATCATGTTCAAGTTTTTTGCAGAAGATACACTAGATACACTCTTGTTTTGTTCAAGGACGTGTTGTAAACGAGGGAATAATCTATTAGAGATCTCAATAGACTCTTGCCATTTACCTTTAGATAGGAGCCAACGAGGTGATTCGGGTAAAACAAAGGAGAAAAGAAACAATATAAATCCAGGGAAACTCTCGATAGCCCAAGCAATCCTAAATGAAAAGTCTCGTTCAAGGAATTCACAGAAGAAGGAAACGTAGAACATTATCATGATACCCCATGTTAAGCTCCACTGTAGTATTGAAGTTCCCAATCCTCTCCTTGATGGCGGTGTTATTTCTAAAAGGTAGACAGACAAAATAGAGGACAAAATACCGACTGCCACACCCTTGATGGCTCTTCCCAAAATGAGAGACCAGATCTCAAATGTAAACACAGAAAATGCAGAACCTAGACACCAAAAGAAGCATGCGACTTGAAGACTAAATATTTTACCAAATCTATCAGCAATAGAACCTGCAATCCAGCAGCCAACTATGAAGAGTTAGTTACTGCGATTATTGAAGATGATCAGAATACTTACAGAACGCTGCCGCTGGATTAGATGCCCCAATAATACCCTGAAGAAGAGAACCGGGGTTGTTAAAATACTCCATAAACCCTTCTGAGGCCATGAAAACGGCTATCGAAGTGGTCTCTAGACCAAGCATTAATCCGCCAATGGATAGGATTAGTAAGATGTAGGTGGAATTGTAGACTTTCATCTCTTTAAGAGAGAAGATTGAGTGAGGTGGTGCTATAAAATATGGCCTGTTTCTACAAACTACCAAGTTTGAAAATATAAGATAACTAATAATGGTAGCTCCATGCTGTACTAAACTGTTATGCTAGGATGTTTAATGTTCGGAAATTTGTTTTTGTGTCACTTCGGTAGAAGTCCTCGCTAAATCGGAGCATGTAACAAAGCAGGGTATGGACATTGGTGTACAAACAAAGTGGGATAGATAATTACAATAATGTTTGAACATCAAAAGTAAAAACTCTATGTACAAGTGTGGTAATATTTACAACTACTTCTTTTCTTCTTGCAACTTCTTCTGATGCTCTGCAATGAGCTCTCTCTGGAGATGGACAGGCGCTGGAGAATAATGCTTGAATTCAAGAGAGAACTCACCCTTACCTTGAGTGGCAGCTCTCAAAGTAGTGGCGAAACCGAACATCTGGTTTAATGGACATTCAGCTGTGATTGTAAACTCATCCTGACCATTTTCGGTATCCTGAATAATAGCACTGGTCTTATTTAAAAGACCAATAACATTACCCTGGAATTCGTTTGGAGCAGTAACATCAACGGACATGATTGGCTCCAAGATTACAGGGTCAGCCTTCATAAACCCTTGCTTGAAAGCAGCTATAGTCGCAGTTCTGAAAGCCAATTCACTTGAGTCGACAGCGTGGATTTGACCATCATTGATAGTCATGGATACTCCAAGAACTTTGTGACCGATAAGAGGACCCTTTTCAATCGTTTCTTCGAAGCCTTTACGACAAGCGAATAAGAATTTCTCAGAAATCTTTCCACCGACGATCTGGGTCTCAAAGTGGTTCTCACCTTCGAGTGGGGACATTTCACCAGCAACTTTAGCGAACTGACCAGCACCACCAGACTGCTTCTTATGCGTGTACTCAAAGTTGGTTGGCGTGGTGATAGTTTCACGATATGACACTTGTGGCTTTCCGGTAGTACACTCGACACCATACTCACGCTTCATACGCTCCACATAGATTTCCAGGTGCAGTTCACCCATACCCGAAATAATAGTCTCTTTAGATTCATCATCGAAGTTAACTCTGAAAGTTGGGTCCTCCTTCTGGAAGCGGTTAATCGCTTTGGAAAAGTTGGCAACATCTTTGGTATTTTTTGGAGTGATAGACAGAGAAATGACAGCATCTGGGACAAACATCGAAGACATCGTTATCTGAGCTGTTCCATCGGAGAAGGTATCACCCGAAGAACAGTCAATACCGAAAGTAGCACAGATTTCACCTGGGCCAATCTCATCAACATCCTCCATCTCTTCAGAATGCATACGGACCAATCTGGCAACTTTCACCCTCTTACCAGTCTTAACATTGGTAATATAGCCACCTTTCTTCATACGACCCTGGTAGACACGCAAATAGGTGAGCTGGCCATATTTTCCTTCTTCCAGTTTAAATGCTAAACCAACAAATGGCTCCTTAGATGATGGGACAAGTTCAACAGGAGCTTCGTCGTTCTTGACATCGAAGCCCTTGTTCAAGATCTCAGATGGGTTTGGCAAATAATCACAGACAGCATCTAATACAGGTTGAACACCCTTGTTAGCCAAGGCAGAGCCCATAAGAACTGGCGTAAATTTTCTGGCAATAGTAGCTCTTCTAATAGCATCTTTGATCTGTTGAGCAGTTGGTTCTTGCTCTTCCAAGAACAATTCTGCAATTTCGTCATCGACATCAGCAAGAGTCTCAATCAAGAGGGCTCTCTTTTCCTCAACTAAATCAACCAAATCAGCAGGGACCTCTGCAGTTCTAATGACTTCGCCCTGAGATCCTTCATTATACAAAGCTACTCTGTCAATGATGTTGACAGTACCCTTCAGCTCAGACTCCAAACCGATAGGAACCTGGATGGCAGCAGCTGGGGTCTTCAGTTTATCGTTGATCTGTTTGATGACTCTAAAAGGATCCGAACCCATTCTATCCATCTTGTTGATAAATGTAACACGTGGAACGTTGTAACGGCGCATTTGACGGTCAACGGTAACAGTTTGGGACTGGACACCGGAGACAGCACAGACCACAAGAACAGCCCCATCCAGGACTCGCAAAGCCCTCTCGACTTCAATGGTGAAGTCGATGTGACCGGGTGTGTCAATCAAGTTGAAGTGGTAATCTTCGTTGTTTCTCTTCCAAGAACAGTATGTAGCAGCAGACTGGATAGTGATACCTTTCTCTCTTTCCAGATCCATCGAGTCCATCTTGGCTCCAACACCATCACGTCCTCTGACATCATGGATGGCTTTGATTCTGCCTGTGTAGAACAAGACACGTTCGGTGAATGTGGTCTTACCAGAATCAATATGAGCAGATATACCGATATTTCTCATACGGCAAGATCTCTTGTAGTCCTCAGCAGGTAGGTTAGAGATGATCTTGTCGATGGAGACTTTCTCTTCCTCATAGGAGCATGTGATGGCACTCTGGTGAAGAAGCCTCTTTTGGGAGACCGTACATCCAAGCCGGCGGAACCCTCTAGTCCAAAGGCCGTTTAAAGCTCTAGACATGGCCTTTTCTTTATCCACGAGCAGAACACAGAAAATAGAGACGCTCTCCATATTAAGGCGTCGATGTGGGCTCCAATTTTTCACACCATCGATAGTGGTTATGAGCGCGCGATCCCTACATCTTCTGCCGTTCATCAAACGGTTTCGCGATAGCACTCTTTCCTCAATATCATGCTAAATATGAGAGTCCCGTTTACCAAATACTGCCATATTATTGGATAATGCTTCTTCTAGAATAGGTCAAGTCGTGAGGTTCGTTGCAGTACTAACTTCCTATTTGTTAATTCTAGGTGAGACATTCGTGGTTTTTATGTACTGCTCTTTCAACTGTTATTAGCGTATGTGAAAAGAAGCAGTGGTCGCGCTACACCTTTATCGCCAAGAGCACCGACAATCATCCTTCTACTACAAGAAGAGGATAGTAGCATAAAAGGCTTGGATCGAAGATCATGGAGATTGAAGAGGCAGACTTTGTTACGTCCTCAGTGGAATCACAATGCATTGGTATGTTTGATTGGGATACTACCTCCAATCAGAGTGAGAAGACACAACCCTGTTTCTCTGAAGGGTTTGGCGCTTTAAGCTCTAGAGTCACTTCAAGCCCCATTGTGAAGGATATATATCACATGAAGTATTCCACAAGCAAACCACTTGAGGGCTTGGATGCATATAACTCTGTCAATGATGGCAGTATACTCGAATCGCATATGGTCAAAGAATTGAAACCAATAGATCCAGATTCGTTCGGTATGAGCTCACAACTTGATGATGATCTAGAGGAGTTAATGTTGAAGGCCACATCTAACGAAAGTAATGCAGTCCAGAGCATCTTACACGGAAACGATGATATTTCTATGGAAGACCCCTATGAACCTGAGCTTGACGATATCATTGTGTTTGTTCATCACTCTTCCATATCCATCGCTGACGGCTCTACGTTTCAGTTTCCGTCCTCTATAAGATCCTCCAATGTGCTAGCAGGCTGCTCGCTGGATGAGAATAACACTGACGAGGACACACTGATTCTTTGCCTTTCATCACATCTTGTGCTATTAGTACGGTTCTTTCTCGTAGAAGAAAGCATTAAACCGTTTATTGTGCAGTGGTGGAGAACAACACATTTAAAGAACCATCAGCCTGTGCTGACAGAACCCGGAAGGCAGATATTAACCCACAAGTCCGGTTCCGCTATGGCCATTTGTGCCCAGCAGAATGTCCTTCGTTTGTACTACTGCTCTCAGACTCCACGAGGAGTCATGCTTTCCAAACTGCAAAACCTCGTGTTTGACGGATTAATTATCGGATCATGTTTTTTTGATCCTCTGGATGGTGTTACCATGGACTCAACAGTTATGTTGTGTTCATTGATGGTTACCTCTGGCCGAAGATACCTTGTTAGGTTATTTGATTGGAAATTTGGCGAGAATAAAGTCATGGAGCATACGCCCTTGCTCTTACCGAACCACTACGATATCCCTGTCTTTATACTTCCAGTGAAACAATCTATGTTCATGATGATGGAAAAGGAGATAATTATCATGCATTTAAACAACATCCTCTCCGCTGATTTCAACTTTCTTCGTTGCGATTTCCCTGGTTCTTTCCCGGTTAGCTATTACAGATCATCCACTCCAATTCTGGCGGCTTTTTCTGATGATGAAGTTCTTCTTGCCACAGAGGATGGTACTATATACTCTGTTCTAGTTTACAGTTCAAAGATTCAAATTCGAGCAATTCTTAAAGTTCCCAAAGTTAATAAGTTCTCTTTGGAGGAGAAGGATGGCAGATACCACTTCATTTACTCCAGCAATGTCACGAATAATGGCTACATAATATTTGATAATATCATTGATGACGATGAAAATAATGAAACCTTGCAAACTATAAACAATGGCGAACTTGTTCAACGATGGACTAACTGGGCACCTTTGTTTGATGTTGAGGTTGTTAAGACTAGAGAAGGACAACAAGAATTGTGGCTTGCACATGGTAAATCAATTTCAAAGTTAAAATATGGGCTCGCAGCTTCGAAAGAGATAACCGATTCCTCTTTGAAATCTGCTCACAAAGTATTCTGTCATACTGTGGACCATACTCTCTACTTTATATTTTCCTTTCTAGATAGAACTTTGGTTTTCGAACTCGAAGAAGATACACTGGTCGAGATTTGTGACAGTGGGCTAGAAGTGAATAAGAGGACTCTGCATTTAGCAAGTATGCAAGATATTTGCTTCCAGGTGACCGAGAATTCTATTGTGGCTTCTTGTTTTGAAGATGATGGACACCCTCTTATTGAAAACTTTGATAATATTGTTTTATACGCAGACAGTTTTCAGAATGTTGCTGCAATACTGTTTGAGAATATGACATTTGATGGCGACATTGAAATCGTATTGAATCTCTTCATTGTTAGTGATTCCATTGATAACTTGATCCCTGAAGTCATTCTTGATATTGACGCAAATTTCGTTAAATTGGTTGGATACAACGAGCTTCTTATGGTAATTGTGGGAGGAAAGGGTCATCTGATTATCTACGTTTTGGAGGAAAGCGTGCTCGTAAAGGTATTTGATCTGAAAATTAGCGATATCGAGCCCCACGACTTGGTTGCTGTTGACAATACAATATTTGTCAGTTCTAGAACAGGAGAGTACTTTACTTATTCAATCTCAGGATCTGCCCATGGCTTGTCAATAGAGAAGAGATCATCGTTTTCTTTATCAGACTCCCCCATCGATTTCCAAGTCGAGGGTAATGATATCCTTTTGATATCTAAAAACCTATGGAAACTGGAAAGTGGTGCAAGATACGCTGTGGCCATAGTTTTCCCTGAGCTCAGAGACAGGGTCATTTACTCCGCTGTTGCGTTGAACAACCACACTTACGCTGTCATTAGAGATGATGGATTTTCCATTTTCAACGTATCAAACTTCATTGGACCTGTAGTCAAGGGGGTCAAAATTGGTGTTGCGCCACGAAAGTTTAAATACATCCAGCATTTAAGAATATTCGCCATTATTTCTGAGAATGATCTAGTCTTTTCAAGCAGGTATTCAAAGTTGGAAGACCGGTCAATGAGTCGTAAGGTAAACATTCCATTATTTGATAATGAAAGTCCACTATGTATGACTCAGTGGACACTCCCCTTACAGGAGAAGAAGTTTATTAACTTCTTGGTTGGGTGCAGAAGCAGTAGTGGTGGTACTATAAAAGTGTTGAAATTACAGGTAGTACAAGAGAAATCTAAAGAGATCGTTGTTGTCCTTGAGTTATTTTCTATCAAGACCCCGGGCGTTGTCATGGCAATTGTTCAACTTGCAGATGGTGCTATAGTTTACTCTAGTGGGTCCGATTTGTTCATATGTTCCTATGATATTTCGGCGAAAAAGATGAGGGACTCTCTGCAAGTGCATACATTTAGGTCCTTGGTAGCATCAATTGATGTGAATGGAAGCGAGGTGCTTGTTGCCACAAAGGATAACTCTCTTTCAATTCTGCAGTACGATGGAAATCTTTTGCGCCTTTTATCAGAGGAGTATTCAGAACGCAAGACTACAAACAGTTTATTATTGAATGGTAACATTACAGTAATGGCAGACAGGATTCAGGGATGCGTCACTGCAGAATCTGGAAGTGTCTTGGGATTTCGAGACTTCCCCGGATTTGTTCCAAGACTCAAAGTATGCGATTTCTTTCCAACATGGTATAAACAGTCGACATTACAAAGGTTCATAGCATATGGCATGGGTGGTGAGATCCAGATGTACACATTGGTTGGAAAAGAGGTGATGGAGCATTTGCTGAAACATTATAATGTTACCGATGGCCCTTCTACAGATCTTGTCACAATGAAAGGTCTCTGGGAGGTTGAAGGAGGTCCATGGTATGACCACAGAGGAAAAAACGTCTTTTCCTGTGACATGTTCGATAAAGATGTGCCCGATGAAGTTTCCCAGTTCCTCAACTCTGTTTCCATTTAGCTGAACCAAGACACAAGAACGTTACAACTCTGTATGAAATGTCATGTCTCAGATATGTAGTCACTTTTTGTCCTGGTTACCGTACTGTTCTTTAATCTTATCAAGAAGGCTATTAATACGAGGGCCCATAAGTGGCTGGCCTGTTCGAGTCTTCTGAGACAGTTTCTCCTTTTTCTTCTCCCTTGCGTTTCGTTTCTGCTCTGCAATTCTAAGGTTCTCTTGCCTTTCTTTGTCTTTCTGTTCCCGAACAGCCTTCTTTCTGTCTTTAGCAAGCTTTTGACGTTCCTGGAAAGATAACTGTTTACTCTTCAGTTCTTTTTCTTGGTCTTTCTTCGAGTGTTTCTCTGGGAGGGACTCTCCAGAGTTTTCAAGCTCCTTCAGATACTTCTTTTTAAGCCTAGCTTTATGAACAAGTGCCTGTCTAATTTCTCGATCTGTTGTGTCAATGTTAGCATTCATCCTGAAGAACTCTTCTGATTGCGCTTTTTCTCTTACTTTTCGATTCCCTCCTATCAATATACGGGTTTTTGGATTGGTATCTCCCTTTATTCTCTTTAAAAGCCATAGTTAATCCTTGGATGTCCTTGAGAAACTGCTGCTACCGCTAACTTCACTACAAAGTCATGGATATTTGTGCGTAAGTGTAACCTCATCGCACGTCTGAAATTTTTATGGCACCGAGGGCTCCACATGATTTCCGAGGTGCCTGGGTTTTTTTTGCTAAACTGAAAAATTGGGCAATGGGACGACTTCACCTAAACAATGGGATATTAGTTTCTTGGAGGCTATCAGAATTACCAGGGTGACGGTGTTCTCCTTGGGGGAAAAGCTTATTTGCAACTGGATCTGATCATTACACACCTTCGTCTGTTGTTTTCGACCCCACATCATATTCAAAGCCCGAGGCCACCCAGAACCAGTCACATACATTGAAGAAGAACATAGCGAAGGATAGGGATAGCACATCTTTCGATGTCTCTTTATCTCCACGAGACAGCTGCCATAAATACCATTCGTCAAGAGATGCTACGATGGGCTTCTGACAGCTGTGGAGCTTCTCTTAGTAGGCACGCTCTACAGAGTTCAATATTACCGAAGGGAATTATAAACATCATAAGGCCTACATCCTACAGGCTACAGTTCAAACATCTTGCAGATCTGAGTAAACGATCCTCCTCCACACTCACCGATTCCCCGCCTATAGCAAGGCCTCGATCCGAGCACCCGTCACTTCTGAGTCCTCTTCGAGTTCTTCTCAACAAGCCTTCAAAATCTAAGCCCGACATCGAATCCATACAGCATCTTTTGACACATCCGATCGGCGGACATACTGTAACCACACAGGATAGACATGATGGACTTGTTTTCCTACTTCAGCTCGAGCAGTGTGAGCTTGTACGTGATATTCTTAAGGATGATATCACGTGTGTGGATGATCAAGCTGTTTTTGTTGCAGCGCTCGCCACACTGGGCGAGCACTCTGAGATCATAGCTTTCCTATCTCGCATACCTTTGAAAACACGACAAACCGTGCTTTCCAAGGCTGTTCATGATCTCACTGAAACAGTTGAACGTTCAAAGGTTGCTCTCGAACTTTGGCTGACGACATGTCTTATTTCTCACCCAACAATGAAGGTTGTCCATCAGAAGAACTCCAAACCATTTATGTCCTCACTCTTGACAATACTTAACAAGATGGAGAGCCCCACAAATGTCATACAATATGCGTTTGATCATCTTTCTTCTAATGAACATCGTGGCCACTTCCTTCAATCTCTTTCATATTCATACTATATGCTTTCACGGCCTGATTTCATCATCAAAGTATTGGAAGCTACTCCTTCCAGCATGTTATCCGGAAACATTCTTTCTAATGCTATTCAAGCCTACACATCGACAAAGTCGTATGAAGAGGCTCTGGATGTTTTTATTCAGAATAAGAAGTTCCAAAACCGAAAGATGCTCAAAGACCTGGTGGCTTCTGTGACTGCACAGAGATACCACGGCCGAGCATTCAGCGTGCTTTGTGACCAGGTCCGACAAGGAGTTATTGATCAAGACAAAATGATACGTATCTTGGGAACTTTTCTTCATGACGGACGTATTCACGCTTTTGACTCCATTCTCAATCTTTACATGAGCATAAGCAGCGCTACACGTTCATCTGCTTTTTACAACCTTATTATGGAAAGGGAGCTCTTAAATGACGATTCTGAGAAGTTCTTCGACAATTTGAAAAGTATTTATGATGATAAGAAGCATCCCACCCCACGTACATTCAGACTTCTTTTTGAGCAATTCGAGAAACAAGGCCAATTGGCTGATGCTATGAAGTTGGTAGAGGTGCTGATTCAACGCAATCAGCGTGTTGGAATCAGAGCGTTTACAAGTTTGGTAACCATATGTGGGAAATGCCAGAATATGCCACAACTAACTAATGTTCTTGCTATTATGAAGAAGCTTGGTGTCGAGCCCGATGATAAATTCAGAGCTGCTTTGATATCCACTTTATACAACTTCAAGCAGTTTGAACATCTTCAGAAACTCTTTGATCAAATTAAATCTCCATATAGGGATCCAAAACTTGTTACCATTTTGATGAAATCTTACATTATGCGGGGCAACTTTGCAAAGGCAAGAATTGCATATCAGAAGCTTTGCCGTCTCCAGCACTGCAATACACCGGGAATGTTTCTTGCTAGGCTGGAGTTCTTTACAATGCAGGGTCACTTTTACGATGCTCTTAATGTTGTGGAAGAAATGAACAAGAGAAAGATTCCCCTAGATTCAAGGCATTATGCTGCGCTCATGAAAGGTTATAACAAATACCATAAATTTGAACAAACAGTGCTTGTATTTGAAATGGCTTTAGAGTCTGACCGTGCTTTGAACTCTGTTGTTTATCGTGAATTGTTAGTATCACTTGTCAGAACTGGCGTTATTAATGACGGAAACTTTGACAAACCAACAGCTGCAGTGGATGAAATATTGAACAAGTACAGGAATGGCGAACTTCATCTCGATGGAAAGCTGAGATTTAAAGCAATTCAACCTCTTGTTAGAATTCTAACAAAGTTCTACAAACCTGATGAAGCTTTCCGAATTATGAATGAATATAGAGAAGTGAGCGAAGGTTTCGACGCCAACAGTAACGTGAACTTTATGAGGCAAGAAATGATGTTGTTTGCTTCTCAGAAAAAATGGAGGTCCTTTGAAGTTGTGTACACTTCATTCCAGGAGAGTATCAGAGAGTATTTGGATGACAATGGTGAGGCTCCATTAAAGATGAAAAAGATTTACAACTCAGTTATCGAAGTGATCTATCAATATTATAGAGAAAAGAAGGATATGAAGGGATTTATAGAATTGTTCCAAGATTTGATTTTTGTTCATCGTTTTACCTTTGATTCGAAAAGATTGAATGCTGTTTCCCGGAAGCTTTTAAAAAAACCAAACACTATCCATGACGGTTTGAAGCTGATTGAGTCGAAGCTAATTGGTGGCTATATTGCGAAAGAGCTTGTGAGGTCCGAAAGAGCGCAAATGAGACGTACCAATGGTATTGTGAAACCTCATATGTTCAAGGGAAGATTGTTGAAACCACATTTGACCCTTGGCTACATACATAAACTTGAGCTTAATTCCATCTTGTACAAACACATTCTAAACTCTGCCAGAAAGACCAAGAAACCGGTGGCAGATATCATTGAGCACTACTCAAAGTTGTACCCAAAAACGATGAAGAACTTAGTTGAGTTGAAGAAAAGATTTAAGAGAAGGGAAAAGGCATTGGATATCAAAGAAGATGTCTTGAAGTGAATCCTGAATATGGGTTATCATGAAGGGATGATACGAATTGCATTATTTGTTTTTTGTTTTATTTTGTTCTTTTACGGTTCATTCTACTATAAGCAGCATGTACATACCTATAACCGCTACATACATATAATTAATGACAGAATACGATCTTAAATATGTGTAGATATACTCAATGCTGCTTCTGCTTCTGCTTCTGCTGCTTCTTTTTGACTTTATCTTGTCTCTTTTGCATCTTTGCTTCTCTAGCCTCCTCTTCCGTTGGAGGGTTAGGGAATACAACAACAGTTTCCCCGCTAGTAGAGCCGTAGACAAGAGGACCAACGTACGGTTGAATATTCCATTCTAGTTTCACAATAGCTTCTCTATTTCTGAAGGACTCCTCCACGTCCCACACAGAGTACTTTGAGCGTTCATTGGCCATTGTCAGGTTGGCTCTGTCCTTCGTTGTGATGATTTTGTCCCAGTACGTTACCTTGTTCGAAGAACCATCGGAATTACCGGGGTATTCTGCAGTGAGGTACACAAACACTTGTTTTGTATTCCAGTTAAATAGTGGAGTGAGGTCAGTAGAAAGGTCGAAAGTGAGCTTGTTGTTCTCCTTAGCACCGCCCTTTGCCGAGCCGAACTTTCTGCTGAATCTGATAGTTGCCAGACTAAAAAACAAAGTAAATATGTTAGCACAATTTAAGCTGAATAAAGAGATGGAACCACTTGGATTCTTAATGTACTTACGGCTCTACCTGTGTGATGGCACTTGGCAGTGACCATACACCCTCAGAGGACAACTGTGCCCATGACGCAACGGCTACAAAGACGGAAATGAACCCGATCAATGTCAGTGAAAAGTTGATAACCTGTTGTCCTCTTTGAACAATGGAAAACATCTTTCGTAACAGGAATGTGGATCAGGCAATTACGTGATATTCTCTCGGTGCCCTCAATGAAGCGTACGTGTTTGTCAGTTCAGTGAGCAAAGATTAGAGGTGTCCGGGTGTGATAAACATCCCTACACCACATTGCTTTCCGGTAAAGATTGAGCACCCAGCTAGAGGCTTTTAAGACTTTAAAACACGCTCGAAAGAGTCGCTGTTTAATCAGGATAAGGCTAGAGGTCATTATAGTTAGTGTATTAATCTCATTTTTTTCGCCCTTTGTTTTTAATTAACGCGTAGGATGAACAGAGCTCTCTTAGCGGATATATGAACTGGTGGAGGGCCGTACCGCAAGTCCCATTTTGAACTACGATATCACTACTACTGTATCAAGCGCCGGGTTATATATCAAGGCTGTTGGTAAACACGTATATCTTGGTGCTGGAGAAATGACTGCCATCATGTCACTACGGTGGTGTGACTTCATGGTTCTCATTCATAGAGGTCAATCCTTTTGTCGCTCACCCTCTGACCGTTTTTCTGCTCTGCTCGAAGCCATTGCGCCACTATTAGTGTTTAGAAGATAATACAAAACGTCCTTTTTATATTATTCACTTATTATAGTCCTTTGCTTCGCGTCAGTTAAGAGCATTACAATCCGGCTATTCTAAAGCTACAATTCTAAAGCCTGTTAGAAAGACCTGCAGCTATAAGCAGTCAAAACACCGAGTAGAATCATATAGGCATGGATTATAAATTGAACTAAAAAGCAAGAATGTCGTGAATTATAACAATAAGCGATTTAGTGGGGTATGGATATCAGATTAGGGGAGTATAGCACTCTTAAGTGGCGTAGTTTAGCGGACATGCTAGCTGTACACGGCCAGAGTTGACACACTACAAGCCGTGGAGCCACGCCAATGGTACTGCTAGCAGTCACAAGCGTATGTGAAAAAAGTTGGTTCCAGAAGAACACAGCTGGAGGGTATATATTAGAAACATTGAGACCATTCAAGTTGATTGGATATGAATATGAGAATTGATGACTTCATAGGTATGGGATGGGAAATTGTACCTCGGTCGTAGGCGGTATCCTGACGCTTTCGTAGCGAGGGAAGAGCACTAGATCTCACTTGTATTGGACTGTGTATGACTACGTGACCGAGATTTCGACCTTGTTGATCCCGTAGTAGAGCTATTGCGACGTCGTTGCGAGTGTTTACGCTTGGTTTTAGGCTTGCTCTCGCCATTTCGGGATGCAGCAGTCGCGTCGAGATGGTATGTGCCGTTTATAAGGTCCTGCCTTGTGATGATCTTAATGTTTTTTGTCTGTAGCTGTTGCTTATCGCATTGTGTTGCTATTGAGGCCCTCGTATCTCTGAAGGAGCTCATGTGAGCCGACGAATTCTGCTTAGATGTATAATTTTGATTTGTGTTTTTTGGTACGGATGAGGATGAGTTCGAAGACCCTGAAAACAAGCTCCTTAAGCTCTGTGCAATGGGAGGGATGATGCACTTGACAAGCCCGGATGATGAGCCCCATACCTTGCGTAGAGTGCTTGGAGAGGACACAGAGGATGATACCATGTTGGTTTCCGGGTTTTCGGACTCTGTCATGGATTGCACCACTGGCGCAGTGGAGTGTGTAGCTTGTTTGTCAGGCTATTGATGTGCCAGTAGAGCAAGAACGGAGGTGACGCACAGGGTGGAGAATACAAGTAGCACACAAGCCAGCCGGAGAGTGTTAAGTGGGCAGCGAGACACCTCAATTAGAGCTGAAGGAAGATCTCTAGGGCTTTGATGATTGCAATTAGAGAAAGCGGATTGGATATCTGACTGGTGGGTGAGCGGTTAGCGCTTCGCAGGTGGCGGTGAGGCACAGAAAGGACGGAGAGGAGGCAAAAGTAGGAAGAAGGCTTCGGAGAAGACTTGCAAGAATACTAACAAGACTAAGAACACCAAGACTTCAAGTACTTACAAGATGGGCTTACAACACGCCAAAGAGCAGCCTTTCCGTTGTCTCCTAGTTACAACACAGCAACGGAAGTTCCCCCAGAGGCGCAACGATGTGCCTTTGTACTCTTGCAGAGAGTGGCGCATCGGGCTCACACGCAGAGCCCGTCGCATGCGCACAGGCAAAACAGAGGAGTCTCCTGCCTAGAAAGCGGCGGGGCCCTTGGCAGTGGCGTCGACCACGGACGGGCCAGTGGCTCCATGTTGCGGCAATGGAGCAGGCAGTGGTAGTAAGCTCATATGGGAGCATGCTAATGTGGCATATGGTGCTACTTCCATAGTCTTATGACCATATTTTCTCTTGTTCTATTGTCCCTACTCGACTCCCCTATGTCTTCTCCCAGCATAAACGAGAGGGTTCGATGCGGTCTGCGTGCAGCGACCTGGAACTGGTGTAAACGAGGTCTGCAGCCGTAGGGAAGTGTTTTGAGGGTGCCGAAAATAGTACAGGAGAGGGACCCAACGGCCAATGGAAGTAGTGGAGGGGCAAGTAGCTACCACAATACCCAGGACGCTAGATAAATGATAAAGGATGCAATAAGACACAATAGAACACACAAGAACACACTAGAACACACTAGAACACGCTAGGACACGCTAGGACACGCTAGGACACTTGCTCAGACGTCTATACACTGCTGAAGCACTACTAGCCATCCGTCAACACCTCCAAACTGACATTGACACACCACTGAAACAGCCCCGAGGTGAAACGGGCCCTCAAACAGTCTCCCAAACACACACCCAAATAGTCATTAAACGGTTTGCCAAACACTCTAACCCGCTCCGGAGCCGTGCCCCGTACTCCAACCGTGGTAGATAGCCGCTGGAACGGGAGATGCGAAATAATAAGGCGTGCAGATGGGATCAGTGGAAACTCCTAAAAATACAAATACTAGAAAAATACTATAAGCATACAATAAAATACAATTATACAATGGCAAGATACTTCAGAATGACACGGAACGGAACGGGATTAATAGGCTAGAGAGGCCGAATGGGACCAGAAGAGTGTGGAGAAGAGGATATGACAAAAAATTGGATAATGGAGAATGGTAGAAAACACTGTAGACAGAAATCACAAGAACCAGAGAGTTCACTTTTGAGGAATGCAATTGAAGAATGTCAATCGTGAACACAATTTGAAATACCTGTAAAGACTATCAGTGAACTTCACAAAGACGAACGTAATACGATCACCATAGCACACACTGTCATGAGACAATATCGACCGTAATAATGAGGTAACAAGGAACGCCATAATGAGAGTCTCCATAATAAGATATTCAGGATAACTATGACAATGCCTATAGTAAGGATATTGATGTTCACACCACTAAATCGCATGCCAAAATGCCCTACAGTATATGGTCCCGGTACGACCGTTCTCCCTCCGCCCCCTAATTGTGCACTAATAGCGTCACGATGGACTCATAGCTCTGTCGTAGTCCTCCCGCCGTAGTATCCCAGCCGTTCCTGCCCCCACCACCGAGAATTGGCACGCCCCACCGTAAAGGCCGCCGCCTCCCGCCGTCTATTTCCGTGGCGTATTCCATATGGTGTGTGTCTAGCTTAAACAAGTTTCACCATATTTAGCCTAAAAACCCCCGTATGGATCTGCAATGTACAAGTGCGGTACACATCTCTTCGCCAATGGAGTGATGCTGCAAACCAACGTGTTCCTTATGGTTATCGATGGCCGTCGCTAGATAACACATAGCCGTTGTCCGCTCTATCAGGTACTCTGCTGCGTCTGCATATTCTATAAATACACTCCCGCGATATCCTATTTATAGGTCAATGCAAGATCTATTTCTCGTTGACGATTATACCGATCAGGACTGTTTACATACTTGTATATGCTTGACGCAGTTCAGAGTTCACAGGTACATCTGTGTTTATGTGTATGTTATGTTTATGGTGTGTTTATGCTTATGGTTTGTAAATGTGGTGTTTTCGTCTTGGTGATACTATTTGTCGCTATCTTTAGATCATCTTTATCTTATGGTTACACAATCACGATGTCTAGATCGTCACTAAGGATTTAACACATCGCCTTCTACAAGAGAGAACGCTGTTGCCGCAGCACACACAAAAAGCACTGTAAGTTTGTTCATGTCTGTTGCTGTCTAAATATATGTAGGTCACCGAAGTCTAGCTTCCTTAAACTCGCTGAAGACCTTGCAGACCTCCCACCATCTGCACGAGGTGTCGTTCTAGAGTGAATTGGACTTGGTATGGCATATTTGATCTGCGAGTAGTGGCTTTTCAGAGCCTCAATTCGTTTCCTCTTAATCCGCTCGCTGCCAGGAATGCTTCCTTTTGTGTACGTGAGTCCATTGGTGTAACTATCCCTGATCGGCTTCTGCGGCGTCTGCACTCCGACAAACGGGGAGGCTGTTCTCGTCTGGCCTCTATTCTTCGTTGGCGAGTTGTCGTCCTCTTCTCCTTCATAGTCTTTGAATTCCTCTTCCCTCTTCGGACTGAAGAGTAGAAGATCATTCAGGTAATCCATCGTATCATGGATGTCATTAATCGGTTCAAAATCACCCGCATCTGAAGGGATCTTTTTTGATGCGGAGTCCAATGCCTTGCCCTGCCATAACAACAAAATGGCTCTCACGTGTGCCCTGTTCCATCGAGATTGAAAACGCTCAACTGCCTCGTTATCTCGACGTGCTTTTAGTAAGCCAAGACTCCAAACATTCAAGTACTTCAACACTGCCTTGAAATCCGCATCCTCCTTGTATTCCATTAGCTTACCCTCAATCTCATGTGTAAACCTGTACGCCAGTTGCAATTTCGTAAATCCTGACGAAAGCAAATTGAGGTCATTTACTGCATTTGCTTGGATGTTCATTTGATTAATCATGTGCCATTTCGATGCCCATCTTGTAAAGACAGGGCGCATGAAGATCTCTTTCAAAAACACATCTCTAAATACCTCTTCTTGTGCTATTAGATTTGTGTTCAGACCGCTCCATAATTTAAATACAGCACGAGTCCGGTGCTTACGTTCTATCCTTTGAAAGTTGGTTATCCTTTTCACAAGCTCAGCTTCCCTGATGCGGTCATGTCTTTCAATCCACTTGTTAAAGTACCTTCTGGTTGAAAACGATGAAGATTCCCTCGTACGGAAATGATCAGCATCTCGGGAAAGTTGTGAAATTGAACTTCTCTTCCTAATCCATTTTTGAAGTGTCCCAAAAATAAAATGATTGTCAGCTTTCATTATATCAGTTTTCGTTCTCTCAAGGACAGTCTTCCAGTTCTTCATATAGATCACCTTGGTATAGGACTTAAATGCCGAGTGGCCCAATTCTATCGAATTTTGGATTCTCATAATCTTCACAATCCATTTCTCCATTGTCCTCCCGATTATGGAAAACTCCATATCTCTATACCTTAATGACAAAGAATGTCTCCTCTTCCATAGATCGAATATTGTGAATTTGAGAAGTCTTTCATGCTCCTTAAGGCGAAGCTTGAGCTTCCATTTAAGAAGAACAACCCCTTGTTTTTTCCGCTGATAATTACCAACAAAGAACGTAGCCTTTTGATCCATGGAAAATTTCTTCTTAAACTGATCAATTACAAATTTCTTAATGAAAATCTTCCGACGATCACGAACTTGATGTTCCACCACCTTGTACTTCAATTCGTCTCTCCACATCATAACATATTTCTTCTTGATATGTGCAGTGCAAATAGATTCCAAATATTTTTCTCTTGTATCTATGTTGCTATAATTCTTCCTCCAGTTGGAAAAGAAGAAGCCACCATGGAGTGCAAGTTCAATATCTTGGGCATCCGTCATCATTTGCTGACTTCTTTCGTATTTCAATTGCCAGTTTCTAAACACTGATCGCTCCATCAGCTTGGAAGATTCCTCCAAAGCCTTCAACCTCCAAGACTTCCATGCTCTTCTTATTAATTTGTCATTGAATACTGCTTTCGGCATCATATCAGACGCACACCTTCTGTTATTCCATTTCTTGAAAAACTTGGACTGTATTTGTAGATCAGCAACCTGGTTGAAATATTGGATTTCCTCGAGATTTGAAACCCAAATGTCCCAGAACCGCATAGTACCCTTAAACTTCTGAAATATTTCGGCGTTATCCTCGAAATCCTCGGTATAAACTCCGTACTTAAAGAGCCATTTCATCAAGAATTTCTTGCGAAGATAGATATTCCAAATCTTTTTCGACTTCTGAATCTCCGAGAACTTGCGGTGCTTAATAACCCAAAGCTTGAAAATCTGCGACTGCGACTCGTACTCCTTGAAATGGAGGAAGTTGGACAGCTTCATTGCTTCATTACATGGCGCATTAATAAACACGCTAATCACTTTCTCGAGCTTTGAGCGGTTTGATCCCAGACGGAGCTGGTTATATATGGTGATAATGAACCTATCATCAGAAGCATTGCGGTCATGATCACGGAGAATCTCGAGATAGTGTGCAAGAATGCTCTTAAAATGGATGTTACGCTTTGTCTTTGGGAGTTTGGAAAGGAGGTCATAGAACAGTTCAAAGTCAACTTCTGGGTGCATATCTCTCGGTGATGTTACAGGTCGTCTAGAAGGTTGCATTTCTGTATTCTTTGTTTGTAGGATTTCCAATGAGCTTCCGCTGACAGAGCGTCGTAGAGGAGTGATCGGGTTGTGGTTACCATCAAAGAACACAGTCGTTTCCGACACATCAACTGAAGGATCAGCATGTCCATCGAGGCCATCATTGATGGTGTCCTTCTGGCCATCCAAGTTATCAAAGTCGGCACTCAAGTAGCTCACGGTTGATTCCCACGGTGGCGGTAGAGTGCTCCTTGTAGGTGACTGTTGAACACGAAGCCTCGAGACACCATTGATTAAGTCCGCCGTTGTCTGCTCAGTCACTTGAGGCTTGTCAGGAGAACCACTCCGTAGGGAGTTTCTCCGGTCCATTAACAGCCAACAACAGAGAGCTTCAAGTATAGCCGCCCGCTCAACTCTTCTGCGTTCTTTGTTCTAAACCTTTTGTTTACCCTTCGGGCTGCGTTGAAGGCGCGTCTTCTCTTCATGACATCTTTTTTTTTTCTTTTTTGTTTTTTGGCGTACGCATCGTGATGCCGGCGTGCTCCGAGCCAGAGATCTGCTATCAAAGAGATCGAATATCACCGAAAAATTGGGCGCATTGGTTGCTGCTTTATAAGAAACACCCATCTGCGGTTTCCATATTTATCACATAGACATCTTTCGAAGGCAGTCCAATCAAATCCACTTAAAATGAACCTCCGTCTTCAACAGCACATTGAATTGCTTGTCATCAACCCGAACTCCTCCACATCTGTCACCGATAACTTGGAGCGGATCCTTCCAGTTCCCCCACAATCGAGGCTCACTTTCTACACAGGCCCTTCCGACGCACCTCCGGAGATCGATGGGCCTGAAACGTCCAAATTGTCATGTGAGACGTGTTTGAGAGATATCAAGGAAAAGCAGCTTGCTACGAAGTATGATGGGTACCTCGTTTGCTGTTACTCCGACCATCCGCTCATATATGAGCTGCGGAAACTTACTGAGAAACCAGTGTTGGGCATTTTCCAGGCCAGTGTCACATATGCAATGACACGCTCTCCTGAGAAGTTCGGCATTCTTACTTCTACCAAATCGTGGGAGCCTATTCTCGATGAAGCTGTCAAGGCGTTCTACGGAGGGGTTGATATCCCGCTCTTTACTGGTACTGTTGCGTCTGATGTTAATGTTCTTGGTCTCGGAAATCCAGAGAACTTCAAGAAGCTTGTTAAGAAAACTCATCAGATCGTTGACACCGGGGCAAAGACAATTCTTTTAGGGTGTGCAGGTCTTTCAGGTATGGAAGGCCGACTCATGAAGGAGTTTCCGAGTACCAAAACAGTTGATAGCGTCAAACTTGGTGTTGAGCTACTGTACTCTTTGGTTAGAATGGAGTCGTGAAGTAGAGCTTTAAATAGTAGAATTTCTTCTTTATTGATAAATAATTTAACGTTTTAACCTTTCAGTTTGTAGTTTTCATCTTTTTGTCTTGGTGTTGAGCCACTTCGCCTTCTTGGGCTCCTACGCTCTCATTATCCGCGGACCGTTTCAATTGCCCATTTTCCAATTCAGAGTCTTCAGTAGAACTCCCATTAGCCGGTGATTCTTTGCCATTGACATGAGAGACCTCTTGTTCGGATTCATCGTGATTTTTCTCATTATTGTCGGAAGTCGCATCTTGCGATGATAGCTTCTCCACTTCATCATCTTCAATAACAACAATCTCAGGGCCATTTTTACCTGAAGTGGTTTCCTGGTCGTCTTCGGAAACCTCGTTATTGGACCCTCCAGCACCTTCTTCAGATCCAGCTTTCTTGGTCTTATTAAAGAACGAATCAATAGTGTTCTTTTTTTCCTTCAATCTCTCAGTTAAGTACTTAGCGTCGTTCAAAGTTTTCCCCACGTCCTTGGACACCTCATAACACTCCAGGCTTTCTTCCACATCTATAAGTTCTTTAAAGCATTCACCAGCAATATCATCAACCCACTCTCCTGGGCCTATCCAGTGTTTCCAAGCTTCACTTCCAGGCTTCAAGACGGCTGGCATACGAGGATGCAGACATTTCATACCTTCAGTTGCTGGGAGTGTCACAACTGTAAACGTGCCCAGTGTTTTAGACTCAATCTCCAATTCCACCATGGACATCATAGCAGCAAGAAACATCAGCTTACCATCTTTCCGTTTAATGTAGTATGGAGTCTTCTCACCCTTCCTGGACTTGGAAAAAGGTCTGTATTGCCACTCATAGTACCCTTCGATAGGAATGACACATCTGCTGTTCTTACCTCTAACGGGAGTCCAGACTTTAAACCCAGCAAGAACCGACTCCATTCTAGCATTGAATGTCTTAAACTGTTCTGAAGTTATTCTTTCCTTTGCCCAAGATGGGACAAGTCCCCAAGACATCCACTGGAGAGTCGCCTGGCCGGGGTTGTCGGTGTTCTGGTGGTCCAAGGAAAGAACAGGCGCATTCATACTAGGTCTAATGTTGAAACTATGGTCCTGTGGCTGGCCATCCTTTATATGCACATCTCCAAGATCCAACTGTTCTTTCAATGCCTCTTGGAGCGCAACAGCGTCCTATGGAGTATGTGTTAGCCTCTCTAAGCCTGCATCACTGGGGTGTGCATAATATGGCTGAACGGCTACTTACAAGCGACATCGCAAATCGGCCACACATCCTTCAATTTGAGGTTCCAGTTCAATTGTGATACGATAAGCCCTTCTCTATTGATAGGCTTTATAAATCTTCTTTCCATAGAAACAAATTATAAACACAGAGTGTCCTCAACTTTATTAGGCCAAGTCTTTGGAGAGATTTGGTCCTGCGGCCTGCAACAATGCTGTCATTTGCCGCCGTGTCAACAAGCAAAAACACACAAATTGGGAACTTCAAACGCACTCTGCGTTAACGGGAGATGGCACAACACCCATGGCTGGCTTTTTAAAAGGAAGCTTAGTTATTATTTGTACTCCATATTCCGTTTTTTTTGTGTTTTCCATCTGAGATATGTTAAGGCTCACACGCTCAGTGCGAAGTCTCACACAAGTTGCAACTCCAAGACGGCAACTGGCGGCTATTCCCAAGGGGGTACCATTGCCATTGGTCTGGGGCCGATTCCTTGCATCCCGATACCCCCGGCAACAATCTGTCCACCCAATCTATCTCCCGCGTCGAAACTGGACTAAGATTCTTCTGATGGTGTTTGGTGGGTTTGGTACAGTTTCGGGTGTGCTTTGGTGGTGGTACTGGCCCCACCATACGTTCTCTTCGGATGTCGCCAAGATCCTGCGAAAGGGCCTATGGGCAGAGTCTGACCGTGGCGGATATGACTACACCAAAGCCCTCAAGTACTACATCCAAGCAGTAGCCCAGGCTCGTAAGGAGAAGCTCGATCCTCTAAGTGATGAGTTCACGGGAATCCAGTTGAAAGTGGGCGAGATGTATGAGCGACTGTCGATGAACCAGGACGCACTGATGGTGTACTCTGAGATATCCGCTGCATATCTTAATGCATTGACAAGGCCAGGAGAGGTCCCAACTAAGCTCAGACCGAAACTTATTCAAAAGGATCTCAGGGTCGTCATAAAGAGCGTGGAGCTCAACTCTCAGGATGCCCAGATGTGTAAGATGCTTCTGTTAACGCATCTGCTCGTTGCCCAGGAGGAAGTGGCAAAGAGGAGTGCAACGGCTGCAAGGCTCATCAGCAGAGACCATCCTCGCCAGGGTATTGCCGAACCGGAACCAACAGCTTCAGAACACATTCCGGAGGGCAAAGACCCTGAGCTCCTGACTGCGAATGCTATCAAGCGTGACGCTTCTGGAAAGGACGGAGTCGTCGTTATCGAGCATAACCGTGAAGCATGGGAACCTTTTGCTGATGAGCTTTTTAATGCGCGTGATATATATGTTGCCATCTGTCTTGCAACCGGAGATATTGCCTCTGCGGCACGCGCAAAGACTGCCACCACTGAATGGATGCTGAATGCTGACCGCCACCCCGGTGAAATTCTCATGTCTCAGACCAACCTGGGGTCCATCATGTACCTGAATGCGGAGGCATTTGAGGATAAGCTAGTTCGGGCAAAGAAACAAGGAGATGTGTCTGAGATCGAGACTGAGTATAACGAGAGTGCAAAGCAGCAGTCTCTGAAATTGGCGGTGAAGTGCTATGAGTCTGTGCTAGACTTCTCCAAGAAACTCCCCGCCAACCTGCGTCGTGATGAAAGACTTGAGGAGTCGATCGCTCTCTCAACATATGGTCTCGGTGTCGTCAAGCTTCATAATGGTGAGCTTGAACCCGCAAGAAACCTTTTGAGGGAATCCAGATTGAGAGCAAAAGGCGCCGGTTTCAATGACCTTGTTGTCCAAGCAGAAGAGGAGCTACAGAAAGTACAAAAAGCCCTTGATGAGCGCGACATCATTAAACAGAACTCGACCTCTGAAGAAGAAGAAGCGCAGAAGATCAAAGAGCTGCTAGGTAAAGCAGAGGAAAGAGATCATATTGACTTCACCGTTCAGATGGGTAAGAGGGCTGAGTAGGAAGGGGGAGAGAAAAAATATATTAGAAGGAGTAGTGGTATTATCAGAACGATCCTATACATAGCTGCATATTTATTATTCTGAGTCATCAAAGTATACACGGAAATAGCTTTACTATTTTGCTTTTTTACTGAGTGTTCTTTAAGCTCATAGAATGCTTGAAAGGCCGGCTCCGCCATTGGCTGCAAATCTGCCACTGAATTCGCGGGTCAGCAACTCGAGGATAGGTGATAATCTATTATTCGGCTAGACTGTTCCGCAAATATTTACAATATCAATACTATTGCCTGTGCTCAGTGGCTCCTTTTGCCCTGATATATCATGCTGCGAGCGGTTCTCTGCCCTTCACGAGCCCTTCTGCGGCAGTTTTCCACCACAAGGACACTTCTCCAGCACCATCTTGAAACGGCCAAGTCGTCGGCTGCTAAAGTTTCACATACACTATCCTTCTCTAATGTCGATCCTGTTGACTATACTAACGAGACCATCCGTAAAGCGTTTGACGATGATGTTTACTGGTCAAACTTCCACAAACTCTCGGGGTCGTCTAATCCCTGGGCGATTTTGGGTCTTGAATCAAAGGAAACTGGTCTCTTCCGCAATCCTTACCTCACTAGTCCAAGTGGGCTTAGAAAGTTCAGCAGGGACTCGCTACAAAAGGCTCAACTGATTGTGAATGACCTTGTGAAGCCACAGGATGACGGGGGACTAAAGAAGTATATTGCTACACTCGACAGACTTAGTGATATTTTGTGTCGTGTGATAGATCTCGCCGAATTCATCAGGGTCGCGCATCCTTCGAAGAGTTTCATCACTGCAGCTCAGGAGTGCCACGAAGAGATGTTTGAGTTCATGAATGTGTTGAACACAAACGTCTCGTTGTATGAGAACTTGAATACGGCTTTAAGTGAGAAGCGGATTAGGGATCAGTTGACAGAAGAGGAGGTCCAGGTGGGCCAGATTCTTCTAGCAGACTTTATTAAGTCAGGTATCACGATGGATGACGAGACTCGCAATGACTTTATCGCATTATCACAGCGTATTGCACTTATGGGCCAAAAATTTGCAAGCAAAGTTGGAGAGCCTGGTTCTGAGTATATCCTTATCCCTGTTGAAGACATGAAGGGCATGGACAGACATCTTCTTTCACAACTGTCGATGGATATGACGATGAATAACTACAAAGTCCCATCCCAGGGGTATCTTGCATATGCAGTTTTGAGATCTTCTCCAAATGAAAGTGTTCGTAAGAAAATATGGATTGGACTTCATTCAACTTCACAGGAACAAGTTGCTGTACTGGAGGATATGCTTCGTCATCGTGGTATCTTAGCACATGTACTTGGTAAGGAATCTTTCGCTGCGTATCAGTTAGATGAAAAAATGGCCAAAACACCTGAACACGTCTTAGATTTCCTCACCAAGCTCGGCCAGGAGACCAAGAAGCATGCTGTTGCCGAGTTGAGATCACTTGCCGAGTTGAAACAGCGTCAGCTTGGTCAGCAAGGTCGTATGCTTAGTGATGAAGAAGTTGCTGAATTCTTAAAACCATGGGACAGAGACTACTTCTCTACAGTATATGCCTCATCTCAGCGCTCTTCTAATCAAGAACAGCTTTCATCATACTTCTCTATCGGTTCAGTTATGCAAGGCTTATCTAACTTGTTCTCTAAGATTTATGGAATACAGCTTGTTCCTACCCGTATGATACCAGGAGAATCGTGGTCATCGGATGTCCGTCGTCTTGATGTTGTTTCTGAGTCAGAAGGAGTTATTGGTGTTGTCTATTGTGATCTTTTCCAGCGCAGAGGCAAGACTCCTAATCCTGCCCATTTCACTGTATGTTGCTCTCGGAAGATATACGCTGATGAGGCACCTGAAGACCTTGAGTTGGTTCAAACCGGTCTCTCCCCATTGACAAACGAAAAGTTCCAACTTCCTGTAATATCGCTCGTCTGCAACTTTGACCGTCATAGAGGAAACAGCAAATGTCTGTTAACCTTGAGCGAAGTGGAAACCATTTTCCATGAAATGGGGCATGCAATGCATTCGATGTTGGGACGCACGGCATTGCACAACACGAGTGGTACACGATGCGCAACCGACTTTGTTGAATTACCGTCCATTCTTATGGAGCACTTTGCCAAGGATCCACGTGTGATCCAGACCTTCGCACGGCACTACCTTACTGATGAGCCTATTCCGTTGTCGTTGTTGACGAAATTCAAGGAGGAGAGTCAGTTCCTCACTCACTCAGAATCATACTCACAAATCAAGATGGCGTTGTTAGACCAACTACTACATAGTGATGTTGTGCTGAACGAGAATTTTGATTCGACAACACTGTATCATGGCTTAGAGTCGAGGCTTCATGTGTTTGCTGATACTGAATCGAACTGGCAGGGTAAATTTGGGCATTTGTTTGGGTATGGTGCGTCGTACTATTCGTATTTACTTGACCGTGCGATTGCTACCAAGGTCTGGGACCATCTGTTCTCCGAGAATCCTATGAGCAGAGCGAATGGAGAGAGGTTCCGAAACAGCGTATTGAAATGGGGTGGGTCGAGAGATGCATGGTTGTGTATTTCGGAAGTTCTTGACCTTCCAGAGATTGCAAAGGGAGATGCGAATGCCATGAAGGTAATAGGAGAAACCAATTTAACTAATTGAGATAGAGGTTATTTATTATGCATAGAATCGTTACTTATTATGCACCTAATATAAATGGGACATGTATACATGCCGTATATGTAAACTCTGAATAGCGTCGTCTGTGGATGACAAGTAGATTTGCTTTTTGCCCTTTAAGATAGCGGGGGATATTATTTGCTATGAACATTATTGTAAATGTGAATGTGGGTGTTCTTATCTATGCACGCTGTTTTATATTTCATTTTGGAACGGGGTAATACACCTAAAAGGGTCATAGAGTATACACAATGTATGCTCCACAGCCTTATACACGCTGTAGGGAGGTGATATCAGCAATAGTCAAACTGTATACCCTTTGTAAGCGACGTTGGTTCTATGCAGTGTAGACACGCCATATCCAATATACGCGAGCACCCCATGCGACGTGAATAAGCACATTGCATACCGTTTCCATAGGCCATATACCCAAGGACCATGGACATCGCATACGTCATACACCAGAGACAGCAGACGCCAAACATTCATACATCCACGCACTGTTCGCTATATGCCTTATACGCCATACACAGATGTACACCAGAAAGATCGTAAACATCATAAGTATCATAAAAAGAAACTCACCTTACTCGCAAAGACACTATAGACAACATAGGCATTAAAGGCATCATTCAAAGATGCACGCTATAAGCATAGATAGCATAACCATCATAAACGCCTACATGGCAAAGAAATCGTATAGATCATACATCACCCGCATAATAAGCACCACAGATATCAGATATCACACAATGACAAACATCGCCAGACACCCAGCCACCATAGGCATGCCATATGCACTATCAACGTTCCACACGAAGTGTCTTATCGGTGTTTAGCCGCATTGGGTTAAAGTGGTTGCTTCGATCGGCGTGCACTGGCAGGAAGATTTTTCTTTGTGGGGGAACGAGCGTCGGCTCCGGTGGGGTGTCAGGCGGCCAAAGCCAAGCGGCCAAGAAGCCAGGGAGGAGACCCCTACCCAGTAACCAAGGAAGCAACCAACCGTTAATGGAGCGGCTTATCCGAACAAATAGCCAAGGATACTATCCTCGCCATGTTCTTGCCACCGGTCTTCCGGGATACTACACGTACAACATGCTTGGCCGTTGGTTGTATACTGTTGCTGCTACTCTTCCGAGCTGATCAATGAGATCGCGTGCCTCCGTGTGCGGTTGGTCTGCGGAAGGCCTGCGGAAGGCAGCCGGCAGCCGGCAGCGGGCAGCAATAGGCAGTAGGCGGTAGGCGGTAGGCAGTAAGCATCGTTCGCTTACGAAAAGCCCCTGGGCCTAGGCTGCGGGCAGGGGGGCGCCTGCCAAAGGGGCACAGGTCTACTGCCCATGAGGTTGAGGCCCCCACAGAACCACTCCAGGGGGACGACCCACCCACTACTACAATCACAATCCACAGTGCTACACAATCCACAGTGAATCCATCCACCACATCTCTACCACATCTACACAGCCTCCTAGACAATCAGGCAGCCAGGCAGCCGGGCAGTAACAGGCCCCTCCCACGCTGCCCGCACACAGTCACACCGACACACACCGTCACCACTGGCCGGCCTCATGACGCCCAGCAGACACCTAGCAGACGCCTACAGTACTCACACAGAACACCCAAAAGACGCCCAGAAGAACTTCTGCATGACACCCAGTGGAGTTTTCGGACCCTGACAATGCCGAGCCGCCATCTCCGGAGCGGTCTTTCACCCCTGTTGCTGCCGAAGAATTACTAAGAGCCGGTGGGCCCAGTCACCGGGTTTCGGTGGGTTGGTGGCAGTGCTTTGGGAACACAAACAGTGCTACTAATCCCCAGTAACCATAGTTCGTAGTGTGAGTGTTATTTTGATGCGGGTGGCGAGTGGAGCAAGGATCACGGGGGATAGCGGAGAACGGCGAAGCAAGGGCATGGACGATGGAGGTTGGAGGTTGGAGCAGGAAGCATGGAGCAGGATGCATGGAGCAGGAAGCAGGAAGCATGGCAGCAGGGAAAGGGCAGCAGGGAAAGGGCATGGATGAGCGCTATTGGAGCAGGGGAAGCAAGTCTCCGCACATCCCAGCAGTGTGCCTGTGGATGTTAGTGGGAGAGTAATGTTCTGGCTGTCTTATCAGCTCTTTAGCTGCAGAACTTCCTAACAGCTACGTAGGCTACGCCTGAGAATAGTGTGTATTCTGTCTTAAAAAAAGGATCGGCCGGGGAAGGAAGGAGTGTCTGCTGTAGCACAAGAAGTACACGAAGAACACGAAGTACAGGAAGTACAGGAAGTACAGGAAGTACAGGAAGAGTCATCCGCATAGCCTTGGATAGCTCTTGCCATTACTAACATGCCTCATCAGTAACATGAAGGTAATACGAGAGCACTTTGAAGGAAGCATGGGTAACTTGGAAACTACGAGCAAGCCAGTAACAACAACTTCTAATAATACTAAATAGCAAGCAATTACAAATGAATAACAAATAATTTAACAATCTGCGTGGATAAAAAAAATTAATTAAGTAACAATGGCCGGTCCGGGCGCTTCCGCAAAAGAAAAGAGTTGGTTTGATTTGTGATCCGGTACGCCCACGCCCGATAAGACTCCACAGGCACGTCACTCACTTCCCGGGGACGAGGCGATGAGGGCTATAAAAGGAGCACAGGATCCCCCCTTTGGAGAAGAAAAGCGGCGAGTGGAGATGGGTGGTGGAGCCAGTAACACTGACTGAAGCAACAGCTACTGCTGCGACTTCTCACTGTGTGTTAATCTGTCTTCCACCCAAAGCACCGTTTTGCTGATCACAGAGATCAGTGATCACTCCAGTTACCGCTGCCTCATACATCTGCTTGCAAAGCGTTGAAGGAAGTGTACATACAAGCACCATCTGCAATGCAGCCCTGTCTGAGAGTCAACACCACCCCAGTGGAGCTCACTACCACTGAGGGTTATAACGAGTTCCTAAAGAGCCCGCTTTACGCCGACTCCACCACTGTGTTCCCAGAAAACTCGGATGCCGGGTACGTATTGGATGGCAAAAACAAGGTTGTGGCGACGGTGGCACTGAACGTTAGATCGTCGCTTGAGAATACCGTCCCAAGCTATGGCACTCACTCTGTGGGCTCGCCGGAAGCGGACAAGTCTCTCTTGAAGTTCTAGAGCGAGAGATTAGATTTACCATTTTGGTGGTGCCCTCTTTCTCTTTCTCTCACACGATGGTTGTCGATCGTTCATTCGCTTCCAATGCCCACTATTTCCTCCTATTTTGCTATTTCCTATTCATCTGTCTATTGCTGTTTCTGTACTCATGCTCTTGATGTCCCCTGTTGCCTCTGTTTATATCTATCATTTTTTTATCATGTCTACGATCACTGTCTCGCATTCGTTATCTGTTTTACTATGGGATCTTTTTTTATTTCCACATTTGGTGTTTTCTGTTCCGGGTACTTTTGATCTGCTAAATCAGGTGTATGCATCGTTTATTCTTTCTGTACTCACACGTTCTATTATGGTTGTTGTGGATGGCCTTTATGCGTTTTTGTTGTTTTAACCTTGCAGCTGTTTCCCGAGCTATTATGGAGGCGTTCTTGTTTCCACCTGGCAAATCATGCTAGGCTCTTAGCCAGGATATCGGCAGATGTCTCATTTGGACTTGATTCCCTTTGGCGTTGGCCTTTTGGTTTTTCCCTCCGAGCATTTTAAGGCTATTCTTCTTCACTCGGGCTTGTGAGACCCACGCACAATTCTTTCCAACCGATGGTTTTATCCGTCGACGCCTTTCGTAAGCTGGCTGCGACTTCGTGGCTGCTATATCGAAGGCTTTCTAATACTTTTTCATATAGATTCTTAAAACACTCGCTCTTCAAAACATCAAAAACGTCGTAGAACAGTAGAGTCCTTTTGCCCATACCTTATTCTTTTATTCATTCTTCGGCATTGCTATTGGGCGAACTTTTGCCATGTTTCAACCCTGTTACATCACCCGACTTCAATTATTATTCAGAAAGAATGGATGTTGGTAGATGAGGTTGGCTGTTGGCTGTTGATGATTCTTCATTGTTAATGCGCCTCGCCGTTATGCGTGCCAGATCTAGAAAACGGCATTTACCCGTAAATAGCGTGCAATCGCTCCGGATAATTAATTGTTCAAAAGAGGGAGTATTAACGGCTTGTAAGGTCAGAACACCGATACACAATGACAAAATCATTAAATAAGTACTTACAGTGAGACAAACACAAGTGTTAAAGTAACGCTCAGTAAAGGAGTCTGAGACAGGTGAAGCGGTTGTCGGGCATGAACAGCAAACCCGAGTACCTCCGAGGTGGAAACCGGTCCTCGACGAAGCGTTCCACCCTTCCGCACGAAGCATGCATTTATATAGGCACTCCCATCGACAGTTAACACGGAATCACGCTTCTTTGTACCCATTCACCAAGTATTATCTTCCGTGTGATCGCAATATTTGGCCTTCTTGACTTCTACTTGTGGGCCTGCTCCTTGATTTCCCCTTTGACTAGTGCTTGCTGAGGACGTGTTGTGCCTATCTCCAAGTTGCTATCTTCCTTGCTAAGCTCTACTTCTGGATCTACGCTTCTTGACTCCGACTTCTTCACTTCCACCTCTTAACTTCGCCTTCAAGATTTAGGCTATGGCATCCACACAGTCCTCTCCTCTTGAACACACTCCACTGTCAGAGATCCCTATCCGTGTTGATAAGCTACGTTCCGCTTTCCATACCCGCAAATTTGACAGTGTGGAGGTACGCATCAACGCACTGCGCAACCTCTACTTTGGGCTTCAAGACAATGAAGATCTCATCATCAAAGCAATCCAAAAAGACTTAAATAAGCCCTTTGCTGAGATTAAGCTGATGGAATTGGCACCAGTGTATGCGGACCTCCTTTACATCATTTCGCACTTGCAAGACTGGACCAAAGGCAAGAAACCGGACGGCATCCCGTTGTTGTACAAATTCAGCAGTACCAGAATCGAGTATAACCCCCTTGGTACTGTGTTAATCATTGGCGCGTTTAATTTCCCACTCTTGTTGAGTATTCAGCCCCTCCTTGGTGCCATTGCAGCTGGTAACACTGTTGTCCTCAAACCATCGGAACAAACTCCAAATGTCGCTACAGTCCTCACTGATATTCTGATGGAGTCATTGGATAACGAATTGATCCAGTGTATCAATGGTGGCGTGGAGGAAACAACTGTACTGTTGGACCAAAAGTTCGATAAGGTTCTCTACACAGGGTCTGGATCTGTTGGAAAGATCATCGCAAAGAAGTGCGCTGAGACTTTGACACCAGCTATTTTGGAGCTCGGCGGAAAGAGCCCTACATTTGTGACCAGTAAGTGTAAGAACTTGGATTTGGCTGCCAAGAGAATTGTCTTCGCCAAGTTTTCCAACGCTGGCCAAATATGCGTTACAGTTGACTACTGCTTGGTTGAACAGGAAGTGTACGACGAGTTCGTTAAGCTTGTTTTGAAGTGGACTCAGAAACTGTATGGAGAGGTTACTCCTGAGACTTACTCGAAAATTGTTAACGAGAGAAATACTGAGAGACTTGCAAGTATTATTAAGGATTCTAAAGGTGAAATCGCCTTTGGCGGAGAGGTGGATGTTGCTGAAAGATTTGTACAACCAACAGTTCTCAAGGATGTCAACTTCTCCGATTCGACTATGAAGGGTGAGTTATTTGGACCGTTGCTTCCAATTATTCCATATTCAGATCTCAACAGTGCTATTGACGAAGTTATTTCGTGCCATGATACTCCACTGGCTCTTTACGCTTTCTCGAACGATAAACGTGAGATTAATCTAATTAAAACTCGTATCAGATCAGGCGCCTTCCTTGTGAACGACATCCTCATCCATGTTGGAATGGCACAGTTACCGTTTGGTGGTATTGGTACTTCAGGGTATGGTAACTACCATGGATATAAGTCATTTTTGGCTTTCAGTCACGAGCGTGCTACTCTTAACCAACCTTTCTGGATTGAAGCATTGTTTCAAGCAAAATATCCTCCTACATCTAAATTTGATCTCAAGATAGCACTAACAGCAATGGTTCCACCTGCTTGGTTTGGGAGAACTGGAAAGGTGAGAAACTGGAATAAAATCTTTAGAAACACTGCAATTGCCATGTTTCTAGCCATCGGTCTACACATGGGCTTCAACAGCAAAAAGGATGACAAATTCTTCAGCTTTTCTATTTGAAAGAAGAAAACGCACTAGTGATACAAATAAGATACTTACTACTATCTAACAAATTATGATATTCTTTTATTGAGTATTTTAGTCATTGTCATCATGAAGCAATTCATTAGTATTAGAACCACACACCATCGTGATCCTATTATATATCATCAGATTCAGTCTTCTTCTCATTAATAAGACTATTCAAGATATCGAGTTGGCTTTTTAGCTTCTCCTTCCCGGCCCATGTGGCTTTCCGGTTTATGTTAATAGGTAGCATAGTGATCCCATTCGAGTCTGTCTTCCCAACTCGATCGTCTAGAGTCTTAATTTCCTTTTTCAGATGTGCGGAGGCGAACTCAAGGTCTGTGTAGAAGTTCTCAATGTCCACTTGGAAGTCCTTCTGGATCGACTCCACTTTATCTGAGTTGGAAGCATTGTTCTTTAAGTTTGTAAGATTCGTAAGTGCAGAAGAAGAGTGATTCAATATCGCCACTAATTTCTAGAATTTAACCATGTTAGTTATTCACTAAAGAATGTTAAGAGTCCATGGCTCACTCACTGCGTCGATATCATGTAGCGCTTCCAGTCGCTCCTGTACAAATGGATCCTGGTAATCGCCGTTACAGATCTTGCCATTTCTACTTTCATTGGTATTCTCACCAATATTTGTACTGGTCATGATGCCTAAAGCCTTCTGTTATGTGTTCTTAACACCGGTACACCTCCGATTCTATCTGTTCCCTTAATGTATATTCAGTCGAGCTGCTTGAACACTCTTGCCAAGGGCAGCACAACCATTCGCTTATGTCATCGTATGTCATTTTCCATCGTGCAAATATTATACACCCGAACACCGTTATTTTTCAGAGTTTTGCGTTTTTGCACTCGCAAAAAACGCGCTTTGAATTGGTGTCCAGGTGTTCCTTTTTTGGCCAGATTCGCAGTCACAGAACACCTTGCGGGATGAAAAGTTCGAAGGTCTCATACATCGCCTTCAGTAATACTGGTACCTAACATTTTTCTGCGGCTCCTACCGTTTTCCGACCGTCTCCGACTGCTCGGCCGCGCACACTACGCATGTGGAAAGAAAAGTTCACTATGAAGAGTTCTCATCAACCTCATAGTACGACCAGATCTCCATCTTTTAGTACAACAAAATGTCTGGTAAGGAAGTTTTGGTTTTGAGAGGCTCCCTCGAGGGTCACAACGGTTGGGTCACTGCTTTGGCCACCACCCCAGCTAAGCCAGACCTTCTTTTGTCTGCCTCCCGTGATAAGACTTTGATCACCTGGAAGTTGACTAGAGACGACCAGGCTTACGGTGTTCCACAGAAGTCCCTCAAGGGTCACTCCCACATTGTCCAGGATGCGGTTATTTCCGCCGACGGTATGTTCGCTCTTTCCGCTTCTTGGGATAAGACCTTGAGATTGTGGAACTTGGAGACTGGTGAGACCTCTAAGAGATTTGTTGGTCACGATGGTGATGTTTTGTCCGTTTCTATCGCTCAGAACTCTAGACAGATTGTTTCTGCTTCCAGAGACAAGACTGTTAAGGTCTGGAACACCATTGGTAACTGTATGAAGACTTTGACCGGTCACACCGACTGGGTCTCCTGTGTCAGATTCTCTCCAGACAACACCCCAACCGTCATCTCCGCTGGTTGGGACAAGTTGGTCAAGGTATGTTCTTTTATTTTTTTTCTCCATGTTACGCGCATTGGTCGAATTGGTTGGGTTCTTTTGATATGATGCTATCATATTTGCTACTTCGGACGTTGCTTGCCAGCTTCGAATGAGACATACCTAATCACCAAGATCTCTGATCATTACCGAATACTATTCAATTCGATTGACCGCGTTATATTTTTTGAAATCCATGTTACTAACAATAACAATAGTCCTGGGACTTGTCTACCTACAACTTGACTGGTGACTACATTGGTCACGACGGTTACGTTTCCACCATCACCATCTCCCCAGATGGAACTTTGGTTGCTTCTGCCGGTAAGGACGGTCAGATCATCTTGTGGGACTTGAACCAGCAGAAGGTTCTTTACACCCTTCCAGGTGGTGACGAGGTCCACGCTTTGGCTTTCTCTCCAAACAGATACTGGTTGACTGCTGCTACCGCTTCCTCCATCAAGGTTTTCAACTTGCAGGAGCGTGAGTTGGTTGACGAGCTCAAGCCAGAGTTCGCCACATCCGGTAAGGCTAGAGACCCAGAGGCCATCTCCCTTGCTTGGTCCGCTGACGGTCAGAACTTGTTCGCTGGTTACACTGACTCTGTCATCCGTGTCTGGCAGGTTATGACCTCTTCCTAAATCGTTTCATTTCAACAACAGTCATGATATTGTTTAGTTGGTGGTTTTAAAAATTGTACATTGGTTAATGAATTATACTGGAACTGCGTAGAAGGACATTTTTATATGCCAATTTGAATTATAGGATGGATCATGAAAGGCCTTGCAGTAATATCTTTTGATATACCAGCTACGGTTTCTGTGCATGTTGATGGTGGCATACTTCATAGGCTTTACGTTCTTTGCAAATCCTCAGAGTAATAATTGCAAAGGTTCCACAAGCCCACTTTATAGATTACCATAAAAAGACCAGTTCATGCAAATTCGTTTAATGCTGTCGAAGCATACTATTCCAGACTAAATGTTGAAATTATCCACCTTTCAAAGGCAGATAAGGGGTTGTAAAACTTTCAAGAATACTACAATATTTAGACCATGCAACAAAGAGGGCGCACCCACGCAGAACTAAGTCAAATTCAGCAAATTTGGAGAGCGGAACAGGTTGAATCTAACGCACGCACTTTTCTTTTTGAAGTTGTGAGGGCAACAAGAAATAGGCTTGCGTAAATGAGGCTCATTTTTCTGGGATGGAATGCCCATGCCCACATGTGTCGGCTTCGGACTGCGCAGACAACTTTTATTTTCTAAAAAGAAACGAACGAACGAGGGCATAACATGAACAATAACTAAAGGTAAAAATCATAAGTGAGAGAATGAGGGATATCTAAAAAGAATCCATGTGTACAACTTTTTTCAGAATCAATGCAAATGGAAGATGAAAATGGTGAGGATGATCATTCGGTGAAGATACCCCAGTACTTTTCAACACCGTATGAGCCAGCATCCTTCCATAAATCATTGTATGTAGTGAAGAGGATCACCTGGTCTGCAACTTCGTTTCCGATGCTCTCAAGGGCAGCAATCTGGTTCTCCTTGGAAGGAACAGCTTTACCGTAAGTGCTACCCTGTGTAGGCCAGCCGGTCTCAGTGATGAGAACAGTCTTACCTCCACAGACACTTCCAATGTTGGAAATCTGAGTCTTCAAGAAATCACCAGACTCGTCAGCAGTGACACCACCATCCCAGAATGGATGGGAGTTGACGGCAACGTAGTCAGAGTAGTCACACAGCTCTGGGTTGTTCTGGACAGCAACAAGGGTGTCGACAGATACAACATAACCAGAGTACCCAGCAGCCGTAAGAAGAGATCTACCGGTGTCGATAGCAGTCTTGATCTCGGCCGGGGTGTTGGAACCAGCATTGACAAGCTCATTACCAATGGAGACGGTGTAGACGTCATCCCAAGAGCCACCGTCGCTGACAGCAGCTTCAATTATGGACACGGAGGCGGCGATCTTGTCCAAGTAGTAGATACCCAAGAACAATTTCTGGGCGGAAGCCTTAGCAGAGAACAAAATGGAAACACAGTCACAGTCAGTGTCATAAACACGGATCAACTCAAACTGACCGAGCTTTTCGATGTCGGACTTAATAGTAGCAGCATCCTTACAAGAGCCGGAGTCGGTGTAAGGAGAGTAAGTAATACCCTTACCGGAAGCGTATGAGACTCCACCAGTGGAAGTAGAAGAGTAAGAGGAAGCAGAAGCGGAGCGAGTGGAGGATTGAGCACTAGACTTGGAAGAGGTGGAAGAAGCAGAAGCAGAGGACTGAGGAGACAAAGTTGTCACGGAAGAAGCCAAAGAGATAGCAGGGGTTGGAAGAACAACAACCGAGGAAGAAGTTGAAGACTCTGAAGTGCCATCAACAACGTTGACGGTTACGAGCTGGGTAACGTAAACGGTGACGGCATCACGTTTCTCGTGGTCATGGTGGCCGTGGAGTGGGTGAGCAACAGCCAAAGACAAAAGGAGCGGAAGAGAAAACTTCATAGCTGTAATACGAGGGTGTTGGGGGTATCAAAAGATAAAGGAGGGACTTGATGTGATAGTTGGAGTAGTGTGTGTTACACAAGTAAGGAATGACTGGACCAACGGACACAAATCTCAAAACTACAACTCCACCTCGCTATCGTCTATGGGAAAGTAGGCTATGCAACGATATTTATACATTTTCCAAAACACTGTTATCTGCGACAACAAGTGTCCCCTGTGTACAAAAGCCTAGACGTCGCCTAGCCAGAAGGAGTGTAGATGCTGCATGTTGTGGTGTCACGCGTGTAAGAGGACGCGCCTCCGACGCGCACGCGTCGAGGCGCGTTTCTGCCAGATGATTGTTTCAAGAGCGACCCAGAAAATCCAGTCCACGTTTCCTTTAAGGAGTCGAGCACCAGATCGTGAATTCCATTAGGTATATGGGCTTTATTTCCTCGAAGAATGGGATTGTTAGCGACATCTGTGAGTTTGTGGATCTGGTTGTTGAGTTGTTTCTGTGTGCGCATGGCCGTCCGTAGGCACTCGGTAGAGATGCGGATCCGTATTTAGGCTGTTGCTCCATTCCCCTTCAGAAGGGGCGTCCTTACTAAGCTGCCAGGGCTTATACTACACACCCCAGTGATTCAGCCTTAGCAGCAACAGTGTCTAAGGAGACCAAAGGGGTAAGGCGTAGAAGAGGGCGTATGGGAAAATGGGTTGGGAAAAGGTATGGTGGTTCTTGGGTGGATGCCATAATGAGAGCTTTTGCGGAGGTTTGATTGTGAGGAAATGCCCAGACCGAACGGGACGGGCATGGGTAGTCATTCTGTATAGGGAGTTCTATGATTTAGTAGACGTCTGGGGAAAGGCGTGGGCCAAGGATTATCCTGGATATTGCGTGCTTCCGGTTCCTGCCAGTATTGCGAGGATACGGCGTTGGATATTATATTTCTGCACACGACCCGTGCGACGTGTGCTTATGTTCTGTGTCTACTATAACTACTATGTCTGTTATGTTTACTACAGTTACTACATTTACTACATTTACTACATTTACTACATTTACTACATTTACTACATTTACTACATTTACTACATTTACTACATTTACTACATTTACTATATCTACTACGTTTGCTATGGTTACTGTGTCATATTTCGTCTCTCCATTATCTTCTGCGTCCGCAGTGTTGGTGAATGATCTGGACCAGATCATCTCCCCCTCTGCACCGCCATTACGGAGACCATCCAACATCCATCATCCTATATCCAAGAGTCTAGTACTAACGGTCACAGATACACGACCAGGTGTGATCCCCTGGTCGCCATGTCGAAGCCTGCCTGTCCACCTGTCCACCTGTGGCCAATTCCACGCACTTCCATCTTCGCACTCCCATGTTGCGCGTGCTCTAATTTACCATAATTTTCTCCATTAAAGCCTTTTAAGGCCACCTCAGAGGCTTTTGTGGAAAGAAAAGAATTTCTAGGCTTACCCGCTAAAGCGTGCGCTGCCCGATCTACGGTTGCCATAGAAAGGACGCGCTAGTACTCCTTCACGCCTTCAAAGGCGCGTCCATTGCCTAGGCCTGGGGCCCATTAACCAGGAAAGGCGATGGAAAAAAAAAGAACACATTAGAATAGGACTGAAACGCAAGAACACAAAGATGGTGTTCTCTGTGTGATCTGGGTGATGTTTACTAGCGTTGGAAGTAGCATTGGTAGTGCCTAGGTGTGGCCTTTGTGGTAATATTAGTAGTGATCTTAACACCCTCTAGATAGCGGACTTCCGGGGCTTGTCCATGCAGTCGCACTCTGAGTGGCTCGTTCTACGAGGCTCTACACGCTTTGGGATCGCATGGAGTTAGCAGGTTATGATGGATCAATCGTGGACAGCCACGGATTGGAGTCTCATACTAATCCCATACTATCCTATCTCTTATCCGTTATCCATATTCCGTATTCCACCACTGATACCAATCTCTTCGGAAACAACAATTTCATCTCTACAAGTGTCGCAACGTCTTTGTGGTACGAACCATGCTGCAATCCATCTAGTTCTTGATCTGGCCCGTACTGATAGTTCATCTAGCAGAAACCTGTCGGAACACATGTTTGTATATTTCCTTCTTGGGTAGGATGAGGTGTATCACTTATCCTTCTTGCCTCTAGACTACCGTTGGGATAGCTTCTACGTCATAGGCTGATTCATCGGGCATCCTTATGTGTATCTACGCTCTATACACTGGTAATATGGAATCGTGGTGATGTGAAATTATCGAAATGCGGTAATATGGATATGTGCAACATAAAAATTTGTGGAAAAGTGGACAGGTGGACAGGTGGACATGTGCTCTGGTGGAAATGTGATTAAGTACATTTAGCGTAGTGGCTGTAAGAGAGCAACTGTAGTGGATCAGATAGATCGTTCTGGAACACGAATGACCACCTAATCATGTTGAAAAGCCTTGAGCATATTACTAGTCTTGGTACGTTTAATAAAATATCGTAATGGAACTGTTCAACCGACGACTCATTAGCCTACTAAGTCTCATCCTAAGACCTCGTGTGATCAGTACCGATAGTAATATACCGCCGTACTAACGTACCACAATACCGTCTCAAGCTCAGTATGAGGATTCTCTACAAGGAGACTGACTTCATTTCATCAAAGATGTTTTCGTTTTTTTTTTTTTAATAATACAAAGAACAAAACCATAGTCCCTCAATTATCTTCATCTGCACGCTCCTAGCCAGAATGTTTTCCCTTCTTCCAGGCCAAGTATTTTGCACTGTGGCCTATTCCAATAATACCACCAAACCCATAGCCTTCACCTCCCTTGACAACTTCATTCATGTTGTCCTCACCTTGGAAAATCTTGTCTTCTATACCAAACCCATTAGCCAAACGGTTACAAACCTTGACACCGGGAGATCTGAACCAAATCACTGGACCTTCCTCCGAAACGTCTAGACTTGCAAGTCTGCGTTTGTTGTTCGAGACATCCATCTTCAAAACACCAGCTGTGGCAGTCTGAACAGTGATAGGAATAGTAAAAGATGACGCCCCTGAGTGTGGCATGTAGTTTGGAGTTGCGTGATATATGTTCGTTGTAGGCATCTGAGCAGTGGAAATGTTGCGGGTGTAGTTGGCCAAGGACTGTTGCTGTGGTTGTGGGATAGTAGCACCTTCACCTGGAGCAGGATCATTAGGACGAATAATATACTTCGGACACATGCGAGAAGTCGAATACTGTCCCAAATCATCTGTTTCATCAATTTCTCGGAGATATACTGCACCATGAAGTGGTGGCGCATTTGGAGCACCAATAGTAGGTTCTGGTATTGGCATATTTGTCGTAGCACTGGGTGGTAGAAGATGCTTCAACGGGGACTCGAACTTCTTAAAGACACGCATCGAAGGAAGAGGGTTAATTGGATCTTCAACATCACGGACCTCATCAGGTAGACAAGCTCTCCAGGTTCTGATCTTATTAAAATTCTTATCGTTGTCATTGTATCTATACTCACAAATAAACAACGGACCTTCGTAAGAAACTGCAGGATCTCCTCTTTGATAACGAGTAAAGTATGCAACATAACACTTACCTATGATTTCGTCCGCCAAATGATCACGATACTGGCCAGACTTGAAAACTTCATTCTCATAGAACAATCTGTCCACTCTATGGACGGTTTGTTCAGGGCGCAAGTACCAACAAACATTAATCCAACGTTGACCATCCTGTGTCTGCCAAATTCTAAAAAGCTGTGCAACTATCGGTTTTTGAGGGTCGTTTGGATTGTTGATTAAGATCCAGTCACCAATCTTGAAAAGTTTCCCGTGAAGCTCAAGCTGCTCCAATGGAATCTTCAAATCATCGCTGGAGATGAAGTCTGTATCAGGTCTTTTCAGTTCCATATCTAGGTACTTATTGAAAAAGCTCTCGAGTAAGAGTGTGTTTCTAAATACCAGGCTCGTATCATCATTATAGAGCTTGGCATTATCAATCATAAGCTTCATGTCGAACACAAAGCTCTCCACATCTTTGTACTTCCTCTGTTTGATCTTCTTTCTGATCTCATCAAGAGAAATTGGTTGGCGAATCGTCTTGTAGTAGTCTGGGTAGTCTCTCGTATCTGGCAATCTGTCAAACATGACAGTTAAAGAATCGCCGGTTTCGTCCTTTTCTTTTCTCAGCGACCTCAATACACTCTTGATTCTCTGTTCAAATGGCTTGTCAATCACAGGAGGTCTACCTCTCTTAAAACTCTGTTCTCTAGGTGTGTGAGATCTTTTTTTCGAGTTCATTGCACTGTGTTCATCTTCGGAATTGTACCCGTCATCATCGTCTTCCCTGGTTGGTGTGGCTCTAAGGGATTGCAGAGGTGTGTGTTGCTGTTGAGGTGCGGGACTAAAGCTTTGTGTTGGAGCAGGCGACCTGTCGTACGCAACAAGAGTACCAGCGACGCCATCAGAAATAGGAGCCAGGTCTGGGTATCCTACATCAAACCCACTCTTCTTAAGCTTGGGTATCACTGTGTCATTGACGAACTTGTCGAGAGTTTCGGCAAACCGGTAAACAAACGAGCCTTTCTCGTTGTAAGTCTTTGCGTTCCAGACAATCTGGGCAAGATCCTTGATGAACTCATTTGGTGAGGTGTAGTGGCCTATACGTTTTTTAATGGAGTTCAGTGATGTAGGCGCCTTGATGAAGTCGTAGTAGTCTGGGTAGATCTTCTTATCTGGAACAACGTTGAAAATTTCGTAGATGAGCTCCCCTGAGTCCGTGTCCGTCAGTGTGAACACCTGGTCGTAGAACGGACGTATCTTCTTTGAAATTCCACTATTATCCTTCGACATTGCTGGTGTAACTGTTTGCAAGCCTTTTCCCGGTGGCGGCTAGCTACTCGTTGAGTTCTAAGGTCTACGCGTTGTTTACGGCCGCCGTGGTATACAGCCTATGAGAATTCGAAATCCCCGAGCGCGCCCGCATATTCTTCGGTCGCGAAGATGTGGCCCTTGCAAGACTGTGGTTTTGGAGCACTGGCTCACCCTTACAATATATATGACCTGACCTATAAGGTGGATAATAGGAAAAGAATGTGATTCTACAAGGCAGTTAGTGCCACTGTTAATGGGTTATGGAGAAGTTTCATTTCTGTTCTTTCGTATCGTATAACGAAGAAGCGATCAAGTGTGCGAGTGTAATATACCTGAGTGTGCCGTTTCGAAGTTTCTAGCCTAGGGAAAGCCATTGTTAAGACAGTTCTGTGAAGGGATATCGATAATATTATGGTTAATTTTTGCTAAAAATACAATTTCAAACTAAGAGGTGTTTTAAGGGATATTTTTGAGTATCTATCAGGTGACATCAGAACATCTGTACTAATTCACATATCTATATCCTGGGCATTTTTTGCTTATCTGTTAGCCTCCTATGTTGGAATATTTCAACAAGGACAAACATAATGAAAGTGTCTTTCACTTTCCAAGAATTTATTACTTCAGATGAAGTTCTCTTGAGATCATTCTTTAAAACTTTAAAAAAGATTAAAAAAATAGAGTTGAGGAACTCGGACGAACAGACGTTTTCTAATTTGTCAAATGCTGCAAAGATAAGCTAATGGTTCTCAAGATATAATCAGAGCCTATCTAGTCTTTGCAACAAATAACGCTCCTGTACCATAGAGAAACCTCATTACCTTTTGAGAACTTCAATTATTTGGTAAGATTTAATCATTATTGTTGTTACCTCCTGTATGTCTGAATGATCACATTGTTTCTTTTTTTTAGTAATCTCTACTGTGGGTACAAAATGAAACTGCTGGGGAGGCCTTAAAAAGACTGTATCTTAAAGCACAACGCGGTCATTTCATTTTGAGAGATATCACATTAATGTTAAAATTGAGACATAAACAGCTCTAAACGCCACCTATTCTCAAACATGCCTGATCTAGCCTTCTCAATGCTGACGGAGAGTTCGGGAGATAAGAAGAAGTACCCCCGAGTAATAATAATTCCTGGTACTATCCAGCAGGTTCCTTTTTTACACCCTTTTTTCTTTGCCAGTTACCGCTTCTCTATCCTACTTTTGAGCTTGATTTATATTGCACAAAGCAATGTCAGAAGACGTAGTGTTTGATCCAAAGGAGTTGTCTCGTGTTGCTCAAGTAAACACGGACTCTTCAAATATCATCCAGCAAAGTCTCGAAGAAAAGTTCTATGAATCAAATGCAGGAGATGGCACAACTACTTTTGAACAACATCTTGTTGGAATTCCACTATATCTGTGCTTCGCCTCTCTTTTCATCTCTCTATTCCTCATTGGTCTTGATTCAACCATTGTTTCTACTCTTCTTGCTACGATTGGTTCAAAATTCAACGGGTTAACCCAGATTGGATGGGTGATAAGCGGCTATATGATTACTATGGCAGTGTTTGCACAAACATGGGGTAAGCTTTCAATCATCTTTGGAAGAAAGTATTCTATATTGCTTTCTATATTGTTGTTTGAGATTGGCTCATTAATCTGTGCTCTTTCCCAAAATATGAGTACAATGATTGGTGGAAGAGTTCTTGCTGGTGTTGGAGGCGGTGGTATTCAAACCCTTGTATTTATCGTGGGAACCGAAATACTTCCAATCTCAAAAAGACCATTAGCATTTGCATTCTTTGGAGTGTGTTTTGCAACTTCTTCTGTCATAGGACCAATTGTAGGTGGTGTTCTTGCTGAACGTACTAACTGGAGATGGGCATTCTACATTAACTTACCAGTTGGTGGAACCGCATTTGTTATGTTGGCGCTATTATTCCATCCTCCCTTTCCAAGGTTTAGTTGGAAAGAAAAATTTGCCCAAATTGACTATCTTGGCGTTTTTTTACTTACTGCTGGCTCTGTTCTCCTCCTCCTTGCTATCACATTTGGGGGGAACAATTTTCTTGGAATTCTGGAGCAGTAATTTCATGCTTTGTGCTCGGCGGTGTTTTATTGATATTGTTCTGCATTTGGAATTTCAAGTATTCTAAACATCAAACCATCCCGGTCGACATTATTTCTGTTCCACAGATATATATTCCTGTTGTAACTGTGTTTATTTGCTATTACTGCCTGATGGGTCTTATTTTGTACGTTGCAGTATATTTTCAAGTTGTTCAAGGACTTGCTCCTCTCGCTACTGGTGTCCATTTTCTTCCAACGATCGTGTCCATGGTTCTATCAACTATTGCTACTGGAATCATCATGAAAATAACAAGATTCGTCAAACCCCTGGCTATTTTTTCTGCTTTTCTTGGGCCCATTGGATTTGGAGTTTTGTCCCTTCTGAAAGTACACTCTTCTAGTTCCGAAAAAATTGGATATCTGATATTGCCGGGTATATCCGGTGGGATTCTTATGCAGGTCTCTCTAATGTCTGCACAAATATGTGCCCCCAAAGTTCCAGGTTCAACAATCTTGACTACATCCCTAGTGAGTCTTTTCCGTTCCATTGGTGGTGCAGTTGGTGGTGATCTTGCCCAAGCCATCTACAATTCCTCTGTTAAGAATAAGCTCAGAAAAGCGTTTGCAGACAATTCTTTGCTATTTGCAGATGTTAGCTACTCAGAGGTGCTTTCAGCGTTAAAGAGTCCTGAAATGATAAAATCACTACCTTCTGACACCAAAGAGGTCGTCTTGAGCTCTATTATGGAAGCAATTCGTAACGTTTTCTACACGTCTAGCGCTTTATCCTGTGTTGCATTCATTCTCACATTATTCTTTTCGAATAAGAGGGTTCCAGCTACGACTGACTTACAAACTAAAGAGGAGCACGATCTTTTATCGAAGGATGGTGATATCTAAGCCCTGATAAAGAATTGAAAAAACAACAACTGCGAGAAATACTATAAGCAAAACTCAAGCCAGAAAGAGAAGGTATAATGTCGACTTAATAATCTAAAAATCTAACACTTCCAGTTATTTTGTCCAAGAATTTACCCTACTTCATAACATAATTGTTTTATTGTTGATACCATCTTTCACATGAGATCTCTGTTCTAGTGCTTCCCCAGTTATTGTTAACGCTGGAAATGAACATCCCCATTATGTCACATTCTTTGGCAAGGAATATAGAAATAAAACAAAAAAAATGAGGAAATAAGCACAAAAGCAAACTAGGAAGCACACTATATCTCTATCAAATAGGAGTTGGTATATGTTTCCATATAAGCAAGGGGGATGTACGAGTAGAAGTTGAGAAAAAGGTTATCTAATTTCAGTACAAATAGTGTGACGTTTCAGACTAAACATGGGAGCGCTGGTGTTTTGTCTATAATTTTTTTGCAGAGTCCGTATAACACATGGAACCGAATCAGAGATTAGTCCAGATCTTCAAGATATAGTAGTGAGAAACTAGCTATACCAAGAACTTAGTAGATGACAAACTTGGAATCAGCCAGTTTACTAAACATTTCCCTAAAGTCTACAGTCGCTATTTTCGTGTTTTCTTTGTGTTCACCAGGTTGAAACAATATAAAAGAGAAAGAGGTAGCCCAAAACAGGATATTTAAGAGTAGTCCTTAAGTGGAGCCTAATATTAGTCACTATTTGATTCCATGTCTTTTAAAACAATCACATTATTCTCTGATAATATTGGAATTTGCCCGTGATATATCTTCCTGATGGGGCGTGTTTATGTACACCGATAACGAGAGCCCCTTTATGGAAAGATCTCCGAACACTGATAAACAGAGCCCTCCGCTTTCTGTCAAAGCTTCGCTCATCAATGAGGCAATTCTTTCAAGACCAGAATCTGTGAAATTCTTTGTGGTAAAACCGAAATACCTTATTTACGTAAATGTCTGTTAGAGGAACTGCCGGTCCGTTGAGTCTAACGCTGGAAAACGGGACAAAGGTCCAGCTTTCCACTACTACAATTGGCGAGCTCAAAGACAAGGACTTTGACAAGATTCCGGTTTTGGACTTGAAAGATCTCTATTCAGGTGACCTGGACAGGAGAAAGTCTCTTGCTTCCGAGCTTAGGCATGTGGCTTCAACTGTCGGGTTTTTCTACATCAAGAACCACTTTATCTCGCAAAGCACTGTTGATGACTGTTTTGACGTTGCTAAGCGGTACTTTGCAATTCCCCTTGAGGAGAAGATGAAGCTGTGGACAGAGACGTTTCCTGATGGCGAATACCTCGGATACCACCCACTGGGAAAGTATAATAAAGCTGGGAACAAGTTTAACGATCTGTATGAAGCGTTCAATGTTAACTATGATCCCATATACGACCCAAGTGGGCCCCCAGAGGAAAAGGCGAAGGGAGTATACCCAAACAGTTGGCCTGAGCTCATCCCCGATATGGAGACTGTCTTGATGAGGTATCAATCCGAGTGCCTCAAGATGGGACGTAGCATAATGGGGCTTCTGGCTTTAAGCTTTGGACTTGCTGAGACTTATTTTGACGATGCTATTCAAGCACCTACAGGCGGCCTAAGAGTTATACATTATCCACGTCAGAACCACAGTGCAAGCGAGCAAAATGGAATTGGACCTCATACTGATTTCCAAGTTCTGACATTTGTGAACCCCGGGGAAGTGTCCGGTTTGCAGGTCATCAACAAAAAGGGACAATGGATTGACGTTCCACCGCTGCCTGGGTGTTTGATTGTTAATGTAGCTGACTGCCTTCAGAGAGTAACCAATGGGCTATTAGTTTCCACCGTTCACCGTGTTGTTAACAACAAGGAAGAAAAAGACCGCTATTCATTGCCTTACTTCATCGGTTTCGACAACGATTACCTGATGAAGCCGCTTCCAGGCGTTGTAACCGACGACCGTCCTCTACAGTACCCTGAACTTGTCACTTCCAGAGAGTACTGTGCGTGGAGATCTCGAATGGCTAAGTCAGGCAAGATGGAGAAACTAAGGGATGATTGAAAAGGGCTATGTGATCCCAAGTTGTCAGCAGGAAATCCAGTATCTAATAATTTCCCTCTTTGATAATATAAAGGTATTAAGTATGATGAGAAAAGGCTGAAATACGCTGGAATAAGCTATATTAGTAGTATAGTGGTAGAAGAGTCAATGTGGTACAGCCACGAACTCTTCATCACCCAGACACCACCACGAAATAGATGGCTCAGGATCGACAAGCATCGATCGGCCTTACTTCCACTACAATTCTCCACAGGACGTATTATCATTACTGAAGAGCCCTTGGATCAAGTATTACTGGTATATCTCGATGGTGAATCGGATCCCGCATGTGTGTTCCGCTACAAGACTGGCTCTGCGGCGTTTGGTTTCGACGTCTCCCTCGCATACGGTGGTGGGTATAGACTTAGGAACCACTAACTCTGCGGTCGCAGTGATTCGAGGCTCGACTCCTGAAATCATTACCAATGACGAAGGTGCACGTACAACTCCATCCGTCGTTGCCTTTGACAAAGAAGGTAGACGGTTTGTCGGTGCTTCAGCCAAACGACAAGCGGTTGTGAACACAGAGAACACGCTCTATGCTACCAAACGATTGATGGGGAGACGGTATGATGATCCAGAAACGCAGTACGATATCAGTCGTGTTGGATATAAGATTGTACGCTCAGAGAATGGCGATGCTTGGGTTGAGGTTAAAGGAAAGCAGTACTCTCCTGCGCAGATCGGTGGGTTTGTACTAGAGAAGATGAAGAAGATTGCAGAAGATGAACTTGGGGAGAACATTACTCGGGCTGTTGTAACAGTACCAGCCTACTTCAACGATGCTCAAAGGCAAGCCACAAAAAGTGCCGGCCGAATTGTTGGATTGGAGGTCCTTCGAGTTGTCAATGAACCTACGGCGGCGGCACTGGCGTATGGCCTAGACAGAGAACGAGAAGGTGTGGTAGCAGTGTTTGATCTTGGTGGTGGAACGTTTGACATTTCCATTCTTGATATTGAAGATGGGGTGTTTGAAGTACGCTCGACAAATGGTGATACACACCTTGGTGGTGAGGACTTCGATACTCTTCTAGTGAACTACATCGTAAAGCACTTCCACGAACAAACTGGGATTGATCTCGAAGGAGATAGGGAACGCGTTCAAAGGATCAGAGAAGCGGCAGAGCGTGCGAAGATCGAGCTCTCTCACGTTAAAGAAACAAATATCTCACTCCCATTCATCTATGACAAGCATCATATTTCACTCTCCATAACTGAGGAAGAACTAGATTCCATGTCTGCTCATCTTATTGAACGCACAATCGACCCAGTCAAGCGCGCATTGAAAGATGCTGATCTTGATGGCTCTGTTGATGAAGTAATTCTTGTTGGTGGTATGACCCGTATGCCGAAGATCAGAATTACTGTGGCTGGGTTGTTTGGGAAGGAGCCATCAACAGCGGTGAACCCTGACGAAGCAGTTGCCTTGGGAGCTGCTATCCAAGCTGGGGTATTATCTGGTGCAGTGAAGAATGTTCTGCTGCTGGATGTTACACCATTAACGCTTGGTATTGAGACTTATGGTGGGGTTTTTTCTCCTTTGATTGCAAGAAACACTGCAGTCCCTGTGAAAAGAACAGAGGTTTTCAGCACTGGTGTAGATAATCAGACGGGTGTGGAGATTAGAGTATTCCAAGGTGAAAGAGGACTTGTGAGGGATAACAAACTCATTGGTCATCTGCAGCTTTCTGGAATTCCACCAATGCCTAAGGGAGCTGCGCAGGTTGAAGTGTCGTTCGATATTGACGCTGATGGCATAATCAACGTAAGTGCGCGAGAAAAGGTGTCGGGTAAAGAGACGAGTATCACTGTTGTTCATGGAAGTACAGGTCTGAGTGAAGAAGAAATACAAAGAATGGTAGAAGAAGGCGAAAAGTTCAAAGATGACGATAATTTAAAGAAACAACTGGCACAAATGGCTACCAACTTGGAGCATGTTGTAAGAGATACAGAACGTGGTATCACTGCATTTGAGGAAAATATCAAGGGGGACCAAGAGTATGGGGTTATGGTTGGTGAGCTTAAGAACGCTAATTCTGTTATCAAAGAGGCTAGAGAAGATACAAACACAAAACTAACCGTTGCTGATCTGAGAAATACATCCCAGAATTTGCAAGAGCTGACCATGCGTGTTTTCCAACGCGTGGCTAAAAGCCAACAGGCCACTAAGAAGTCGAATTGACATATCAGAGAACAGAACTTGTACAAAGTATGATTAAATGACTATTCTAACCATACCAATAGATATTCATGACATTCATTAAAAACAATTAGATTAGGCTCACATCTTTCTCCACTTTCTTGGTAAGTACTGGCTTCCTATTATTGGTTCCAACGCTTCAGGGACTACCTCCGCAGCATCACCAACAAACCCCCAACCCCCTCTATTCTTTTCATTTTCTGTGTCATCCTTATCGGTGTTGAAAACAGCTATCTTTCCTTTCTTCTCCTTGACACGTTCGACGTAGCCCATTGCTGGCCAAACGGCACCACTTGTTCCAATGACCAGACATAGATCCACCTTATTTTCGGTGAGAAATGTATCTGCTGTGTCAATAACAGTCAAGGGAAGCGATTCACCAAACCAAACGACACCAGGGCGGAGCAATCCAGTACGACACGAAGGACAGTGAGGCAGGTCCTCTTCTGAAATTGATGAAACCGGCTTGAAATCTGGAGAAGAGTTCGTACTGGACGGTCGTGATTCACTAGATGGTGTTTCTTGAAATTCCTCTGTCTTGATCTTCTTCTTTGTGGGTTCTTCTGTGTGGGCCAACCTCCTTTTCTTAGACTTCACAAACTCATCTTCGCATCCCTCTAATGCCTTGCACAAAGGATGGTCCTTATTTCCCGCTTCAACATAATTACAAAAGAAATTTGTGCATTTCAACGTAAAAAGGCTTCCATGGAGCTCCAGGCATGTCTTGGGATCGTGTCCCGCTCTCATACTTAGCCCATCCACATTCTGCGTAAGCATTAGAAACTTCTTCCCGCTCTCTGTCATGCGGCGACCCAGCTCCGCAAGCGCAAAGTGGGCTTTATTGGGACGTGCTTTCAAGGCCTGGTATCTCCTTGAAGAGTAGAACTGCCATACAAGCCCCGGATCGATCTGGAAAGCGTCTGGAGTAGCCAAATCTATTGGTGAGTAGTTTCGCCAGAGGCCTCCACTGGCTCGGAAAGTGGGAAGCCCAGACGAAGCTGAGAGCCCAGCACCAACGACGGCGAGTATTGTCCTGGACTGGAGCAGATGTTTTCGAAAAGAATCCATGCCATTATCAGCAGGAGCCTTCATCGGCAAATTAGAGATCTTCTATGAAGGTTTGTCGTATCTCTCTTGGAGAAGAAATGAGGTGAGCTCTTTATCTACTGGTTCTTGAGCTTTTCACTTGCGCGAACGTAGGGTGGACCTGGGCCAATTGCTATCACGAATCTTATTAGAATTACTATTAATACTAAGTATTGCTGCCTATTGTTACTATTGTTACTTTATTTAATATCACTACTACACACACGAGGAATATTTATGAAAGAAAGACTTACCATACTAATTGGTAAATAAGAGCTATGCTTCAAATCTGAAGGAGGTTTTTCTGAAACTGCGTACCTAATGTGGTCTTGTACACCATTAAATCGGAGCGAAACGGATTACGCAAATAAAATATCATCGGGATATATATGCCCCACTACTGACTTTAGTATCATGGGATTCTAGTTGTCCCGCTGATTTGTTTATGATGGGGTGGAAAGTTAGTATCGATGACCAGAGCTCCCACGCGAAGAAACACCCAAACACCACAACTCTTAATGCCTCTACATTGAAATAAAGCAGATACTTCGTGCTCAGCCTAATAGAATAGAGTACTTTGATGAATTTATATGACTGGTGTTTATTATTTGCCACTAACAGCGCATAATAGGTTCTTCCTTAAACTATATTTTCTATTAATGTCGAGTTTGCACTTCGACCGTGTGTGCGAGTTCATGTAACTTAGAATTTCTCAAAACCTATTCTTAAATCCTTCGGAAATGAATAAGAAACTATCAATAAAGCAATTCCTGGTTTCCCGTTATTTCATTTCCTACAATATTCTCCTAATTCCACTCTCTCACCGAATGAAAATCTACTAGACAACCATGAGATCAACTCCGTGTTCCTATGCACACAATCTAACCCGAAAGAGTGTTTGACTTCCGAATCGGGTAAATTAATTGTCTTTGTTTTCGTTTTCGTGTTTTCGCGCGTCAAGGAGCGAAAAAACGCGGTCCACCAACTCTTTCAATACACGCGTCGTTGAGGTTCTCATACTTAACCAAACGCTTTCTACACAAAAAAAACGACGTTTTGGTAGTCATTCGGTACCATCCGAAGAATTTGGTAAAATATTTAGCTCCTGTTGGCTGTAATGTCCTCTCCGCCTGTAATTCCCTCCTCGCTCGTGGGGCAGTCGCCTCGGAGCCAAGGTACTGGCTCAGGCATTGGATCCCAGTTCACCGACATGGCCAATAACATGAACAACTTGAACCTTGGAGACGCCCAGAACGAGCAGGTCGAAAGAGTCAATCGAAGAAATCTCAATGCGATTAAGAAGATTACCGATAATACCGCTGAGAAAGTTGCGGAGGCGTTTCAAGAGTTTCTCGAGGAGTTCACGCTCTCCGTACCGCTTGAACACGCTACTCAACACGAGAAAAGCCTTCATGAAAAGTATGGTGGCAAGATCTACATTGCTAAGCTCGATGCTATGCAGCAGAATGAAACTAGCTCGATCTTCATCGACTATGAGCATGTTCTGACAAGAGAAAACGGTGTGCTGGCAACCGCGATTACAGAACAGTACTACAGATTCCTGCCCTTCCTACAAAGGGCACTCAGAAATGTCATCAAGAGAAGAGTCCCAGGTTTGTTGAAAAGTGGTTTCTCAGCTACTAGTGGAGGTGACTCTGATCCAGACTCGGGTGCCTCCACTGTATCATCGGCTATGGGCACTGCTGACAAAGTGTTCCACATCGGCTTCTACAACCTTCCCCTTGTACAGAGAATCAGAGATATCAGAGCCGATCAGATAGGTTCATTACTATCCATCTCCGGTACTGTAACACGTACCTCAGAAGTGCGCCCTGAGCTTTATAAGGCAACATTCAGTTGCGACATGTGCAGAGCTATCATTGAAGGTGTTGAACAGGTGTTCAAGTACACGGAGCCAACACACTGCCCAAATCCTCAGTGTCTTAATCAGTCTCTGTGGACCCTTCAGATCTCCAAGTCGCAGTTCACTGATTGGCAAAAGCTGAGAATCCAGGAGAATTCCAATGAAATCCCTTCAGGATCAATGCCTAGAACGTTCGACATTGTCCTCAGAGGTGACATCGTGGAGAAGGCGAAACCTGGCGATAGATGTAAATTTACTGGTACTCCTATTGTTCTTCCAGATCTATCTCAATTGGGTTTGCCTGGTGTGAAACCTAGTGGAATCAGAGAAGGACAGAGAAACGAAGGATTGAACGGTGGTGTCACGGGTCTAAGTGCACTTGGTGTCCGTGATTTAACTTACTCCATTGCATTTTTAGGATGTTACGTTTCGTCGCTTGTGACTAACGGAACTGGTGAAAGATACGACGATAATGCTGATGAGACGTTAGATACGGACCAGGAACAGTTCTTAGATACTCTCACGGAAGCAGAGAAAAGAGAATTGAAAGAAATGCTGGAAGATCCCCAAATTTATTCTAAGTTGGTGGCATCCATCGCCCCAGCTGTTTATGGACATGAAATTGTAAAGAAGGGTGTCTTACTTCAACTTCTTGGGGGTGTTCACAAGCGGACAGTTGATGGTATTAAGCTTAGAGGTGATATTAACCTATGTATTGTTGGTGATCCATCCACTTCGAAGTCTCAGTTCTTGAAATATGTAACAAGTTTCGCTCCAAGAGCGATCTATACTTCTGGTAAGGCTTCTTCAGCAGCTGGTTTGACTGCTGCCGTGGTCCGTGATGAGGAAACTGGTGAATTCACAATTGAAGCAGGTGCTCTTATGCTTGCAGACAACGGTATCTGTTGTATTGATGAATTTGACAAGATGAACATTTCTGATCAAGTGGCTATTCACGAGGCAATGGAACAACAGACCATTTCCATTGCAAAAGCTGGTATTCATGCTACTTTAAATGCTAGAACATCTATTCTTGCTGCTGCAAATCCAATTGGCGGCCGATACAACAGAAAGGTAGGTCTCAGAGCAAATTTGAACATGACAGCTCCAATTATGTCGAGATTTGATTTATTCTTTGTGGTTTTGGATGATACCAACGAAAGAATTGACACCCAACTCGCAAGTCACATTGTAAACCTGCATATGAAGCGTGACGATGCTATCCAACCTCCATATAGTGCCGCTGAAGTGCTCCGCTACATCAAGTACGCGAGAACCTTCACTCCAAGAATGACAAAAAGAGCAAGGGATTTGCTAATTACCAAGTATAAGGAGCTTCGAGCTGATGATGCTCAAGGGTTAGGAAGAAGTTCTTACAGAATTACTGTTCGTCAGCTAGAGTCTATGATCAGATTATCAGAGGCCATTGCTAGGGCGTCTTGTTCCAATGAGATCGGTGAGGACATTGTCGGTGAAGCATACGATCTCTTAAGACAATCGATCATCAGAGTCGACTTCGATGATGTTGAACTCCAAGAAGACGACGAGGCTGCTGGTAATGACGATGAGAACAATGATGATGACGATACTGACGAAGAACACCGAAGAGAAGATTCTACAGCTGGTGATGAAGGAAACAAAAGCCCAACATCACTACACGAGTCTGAAACACAGAAGATCAGTCAAAAGAGTGAAAAGACCAAAAAGAAGTCAAAGGTTACCGTTCCGTATGATAAGTTTGTTGAAATCCGCAATTCCTTGGCATACCAGATTTCGGAAGACAAGAAGAAAGAGGGACAGGGTTTGGACGCTGGGAACTTGGTTCAAGGGTATCTGGAGCAGATAGAGTCCACTATCGAGACCGAGGAACAGTACTGGCGAGAGCGGAGCATTGCCATTAAGGTGCTTAAACGACTCGTCAAGGATAGAACCTTCCTGGTGATGAAAGGTACAGTTGATATTGATGGTCTCACAGACGCTGAAAGAGACGAACGAATCAACAACGCCAGAGCCATTTACGATATCAACCCAAACAACGCCATCTACGATTTCTATGGTGGCAATGATGCTTCTGCTGGTGATAACTAATAATTCTTAAAGCCATCCCAAAGGGATTGTCCTCTCTATGACCTCTAAAGTAGGAGCCTTTACCCTTTACCAATCATTGTTCCCCGCGACTATGCGACGAACATTTAAAAAAAAAAGTGAAAAAGTCACGTTCATGGACATAAGTAACACCACGGGAAGGCACTACAGTCTGACGCTGGTACTCGACGAATGTTTTCGCCACTTTCATCTTCTGTTCGTAGTACGGTTCTCCGTTCACAACTAAGACTGTCCAGCCTATCTGCCGTTCAACTTCGTTCCGCACGTTCCAGGTTTTCTACATCATCGCACTGTCTTAATACTACAAAGACCAATAACGACAATGCGAATGCTAACAAGATCCCGTTGTGGGCTCGTGTAAAGACGGCATCTACCTTTATATTTGCTTCTGGGGTTGTAATTGGTGCTGCAGGTCTTGCGGGTCTTGTGATCTATCTTGTTGTCTCCGAACTTGTACTTCCATCTGGAGATACCCAAGTCTTCAACAAGGCCGTTGGTCTCATTGAGAAAGACGTCAAGGCACAGGAGCTGCTCCATTTGCTGCCTGGGAAAAGACTCAAAGCTTATGGAGAATCAAGTGACAACAAATGGACTAGAAACCGGCCAATTGCGTCCACACGCCGTGTCGACAAATCTGGCAAAGAGCACCTCTTTATGAGATTCCACGTGGAGAGCAAAGAAAGACGCGGTTCAGTGCAGCTTGAAACCATCCAAGCTGACGTCCTGCATCCAGAGTACTCTTATATCTACCTCGATGTCCCTGGAGAGAAGAGACACTACATTATTGCACCGCCGAAGCCGAAGATTCTCGGTTCTAGGGATCCTAAGGCTGGATTCCTTGGTGTTAGATGGGGACCCAAGTCCGACTAGTTACGACTCTTCTTGCATGACTACATATTCCTGGAATGAAAATACATCACTTACGTTTATTGGTCAGTATAGAAAATAATCAACTTGTAAGGTTTTCTTAACCCCTGAGCGCGCTGCGCCAATCAGATCAAAGGATCAAGTCAAGCAGCTCACCAATAAGGACTGCAGCAAACAATCCCACCAAGGTATTTCTGTTTGAGTACTGAGAGACCGAAGCACTCTCCAACTCACTTTTGTGAAGTTTTTTGCTTGGAAGTGCTCGATCAGGCCTCTCGGGGCTTCCTTTGTTTTCCGAACTATTGTTTGGTGCCTTCATGTTAGGCTCTGGAGTTGAAATCTCATCAAGAAACAGAGAACACTTTTCTCCATTTCCAATTGTCATTGATTCTAGAAGGTTCCGAGAAATAATAGGCTCTGACAACTGTGCTGTGCCTTCAAAATTACAGCCGTCAGTTTTACTGCCATGCTTATGATATAATTTGTTCAACATGTAAGACGCCTTTTGATAAGCAGTACAATCCGCAAAGACCCCATAAACACCGGATACTCCACTGGAGCTAATATCTGAACAACCGACTTCTCCACATGTGTACTCAAACACTTTAGCATAGTCAGTTCTCTTGACATTTGTTCCAAGCTTACAAGCCAAAGAAGTCTCCATGCATTCACACTTCAAGGCATCTGGTGAACGAGGTAGGCTTGAGGATGCATTCCACGTGCTACTAATCCCAGGGCATTGAATTGCAGAATAGCTTTTCGATTCCACTTCAGCTTTGTACAGATTGTAATCCACGCCCTGAGGATGCACCCTGTTGTATGCCTTCTGTAAGTTATGGTAGTCAGCCAAAGGAGAGATATGTCCCTCGCTATCCACCATTATAACACCATACTCATTAGGCTCTTCAAAGTACATATACACTAAGCCACCAGACCAGACATCTGTCATTAAATGGCTGTATAGTGCGTCAATCTCGGTAAAAGGACGTGGTCTTTCCAAATTGCAGCCAAACTCTGAAAAGAAGACAGGAACTGGTAAGTTCTTGAACTCTTCTGTTCGTTGTTTGTAACCGCTTGTATAGAAACTAGAGTAACCACACCACTCATACATGTTAATACCATAGAAATCCGCGGTCACTTCGCCACATGTAAAGTATGTAGCAAGACTTTGTCTTGTCTCTTCGTCGTCATTAGTGGCATATCCTACGGGAATTACTCTGTAGCCTTGCTTCTTGATGTACATCTTTGTGTCTCTAATTGCTGCTTTGACATAAGGTGAGGCATCAGTGTTTGTTTTGTCATTGGTGACCTCATTTCCCGCAAAGAACCCTAAGAGATTGTCATATTTGTGCAAAACATCCACGACAGACTTGTACCTCAGAAAGAGATCGATGTCCCAGCTTGGTACTTTTCTATTAATACTCTTATTTGGTTCGCTCAAGTCTGCAACCACATAGATCCCAGCTTCACTGTAAGCCTTAAAGCATTCATCGTGGCTCTTATCGATGTCGATAGCATAAACTCTGATAGTGTTAACACCCAACGCTGACAAGTACGGCAAGTCCCTCAAACAAAGACGGGGATCCGCCATGGGGTCTATAATGGTCAGTCCATCATATGAAATGGCCACTACATCATTAGTTGCTCTACTCGGCTGATAAGCGATCCCTTTGAGAAAAAACTGGACCTTGGTTACGGAATCAAAGAATTTTGTACCCACAACTTCAATTGGATTTGTCTTTGAACCTGATCTGTGTAACACTGGAGTTGCCCGGAACTCAGTCTCATTTGCAGTGCTGGTTAACACAACATGACTGGCAGTAGGTCTGTTCAGAGATGGAGCTGTTTTTGTCTGAATAAAGTCTGGACTCTTTCTCAGCGTTATTGCGGGATCCGAGCGCCCTAAGGGGATTGTTGCGTACGAGCCAGTTAAGAGGGAAACAGCAATCAAAATACTCCACTTCATACTAGGGTTTATATTGGTTTCACTTCAAGTGTTTGATTAGCCCTATTTTGTATATATATATGTTTGTAGTGCTATAACTTCTTGCGCTTTTTGGTGGACCAGATTGAAATGGCGCTTTGCCACAAAACCGGATAAAACTTGACCAGAGCCCATTTAGATTCATTGGACAAGTCATTTCAATAGAGACAAAGAGCAGCTTGAAATAAGGTACATGCGATTAAAGGGAAGCCTGAACAATCCAATTTTGATCAACTTATTTGGTGTGAAGCAAAGTGACGATTTCGGACCTTTGAAGTTTTAGGCCATAAAAAATATAAACACTAAACGATAGTAGGGACGGGTTTATTTCAATCTACAAAAGATGAGTTATAAATACCCTTAACATAGGACAAATCATGTAAATAATGTGAATACCGATAGAATTGTAGCAGAGAAAAAAGGACAAAAACGGAAACGTAACTGGGAAAGAAACTTTCCTGAACAAGAACACAATTTTCTGTATCAAATAACCCCCAAAGTCAGGATCTTGTATGTTGAAGTTGTCCAGTTATGTAACCATTCATAGTCCACTATTATACAGTTGTGTGAGTACCACCTTAAACCTTGGTAGACCAGGTGGATAATGAAGGGGTTTTGGTGTAGTAGTGTCCAGATGAAGAGAAGCTTGGACCGGTATCGTTGTTACTAGTATTATTTGGTTGAATCAAGTTGGCAAATACACCTGTGAGTTTCTCCCTTACTCCATCCAAATTAACCTTCTTAGAAGCAACAGCTGGACCAACAATGCAACCAACGAAAATGGCCAAGATCAGGAGGTACAATGCCAAATACTTTCTTACCATTCTTCTTCTGAGTTTGGCCTGCTTCAACGAATAGATAGGTGGACGGATCTGTCTAGATGGTTTCAACCAAAAGAGCATTACAGAGTGCCATCTGTCAATCAGTGGAATCAGCACCAATGGGAACTGACAGAACAAAATAACATGTCCCAGAACGAAGTCCGCTGCAAACTCAGAGAGCTCAATGGTCTTAGCAGCAAACTCTCTTGCAGGTTGGGTGAAAGCCATCCATCCCATACCCTTACCGTACCACTTACCTGTCCAGAAGGCAACATTGGCATTGTCATTCTTGAATTCACGAGTCAACATTGTGATCGTCATTATCTTGAATACGAATCTCTGACAGTGGACCATGGTACAAACACCAAGTAACATTCTGGCAAAGTTGAAGTTCTCAAGAACCCACATCACAATAAAGAATATAATATGGACAATGACAGCAACACCATGAGCAAAGCCAGCCATGGCAGAACCTGTCTTCTTACAGCACACTCCAAGGAGCGGGCCAGCACAACAAGACATACCAAGACAGAACATCAAGACACCCATGTCAACAGCGATTGGTGCAAGAGCACAAATGATCACACGAATTACTGAGTTGACAGTTTCAGCATCCTGGACACCGGTTTGGGCGTTGATAAAGGTAAAGGCAACAAAGCATGCAGCCGCCATGATAGTGGTTGGGACGAGATCAGCGGAAATGATGTTAGTACGGTGGGCTCTGGAAGCATCACCTGCAGCCTTTTCTGATTCAAGACCCATAACTTTTCTTTTGAAACCAGTAACACGGGATCTGGACATACGAATATAACCAATCCAAGAGTTTCTGTGCCATTTGTTGTTACCTCTTGTTAACCATCTAATAAAGTCTCTATAATCAATGAAGAAGTCTTCCCAAGCAAACTGATGTGGGTTGAAAAGGAATGGAGAGAACATCAGGGAAGAAAGGGAAGCCCAGAACCACAAGAGGGCAGGCTGCCAGTGAGCAACAGTACCAAAGAGAATCATCAGTAAAGATCTGGCACCAACGTAGATCGCAGAATCAGCAAATCTGGAATACAAGACGGAGAACGGAATACGGGCGGTAGCAAACCCACGACCGGTGGAGATGTAACGAGCACCACCAACAGCCAAGTCATTCAGTAAGGACGAAGAGTAAATCTGACCAACGAACACTTCAAACATTGGGGACAAGGAGAGAATGTGACGAGCAAATCTTTGAGAAGCCTTCCAGACACCACGTTCGATTAACTCTTGAACGACAATAGGAATGAAGGAAATGAAGAAGACAATGAAAATAGACAGTGTGTATCTTCTGATCCAATCAATTGCAGGAGACAAGTTATAGCATCCAATAGGGTAAAGAATATCAGTGATTGGTTTGTTTCTGTCGTATGAACAAATAATAGCTTCATGAGCCAATGCGTTCAAGTTAACCAAAGTCAAACAGAAAGCTTGCAAAGACATCTGAATGAACAAGTTATTCAAATGGAAACCAGCGTGGGCATAGTAGAACGACAAGAATCTGTCCAATGGCAACTGGGTACCCAAGTAATAATATTCACGGCAGAGCATTTGTTCACCCATACCAGCACCAATCTTAGTAGTAAAGTTCAAAATAGAGCCGAAACCCAAATCTCTACCCTTACCACATTGGAAGTATTCAGAGTGTTTGATACGTCCACCACGGAGCATAGCAGTCATACCGGCGTAAATATCTTCGTTCAAATGCAAACCCTTTTGAGCCTTGGAAACACCACCTCTAGTAGTCATGAAAATAGCGTTGACAAAATCTGGGTGACCGTAATGGAGTTTACCACCAATCTGAGACAATGTTCTGGCGAACAAAGTACCAAATGTTTGTTCCTTACCCGCAGCCACATCACCAAGAACACCGGAATTCTCCGAGAAAATATACTCTCTGGCACCAACAATTGCAACAGGATGGTTCTTAGTCTGTTCCTCGTACTTCAATCCTGGAGCATATGGGTTTACCTGTTCAACGGTCATCTCTTCGAACTCAGCTAAGACGGATCTGATTTTCAAACATTCTTCCAAGTAGTTATCCTGGTTGGCATCAATCAACTGAATGTACTCACCACGGTAAAAGATCAAAGAATGATTTTGGTTATCCGATTTACCATCACCCAAGATAGTGTTACCAGACAACTGAACTCTGAACTTAGGACGACGACGGCCATTCTCCAGAATTTCACAATGACCATCAATCAAGGAGGAGTAAATTCTTGGTTCTTCGCCTTCGTTCAAAGGAGGTTCTTCGTCTAAGTAGGCAATCTGCAAATCTGGGTAAGCTCTGAGTAAGAATTCAGCGTTTTCCAATTCTTCAGGTTTGAACTTGGTTAGTCTCTGCATAGCAACAACAAATTTGAATTTTCTTCTGGCCATCTTCTCTAGTTCTCTTTCAAGACCTTCAGCGTTACCACCAAACATTTGCACAATTTCAGGGTTCTCAACTCTGTAAAGCAACTTGATAGCTCTAGCGTAATTCATGAAACCAGACACTGTACGGTAAAGTGTCTGAGATCTCAATGAAGCCCAGATTCTTGTACGAAGAGTGTATTCTGGAGCAGCAGATTTGAAACCAATACAGTAGAAAGGAAGATCATCGATCTTGGACTTCAAACCACTTTCATCCTTCTCCTCGTCTGGATTCTCGTAAGCAGCAGTCTCTTCAGCTAAGATTTTTGTGTCCTTAACAAAACAGTCCCATTCAACAGGATGCAATTGCTTCAAATATTCCAACAAGGTCACACGGGAGAATTGGTCATCCTCTCTAATAATCTCTCTCAAAGAGAGTAAGATCTTTTCGGAGTAGTGAGGAGTCATAACTGTGAATGTTGGCATGTTATCAACTGGCAACGGCTCTGGGATTGGAGTGGCCAAAGACTGAGCAAAGAAAGAAATACGACGCTCAGCCTCGGAGTTACTTGGGAAGAACTCCGTCTCAAAGTTATTGTCATCCTGGGAAACAAAGAAGGTAGGAGCTCTCAATGTTCTCTTACCCTCGATCTCAGATGGAACTTGATGGTAAAGCAACTTCTGGACGTGGTCAATGGCAAGCAAATGTTCTCTGTACATTGAAATGACAATCGCATTCCACACCTGAGAAATCAAAACCTTAGGCTTGTACTTGATCTCCATGTCAGTGGTAGCAAGAATTTTAGAATAAATTCTCTTTGGCAATCTGGTGAAAATATTTCTCCATGGAGTCAAAATAGAGATACCCAAGTAGAAGGAACGGCCAATAGAGAACACACAGTTACAAAGAATGTACCACATATATGTATCCAAGAAGAAGAGAATCAAATCTGTGAAGTACATCAGACCAAGAGTGATACGAGCTTGCTGCTTACAGAGGATATTACCCCACCAGTACTCACCAGTACATCTCATGTCAGTAATGGATAAGGTTCTGATTGGGTCTCTCAGAGACAAAATCAAAAAGAAATAAGATTCAGAAAGCTTGGCAGCAAAAACAGTGACCCACAATAAGTACGACATCCACATGTCAAAGCCTTCCAATGGAGCAAAAGAGGCAGTGAATGTCTGAGAAGCAACATACTTTCTGTTGTTGCCTTTCATGTAGGAAGTAAAGAGGCCGCCCAAAGGCATGACAGAGAAGAATATCACGGTAACGACAGCGACAAAGAAGATCACAATAGAAATGATCTGAGCAACCTTGGAGTATACTGTCAGTGGGTCATAGACGAAAATGAAAACGATTGGGCCCAAGTTAATCCCAAAAATGGCAATTAAGAACCAGAAACGACGAGACAAATGTTGCGCACCCGCCCATTTTCTTGGAACAAAGAACCATTCACAAATAGTAGCAACAAGTTGAACAAAGGTAGCAAAGGAGCCAGCCAAAGCAGCAGTGGCCCATCTGTAAGCTGCCAACGGCTGGTTGTTGACTAACTGCTGATAGTTATGAGTATACAATGTTGGAGAGTTGTAAGCCATGTAGAACCAGAAAAATGAGCCATGAATAACCCAAACACGGTTGAAATTAGTGACCATATGCAACCATGTTCTAATCTCTTTATAAGTCTTAAAAAAGACCATATCCCAGCCGACTTCACCCAATCTAATGTAGCGGTCTTCTGGGGCCAAATCAACAAGTCTGGAGCCGTCTTCGAAGACAATCTTAGCAATACCTTCTGGGTACCAGAAGAGCTGATTAACATCATCGTATCCAATGACTTTGTTGTGGTCACGTTCACGCTTAAGATAACGGCCATCAACAATCTCATAGACTTGAGATCTGATGAAGCGATACAATGGAGTGATGACTCTGTTCAAGTAATCACCCTCTGGAACTGGTTCCTCTCTACGCTGACAAGCTGGGGACATCAGGTAGTCAAAGGCACACTTGTAGATGAAACACAAACACTCTGGAGTGAATCTGACTTGATTGGCCTCACCCCAACAGAGCAAATAGAGAGCAACATCACGAACACGCTCGAGGGGAGTAAGCTTGTTCATCTTTGCTTTCCATCTGTAGTCAGCAGCTTCAAGAGAATTATCACCTTCCAGGGCGTTTAGTGTCTCTTCGGTGTTTTCACCGTTAGCTTCAACAGCCTTTTTCGTCTTCTTAGACTTCTTCTTAGCCTTTCTTGCCTTTCTCGACAATTTACCTAAGCTCATGTTTCTGAAACCGATGTCGTCATCCAAATCAAGTTGAGCAGCAAAGTACCACTTTTTGTAGTTAGCGGTGTCGCCACCAATGTAGTCAGCATGCAAAGAGAGTAAGGCTTGAGCTGGGGACATTCTTGAAGATCTGGAATCCAGCAAAGTCATGAAATGATCAAACATATTTCTCATGGAGTCTCTCTGGAAACCAAATCTGTTAGCAAGGTCGATAAAGACATCTTCAATCTGTTCGATTGTTACTGGTGCCTGAGCATCAGCAGTCCAGGCAGGGTATGGGTCGTTTGGCAAAGCAACGGCGATTTGGGAAGGGTCAAAAGCACCCTGAGAACCGTAAATAGGCGTTGAAGCGCCCGATGATCTTGGGCCCCCATAACTCATTTGGGAAGGAGTATACTGGGTGCCGTAGTCGTATCCCGGAGTGCCTGGTTGGTTTCCACCATAGCTGAAGTCGGAAAAGTTCTCATTATCCTGAACGCCTCTTGGCTGATCGTAGTAAGGTTCCTGGGCGTAGCCTTGGTCATAGCCACCTTCCTGGGGGTAACCCTGAGAGTAGTACGCGTCGTTTTGCGGGTCGTAGTACTCGCCTTGGGTCAACCCTTCCTGGCTGGCTTGATAGCCATCGTTGTAGTACGGCTGTCCATTAGGATCCTGGTACTGCTGGTTGTACTGGTCTTGGTTTTCGTACTCGTACTGCTGGTTGTCGTACTGGCCCTGGTTCTGGGCGTAGTACTGGTTGTTTTGTGAGTTGTCGTTATAAGACATCTGCAAGTGTGTGTTAGTATACCTGGTGGGAACGGGGCTATCCTGTGTACCGTATACCTGGGAATACACCATATATAAGCCTAAGTCATATGTCTATGTGTGTATGAGAAGGTGTATCCATGGGCACGTCTTTTTCGGGCTGGGAGATCCCCAGGCCCAGAAAAGCCAGCCAACGGTGCCCATCATTCCAGAGAAGAGCATGTTCTCTGGCCGGGACAACACCGCGTTGCAGACACAAGAACACACAGAGGCGCAAAAGAGATACTCACGGTGTAAAACAATCAATGCTCAACAAGTGGGAAAGAACAGTCCAAGAGGTGGTGATATGGGAATGTGCAAGAGTAGATAGAGCACTATACAGAGTCCCAGTGATAGCTAGAGAGCGGAGCGCACAGAAAGAAGCACGCGCTCAGCGGAGGCAGTGCAGGGAGTAGCGCTGGCAACAGACAAGCCAGAGGGAGCAAAAAGCGACGGGAAAGAGGGTAAAACAAGAATAACAGTGCACGAATGAAACAGGATATATAACGAGCAAAGGGGAAAGAGAATGTATACCAAAAAAGAGTCCTTCGGCAGCAACGCTACGCGGACGGTGTCCTTGTTGTTGTCTGTTGAGGTAGCCGGTTGCGGGATCGCGTTGGGCAGTCGGGCAGTCGGGTGGGCCGCTAGGAATTCCAGTGGCTCCAGTAAAATAAGCCAAAGGGCGTCTGGGGGTTCGCCAGGGAACGAGAAGCACACAAGGCGTCGATGGAAAAGACGGGCCTGGCAACAGCGAGTGTTTGGTGGGCAAAGAGGGCTCACACGCTCGCTCACTCACTCACTTACTCACTCACTCACTCACAACGGCACAAGCGGCAGACGCTGTAACGGGAAAAAAAGAGATACAAGCGTTTCGGGCTTGGAGTGGTTGATGGACCTCAGCACCACAGGAAGCTTGTTCAGAGTCGACTCGAGAGGCTCAGAAACACCGGGAGTTTGCGCTTGTTAATATATACGCTATATATACAACAGCTGCGTTTCTGCCAGTATTTTCACCTAGCTTCTCTTCCTTTAAAGAGCGTTATCCAAGAGAAGATGAAGTGAAAGGTTGCGGGCCTGATCTGGATCACTTTTCGCCCCGTAGCAAAAATTAGAAATTCGCGGCGCGTTCCATGAAACAAAAAAAAAACCGAAAAAAAAGCGTGCGCGACGCGTGCGAGCGCCAAACGGCGCAAAGTGGCGCGAAGGCGTGCCGGGCGTGTGCCAATTGGGCGCGAGTTCCGAGGGTGGGCGGTTGCTGTGGGCGTTGCTGTGGTTGGGCTGTGGGTGTGCCTGGGAGCTGGGCTGGGCAGCGCCTGGCTACCTCTGCCTGGCTGCTAGTTCCAGCTAGCTACGACCTGCCTGCTACGACCTGCCTGCTTGCTAGACTCTAGGTGAGTCCATGGCATTGGAATGGGCACGGGCACAGGTCTACCTGTCTACATGTCTACCTGTCTACATGTCTACAGGCTACATGTCTACAGGTCTACATGTCTACCTGTTCACCGTTGTACGTACCACCCGTGTACGTACCATGTACCATATTTCTACGTACCCCCTACCCATTCCATTCCATTCTCGGTCTCCCTGTCTCTGTCCCTGTCCCGTCCCGTCCCATCCCTGCCCCTCTTCCTCTTCCTCTTCCTCTTCCTCTCCCTGTCCCTCTCCCCTAGCCCATCGCCCCTACAGCCCGCCTACGCCCTGCTGCCTGTCCACTACTCTCTCGCTTACCGAGCGGCGGCTGCTGCTTACCCTTCCCCTGCCGCTGGCCTGTGCCCTGACCTGCCCTGCCCTCGGTTCTCCCACCGTTGTTTGCGCCGGATCGGGTCCACGCATAGCCCCCTTTCGCCGATTCGCGCCGATCGGCGCACCGCCGGCCCAAACAGGCCAAACGGGCCTTCACTGGTTACGTCAAACACTCCGACGCCCACAACAAAAACGCCATTTTGCTCGTGGTTGGGGGGACAACTTCTTCATGAAGCGAATAGCCGGAAACAACCACCAAAAGGCGATGTGAAACGCGCGCGTGTCGTCCGTTGTGGGAAGCGAGGGGGGGGGGTGTTGTCTCATCTGTGTAGCGTGCTAATGGGCGAGTGCGAGGAAGTGGAAACGGGGTGTGGTGGTGGTTCGGCTGTGGTTTGGCTGTGGTTTGGCTGTGGTTTGGTGGTTGTTTGGCTGTGGTTTGGTGGTTGTTTGGTGGTTGTTTGGTGGTTGTTTAGTAGTGAGTGGTTGCTGGAGACTGGCCACGCCTACCGCCAAACAGCTGCGAAGGGCCCAGGCAGCGACGTAGAAGGGTTCTAGGCAAAGCCCTGCGTTGTGCTAGGCAGAGGCACTTCCGAGGCACTGCCCTGGAAGGGTGGGCGTCCAGCGAGTGCGACGCCCCAGACAGGGCCCAAGGCAAGGCCACCGGCACGGAACAGAGAACAGTTGCCGTCGCACCGCCTGCCAACGCCCCCCCCCAGCCAGGAGCGTCGCAGTGGCCGGAGGCAGCACGCGTAACGGCCGACGCGTCGTCTACTGGCGGATTGGTGTTCTCTCGCGTCGGCCGCGCGGTGCGGTGGCTGCTCGATACCGGCCCGTTACGTAACGGCAAGGCCAAGGCATGAACCCTTGCGGCCGGGCTATTCCGGTGTGTGTTCGGGTTGTTCAGTGGTTTGGTGTGTGGTGGTTTCATGGTGGTGGTTTCGTGTGGTTTCGTGTGGTTTCGTGTGGTTTCGTGTGGTTTCGTGTGGTTTCGTGTACTCCTTAACGTGCCTAGCTCAGCGTCCGGCCTGGAGTGGTGGGCCCCGTCGCCACCCCATCCTTCTGCCCACACGCCTAATTCCCTGTAAAAAGAAATACTCCTATTAGCCTCTCTCTCTTTCTCTCTCGCTCTCTCCCTCGAACTCCAACTCGCTCGCATTCCTCCTTTGAACTCGCAGCTTTCAATATGCCTGTGTGTCTAGGATTGCGGCATGTACATCCTTCTGTCGTACAGTTAGTTGTCGAGGACAGAGGACGGGACTCGTTGACGTGCTGCCCAGTTTAGCCCATGGCCGTTGCCTAGTCGTAGTCGTCTGCTGCCTACTGTCTAATGCCTACGCCTACTGTCTAATGTCCATTGTCCAATACTCACTGTCCAATGCCCTCTGCCTCTGCCATTCTTGCCTACCAGCCCATCGCTCATCCGGCTGTGTGCAAGGCCAACTCCCGTAACCTGGGCATTTCAGTGGGTATGCCACCAGTGGTGCGTATCTTTTTATAGGACTCTCCCATAGGTGTATATTTTATAGGTGTATATTTTATAAGCTTATATTCCGTGGTGCATTTACCAGTTTATGCTCTCTCTGTTTATATGTTTATATGTTTATATGTTTATATTTTATATCTATATATGTTTATATGTTTATATGTTTATATGTTTATATGTTTATATGTTTATATGTTTATATGTTTATATGTTTATATGTTTATATGTTTATATTTTATATCTATATATTATATAGTGCCTATTTATAACCCCAACACCGTGTAACAACTCCTTCGTACCGTGCACAAGCGTGTCCTTCTGTAGAAACCCCTTCAGATACCTGCACCCGGTGCTGGTCCCTCCAGCAACTGCGAAAGACCTCCTCAAAGCACCCTTCGGAATCCCCTTTTACATCCTTTTCCTGCCGTTTTCAGTGGGAATGCACTGGGATCTACAACGTACAGCGTGCAGCGTACACTCACTCACTCACGCACCCTTTAACCCCCAAACTACGAAGAACAGAATACACCGTACTATGTGCTACTAGGCTACCCTGTCCACACCGCCCACCACAATAGACCACCCCATTTTCTACACCGTCCCATAAAGGATGGACCTCTTATGGACCCTCTCTTGGGCCCTATAAATAGCCTTCGCTGCAAAGAAGTAGACGGAGAACGCCGATCGTAATTTTATTAAGGGGCCATGCTTGGCCCTCCGCCTGAGCTTGGCCCTCGAGTGCTTTAAAGTGTGCCTAAAAAGAAAGAGACATAAAAAGAAATGGAAGTAACGGAAGAATCGGTCGAGCCGGTCGAAATGGTAAAAATGCGAGAAACAATCTGGTGCAACGGTAATTATGAAATATGATACGTAGAGTACAGATGACCACAGGTACTACATTACATGGACATACAGTGCTACCAAACTACCGTAAATGGAGGACTTATAGCGAGTTCCGAGCCTAAAATAGTTAGATAGATAGATAGTACAGAGTCTTCGATACACTGTAGCAGCCCAATGAAAGGAGTATGCTCCCCACGGAGACCAATTCCCTCACTAAACACTCCGCCAAAGCACCCAGTCACAGCACTCCATAGTAGCGCCCACCGAACACTCCAACACATTTAATGTCTCACCCTTTCCCTTGAGCACACGCTTTTGGTCTGTTCCCTGGTAAGGGTCATAATGCACTCACACCGAGTACGGTTGGGTTTAGTGGGTTATATATGCTGGAACCAGGGTCGGGCGTTCGAGGGTCTCTTGGCTTCAGTTTCCCCGAGACAGGCCTGGCCTAGCCTGGAAACAGTAGCCGTAGCCCCCAGAGGACAAAGATGTGCACAGTCCACGTGCTGTTTCCGTGGGGTTCGTTAGGGCACAGTTGTGTCGTGTAGATGGGTGCGTAGGAGTCAATGGGTGCGTAGGAGTCAATGGGAGTGGATGTGCATGGACTTGGTGAGGTTCCGTAGGCCACCACCCAGCATGGTTGATGAAGCAACTCCGCCACTAGGCATATGACTGTTCCAGAACCGGAGGAACGGTCAATCAGAGTATTGGAATACACCATGCACGTATCTCATATCTGTTGTGAGTTGAAGAGATGTTGATGGTGTAGGTGTTGATTCGGTAGCGGTGCAGCTGATGGGTATCGAGAGACAGCTGATTGAAAACACATGGTATTGCCGTCTTCATACAGTACTCTCCGTCTACTCATTCACTGATTATCCTAATCACTCAGCCACCTTCTCCTCTTCTCATTATTTATCGAGCCTCTCTATGTCATATCCATCCCTCTTCTTCTACTTATTGTTATTGTTATTGTTATTCTTATTCTTATTCTTATTCTTATTCTTATTCTTATTCTTATTCTTATTCTTTTTCTCCTTCTCACCGTAGCACTGGCGCATCCTTTTTGATTCTACCCTTCCAGATACCCACGCACATGTGATTATCTTAGTCTTGTCGATAGCTGGAAGAAAGTCTCTACTCATACGCCTCTACTCATATATTACAATGTTCAATGATGGTTTCTGTAAGGAACTTGGTCAGGCGCAAGACGAGTCTGGTCCTCATCGCCTATTTTGGAGATGTGCTTCTACCCTACTCCTGGAATCCCACAGTCAGCCAATCATAAAGCGCTAGAACGGCTGTAGATATGATAGGCTACGTTTAAGACCCCTTTTTGTCGACTCCTCATCTCCTTTGTCTATTGTCTTCCGCTCCCCCCCCCCCGCCCAATCTTCTCTACGCTTCCATGAGCCGATTGCCACATCCTCGAGGTTGCCTGGGTCGCCAGTATCAAACAGAAATGCCGTTCCTACCCATTCACCGTTGTCTATTTACATTAGATAGACGCCCATTTCCAGTCCTCTGTTATTATTGCTCCCAAATCAGCTTCATGAACTAATCGACACGAGCCTCTCTTTCTCCTTTTCCTTCTCATATATCACTGATACGATCCAGTCCACGTCTCCCCAAACCTCTCCAGAAAACCCTCAAAATTGCACTACGCTACATATACTACCACACAATCTGCCACACGTACGTATGGCCATTCACATGGTATAACACGAGCCATTCCACCACCCCACGTCTGGCTCAGATAAATAGTATGATAGGCTCATATCCACCTAATCCCTGCAACACCCGCACACCTGTGCTCTCGAGAGGGCCTGCCAAAAAGCACGCGGGCCAATATCGAGGCGCGTCCACGAGGACAAAAAAAAAGAGGCGATGGACGTTAGCCTTAAAGACCGGTCAGCGGCAAGGAACTACTCTTCTGTACTAGCGATCGCCACTCGATCACAGGATCCCGAGACCGTTACGATCTTGCCCTGTGTTGTAATTTCAGTTTGGAGCTATAGACTTCTGGACAACGCCTACGCATCTGCCCATACAGCATCTCGCATCGCACGCCGCTCGGTGATCTGCCCGTCGCAGCTGTCAAGAGAACGTCTCGGTGTATTAGTACATTTTTTTAATTCCGCCTTAATTTGCATTACATAGAGCCTTGTTCTCCCCAGGGTTCGAACACTCGCATTCCATTCCATTGCAGCGTTTTCTTCATTCACGTTGGCTAATCCTCGGTATAAACGGGATCTCCCACTGAGACCACTGCACCCATTATTATTACCATACGAACCATGTCTTCTGCTCTCACACAATTCTTTTACAGAGCTCCCAAGTCGGTGGGTCTAATAGAAGGAACACCTTCATACAAGGCCCTTGAAAGCCTGTCGCAGCCAACAGACGAAGTGCGTGTTGCGCTCTATTCCCCGGATGGCCAGTACTTTGCATTCACTCAGCCTGCTGCTGTGACGATTGTCAATCCAGATGATGGAACAACCATCAAGAAATTCGAGTTGAATGATGTTTTCGACATATCCTTCTCTCCACGGGGATCGTATCTTTGTACCTGGGAGAAACCCGTCAAAGGTGAGGACGGTAACTTCCAGAACAACGTGAAGATCTGGGACATCAAACAAGCAAAGGTACTCGGTGAGTACTGTGCCAAGGACCAGAGTGGCTGGAAACCTAGCTTCACTGCTGATGAGAAGGTAATCGCCAGACTTTTCAAGAACGAGATTAGATTCTACGAAGTCAACGATGCTTTGAACTTTAGTAAACATTGGTCGATCCTCAAGCTTGACGGTGTTGCCAACTTCAGCTTGTCCCCAGGTAGGAAGGCCACCATTGCCACATTCATTCCCGAGCAAAAAGGTAAGCCTGCTAACGTGAGTGTCTGGAACATCTCCGCTACAATCTCTCAACCGGTCAGTTCCAAGACTTTCTTCAAGGCCGAGAGATGTGCTTTGAAATGGAACAGTCTTGGTACCGCTCTTTTGGCTTTAGCTTCCACCGATGTCGATGCTTCCAACCAGTCCTATTATGGTGAGACGACGCTTTACTTGCTCAGCATCGCCGGTTCATACGATGCTCGAATCACTTTGGATAAGGAGGGTCCGATTCATGATATCACTTGGTCTCCATCGTCTAGAGAGTTTGGTGTAGTGTACGGGTTCATGCCAGCTCAAACAACATTCTTTGATGCCAGAGGTGATAAGCTCTACTCATTAGCCCCAGCTCCAAGAAACACCATTTTGTTTTCTCCTCATGCTAAGTACGTTCTTGTTGCTGGTTTTGGTAACTTGCAGGGTACTGTCGACGTGTATGACCGTCAGCAGAAGTTCAAGAAGGTTGTTACTTTCGAGGCTTCTAACACATCCGTGTGTCAGTGGTCTCCAGATGGCCGTTATATATTGACTGCAACAACATCTCCAAGACTTAGAGTTGATAACGGTATCAAGATCTGGTATGCTACTGGTAAACTAATCTTCAACAAAGACTTCAAAGAAGTGAACTCTGTTGACTGGAGACCGCGTCCACTTGAACTTTTCCCGCCAATCAAAGATATAACTACAGAGGACCCAACTCCACATGAGAGTGCCGTTCAGTACGTTCTAATGCACCCAAAAAGCTCTTCTAACACTGCCTCCAAACCAAAGGGTGCTTATAGACCACCACACGCCAGAAATAGTAGCGCCCCAGCTGCTCCTCAGACACTTTATCAGAAGGAGGTTATGGCTTCTTACAAGTCTCCAGCTCAAAGAGGCCCAAGAGTTATTCCAGGAATTGCACCACCTGCTCCTCATGAGTCCAAGACTGCTGCAAAGAATCGCAAGAAAAGGGAGAACAAGAAAAGTTCAACTGAAGGTACTCCAGAACCGCAACAGCAGACCAAGGAGGAGCCACTGGTTGTTGGTGGGGTTCAGAGTTTGGAAGAGAAGAAGATTAGAAGCTTGTTGAAGAAACTCAGAGCGATTGAGCAGCTGAAGATGAGACAGGCCAACAGTGAACCACTCGAGGAGACACAAATCTTGAAAATTCAAACCGAGGCCAAGGTAAGATCCGAGCTTGCAGCTCTTGGTTGGTCTGAGTGACCGAGGTTATTGTTATTGTTCCATCATGGATCATAGATAAGGGTCTAACGTTATGGCGCACCATAGTTGGTTTCACGTGCAAGGTTTCACATGCAAAGTTTATTTATTGCTGCTCTAGGATCTTCTCGATTTAGGGTTGGAATAATCAAACTCTCTGCATCAGTTGTTTTTCTATATTGTTCTATAAAATAGTCATTGGGAGAGCTCAATGTTTCTTTCTCAAGTCCACATGAATAAACGGTAGCCCATCCTTAGCGATAACATGGCCACCATACTTCTTTTCGCATCTCTTGTAAATGTTCTCCTCGTTATGAGGATGGAACCCGCTTCTCTGACACTTAGTTACTATACCAAGTCCAGGTGGATCTGTTAGTCTGAAGATTCCATAATTGGGAGTGGCTGTTGGAGCACATACAATCGCCATTGCCTCGGGAAGCATGATCTGATACGCATTTTGCGTGTGTAAATCGACAGAACTGAGGAAACAACTCTGTGTTGGGTGGGTGTGTATCCATCCAAGCACAAACAAGCCATGCTCATCGACATATTGGAACAACGACTCTTCGTCATTGGTCTGGCATGTGTTCTGGGTCGATTCCTGTTCTGGGATCAGGAGAGTATTGATGAAGAAAGCGTTGAGTGATAGCTTGCCACAGACAATACCACATGTCTCGAGCTTCTTCGCTGTATTTGGAGATGCTATTGATAAGAAAGTACTGTGAAGCTCGGTAGGAATGTAAATGCTTTTCAAGGGTTTGCCAGCCTCCGTGCGGGAGATGATCCTATGCTCTGGCGTCTTTAGAGGCATATGAAGAGTCTGTGATAAGCGAGAAAGCCTGCTTCTGAGCATGTCGTCCTTGGGTCTTGAAGGTAGTGCTGGAGGTTCAAATAACGGCTCTTTTGACGGCAATAGTGGTGGTGCAGTGAGAAATGATACATCATCATCTCCATGTCGCTGAAGGGGCAATCCACGTCGTTGTGGAAGTTGAGGGTACGCAGCGGAAGGTAAGTGGTCTTCCAGGCCATCTGTCCGTCGTGCGAGAAGGTCACTTAACTCCATGTCAAGCTTCTCGTCATCGATATCTGCATCACCAATGTCTTCTTCTGAACCCAAACTCTTTTTGTCGTGGTGTACCTGATTAGGCCTACAAAGCTTCTCACTTTCCACATCAGCTTGCCTTTGTAAAACCTTCTGCTTTTGTAGAGTCTGCTTATATTTTTCATACGTTTCTATCTGCTCCAACAAGATGTTTTTGACGAGTTCGGCCTTCTCCAGTGCACGAGGTGCCTTGTTGCTGACGAGATCATGGTACACTTTAGATGTCTTGGGATCTTCCCTGAAATGCGGGTGTTTCGGGATCCTGTTCATCAGCAAATCCAGAAAACGAATATACAGAATGTAAGAGTCCTCATACGACTTGCCATCATAATAAAGATCTGCCTGGTTACTCCGTTGTTAGTTATTCTGGACGTGTTGTAGTGGGTGTAGTCCATGCAAACGCTAAACTTACATGCCTAAAGAGCGTATCAGCAGTACGGAGATAATTTCGTAGAGGCACTTTGCTGGAGTACTCGTAGTTGTTGGCTTCCTCGACAAGGGCCTTTATGGGTCTGTACATCTCTGTCATTGTCGCAACTCCAGATTCTTGACCCAGAAACAGTCCGTCTTTAGAAGAGCTAGCACCATATCATTGGCCAAAGAAGCAGGATCTCGGAATGGATGGGGAATCTCGGCCGGGGCTCAGAACCGAACCGCTAATACCACCCCAATTCGCCGTTTCTGGTAGTCGACTTTGATCCAATGGCTGAGTATTAGATAGGACTTATATTTGGGCCTTAGTTAGGTACTTCTTGTTTGTCTTCATTGGGTAATCACTGTAAATACCTAATTTATTCGCCTCTGCCGTATAGCTCTACTAAGTTTATCGCTTTATCATTACTCCATTAATTCCTAAAGTCGGTTTATCCTTATTAATTTCTTCGCTTTCCCATAAACCGTTTGTGCTGGCATATCGCTCTACTATTCCATCCTTTCACTATGTTATTAGGTGACTCTCATATCTCTATATAAATATAACATAGTCCATATGTTACGTGTTATTTCTGTATTGTATTCTCGCTTTCTCTCTTTTAGTGTTGGCTCATTAACTTATTACTTTACTGCATTATTTCCTTCCCAACTCCATTTATCACCCTGTTTACGGCTGTCTCTTTACTACTCTGTTCCTTGTTCTTGAATATTTCTTATTGCTTTTCTACTTGGCTTCTTTGTTGCTCTCTTCCTGTATTACGTTGCCTCTTTATCTTCATCAACGACAATAGGTATTATTACTCCGCTACATTTTTCACCGTAAGTGAGAGTATTACTACTAGCTTCTCTGCTCCATACTTCATATTTATCCCTATTTCTTTATCTCTTTATTATTTTATTATTTTATTATTTTATTATTTTATTATTTTATTATTTTATTATTTTATTATTTTATTATTTTATTATTTTATTATTTTATTGCAGTATTACTCGGCAGCTCCACTTCATTTGATTCTTTTAGTTTTTTTCTTATTCTCTTCCTTCACGGCTTACGCTTAGTCTTGTCCTATATAGTTTTTCTTTCAGCTATATCATATCATTATTTGTCTTCTCGCTTACTCCGTTGCTCGATTGATCCTTTTTTATTCATTTATTCCTTCATTCCCAAAATTTCTATTCCTTTATTCCTTTATCGTTCCATGCCGCCATTAGCCCTGCCCTCGCCTCGCCTCCCTGAGGTTGTGGTTATCGTGCTCTTATCACCCCCGGAAGACCCCAATTGCCTGTCCGGATGCTAAGTTCACCCCTCATGTCCCTACATTCTGAACAGAGAGATATCCGCACACACAGTGACATACCCACCTCTTACTATAGCCTTTTAGACTGCTGATGATCCCTTATTTGTAGCTATGAGACTTAAAATCGTTACTTCTGAGAAGCAGGAGGTTGTTCTCGTTGAAGACGACGCCTCTTTAGGAGATCTAGTCCTGCAACTGCAGGAAGGGGGCGTAACAAGCACGTCAAGAATCACAATCAAGACGGGATTCCCACCTAAAGCAGTGGATCTCTCGGATCTTTCTCGACGGGTTGCCGATGCTGGTATTTGGTCTGGAGAACGTCTAATTCTTGAAGAGGAAAAGGTGCAGCCAATGGCTGCTAGTGCATCATCATCGAGGACGGCACCGCCGCCAGCAAAGGCAAAGACATCAAAGAGTGATAATTCAAGAAAACGTCGTCTATCAACTAATTCTACAAACTCAACAAAGTACGTTAAGATGAGAGATGGGTCCTGCGTTCTACGAACTGTGCCTGATGACAACTCGTGTCTTTTCAGATCCATTTCAATGGCAGTTTTCCACAACCTGGAAGAAGGATCACAGCTGCGATCCGTCGTGGCTGACACCATCAAGACCAGCTCTGAGAAGTACAATGCAGCGATTCTTGGTAAGCCAATTAATGAATACGTTGTCTGGATCCAAAAGCCAACAAGTTGGGGTGGTGCAATTGAGCTGCAGATCTTGAGCGAATACTTGAAGCTAACAATCCACACAGTGGATGTGGAGACCGGGCATGTGTTCTCGTTTAATGAAGGTCAGGACACATTCATCTATCTACTGTACTCTGGTATCCATTACGACACCGCAGCCTACACATTATTAGCTGATATCGAGAGCACTGAGTTCGACGTGTCTGTCTTTGAAGCATCCTCGGACCTGGCTGCGGAGTTCACCAATGCCATCACGGAATTGAGGAACAAGTTGAACCACAAGGGCTATGTTACCAATACCAAGACCTTCAGCATCAAGTGCTTAGTGTGTCATTCCGTTTTTGAAGGCGATAAAGCTGCGTCTAAACATGCACAATCAACCATGCATTTTGAATTCGGTGAGATTTAAAAGAGAGACACTTCTGTACATGATAGATGGATTGTAACATGGACTGTAACATGCTTGTATTAAGAAACCAAACGAAGAATCAAATGAAAAAAAAACAAGACAATGAAATTACCTTACGAATATAAAACCCCAAGAATGTAGAACAAATCAAAAGCTAGAGAAACCAGAAAACAATAAAAAATTCAGTAAAGATTCGGTATGATGCATAATAGAGTGAAAAGCGTGCAGCCAGTACTAGGCCGTGCAGTTTACTGACCCATGACAACTTCACCCTCCTCAAGAGGCTGCTCCTCCTGCTGTTCCGAGACAATACCCTTAGGGTGGTCTGTCTTCACAAGCTGTTCGATTTCGTCCTTATGCTCTGCCTCGTGTGCAATTCTCTGTTTGTGCTTCTCCACGCTTTGTAAGAACTTCTCCAAATCGACACCACCACCAGCACGGGCCTCAAGTGGAGTGTATGGTCTGTCTTGCAAGTCTTTCACTCTTCTCTTGTGCACCTTGGACTTGTAGTGTGTCTGGATCGCATGGTCATTCTCAAAATACTTCGCACAGTGTATGCAGTAGAACTGGCCCATTCCCGGCTTTGTCTCATCGAGTGGCTGGTCTTTCAGCTTTAGAATGGACTCCTTGGACTCGAGGTCGTTGTAGATGAGATCCAGCTGTCTCACCATTCTCTTGGTTTTGTATCTCTTCACGGAGTATCTGCCCATTGTGTCTGAGTCGTGTAATGATCGAGAACTGGTCTAAGTGTGGTCTAAGCGTGTTCTTCAAGCTGTGACCAGAGTTCCTTGCTTTTTGTCTTTCGAAATGATTTTCTCGTATAGCACTTCTTTCCCTGTGTTCTCTTAGATCTGAGTAGGGGCTTGCTTTCTACGGTTCCCAGTTGTTTTTCTGCTGTGTTGCTTATGCTCTCATGGTTAATAGCTATGGCCCTGCTCCAAAAAATTTGTATGGGTACGCGATGAGCTCCGGACTATAGACCGCTTGACTTCCTATTTCGGACTCCCTAAAACTACATAGTACCATTATACATATCAATGTCATAACAGGCAAGGTTGTGGGGCCCCCAACCTTAGCCATCCTCCTGGAAAATCGCGCTTGAGAGTTGCGTGCTCTCGAAGAGAGCGATGCCATGAGTCCGAATCGGGATAACACCCCTACACCAGCAGTCACACTCCTATAGTTACACGTGACTTCTCCCTCGGAAGTAGCCCGATTTGGTGATGACAAATAGTTAAGCAGTGTTACCCGGTTCACTGCAGCACAGGGAATGGCGCTATGTGGGCACACCGGAATTGATTTCTAAGCAGTGGGAAACCACAGTGGGAGACCACAGTGGGCGGCGAGTGCGACTTTTTTTCATAAAAGCGACCACAACCTCTTAACCTTCATCACGCAGCTTGGAGAAATAGAGTAACTCAAACAGTATCATTCAAAATGGCACGTCGTCCAGCTAGATGTTACAGATACCAGAAGAACAAGCCATACCCAAAGTCCAGATACAACAGAGCTGTTCCAGACTCTAAGATCCGTATCTACGACTTGGGTAGAAAGAAGGCTTCTGTCGACGAGTTCCCATTGTGTATCCACTTGGTCTCCAACGAGTTGGAACAGCTTTCTTCCGAGGCTCTTGAAGCTGCCCGTATCTGTGCCAACAAGTACATCACCAAGATCTCTGGTCGTGACTCTTTCCACTTGAGAGTGCGTGTCCACCCATTCCACGTTTTGAGAATCAACAAGATGTTGTCGTGTGCCGGTGCTGATAGATTGCAGCAGGGTATGAGAGGTGCTTGGGGTAAGCCACACGGTCTTGCCGCTCGTGTTGACATTGGTCAGATTATCTTCTCTGTCAGAACCAAGGACTCCAACAAGGAGGTTGCTATTGAGGGTTTGAGAAGAGCCAGATACAAATTCCCAGGTCAGCAGAAGATTATCATCTCCAAGAAGTGGGGTTTCACCAACTTGAACAGAGCTGAGTACATCCACAGAAAGGAGTTGGGTGAGGTCAAGGACGACGGTGCTTTCGTCAAGTTCTTGTCTAAGAAGGGTCCACTCGAGGAGAACTTGAGACAGTTCCCAAACTACCAGTTCCAGGCTTAAAAATTGAGGTCTCTGACTGTTCTATAGGTGTAATATGATTGCGGTTGTCATGTTTCGAAGGCTTGTAGCGTCTGGAGTGTTTAAATATCGACTATGAAGATCTCGGACGTGTTGATGGCTTGGATGTGTGTAGTTTGTCAGCATCCATTCCTTGAGGTTGCCCATATCGTAGCTACATGTTGTTGTCAAGACTATTGTTCCTCTTGGAGTTTTAAATACTCAGAGTAAGAGGTATACTAGATAGTTCCAAGGAACTGACACTCAATATCACTACATGCTCCCATTGCTATTGTTCTCACCATTCCATAACCCCGACCGGGACATAGACTAGAGCCCAAACTACCGCAACACCGAGAACCACTAAAAACTCTAGAAACTACCGCATATTCAGCCACTATTTATAGGCAACAATACCACCTAAACCTACCCATCTACACATTCTTCAATATGATCCCCATATTTCCTCAAAACTCGCGTATTGGTCCACCGTCAAGAAATACCCGTTTCATCGATGCGCATCAATGGACATCAACCGGTGTGGCCCGTATTGTGGCTGTATGGCCTGTAAGCCGGGCCATTGACATCCACCAAACCACCCACAACCACGGAAGTTTCGGGAAGTTTCGGTTCCAAATGGCGAACAACCCGCCTCTAATCTCCGTATAACCCAACCATCGCCTCTTTATCCCCATATCTACCACTGTATATATAAATATATATACATATAAATCTCTCCTCCGGAACGCCCCAGGCTTTGTCGGTGTGTGCCCCGTGCCAAAACACGACGCGTGCGCAATTTGCAATTTCAACATCGTCCACCACACAAACACGTCAACGAAGCGCTTTCTCTTCTTACTCTCTTACTTTCTTCTTCTTCTTCTTTCCCCGACTTTTCTAGCCGCACCGCTTTCTCAGCACATCCAGAGAACAGAACCATCGATACAGATAAGCCATGTCTTTCACAAACAAGGAGAAGCCAGACACCCTCGTCTTGTTTGACGTTGATGGAACTTTGACGCCAGCAAGACTCACAATCTCGCCAGAGATGAAGGAACTGTTGGCGAAACTTAGAGAGAAGGTCGTTATCGGTTTCGTTGGTGGGTCCGACTTGCAAAAGCAGGTCGAGCAGCTCGGTTCTACTGTTTTGGAGGACTTCGACTACTGTTTCTCAGAGAATGGTCTTACTGCTTACAAGTTGGGCGAGAAGCTTGCATCGCAGTCCTTCATCAACTGGATTGGTGAGGAGCAGTACAACAAGTTGGCCAAGTTCATTCTCGGGTACCTCGCTAACATCGACTTGCCAAAGAGACGTGGAACTTTCCTCGAGTTCAGAAACGGTATGATCAATGTGTCTCCAATTGGTAGAAACGCGTCCACCGCTGAGAGAAATGAGTTTGAGGCTTTCGACAAGGAGTCCAAGGTTAGAGAGAAGTTCGTTGCTGCCTTGAAGGCCGAGTTCCCAGACTTCGGCTTGACCTACTCCATTGGTGGCCAGATCTCTTTCGACGTGTTCCCAACAGGCTGGGACAAGACATATGCCTTGCAGCACGTCGAGAAGGAAGGCTTCAAGGAGATTCACTTCTTCGGTGACAAGTCCTACAAGGGTGGTAACGACTACGAGATTTACACCGACCCAAGAACTATCGGTCATGCTGTGAACTCGCCAGATGACACCATTAAGGTGTTGAAAGAACTCTTCTTCTAAAGCATTTGAGGCCGCCTTTTTTTGACTGAATAGACTGTTTCTTTAGATACAACCATATCATGCACACCTATGAGGTGTACTGCTTGGAGCAGCTGTAGTCTTAACAGTATAATTGACTTGATGGGAATGTGGAAAGCACACCATTCTCTAAACAAGTCTTCCTGTACTTGTGAAATAAATAGAAAGCCAATTCCTCAAATCCAAAGTGTTATCCTCACTTTCTCTTGAATTTCCTAAACTTGCCTTGCTACTAGCAATTAACCGCATAATAAACTATCTAACACTTCTTTCCCTCAAATCAGTTTCATTTTAGCTTGAATATTTATTACGACAATACTAGGATGATACTAAGTTCTGAACTTGACTACAAGTCTCATCCTCCGCAACAATTGCCTCAACACTGAGTCATTTACCATTAGTGTATGTTCCATTAGATGGATCAAAGCATGGATGCAAATATAGAGGGCCCCAATTCTTGGAAGTGGAATCAGATATTGCGTTATCAGATATGTCCGATGCATATTGATTGGAATTTGGTGGAAGTAAATCTTTGGCTTAAGCTCTGGCTTAGTGTCTCACTTCGTCGTTCTTTCCGGTTTCATAGCAGTTGTATCCAACGTATAAGGCCGGTCTTTAGTCTACGCTATCACATAAGCAGTCTCACGTACGCAAGTACCAGTGCAAACGTACCTGTGCAGACACCGATGAGCCACTGCATCACCTGGGTCTTCACCCCGTCAATTTGCATCTTCATGTTGGCCACTTCCTGGTCGATCCTCGTATCGATCTCGGCAATGTGGAGCTCATGTTGTGAGCCTTCCTCACGTATTCTTCCCTTCTCGAGGTTCAGGTCCAGCCTGACACCAGCATTGGCCTTTGTGATCTCTTCCCGGATTTTTGTCTTGGCCCGTTCAAGGTGGTTGCGTAGTCGTTCGTTCTCGTGCTGGATTTCCGTGTACTCTGATCGGTCAATCGTCTGTAGTTCCGCACGCAGCTTAGTGAAGTCCACTTTCTGTTGGTACGTAATCTTCGCCAGAGTCTCCTTTGTAACAAGGTTTGTACCGATACTTTGCATCCCATCATTCAATGCCCGTGAAACTACACGTACAACGCCCTCGGATTGCTGCAGGGTGAACCCTTCTCCCTGTAACTCCACAACGAACTTCCGGGTATCAAAGTGCACGGCTCGTCTGATAGCCGTATAGTGTAAGTATCGTATCCCCAGAGGGTTCATAGTCCTGTTTCTGAGATGGTATGTTCGTAAAAGAGTGTAATTTCGTAATAGTATTGATGTTGATGTGGCGTTGAAGGGCTATGGTGTAAAGATGTTTTAGGCATGGCTCGGGGCTTCTGTGCAAGGGCAACACGAAGATTTTCGATGCCTCCAGTGCGACTCTTTGACTAAAGTTAATACTAAGAGTGTCACTGTTTAACTGCTAACAGTAGTAGACTATCACCCCTGTTCCACTGGGCTGTGTCCTGCTGCTGTCCCATTAGGACTGCTACTCAACTACTCTACAACCTATACTCTACTTCACTACTCTGATAGTACGCCGCTGGAACTCTACTCCACTAAGACTCTACCTCATTACCACCCTACTTCTACCCTACTACTCCAATAGTACACGAGCCAGCTACTTCCCTGCTCCATTACTACTGCACTAGGACTCTACATCTCTACAATTCTAATACTCCTAAGACTCCTAAGACTCCATACTGCACTGCATTGCCCTCTCTAGGATTACTACAACTTCTACCACCTTATCTACTTAATACAGTATCTCTTCTACGCATGCTAAAGCATTCTCCAACATGCTCCGTCTCCCTTTACGTTCTCTGATAGCAAAGCCTACATTGTGCCATGCTGTACGGCTCCAAACACGTTCCCTCACTAGTACCCGTGAGTTTCTAAGGGAGAACAAGCTCACCGGCCAACAGTATGACGAGGCTGAGATAATGAGCAGTCGACTGAACCAACAGCCCTACTACGCTAAGCGGTCGTCAGAATCCGAGAGAGACTTCACAGACTTCTACGAAGATGAGGACCGGCCGTCGACCCCTCATGAGCTTAACCAGTACCGTCGTATCGAGGCCATCAAGGGTGTCATTGCCGGTGTGTTAACCCTTGGTTGCATCATCGGTGGATACACTGTGTATACTCAGTGGCCTGCTATTCGGGCATGGTGGTACGATGATGGCGAGTTACCCGTTGATCTTCCTAAGAAGAATAAGAAGAAGAAAACCCAATTTGAACTTCCTGTAATCACCAACAAGAACGACTCTTCTGTTCCAGGATTGTATGTCTGGGGTGACAACTCCAACTACCTCTGCTCTATGGACAAGAACGTACAGGAAGTTCGGTACCCTATGAGACACGACTGGTTTGATGGGATGGTTCTCAAACGTGTATGTCTCGGTGAGGAAAGTGCCTTTGCCATCAACAACAAGGGCGATCTGATCCAATGGGGTAAAGGCTTTGACGGTAGTGCCGTTCCACAAACAACTATCAAAGGTGAAGGCTTGAAAGATGCTAGGTTATCTCGGGGAATTATTTATGCTCTCAACAAAAAGAACGAACTTCTTGCTATTCCAGAGAACGCACAGAAACAGAAGACGCTACCAGGACTACAGAGACGTAACTGGCTGCTTGTGAAGACTACTCGACCTTTTGTGAAGATCGAAACTTCGCTTCTTGCAAAGGGTGAGTTTATTGTAAGTATGGATTCCGGTAAAGAACATCTTGTTGTGCTCACCAACAAGGGCCGCACATTCACTTCTTCTACTGGTTTTGATGCTCCATCAAAATCTTATAGCCAGTATGGTATTCCAGACTACTCCCACTTCTCCAAGCCTCCGAAGCCAAACCAGCTTCATGAGATCGAGTTATTGAACCAGCACGTTCAACGCACAACCAAGGGCCGTATTAACCATATCGAGCCTAGAATCATCACCAAGATTGCGTGTGGGAACTTTCACACGTTAGCTCTCGACACCAATGGCGAGCTGTACTCGTTTGGCCAGAATACATACGGCCAGCTTGCGCATCCTGTTTCGTATGAAACCGAGTTTATCCCATTCCCAAAGAAAGTTGAGCTTTTCTCCAAGCATACCCGTCGTGATATGTTCCCTGAAGTCCTGGACATCCAGGCTGGAGGCGATACCTCTTTTGCAACAGTCAAGCCTGTGCATATGTACCAGCTTATTCGGGGTTCCGCCGAGGATAAGAACAGAATGAACGATGAGGACGCGTTCATTGTTGGCTTTGGTATGAACCTGAAGGGTCAGATTGGTAACGGATTGTTTATCCATGCCCAATTTGATCCTGTTAAACTCCGTGAGCTGGCAAAGTTTGAAGACTATAACCCTGACACCAAGGAGATGGAAAGAGTTGGTATTGAAGAGTGGAGTTCGGGACAAGAACACACATTCATAAAGTTGCAGAATAAGGACGTTCTTTTCTGGGGAGCAAATGACTTTGGTCAGCTTGGAAATGGCAAACGTAATCGGGTTCCCAAGCCTTCAGCTCCACCAGCTATAATTGAGCCTAACTACACGCTGGATACCTACAAGGACCTGACTTTCTCCAACCGGCTCCAGCTGCATGGGAACCAACACATTGTTGCTGGTGAGAACAGCTCTGCTATTTATTACACTTGCAAATAGATCTACATTCCATGTGATGCATACCGAGAGAATGACCTCGACGTTTATGCACCCACATAGTATATAAAATAACCGTTTTTCCCAGCTTTTTTTCATGTCGGCATGTTCATCTTAGCCATTTGTAGATCATAAACAAGAGCATGAACAGTGCACACGCACCACCATAGAAGATCCGCTTATCTGTCTTCGCTACCCTTCCAATAGTTGCTATCGTCTCCTGAGAAACACCAAGAGTTCCTAGAACACCACTCAGCTGGTTGCCCATCTTCCGTAGCACCTCATTGGACTCCACAAGCTGTTCGTATGACCCTGCAGCCATTTCGATCATATCATCCAGCATCTGGTTTCCTCGCTGGAGCGACTGTTTCTCCTTATATAGCCCATCCGCATAGCTCATCCCGGAGCCACCATTCGATGCTGCAGTCGCCTCAAAGGGGTTATCTGTCGTAACGCCCTGACCAGTATGACGTCTCATAAGCTCTGAACGATTCGCCTGCTGATTGAGCTCATCACGTCTCGACTTCAACTCCTGGAACTTCTTGCGGGCTTCAGTGATGTCCTGACGGAATGTTGCCACGCGCGTCCGGGCTTTCTCAGCCTTCGTATCGTCCGTTTCGTTCTTCACAAAGCTTTCGTACTCATCCACGGTCTTGCTTAGCTGTGTAAGGTTAGCTGCAATCGATCCTTGGAGCGATAGTGGTGATGCTGCGAGGTTCGACTCAAATGTACTGAGGTCCTTACGGATGGTGCCAATCTGCTTGATTCCATGGTTGTATATGGCGTTCTAAACTGTTAGTATGGGACTCTTTTTCCTTTCAATACACTGGTCCATGGTGGGTCTTCGCATAGATCATTGAACTGCTTACCATCGTGATACCACGCAAAAACTAGCCTTTTTTGAGTCTTTGGCTGTACTCTCTGTTTTCTCTACAGATATCCTCGTTCCTGGTCTTAACTTGGTGATTTGGCTTCAACTTCGCGGAGGACGGTCTCCGCGACTGGAGGGCGATGATGTCGATTTTTCACTACCCATCATCCATCTTCTAGAAGGCACAGAGCTTTAATAGGCATTGGAATAATCTTATATTTATATATTCTGTCTAAGATGTCCGATGACGAGGAACTGTGGGTTTTTCGTGAGAAAGAAGGGCATTTTCAACTCGATAGCTCGTTCTTTACATACTTTTACCGTGATGAGCCGTGTGTACTAACACTAGGAAGCATGCTTTCAGCGTCCACTTTGGCAGCTCTTATGGAGTTCAAGAGAGAGGAACAGACCCGCCAAGAGGAATTCACAAGGCTGAAGGAAGCAGCTGAAAAGAAATTTGACGATGCACAGCTCATCAAGGAGAAAGGCATGGGTCTCTTCAAAGAAGACTGGCAGTTGTCACAGTTTTGGGTAAGTTTTGGAGTTATTTCTATTCTTCTTCCTATTGGTACTACTTACTGACACTATATCTCAGTACTCGGACTCAACAGCTGATATTCTTGCAGATGAGCTCCTTGACGGGGCCGATGAGGACACTGTCATTTGCATTGCATCCGCACCTTCAGTCTATGCGGCCATCAAGAAACGTGATGCCAGCACGCTCCCTACCGACAAGATCTGGCTTCTTGAGTTCGACAAGCGTTTCGAGGCTCTTGCTGGTGATAAATTCGGGTTCTATGACTACAATAGCCCGTTGGAAGTTCCTGAAGCCATCCAGGGCAAGGTCCACCGCCTTCTAATTGATCCTCCGTTCCTCGAGGAAGAATGTCAAACAAAGTCGTCCAAGAGTGCTTATGCACTTCTTTCTGATGATAAGGCATCGAAGACAAAGAGTGGTGTTCTCAAGTACAGACTGATTTCCTGTACTGGTGAGAGAATGAAAGATGTAATTAAGAAGAACTACCCGGACACAAACCCAACGACTTTCCTTCCAGAACACGCTAACGGCCTCAGTAACGAGTTTATGTGTTACGCATCCTACGAGGGCAAGAACTGGAAGTTGAACAAGGCATAACGTTAGGTCTCTGCGTTTTGTTCACTATAAGCTGTACTGCTTAGTCGCTTCATGTGGAGTATAGATTTCCACCCTTCATCCCCTCAACCCTTATCAACCGGCCTAGTCCGTCATATTCGCTGTATTTTCCTCTGTACTATCTAATACTAGCAGTTATTCAACCATCAAGTATTTAATAGTACTTAGTTCCCTCTCACTATAGAAGCTGAATTGTTTGATTACGTAATGTATTATATCATCGAAACAGTATTATGTAAGCTTTTAGATCTCGTAGCCAAAAACAAAAAAAGAGGATCACAACCTTTAGGCAGAGGAAGGAATCTTCCTCAGCGGTATCGCCATATTTCTCGCATCGAGAACGGACTACGCTTCGATCTTCTCTTTCTTTCATTGCCGTTATGCCACCACTGAGAGAGCACCAAAATAAGGAGCACGTGCGTAGTCCGTACACACGGACCCCGGGAGCTCAACCCAGCTCGTCTTCGGTGGTTCAGACTTCAAGAGCCCAACCAAGCACACCTGGCACGATATTCACTCGAATGAGACAGATGTTTTCTCCTAATGTGTGGACCACTAAGAAGAACCCCACAATTGACGACTCCTTAGGTGAATTTGAGGATTCGGACATTAGTTTACAATCGTTCCAGAGCGAGACGTCCCGGATCGTGTCGAACCCAATTGATGAGTTCCACAGAATCAAGCACCAGAGTAGTATACAACAGCTACGCAATATGCAATACACAAGGGGCATGACAGAGTCTCCAAATGTTAAGCTTGCAAATTTTTTTGCTAACAAGGGCTCCGATCCGCTGTCAGATGTAGAGATGGAAGGCGTTCGAGCATTGCTTGCCCAATCCGCATCGTCAGCACCGTCTCCAAAGACTCCCAGACTCTCGTCCCCTAACGAAGGTAGCGAAGACGACGGTAACATCACAAACGAAAGTCTTGTTCTTAAGCCTGAGACATCTGTTGTGTCGCCTGCACTGACTGCAACACCGTCTTTCAAAGCTACCTACAACGACTCGATGACACAGGACCCAAACATCTCGGTTAGTTCCAGTTTCACTCCAAAGAGACGTGTGTTTGACTATTCGGGTTTCCCATCGCCGTACCGGACGTCCCGTCTGAAGAGGTCGACATTTACCCTCAATGCCGAGAACGAGAAAGCGCTCAAAGTGGAACAGAAGGGCCAGGAGCCAAAACCTGTTGAGAAGAAGCTCAGTAGCACTGCTTCTGCTCTTCTGTCATTTATTCAGAGTAATGAGACCAATAGCACCACGTCTGATGAAACAGCTCATGAGAAAAAACTAACGGAGAATGAGGTGGACTTCAGCAATCCGTATGCCCGCACAAAGAAGACTCACCGTACTTCTGTGTCCAAGAGGCCGTCACCTCTGGAAGAGCTGGAGAAAACTCTCAATTCCCATCCAGCACAAGAAAAGGTCCCACAGATTCCAATGATCAATAAGTACAAGCCTACTAAATCGTCGTCATTGCGTGAATCTGTTACACTGAATGACGATGATAGCGAGAAAGAAGGTATGGATGAAGACGAACCAGCAGAAATATCAGAGCCAAAACTAAACAAATCTACAGCCTTCAGCGCATCAGCAGCACCAAAGCTAAATAACTTGACGTTTGGCTTTGGTGGTGTATCAGAGAAAAAGGAACAGAAGGAGAAGAGTGTGCCACAATTGGGTTCTTCTGGCCCAGAGAACAAGAGATGCCTGGAGCGGCCAAAATCTGCATTTTCTTTTGGTTCTTCAACAGTGAAATCTACAAGCACACAGTCATGGCAGCCACAAGTGGGCGTTAGCTCTACCTCTTCATTCTCATCCCAATCGTTTGGAGTTCCACCATCCACTACCAATACCCCGATCAACTCGAGCTACACGTCAACAGACCCTCAAAAGGACGGTGATGGCGATGAAGCCGTCCAAGACGAAGAGCATGATGAAAGTAACGTATCTCTTACTCTCAGGTCATCGGGAAAGGTTATGAATGGGCACTCGGGCTCAGCAGCACATCCTATGCTCTTCGCCTTCCCTGGGGCACAGGATACGGGCTTTACTATGAAAGATGTCGATGAGCAGAAGGTGACTGTTTACAGGGGTCTTTTCTCGTTCTGAGAGACTTTTTGGTGATATCAACAGACTGTTTATGGCCATATATAAGCCATTTATAAGTCATTGTGTTCTAATCAATAGCATGTGAAAAAAAATTGAAAAGATGAATGCGAAGAGAATCGAACCTCCGTTTCTGCCAACGACCGACGTGTAAATCGGTACCCGTCGTTTAGGAACTGACCACCGTACAATGCCCTGAACAAATTAGATAATCTGTCCACCCCTTGAACCTCACTAAGGAGCTAACGCAAAGAACCCATATCAGTCGTCATGGCTCTCAATTCTGTGTTGCTTATTGGAGGCTCGGGTTTTCTCGGACTGCACCTGATCCAGCAGTTCCACGAGTCCTCTCCCCGTCCAGACTTGCACGTCTTTGATCTCCGCCCACTCCCTGAAAAACTACCATCTGCATTCTCCTTCACCACAAAGGACATCACCTTCCACCAGGGCGACATCACTTCTCCAGAAGATGTGTTGAATGCGATCAAGAAGTCAAAGTGTAATGTCGTAGTACACTCTGCATCTCCTGTTCATGGCCAGAAACAAGAAATCTACGAAAAAGTGAATGTTGAAGGAACTGCTAACGTCATCAAGGTGGCTAAAGCTGCCGGGATCAAGGCACTAGTGTACACTTCTTCAGCTGGTGTCATTTTCAACGGTCAGGATGTTATCAATGCCGATGAAAGCTGGCCGATCCCTGAGGTTCCAATGGACGGCTACAATGATACAAAGGCCCGTGCTGAAGAAATGGTGCTCAAAGCTAACTCCTTCTCGGATGACTTCCTCACTGTCTCACTCCGCCCAGCAGGAATCTTTGGTCCTGGTGACCGTCAAGCCATTCCTGGTCTGAGAAAGACTGCTGCTGCTGGTCAGTCCAAGTTCCAGCTGGGCAGTAACGACAATTTGTTCGATTGGACTTACGCAGGTAACGTCGCAGATGCTCATGTTCTCGCTGCTCAACAGATTCTAGATCCTACAAAGAAGAAACTCATTGGTGGTCAAGCATTCTTCATTACAAACGATGCCCCATGCTACTTTTGGGACTTTGCCCGTGCAGTCTGGAAAGCTGACGGCCATGTCGAAAAGTTCAACATCGTTCTGTCGAAGCCTGTGGCTCTTGCTATTGGTCATATCGCTGAGTTCATTAGCGTATTCACAGGAAAGGAACCAAATATGTCCACTTTCAGAGTGAAAATTGTGTGTGCCATTCGTTATCACAATATAGCAAAGGCAAAGAGAATCCTTGGCTACAAACCAAGGGTTGATGTTGCTGAAGCTGTCAAGAGAACTCTGGTTTGGATGGACGAAGAGAAACTATGAACTACATAACTCTGTATGAGGGCAATCTATGACTATTCAACGTATTAAATTTTAAAAAAAGCATTAGGCGATTAAACCCAAAAATGGTGGAAGGATAGTGTTGGAGAATCACATGAAACCTCTAGACCCTATCAGAAATTTAATAGATTGATCAAAGAAGATAATAGGCAAGAAAGAGAGTACCCATTAAAAAGAGACCATGTGTAGCAGAGTCTAGTTTTAGCCCAATAGCAGCGCTTTCTTCATCGTTTGTGGTGTTCGTGATATTCGAGTAGTTTGCGCTATCCACAAGTGTGGATGAATTGACCAATCTCTCTGCAATCTCAAAGTGGCTGAGTGTCTTGGACTCGGATGTATTGGTGATGCTAGACTGAAGCACAAAGTCTGGCTCCTTCTCCTCAACAGGAACTCTGGAGTTTGGTCTTAAAAACTTTGCAATGTGGGCATCGTGTTTCTTGAACGGGAGATTGCATGCGTTTACATCATTCATAGTTTCACAGTCGTCATACAAGACAGCCAAGAAGTTTCCAGACTGAGTGTTTGGACATAATCCGTAACAGTCACGCTTCATACTCTGTAAGGCGCAGCACTCACAAGCCAAATCGTCAGGTTTACACTCGTCCAACTTGGCTAGAACTTCACTGGCGCATAACGTAAGCACGTCAAGTTCATCACCTTCACAAATGTTCTTTGGATTTGGGTTCACATAGGCGCCAAACTCATTTGTCTCAGTATTAGATACAACATCAGCTGGAAATGAGAGTGATGCCGCTTTAGATCTTGGAAATGGGGCACTCAGCGCAAACTGCACTAAGATGAGAGAAGAGCACACCAAAGAACTGAACAACATATTAATGAAATTTATGAGGATGTCAATAAGTTTTTAATATTTCATGGATATATTATATGGAAAAGAGGGTGATATTTTTTTGTGCATCGCACAAGTTGGTCGAAACCCTAAACGGTTTTGTGTCACCATCCCAAGCTGGGCTGAACGCACAACAAATCTAATAAAGCCTTACCTTGTCTTTTTTTACTCCAGCACTATTGTACAGTAGCGGGACAGAGTGGTCATAAACATTCATTTCATAATTCTTTATAGTTGCTCAGGGGCTATTTTCACAAATCACACATTGATAAGTTCCACGGTTGCCTAAGTTCTTCAAGCACGATCTGTGGTAGCAATGGCGACAATTAAATGTCACAAGATCATAAATCGCAAAGGAATCTGACATTGTACCGCCGTCATTTGTAGTCCGAACACGTTCCTCCCAAGCCATATAGGCTCCTGAATCAAGATTGCGGCCCCAGATAATCTTACCACATGCATCGCACTCGAACTTCAGCACAGACCATCCCAACAAATTCTTCTGGGATAATTTCTCCAACTCTTTATAAATGTTCTCATTAATTAGTTTCGATGTAATACTAAGAATGATCTTTTCGTATGAGAGAGCTAAGTAGATCTCGTTAGTAACAAAACGAACGTCTCCGAGCACTGTCACACCCTCTGATGAAGAGTTCAAGAACTTGGTAAATATCTTCAAAAATGAACTATGGCGTCTGTTCATACCATTAGTATCAACTTCAAAACTGTTGATTTGAGAACGAGTATTTATCAAAGAGGAAAAGAGGTCCTGAAGAAGACGTTTGATTATATCAACAACCTTAGAGGAGACAACATCAGAGGTATCAACTGTCTGCAGCTTGTGGACAACAAAATTGATAAGAATTAGCCACATCTCTTCATTAAGGGATAGTTCATCAGTCATCTTCGTCTGAGTCTGTGGTCCGTCATGATTTGATAATTTTATTGAAGTCTGTAGCTGTTTCCAAACATCGGCCTCAAGTGAGCTCAATTCATCTCTATCGCTTCTCTGAACAATCGCTGGAAGCTTTTTAAACAGGCCATCAATGTACCTGAGAACCTCTTCCAAGGCTCCTTTGAATTTTTTCTCCTTGATAAGTAAATATACCAAAGCATCGATGCAACCATTATCTCTCAATGCTTGAACACAATCATCAAAAATGACATCAGACTGATTCAAATGTTTCATGTAGCTCAGCAACGAATCTTTCTCAAATACACACATACTTTTGATGTACTCTGTTCGTTCAGTGATGCTGAGTTTATACTTTCCATCTAATTCCAATTTTACCAAAGATGAGAGGTACAGATGTTTCAGATGAGTGTCTCCTAAGGTAAGGCAGCACTTGTGTACACTAGGGATATACTTGTTTAGAATTTTGGCGATCTTATAAGTATCAACTTCAATAAGATCGGAAAAGCTCTTATCCACTACTCTGTTTAAGTTATTTCTCTCTTTTGATCCTTTTTCTGTCGACTTGTAGCACTTTTCCAATACCCCATCAGTCGTGTCAATTGAGTTTGATTTGTCATATCTCAGCCATACCTCCAATACCTTAGAAAATTTTCTGTCATTCAAGTACAAGTTCAAAAGAATCTCGTTGAATCCAGCAGACTCGAACACGTCTAACAGCTCTGCTCTGTTTGGAGGCTGATACACCGATAGCAAACTCTGCAGGCTCAGCTCGCAATCCTCTTTAACCTCGTCATCATCACCACGATATTCACACAATGTGTTTAAAGTATTATCAAGAACTCTCTCGTTCAATCGAATGAACTGGTGAAATTTTGGATAATTTCTTGCAATTAAAATAGCCAAATTTAGCTTTGCAGTTTCATCTAGTGAGGCGAACACCTCAATTAAGATCTCAAAGATAAACTGTCTATTCAGTTTCAGCTTGTTCTCTTTGTGGACAATTTCGTCATCATTCAATAGCGGGTCCTCAAGGATCTCATTGATAGCAGATAAGAAAGACTTGGAGTCATATTCCGCAAGTAATGTCAGATATGGGAAAGCATTGTCAACTTCGAAAGAATCATCAACTGCAACGATTTCATTTTCATATGTAATTGGGATGCCGTTGAATAATGCAAAATAGAGAGAAAGTTTAGCATCTGTGGCTTCGGGCTCTGGAATCAAAGACTCTGTTGGATACTGACGACCAGTAAGAATATACGCAAGATAAGCGAATACTTTATGCGCTTCCGTCGAACTTGGCTTTGACGTTGTCCTGATTTCTTGAATAAACTCAACAAATGGTGTTATGTAATCATGAATTAGCGAGTTCCAGATGTAGATGTAAGAGTCCCTGAGATTATACTTCTTCAACAATGAGATAGTGAAGTCAATGTCAAGACTTTGAATATCCAAGAGGCAAATATTTTGTTCAAGAGTTTCAACTTTGTTGACAGAGATATAGAATGACACCATGTCTTTTAGAATAGTTGGTGTAAGTGTCTTGATGGAGTTTCCAAGGATAAAAGGCTCAAGAGCTTCAAAAAAGAAGTCTGTGTGTCCGTTTTCTTTAAATGTATCATAGAGATTTTCGAAAACAAGAGACTCTGACTTAATAGATATGAGGGCCTTAATCGAAGAGTAGAGGAACTCTTGAATGACTTCTGTGCCTTCTCTCTGTATAATAACTGGTTGTAAGACGTGGGTGGCGGAAGCCTTAATCATGTCAATGAGATACTTGAGAACAATGCTCTGTCTCTCTTTCTCCGAAGAAGGAAGTCCAATAACGTCAAGGTCGTCAGTGGCACCTATATAGTACCTTCTCGCAGTCTCAATTGCTTTTATATAACGACCTTCATTAATCAGTTCAAGAAGAAGGTCCATCCACTTAGGAACAGAGCCAATCATTATCTCATACTTCCCAACAAAAAAAAGCTTGCCCCTATATGTCTGAAACGACTGGTTGAAGTTGTCAGTCAAGTGTTGATGAGATTCAATACGTGAAAAGAGCGTTGGAGAATATATGTGTTTCGACAGTAAATCAAGGGTTGCCGCGGTTTTCATGGTGTTGTAATTCATAAGAGTGAGTTGTTGAGTTTTCGACATCAAAGCTACAACCGACTGATTGATCCATTGAACACCCAGGATGCATTCTTCGCAGACAACCCTTTTTTTAGTGTCAAAGTGCAATACGTCTCCTATACTGCTGACCTCAATAATGGTGAGAATATTCGAAAAGCAGTACGCCAGCTTCGCCGGTAATTTAGTTCCATCTTTCTGGACTACTGCTGGGAACCAGTCTAGACATCCAGTCTTACCCAAGTTGTCGTTTACTACTTTAGGTCTCCCCGTCTTGAACTGAGTTCTGATTCTGTCTGTAGTAGATACCACAATCAAAGCATTTGTGCTCATTATCGCCACGAGTCCTTGAACATCCATATGCTGAACTGATGTACCCAATGGCAATGTTCTCATAGCTAATACCGTGTTTCCACTTTCAGAAGTATAGTCTTCGTACTTACCCACGACTTTCCTTGTAGTGATGCTAAACCCAAGAACACCTCTATTGGCTTGGTGATACATAACGAGACCATAAACATCTGAGCTTATTACAACTGTATGTCTTTTTCCGACGAAGGAGACGTTGGAGATGGCACAGCCTTTGGAGTGGGAGTCGGTAACAGTGATTTCGGTAAACTCAAGTGGAGGAATATGAACCTTCGGCTTTGTGTTTCCTTGTTTCAATTCCCAGACAAATATGTCACCGTCTTCATACCCTGCAACAACATGTGTAGAGTCCAATGAGAGAGACATGGACGTAACGGCACCACTCCGCACTGCCGGAGTCTCTCGTCCTAGTTCAAATAAGAGAATTTGGCGGTAGTCAAAAACAAGAACATAACCCTTGGAAGTACCGATAGCAAGAACTTCACCAGCAGATATACATGTGGGGTCTCCATGGATGGAACTAGTAGACGATGACCCGTGTAGTAGAGTATTAAGAGTGTTGACATGAACCCATTTTAGGTGTGATATCTTCACCTCGTCCGTGTCATCTTCCAGTCCCAGTCGTGGATACGCCGACTCAGTAAGCCCCTTTGCTATTGCACTAAACCTGGAGCACATTCGCTGGTCGAATTTACGAGTATTGTAAACAGAAGATGTAATGGATGAGTTAGAAGGCAGTCCGGGGCTGGATAGGAACCGGGCATTGTTGTAAAGCATTCTCCCTGCTGGGCGCCGTGTTGGTGTGTTAAAAGCGGAATTGGACTGGAACGATGCTGCATCTGGGAGCTCCACATCAAGAGACCTCCGTGGGGAGTCGACCATCATTGAAACTGATGTTTTGCGTGTACGTTACGCTTAGATTGTCGTTTGATGCTGGTTCTATCTCATACGCTAAGTGGCATTGTTCGCATGAAAAAAGAACGACGGTGATATCGTTGACGGCGCACTGTTACACAACTACAAGCACATCCAACGTTCTCAGGGCCTAATCCGAATCTTTTTAAATGACAGATATGTTTTATTTACGTGTTCTACGAACGAGGTCCCCATTTCTGACCTCGGTTGCCCGCTTGAATTTCAACTCGTGCACGCTTGTGGCACGGCGTGCACTTTACTCTACGACGTCATCTGTACACAGTCAGCACAACAACGCACAAGAGATCGAGAAACTAAATGAGCTGATCAAGGTGAAACTAGCGGAGATAGAGGATATGGAGCGGAAACGAGTGATTGAGGAGTCTGTAGGTATAGTTTCATACCCGAGATTTAGTGAATCTTCGTACGTACCATATCCATTTGACTAACATGGTGCAAACAGAAACCCAAGATCTCAGACTTCAAGTCGCCTATCCTAATGACACTTGTAATTGCATCCACTGCGTATTTGGCGTTTCATTGGGCTTGGTGGCATCTGGAGTTTGATGAGCGTGAGAAAGAACTAGCTAGTGAGTACAGTCGCATTACCTGTAATAGGGCATCTTTACCTGACACCATCGACTAACACCGACAGGCCAACTTCAAATCAAAGAAGCTGAGTTGCATGATACCCTCAAGGAGACTGGACGGCTTGATGGACGGCTAACAGGTCAGAGTACACGGAGTTGGTGGAAACTCTGGGGTCGATGATCGGTCTCTTTTGAGCATTACTCGTGTACATATAGATAACATTCACAGGTATTAGAAACCGTTGTTTCGTTACTGCCAGCTATAGATACGCATTGGTATATATCCATAAATATCTCATATATATCAATAGTATCCTTCATACATGAATAGCCCTGGAGTTTTTATATCCAATATATATCCATATCGTGTAGATGCCTATGGTGTCCTGGTGTATGTCCGGATGTTAGTGTAAGGTCGTATTTAATCTACTTAGAAATGGGTTCATGGATAATCATAACCATTAGAAGTTTAAAACACAACTCTTCTGTTTTAAAATTTCAGTTTAGTTGGTGGGGTTGTATAATTGACAAGGTTTCAAAGTTTTGTTATTGTATTTATCGTAGTTTTGTACATTTGCTTCCAAATGGGAGAAATGAAGAACTCATCTTATAACAAACTTTGTAAACAAATAAAGACTGAAAAACCCGTTAATTCGCCCATCATAAATATATTAATTTCAAAATGAACCAAATATACTTGAATGTATGAAACAGAAAACCGTATTTTACTTTTATCTGGAGTTGTATGGAAGCGTACCTATAATAGAAACCTTCAAGACTCTTATATGTCCCGGAACGGTAATTACCGGATTCACACATATGCTAGATTTAAAAAAGTTGACCCGCGAAACACATGTCAACATAGCGGGATTGGGGCCAGCCAAAGAGGGTACAATATAGTCATTAGGACCAGCACCAACGCCAAAAGCAAGGCCATAGGCATTCTTTGTGGTCATGTCATCTATTAATAAGGGAGAGAAGTCGCCACGGCAGAGGACAAAACCGTGTAGAAGTTGGCGGAGGCTCTCTGTGGCGGCGCTGCTGCTGATTCCTCCATCGCTTTTCCTATACAGCCATCCTGATGTCATCGAGGACCTAAGTAAAGTATTGCATTTCACAGTGGACAACCTCGCTGTGACACAGACAAATCAGAACGTGGAAAGTTTCACAGTACCACAGTTTGAAGTGCAATATCTTGATATTGATGAAGAAGAGTATCGTCGGCTGGGATTAACACCCAATAAGCCGGTACAGTTTGTTCCTCTTGGCAACGACCACAAGCCAACCAAACTACACGGTAGGTTTCTCCATCTCACAGATATCCATCCTGATGAGTTTTATGTAGAGGGAAGCAGTATCGACGACGCGTGCCACAGAGGACATCCTGGAAAGGGTGAAACAGGTGCTTCCAAGTACGGCGATGCGTTGCTGGGATGCGACTCTCCTATGGTTCTGATGAATCGCACGATGGAATGGGTTTCTAAGAACTTGAAGGATAAGATAGATTTTGTGATATGGACAGGGGACAATATTAGACATGACAATGACCGAAAGATTCCTCGTACGGAAATGGCCATTCTTGACATGAATAGACAAGTTTCGGAGATTTTCCATGATGTTTTCCATGGCGGAGATAACATCGATCCCAGACACTACGACGTTCCAGTTGTTCCAAGTCTGGGCAATAATGACGTCTATCCTCATAATCTATTTGCTCCAGGGCCTACACTACAAACTAGAGAGATGTGGCAGATCTGGAAAAATTTTGTTCCACAAGAACAGATGCACGTCTTCGAGAGAGGCGTTTATTACTTCAGCGAGGTTATTCCCAATAAATTGGCAGTTCTTTCGATTAATACCCTTTATCTCTTTAAAGCCAATCCACTTGTGGATTCCTGTGATAGCAGGAAAGATCCAGGTTACCAACTTTTGAAATGGCTTGGAATTACCCTCCAGGAGCTGAGAGATCGTGGTATGAAGGTATGGCTTAGTGGTCACGTTCCTCCTATTCCTAAGAACTATGATATATCATGTTACAGAAAGTTTTCTATATGGACTCACGAGTATAGAGATATCATCATTGGAGGCGTTTATGGCCACATGAACATTGACCACTTTATTCCTGTTGATGCTCAGAAGGCATACAAGTCCCTTGAGCAGGCCCTTGTGGCACAGGGCTACCAGATTGATGAATCTTTTGCTCAGACATATGACAATGAAGAAGATCTCGATTTGGAAACCCAGTACTTGATGATGGGAATGAACGTTTCGGAGCACGACTTAAACATCGCCATCGCATCCAATGAGGCTCATGCTTTAGGTGGGGCACCAACAAACAAGGAAGCGTACATAGACACTGTTAGAGAGGTGTTTTACGCTGATATAAAGTCTTCTAAGAAATCAGGTTTACATTATGACCGTTATTCCATCACAAACATCGCAGCCAGTGTTATTCCAACTTTTAATCCAGGTATGAGGGTTTGGGAGTACAATATTACCGGTGTTGCGGAAGAGTTTTCTTTCCAGAGACAGTCATGGACAGAATTCTTTAGGGACCTTGAAGACAGAATATTTCAAGTAGAAGAAATGGAAGAAGACGACGAAGATAGCGACAATATTATAACAGAAGGCAAGAAGAAAAAGAAGGGCAAGAAAGGCAAGAAGAAACCTGACATCTCTCTTCCAAAGCCAATGCCAAAGGATACACCTCTAGGTCCTGCGTATACACCGCAGACATTTTCGCCTACCAAGTTTGTCCAGTACTACGTGGATTTGAAGTCAATTAACAAAGGCGATAAAAAGTTCCACTACGAAGTGGAATATTCTTCAGACGGAAGCCCCTACTACATGGACTCTTTACTAGTTAAAGATTTTTTGCAACTGGGTAAGAATTTAGGCGCTCCTCTAAAGGAAGAAAAGTCTGCAGAGGCTGAAGTGGAGGGTAAGAAGGGGAAAAAGAGTGTTAAGCTTGAAGAACTTTGGGAAACTTTCAAGAAACACGCTTTTGTTAGTAGTGGATATCGTGATTCATGAATGATGACTATATTAATAAAAGGCACCATTTAACATTAATTTTATACACCATGTAACTGTTACAAATTTTGAAACAAAAAAAAAGAAGTCCCTTTCAATCTAAGGGGCTTCTTTTTATAATTGAAAGAATTAATGCCTTCTCTTTATAACTAATGAAGCCGACCAATAACAACGCCAAAATGCAGTTTCCCAGCAACTCCTTCAAATTACTGGTGATTCCGAACAAGGAAACATCAAGGGTAAGGATACCCAAAGCTAGCAAAACGATGCTTTTCATGTTGCTGTCCCAAATGAGAAGTTCAAATTTAATGGTGTTTTTCTTGTAGTATCTTTCAATGAACCCATAGCAGTAGATGATTCTAGCCGTCATGTTGATCATGTTGGAGATGATTAGGCCGTGAAGAGAAAGATGAAATCTATCAATGCCAATGTATGACGTTACCATAAAGACAAGAGAGAAGAACACCATGTAGTATGTGTAGCTAATTACTTCTTTCCCTGAAGCAGTAGACTGATGCACAGATTCCAGAATTCCGTTGAACGCCAAAAGCGGTAGGTAGAGAGTATACAACGGGATGGTGTCTGAAACAACATTGGACCAGTTGCTACCAATAAGCTTTTGAATCAAATACCCGGAATTGAGGGGTCCAAAGATAGAAATGATGATAGAAAGGTAGATGTAGAACGATGCTATCTTCTTCAAAATATTAAGAGATAATTGAATATTCTTTGAAGATTTGGTACTGAGTAGAAGACGAGTCAGGAAGTTTCTTAAACTCTCTTCAATAGGGGCAAACACCAAACGCGCAAGAAGCGAACCATAGTTTGCTATCAAGGAGTAAATACCTTGTTCTTCAATGGAACACAGGTAATTAATAACAACCTTATCGCCTTCTGTGAGCAAGTGTTTGAATGCAATGTTAAAGAAGATCTTGTAAAAGTGGCTTTTAGCGTCCGGGTCAAAGTAGTAGTAGTGGGTCTGTGATTTATAAATCTTTGTTGGACGGAGGTGAAGCTTGGCGGAAGTGCGAGATGAGGACTTGAGGCGTCTGAAATCATTAAAGTAAGCAAGCAAGAGAACTGTTGAGTGAACGAGCTTACTAACTGCAAACGCAATAATAGCGATGCCATCAATGTCGTCGTGACGGAAGTAAAACACGATGCCAAAATTGCTGAAACAACCCAGAGTAACAGCAAGAGTCTCGAAGCTAGTTCTCTTATCGTAGTTGAGGTTGAATTGGTTAAGGATGTAAAACGGCTCAGCCATCAGTTCGGCAATGGTAGCTGTCCAAATACATGCCACAGCAGTCTTAAAGAGATGCATGTGCTTGAAGATGTCCGAGATATTGGTATACTGCCAAGCCATTAGCACAGTAGTAAGCGGAGTTCCAATTAATATTGGGATATATGAGATGTTGACGATCGACTGCCATGTAGCGACGCGTGATCCTTCGTAGAGTTTACCGTGGTCATACTTGTTGGGATCATCGGGCCTGGTCTTCTCGCTGGGTTGGTCTTCTTCCGTATCGTGAATACGCTGAGCCGCAAGCCGGATCCCTTCTCGACTGAAGAACAGCGATGTATTCATCAAGAATTCAAGAAAAGCATTGATTCCAAACGATTTGGGTGAGATGTATGCAATGAGGATCTGGTTTAGGAAGAAGGTAGCAAACTTTGTGAAGACTTGGCCAAACAGCAGGAACGTGACCCCCTTGGCAGATTTGTGGAGGAGTTTCTCGGTCAGAGACGACTCATGGAGACTCGGGACCTTATTCATGAGTCCTGTAGAAAATTCTGATGGTTTCAATGGAAGTGTGGGATCCACAGGTGGGAGACATCCACGCACGGCCTTTCACCTGTTCCATGTCTTAGGCAGCGGGCCGCGGAGGTCGAGGACTCCGGGGGTTTTTCGCCCACTAGCACAGAGAGAAGGGAAAGAGGATACCGCAGGAATAGAGGAACAACACATCCACGAATTGGTTCTGCACCGTATATTTGGTACTGTAGAGCTCGTTCCCAAGGCAGAACACCACCATGTGCCAAAACCCAAAGCCCTGGATTTGCCGAGATTGGTCTGTGCCAAAGAAACGGCCCGGCCTCCAGCGTGTATCACGTGATACAACAATGGCATAATATACTAGCGCATCTATGTCTTGGCCCCGTCTACAGTGCTAAGCCCGCGCACCGTTACGACATATCGGAACTCATCCCTGTTAGCTCAGTCGGTAGAGCGTTCGGCTTTTACGATCTAACAGGAAACCGAAATGTCAGGGGTTCGAGCCCCCTATGGGGAGTTCCATTTTTTTAAATTTCAAAAACATCTTTTTTTCGCGAAAGCAGGACCCGCGCCCGGGCTCGCAACCACTGGCGTGCGACGCGTTTCCTTAGCTACCGAGCGTCTCGGACCGTCAGCTCAGATCCGCACACGCCCAATTCTTACACGGTTTCTTTGTTCCTGAACGTATACCGCATTCTAGTGGCAGCGGAGCCTCGGGTTAAAGCGAACGAATACACACAGTCACACCGTGTTTGCACTTGCAACACCCCCCTTTCTCGAGTCGAAAACCGGAATCTCCGCTGGTACGAAATCTGCATAGCCTCTCGACCACCAAATAACGCTCGCTTAAAAGCTCCCACAAACGCGTCGGGCCTATCGCTATCGTTACACCAAACCCTTGACTTTGGACCTTGGGGAGAAAGTTTGCTAAACTTTTTTGGGTCTTTTGGGAACTCTCAAGCACAGGATATCGTCACAAGGCCAGTTGTGCTTGTGACTGCTTTGCTCCTGGAACTACCCGTGCTGACACAGAAAACTAGCTCCATCTGATAGTGCCTCCAGCTGGCGACTCGGGGTTTCACTCGATCCCTACCCACGCCCATCACATCCATCCACTCACACTCTGATACTTCCATTCTCTGATACTTGCATTCTCTGTCACGTCCATTTTCTTGTACTGTCCTACTGCTAATCTTCCACTTCCATTCCCTGCCCCACCACCCTCCCCTTTCCCATCCTCCCATCCCACTCCCTTTCCCCATCCCATACATACGCGTACGATGGAGTTCCATGCCGAGAAAGCTTTCTTCAAGTCAGACACTTCAGATCCTTTCACAGAACTTCCGATCTATGTCTTCGACTCTAACTTCCTACCGAACTTCACACATACAGACTTTGACAAGAAGATCATCGACACGCTATTGATCAAGGCTTTCAAGCGAATCATTCGGCGGATTCCTCAAGAACACTATGCGCTCGTCTGTTTCACGTCGGGATTCAAGAACTTCAATCACACAAATAACACGTGGGTGACTGCTCTGAAATGCTTCCATCTCCTTCCAGACGACCTCAAATGTAACATGCGCAAGGTTTATATGGTGCACGAGTCATGGCTGGTGCGGTCTTTCTCGTCGATCGTGAACAACGTTCTCCAGAGCAAGCTGTTCAAGCTACAGCAGAAGAACGGCTTGCCTCCGCCAGATCACAGAATGGTCTACTGTAAGGATTTGACCGAGTTATCCAAGTTCGTCGATATCACCAAGCTGCGAATCGGCCTAGAAGTCTACCTGTATGATCTCCAGTTTACAGAGAAGCTCATCATCCCATACACAGTGAACCAGAAGTCCAACGATTACCAGGACTACCTGGAACTCATAAACGAGAGAGTAACGTCCCGACTCCTGACTGAAGGCTCCAAGAATGAGCTTGTATTTGCCAAACCAGGCAACCAAAAGAGACTCCGGATCTTGGTCGATGCAATCGAGAGGGGCAACTACCTCGATATGTCGCAATGGGACATCTACATTATGGGGTCGCTTTACTTGCATAGCCTGAGAAGGAGCGAACAGCCCTTGATTCTAATAGACTTGATTGACCTTCCAATTAGGGACGACTTGGAGTACACGAGTGAAACATTCAGGAAAATCGTGAATCACCAGGTCAGCCATGACCAGCTCTCCAAGGTGTTTGAGATTCTTCTCAACTTACTGGACCATTCCTCTGTGACAAGGCATACTTCCAAGTCGTTATCGAAGGCTATTACACCAGCACTGTGTCAGGAGAGCTTTTCCATGAAATACAAAGACAGAATGTTGGTCGGCCAACGATTCGTTAGGAATATACTAGAGCAGTGGAATGCGATCTCTAAGATCGCCACCATACCTTTAAGCTCCGGAAGGGGTTCAGTCTCCGGAAGGGGTTCAGTATCTAACCGACCAATACCCCCACAGCCACGTAAAGCTGCCTTCCTATCCGCTACCTCTTCAGGTTCATCTCACTTAGCAATAGGTAACATCAAGACACTCAAAAAGAGAGTCCAAATCAGACCACCAAAACCTACAGAACAGTCCACCGATATCACAGATCTTGGTCTGGAGCCTCCGCCACCTAAGAGCCACAGAGTCCAAATAGACCCAACCCGAAACGTTTCAGGAGCGTCTATCCTCTCTATTGGAAGTGTTTCCTCATCCGAGTCGTCCATCTCTCTATTAGAACCAACGCTAGACAAGAACGATGCTGGTTCACTCAAGACGTCATATTCTACGGATTCTCTGGTTGAAAAGCTAGGAGAGGACGACAGGGAAGATGAAGCTGAAGACGCCGACACCAAGGTTCTTGCTGATGTCACTGCAGCCCTGAACAAACTGCCAAAGAACGCCACCGCAAAGAAGACAAACAGCGTATTGATGAAGTTTGCAGACGGGTATTCCTCGATCGAAGGGCAGAAGAAAGTGACAAGACTGGCGAAGCTGTATGAAGAGCGACTCATGGGCATTCAGATCATCAACGAAATCGAAAAATAAGCAGGGTTTCCCGAGGGCCGTGTCTTCCAAAGGGTCCTTTTTGTTTTTAGTTCTCCATTTATTTCATTTACACTTCACACACTATAAATCTGCAAGTACGTTTCGTCCGTTGGCCGCCAGACTCCTTGGAACCTGCTGTGGTTACCCCGGCTTTCCCATTTACTTTCCACTTCCATGGATCCCTATACAGATCTACAATAAATGGGCGAGTACTACCGAACGACTAGTAACCTGTGCTTTTCTCCTTTCCACCACCCTAGCCTCTGCTCACACCTCCTGCCACCTTCTCTCGGCCAGACTCTCCAAACAAATACAATATATTCATCTATGTTTCTTATAGCTTCAACATCTAGCATAGAGTAGGCCAAGGCCATAGGGTGGTGAAGCGACCCTCAGCACAAGAGACAGCTACAGTAGAACACAGCGGAACAGAAAAATAGTAAAACCAGATTCCAGCACCCAGGATCCAGGATCCAGGATCCAGGACCACAGGAGTACACCATACAGTAAACTGCTCCACTCGGAGACCCCTAAAACAGAAAAGTCCCAAAAGAAGTGACTTATCTGTCCCGATCGGCCCCACTGCAATCATCGGACGCGTCACTCCTAAAGGGCACGCAGCAAGAACGCGTCCCGTAAGTGCGCCGTAAGCGCGCGCTGTAAGCCTCGAAAAAAACAAAGTAGGAAAAGCGCTCGATAGAGCCAGCCGGCCGAGACCAGGTCAAGAGACCAGAACACGGCCACAAAGCACACGTTATATGAACCACACCCGATCTGCTTGAGTGCTGAATTTTGTTGTACCCTTCATATCGAGCACACGCCATACAATTGCACTCAATTAGTGTGCCATTTGGAGTTGTTTGCACGCCACTACGCGCGCAGGGGCAGGTAGAACATTGAGAACCTCGAGAGCATTGAGAAGATTGAGGGCAGTGAGAAGATTGAGAAGATTGAGAAGATTGAGAGACAGAGAGAGAGAGAGAGAGAGAGAGACAGACAGACAGAAGGAACGAGAAAGATTAGCAACCTTCGGGGAATCTGGCGGCGAATCTGCTATGGCAAACGAGATAATGGACGAGTTCCCGGGAAACTTTAGTACCCCGGTGTTGCGACAGGATGGGGAAGTTGTGGGAGAGATATCACCTACACAGCCGCTGAACATCAAGACCAGCAGCGCCTCAAAGCTTCCATCACAACTATCAGTGCATTCTCTTTCATCACAAGCAACGTCCTTCTCAAACGCATCCTATAAGACCGCCATGGATGAAGAGGCTGAGACACGTTCGGAAGGGAGCGGTGACAACGACAAAGCCCACAGCGGTGCCAGCGACAACACCAACATCATCAACAGCAACAGCAACAGCAACGGCACTACAGGCCATGGCGATGGCGATTGTACAGTCACAACCGATGATCACAACAGCAACGAAGATCAGGATGAAACACTAGTACACACGACGGGACTAGGGATCCAGAACCTGTCGTTCCAGAAGATTGGCCAACGCATCCAGATCAACCCTACAATAGCGGTCTCCGAAGAGCCCTTCTACAACGATGACCCCACACCTATTGTCCAGCAAGGTGATTTCCAAGAACAAAATGGCATATCTTGGCAACCAGATGTGGATCGCGTGGAAGAGAGTGCAGCAGAAGATACTACTACTACTGCTGCTGCTACGACCACTCCCACTGCTGCTGTGGATGATGATGCCACCCCTACGCTTCAGTCGTCGAATGGTGTTTTTCCCAAACTTCCTCAGCTCATCGTCAGCCATAACGTAACCCCAGAATTAGAACCTCAGCACACTGTTCCCAGAATTGTCGACCCCTTATATGCGTCTGCTAGAGATTCACACAATAGTATACCATCGAGAAAAACCTCTGCAAACCTCGATACTGACGACATTGTAGTGGAGGAAGCTAGTGCTGTACAGCTGTCACCTGTTAAGTCCTCTCCGAGGAAAACACTTCATCGCTCTGACACACACAAGAGAACGAGGTCCACATCCACAAATGACAAATCTTTCAATTCCGAGGCAAACGACACAACATATTCACAGGAGTCTGATTTCCTTAGGTCGGTCAAGCAAGAGCGTCACAATACGGCCAACTTGCTATCTCAGGTTAACTCTAACTCCAACTCTAACACCACAGAGAGTGGGAACTCAGGAATCGACTCAATTATTGAGGATGATGAGCTCACATCCCTCTTTCTCTCGGCTCTTCATTCCTTTGATTCAGCATCATTAGAGAAGACCACCGATTCATCAATCTGTTTGTCGTTTGAAAGAGGCGATGTTGTCTATGTTCACACTACTGACGTTAGTGGCTGGAGTGAAGTGACACTCATACGGTCATTCAGAAGAGGGTGGGTACCAATAAATTTCTTCACAGAACTCATAAGGGAAGGTACTGCACTCCCTATTTCTAAGTCAAAATTACCATTGAAGATGTTACTGATATCAGCTGCAAAGTTTCTTAGCAATCCAAAAGAAAGCACAGGCAACAACGACTCTTGCTTTTCTATTCATCATGTAAATGCCATTAGAGATGGTGTGAGGTTCTTATTGGAGAGTACCGACTGCCTTTCGAGATCTACCCCGATTGTGAAAAAGAAGCCAATCATTCGTAGAATGAGAAAGAGCTTGCTAGCTGATTGGTATTCACTTATGGTGAAGGCTGATTCATACAAACATTCTAAGAGTCTAGTGCATTTGGAAACACTTCAGTTAATGGTATTGCAAGTTGTCAAGAAAGCGCTTGCATTCCTTGATATTTGGTGCATCGAGTCTGACCAGTTGAGAAAAGAAGAAAGAGATCGTAATATTTCGGCGAAAGCTTTTGTTAACGGTGAAATACCGGTATTGACACACTCTCCAATGGCTAAAGAAAGACTAACTGAAATCCACAACATTCTATTCACTTACATCGGTTTTTTGCTTGGAAGATTAGATATGTTGGAGCACAATCCATCTGGATGCCAGGTACTAGAGAATGTAACACATCAAATGATTCTGTTGCTACGAGAGATATTGTTCCTTAGTAAATCTTGCGTTCAGATTTTGAATTCAAGGAACAAAAAAGTTGAGAACAAATTTGATGATAACCTGGATACTCTTCTCTCCTTGGTTTCAGAGTTGGTTTCAAGCGTTAAGAATTTTGTAACAAAAACTATTACGGAAGACTACTCTTCGGAGGATCTCACGGTCAAGGATGGTCTCTACTACTACACTCATGAGGGTGACGAGCTTATTGGAGTTGTCTCTAGGATGACTAGATCAATTTCACTTTCAGTAGAAAACTGTTACAAGTACCTGACATTGATTGGGGACTTCAGATTAACCGATGAGAAGACCTACCCAGACTTTAAAGCTGTTCAGATAAGTCCTGAAAAGTTCATCAAGGCATGCTCAGTTGGTATGATTAAAACTCTTGATAAGGACAAAATTCAGTATCTCAGAAGTTTGAAGAGGAGCAACATCAAGCAGCAGTCGAGATTCTCGATGGTGAGATCAGGTTTTGAGCATGATGTGGCGTTTACGAGCTCTGGTTCTAACATATTGCAGGAATTCCTTCCTGACTCCACTTCATTTGTCAGAACCTCAGTCTTTCAGCCATATCTGAACGAGTCAAATGATTCATATGAAATCGCGTATGATGCTGAGTCTGAAGTTACCAGAGACTCTGAAGGTCACCTCATCGGTGCTTCCTTTAGAGCATTGGTATATATTCTGACCGACGAACTCCATAAGCCAGATGAGTTCTTGATATTTACTTTCTTTTTGACTTTCAAGCTTTATGGAACTTCTAACGAGTTAATTGAGATGTTGATTACGAGATTCAACTTGGAGAACAAGTTCGACTCTCAAGACGATTATGAAGAGACAGGTGAATATTCATCCTACGAATCGAGACTGAAGAATCGCAGACGGATGATTTGTAAGATGTTACAACTTTGGCTTCAGAGTTACTGGGATTACCAGAACGACTATGGTTTATTACCTATTTTGATCAACTTCTTCAATGAAGGAATCTCACAATTTTTGCCTATCGAGGCCAAGAAGTTGATTGCCATATGCTCAAAACTGACTGTTATCACACCTAACAAGATTAAACGGCATCCAAACTCAAAAACTACTAAATTATTTGGGTCGTCCTCAAGTGGTACAATTGACAATATGGGTATGCAACTTGTTTCTAGGAACTTGCCGACTCCGAAACACCAATCTGTCATATCTCACTCCAGCTCTATAAATTCTTTCGCATCTTTGAATCAGAAATTGGACGATGAAGAGCATATATTTGAAGAATATGAATTGGCGAAGATGAATGCGGGTTCAAGAAGTTCTATGTTGCTGCCACTACCAGGTTTCAGTTTTAACAACAACACTCTGCTGAGTAAATCACATATTCAGGAGATTGAACAAATGGTTATGAAATACAGACACTGGCTGGGTGACAAAAACTGGCCACATGAGAAATATGCGCGCTTCTATCCTGTTGAGATTCATAAGTTGTTAGTAAAGTGGCTCAAAACGGCTCAAATGGAGTTGTCAGAAGCTCCAACAAACGACATCAATTTGACCGACTTGAATTGTTTCGAGACAGCTAAGCAAATGACCATCATTGAGTCTAAGATCTTCCTTTCGATTAGGGCGGATGAACTCCTTAATCAGAACTTTGCAAAACGCCCCAAGTTGTCTCCAAATATCTCGCAGTCTTTATTGTTCACGAACTTGTTAAGTGAGTATGTCCTCGATTCCATTTTGGGGCCAGGAGTTCCATCTAAGAAACGAACCCTGAGAATTAAATCCTGGTTAAACATTGCTTTGTCATGCTATTACTTGAAGAACTTTAACTCTTTGGCGGCTATTATTATCAGTTTGCAGAACCATCCATTGTCCAGAGTGGATCAACTTTGGTCTTCATTGCCAGAGAAATATCAGAACCTGTTCCGTGATTTGAAGAAAATCATACATCCTTCCAACAACTATAAAGGTTATAGATACAAACTTTCTAAAATTTTAAAGGAAGGTGATTCTAAATCTCCAATCCCAATTGTCCCTTACATCAACTTATTCCTACAAGACTTGACTATGATCGACGAAGGTAACAAGGACTTCAGGAGCTCAAACTCATTTTTGAGATCCAAAATCATTAACTTTGACAAGTTTTCAAAGGTAGCCAAGGTGGTTTCAAATGTTGAGTATTTACAAGTAGGCTATGATGAGACTAAGATGAAGAGAAGAAACTCGGTCTTCAGTTTTGGTTCTTCTGGGTCATTAGATGACACTTTATCACCAATTCTCTCACTGCAAGAGTATATCTTGTTGGAATTTATCAGAGTCCATCAGCTCAACCTGAAGGATAACGACAGATACTGGACTTTGAGCAAAGGTCTAAAACCTTAAGTTTTATTTACATTTAATTTCCCCACAATTTAATTTTTCAGAACTGTTTTAGTTTAGTATGTTATATATATTGTGATTAATGATTAACTGACCACGTTTTTTCCTTTTTAGTTTAATATGTAATGCATGATGAACTCCCTACAGTGCGTATTTGTGTTTTGTTACTTCACTTAATAAATAGTATATATGACTCTGCTTCAACCCAAACAGAAGCCAGAGTCCCTCGGATGGGGAACCTCTAATGCATCGACAAAACCCGATATGTGAACAAGCAAAAAACAGAAAACGAAACGCCTAACAAAGTCACTCTCCCCTGGAAGCGGCCTCTGCGCGACGGACGTTACCGATGTGGTTAATGGCAGAGCCGGCCTTAAAGAAATCGACTTGATCCTTAGACATGGTGTGCTTGGCCTGGATCTCAAAGGTTTCACCATTTCTCTTTGTAACGTTCAATGTAATGAAGCCTCCGTTATCGCCGTTCTTTGAAATCATGTCTCTCAAGTTGGTGGTTTCCAAGAGGTCACCAGAGCTCAGCCTGTCGTAGTCAGCCTCATCAGCGAATGTGAGAGGCAAAAGACCTTGTTTTTTCAAGTTTGTCTCGTGGATACGAGCAAACGACTTGACAAGGATCATTTGACCTCCAAGGAAACGTGGCTGCAAGGCAGCATGCTCTCTAGCAGAACCCTCACCATAATTGTGCTCAGCAACAACGTTCCAAGTACGACCGTCGTCTTTCCACTTCGCCATCAATCCCGGAATAGAGTAACCTGTTCCATCGAAGTCGTACGCTTTGTTGACTTCTCCAGTTTCCTTATTTTGGGCACCAATGAGTGTGTTGTATGCAATATTCTCAAGATGGCCCTTGTATTTCAACCAAACACCAGCAGCTGAGATGTGATCCGTAGTACACTTACCTTCAACCTTCAATATAATGTTTGTCTTCAACTCCTCGCCATTCCAAGGTTCCCAAGGCTCTAATAGCTGAAGACGATCAGAATCTTCAGGAACGTTAATTTGAACTTCAGGATTTGGTTTTGGATCCACTGGTGGATAGAACTCCTGTCTTCCAGGAATAAAACCTTGGTTTGGCAACTCTTCACCAACTGGAGGCTGGAACTTGAATTCCTTGCCGTCCTGTGTTTTGATAGAGTCCGTCAATGGGTTGAAATGCATGTCTCCAGAGTAAATCATTGCAGTGACAAGCTCAGGGGATGTAAGGAAGTTCATTGTGTTTCTGTTACCATCGTTTCTAGCTCTGAAGTTTCTGTTGAAAGAAGTGAAGATGGCATTGGTCTCAGTGGATTTCTTGTCAATGTCAACACGATCCCACTGTCCAATACAAGGACCACATGCGTTGGCCAAAACAATAGCACCGTTATCTTTGAAAGTCTCGATCAAGCCATCTCTCTCGATAGTTGCTCTAATCTGTTCCGATCCTGGCGTAACGAAGAATGGGATCTTTGGCTTAAGACCTGCCTCAGCTGCTTGCTTAACTAAAGAGACCGCACGGGACATATCCTGGTAGGACGAGTTTGTGCAAGATCCAATCAGACCAGCAGACACATTGCTTGGCCACTCATTCTCATCAGTAACCTTACCAAATCTCCCAACAGGTGTTGACAAATCTGGAGTGTAAGGGCCATTGATATGTGGCTCGAGCTGGTCGAGATCGATCTCAATGATCTTATCGTATTCGGCACCAGCATCAGCCTGAAGGAAACCATACTTGGAATTAACCTCGTCGGCTGCTTCAGCAAGTGGAGCCCTGTGAGTAGAAATAAGATAACGCTTGTGGGCAATTTGGTATGGGAAAGTAGAAGTGGTGGCACCGATCTCAGCACCCATGTTACAGATAGTGGCCATTCCGGTACAGGAAAGAGTTTTAACACCTTCACCAAAGTACTCAACAATATAACCAGTACCTCCTCTAACGGTAAGGACACCAGCTAGGTAAGTGATGATGTCCTTAGGTGAGGTCCAGCCGTTCATTCTGCCCTTCAAGTGAACACCAAGAATCTTTGGGGCTTTCAACTCCCAAGGAGTTCCAGTGAGGGCATCAACAGCATCAGCACCACCAACACCGATAGCAATAGCACCAAGACCACCAGCATTTGGAGTGTGTGAATCTGTTCCAAGCATCATGAGACCTGGAGCAGAGAAGTTCTCAAGAACGATTTGATGGATGATACCGGAGCCAGGACCCCAGAACTGGATGCCGTATTTCTCACCACATGACTGGAGGAAGTCAAAGACCTCCTTATTTGTGGCGATGGATGACTTCAAGTCCTGTTTCTCACCATCTTTACCGACGATCAGGTGGTCACAGTGGATCGAGCCCGGAACAGCGGTCGAGGGAAGGCCACATGTCATGAATTGCAACAAGGCCATTTGTGCTGAGGCATCCTGCATTGCTACACGGTCAGGATTGAGCTTTAAATATTCTAGCCCTCTGACCTTGTGCACGTCACCAGCCGCAAGAGACTCCTCTGGGTTAACCAGATGCGAATAGAGAATCTTCTCTGCAAGGGTGAGTGGCTTATCATTCAATACTCTCTTGACTTGTGTAAGTTTTTCGATAAGTTTTGGGTAGGGTGGAACACGAGACTGGAATTCAGGTGGAATGTTGGTTGTTAAACCACCTGCTGTAGCAAGGCATCGTATTTGCTGTTCCTGAGAGTTAATGGCTGATCATGGGTGTGCTTATCGATGAGAAGAGGCGATGACCTCATCGCATGGATGATGAAAAAAACACTACCTACTTGTGCCTTCCTAAGAGCCGATTGGAGTCTTCTTGACGCCAACATTGTACCGATATGTGGTGAACACGGTCAATGGAGAAAAATAAACACTAACAAGAAGAGTGAAAAGTCAAGGATTCTCAAGAAGAGTACTCAGATTTTTCGTCCCAATGGAAAGCCGTCAATTACTCACCGCCCGAAAAAACATGACAGAGAAGCGCCGGTGCCGGCCCGGTGAGGGAGCAAGCGAGCCATAAAACTACACTCAGAACCCCGCAAGAGAAACCATTTAATACAGAAAAGGAGACAAAACGGAACAATTACCCTACAGTTCGGAGTTAGTTCTTAAAAAGCCTTTTAATACAAAACCTAAATATATAAGAGTAAGAGCCAGTGATAAAAAAAAGTAAAACCCATCACAAGTACAGAACCTCCAACATGAACTCCAAGCGATTGTATCAAATCATGCCCAAAAGCTTATAAACCAAGGAAAACAAGCAATTGGAAAGACAGTTGATTGATACAAACAGCGTCGGAGGAATAATAAATCGGAATAGAAAACATAAAGTACCAAAAAGAATAAAAAAAGTGGTATCCAACAACATAAAAGTTAAAATAGACATATAACAAGATAGCATAGCAAGAGTCATAAGAATTCCTTGAACCTCCCATAACACCATCTATGAAGGCAGTTTCTTCAGTAGAAGATAAAGTTGGCAGAACCCTTAGTGACAGAGACAGTACATCCATCAGTAGAGTCACCACTGTAGACACCGTTAATGTAGGTGCAGTCACCAACAGCGGTGGAACCGTCGGTAGCCTCAATCTTCACACTGTAGTTTGGAGCATCCTGGTTGTTAGGGTTTGGGATAATAGACAGGTAGGTGACACCGTTGGTGTAACCAGAACCAAGAACAACTGGGGCCCAGTTACCAACACCGGAACCATCAGTACCCCAAATACAACCATCCTCGACGGAGACACCAGCGTTGTTAACGTAGTACTGAGCAGAGGTCTTACCACCGTTCCAGGTAAAGTAGTTGTCGGAGTCAACAACAGACATTGGCTTGGAAGAACCTGCAGAAACGACAGTTGGAACATTCATGTTTTCAGAACCTGGGTAGTCGGTACGGCACAAAGCAATAGATTCGTCAACGTTGTTGACAGCGTAGGAAGAGTCCTTTCCCCATTCACACAAGTAGTTGGTGTCGGTGTTAGATCTGTAGAGGTAACCGTCCTTACAGTACAAACCACCAATGGAGATACCAGAAGCTGGCTGAGAAGATGGGTACTGTGTCTTGGACATACCGGCCTGGCAAGCATAAGAACAGTAGTAACCGTCCTGACAAGAGGAGGCGGTGTTGCCGCTCATGTCCATGACGGAAGCCCAACCACCAAAGTTCATCCAATCCAAGGCAATGACACCCTGACCAGATGGGAATGCAGAACACTCGATAGTACCGTCCTGGAACTCCTCAGTTGGGTCAGAGAAGTCGGACAAGTCTCCGTTAATACCGGAAGAGCTAGAAGAGGAGGAAGAAGTGGAAGTGGAAGTAGCAGCAGCCTTAGTGGAGGAAGCAGTGGTAGAGGTGGTAGAGGTGGTAGAAGAAGTAGCCTTTGTGGATGGAGACAAGGTTGTAGTAGTTGAAGTTTGGGCGTTGTTACTCTGAACCTGGCTGGCAGCCTCAACGTTGGAGATGGTGGTGAGGAGCTCGGTAGAAGCGGAAACAGAGGCAGCAGCGGCGGTGGTAGTAGCAGCAGCAGTAGTAGTGGCAGCAGCAGCAGTCGAGGTGGTAGGACCATCGATAGCGTTACCGTTACCATCAACATAGTGGATCTCTGTCTGAGTCACGTAAACAACAGCGGCCTCACGCTTGTGGTGGTGGTGCTCGTGCATAGGACGGGCCATTGCCTGGGCCACAAGGGCGAGAACAACAGTAGAGTACTTCATTATAACACTGAGAGAGTAGATGAACCACTACGATAAAAAGAAAGACCAATAGTTGGTAGTAGGGGTTTTAGCGGAAAGAGAGAGAAAGAGCTAATTGCGCGAGATTGAAAAGTCGAGCGAGTAAGCGTTCGAAAAGGAGTGTGGGGGGAGAACAACGAAACAGCGCAAAAGAGAGGAACGGGAACGGTTCAAAGGAGTGACGGTCTCTTTTGTGTAGAAGTTTCTTAGCTTTCTGCTTCTTCTTCTTTGTTGAGGGAGAGCGAGCAAAGGGGCGGCCGCCGTTGACGTTTTTATACCGACAGCGACTTTCGCGGAGGACGCACAAAATTATTTCCTAAACGGGCTCACCTTCCGGATGCGGACGTTTTTTTGCCTTAAACGACGCGGAGAGCGCCGCTAGGATCTGTCGGTGCGCGCCACACGCGGCCTCGGTGAGGTCTAGAAGTGGCCGTGGTGTTGTATAGGAAAGTGTGGAAAATGGGGTTCTTAGGACCATGGATTTGGTGTTTTCCGAGTCCCGGTGGGCGTGGACAGTCGTTGCCTTGCTGTGGACGGCATTGGGGGCCTTGACTGGACCCCTCGGCGTAGCTGGGCACTGTAGTATATCGGGGCTCCCAATGTGTGCCACGCCGGGAAGAGTGCGCTCGGCCCTGGGAGAGGCCAAACAGGGCTTAGGAGTCACTATATCGCTTTGCTGGTGGACCCGTAGGTATTTCTTAACGGGGCCTCCTTTCACAACATATGATCTATATTATTCTAATCATCTTCTAGCCTCCCCAGTTTTTCGTACTTCCCTACTTCCTAGGAGATGTGTTTTCTTGCCTCCTTAATCGGTAGCGAGTTTTTTCCAGGGGCACGCCTGGGCGCCATGCGCGAGGATGCGTGTGAATGCATGATAGTGGCCATATCGCATAGAATCACATATCGCGCATAACGTTTCTTCTTCTAGTCCAAAACACGCTTTAGGAAGGAAAAAAGGTCCTTCACCGACAGTCACAGAGGACCATTGGCGCACAGGGGAGAAAGATTTAAAAAAAGAAACACGGGAGATGGACCGACCTAGACCGAGAGAAATAGGAGATGGAACAATGGGGAACTAGAAGAAGAAAACAAATAGTAGTAATGCACACAAGATGGTGTGGTTTTTCTATGTGGTGATTGGAGGCAGCCGCCAACTATTCCTTCAGCGCGTGCCTGAAAACCGCCGGTACTCCTGAAGGGGCCGCCCAATGTCTTACAATACTACCAATTTGCTTTCCCAAAAAGGCAGCTGGCCAGGTACCGGATACGAATCAAAAAAACTTGTGGTTGGGTAGTGGTGGTCGTGTTGCCGGAGGCATTATCGATCCTACTCAATATTTCCGTATTTCCAGTGGTTCCTGGTCGCTCCCCTATGTACTTTTTCCCTGTTTTTCTATCCCTGTGGTGTATGTATCCGCCTCTATGATTGGTAATACACGTAAAAGTAGCCTTCCCGACCCCTGTTTTTTTATTTCGTTTTTTTCTTTTTACGTGGTTTACCCTTTACGGCCTCTTACCCTTCACGGCCATTTTTACTTTTACAGTTCCTTCCCCATTTGCTCACTTCGCGGTTTTTCCGCCTTTTTCGCGGAGCCGTTGTGCAGGGGCAAAGCTTAAAGAAGAAGGTTTGTGGTATAGCCACTAACAACCGCGAAGCTTAAAAATTTTTTTCATGCGGCCTTGCACCTACCAGATGCGTGTAATTACGCATACATAATGGTGCATCCAAAGCTCACGCGGGAGGTTAGGCCGCACCTTGTCATGGCGTATTAAGGGCCGTTGCTGGAGCGGAGGTGGTGACCAAGGTAGTCTAAGAGTGTTGTGGAGGTGATTTGAGATCATGTGTGGGGCATGGGTCTTGACTTATGGCACAACTCTATCAAAGTATGTGTGCGAACCAGAGAACGAATCTACGCCTAAAACGATAACCCTATCGATTATAGAGTTCTCCGAGCGTGGGGTGGTGTGAGGTTGTGTCCGTGTGGCTATGTCCGTGTGGTTATGTGAGTATGAGTGATTCGAGCGTCCGTTTCTGTGTATACTTCGATGTGTGTTTCTGCGATGTGGTATAGCCATGTCATATCGCTAGAAACACCGACAACCTCCAGCCTCGCACCGCGGAGCACTTACCATTGGGTCCTCTAATCACAAACGTTGTACCTTCAACGTCCAACCAACTTCGAGTTATCATTGTGGTCTTCATAGCACGTTGGTCATAGCACGCTGGTCACTCACCAAAAGGGTACACCACTTTGGTCGTGCATCTGTTTGTACGTTCTCCGCGTTTCGCCTCATACAAAACAGAACTAGATACGTGATGTGTGTGCATCACCAGCAGCGATCTGCAATCTGGGCAAGATATGAAACACTAAGATTGGTCACATTATCTTATCACCAATTATCCCCTTCGCAACTTTTGAGGTTTCATATCTGATACCGTTCTAACCTTTTCACAAGAGACAGATGCCTGCTAAGCACACGTTAGGTTTGATCGAGGTATTCACTGGAAATCTACGCGCATGATGTGGCACCTTTTGTGCACTTCACAGACAACTGTCTTTGCTGACCAGAACACACGCTGTAAATGTAGCCAATTTATTCCTCAAGCGGCACTGCAGAAACAAAGGCAAATTAGTTGCATGCGCTCGGAATGTCTTCAACGCACAATGGTGTATTCCCACAACGTTTCACTTGCGCCCTATTGAGAAAACAATCTAAACTTTTATGATAATGATGCATGCATTAGTCTATAGAATAACAACGAACTCTTTACACAAGTCCGCTGAGTGTGAGCTTTTCCAAAAATGGCGCCAAATCCTCCTTCCTGATCTCAATTATGGAGCTCTCAAATGAGTCGATTCTCACTTTGGCTCCAGTAGAAATTGCGACTTGTTGGAACGCTACGCTGAACGTGTTCAACAGCGTTGTATTCTGATCCAGATCCTCCAGTGTCCTTCTTCCTCTTGGATAACGTGGAGCAAGTCCGATTACCAGGTAGGTATCAGTTGAATCGTCCAACACCGCCATTACAAGTGGTAGTAGTGTTGAGTCATATTCCGCACAGGACTCCAAGATCCAGTTGCCCAATCTCGTTAAAATCAATGGGTTCCTAAACATTGCAATATCAGGGCCCTCCTTTAAAACTACAAGCCGATATATCTTCAAGTTTCGCAGTTGTCTCTTCTCTAGAACAGCCATTCCTGTGTTGAAAACAGCTTTCTGGAACTCCTTTGCGTAGTCTAATCCTCGGTTAATATGGTCCATGCTGTTATCGAGTGCATCCCAGCTTTGCCAAAAATTGCTAATCCACATTTTCTCTTTTTTAACTATAAGGTCATCGATATCGGCTTCCTCGTCTTCAGCACTGTTTGTATTGGGCGTCTTATCATGTTCAAGCAATGCACTTATGGCCTCCACACATTCACTGGCAGATAGGGAACCCCGGAACCCATATGTCCTTAGGAACCCTTCTCTTACAAGATCATCGAGATCGTAATGACCTAGGACCTTATTGAATATTTGGTTCAAGTTTTTCTTGATATCGCTGTTCATGTACAGCCAATTCTGCTTAGCATCTTGAAGCGAGATACCCATACGGGCAAACATCTTAGCTAGTTTTTTTCTTCCATCCTCTCTCCAGATATTGAGCTTCGCATTTACGTAGTTGGAGTAAAAGAAGGATTCGTACAGTGTCCAATGTCGTAGTAAGAATAAGTAGTAGTCTGTGTCAATAGACAAACTTGTGGAGTCTGCGTTCTTATTTGTGTTAAGAGAAGTGGGACTTAATCTGGTGACTTCCGCTTTCAATGCTTCAAATGTTGATCGATATACTTCAGGATACTGTGAATCTAAAGAGATGGTGCCGATGATGGCCAGCCACAAGTTCTCAATGTTTGTTTCGCCAATCTCCGACAGAAGGGTGTACACTTGAAGAGATACTGAGACTGATATGGTCGTTCCGGTAGCATAATACTGCTCCACCACTTTCTCGTTAGTTCGTACTTGGCGTTTCCTGGCTTTTCGTTCGTGTTTGATCTTTCTTTTGCGAACTTGGGAGCTCGAGAGTTCTTCGTCGTCGTTGTCGGTGAGGCCTTCCACTTCGCTTTCCTCCTCAGAATCAGAGTCTCGATCAGTGTCTTCTTCATCTTCATCATCTGAGTTCTTTTCCTGTGGTGTATCCTGCAGTTGTAACAGCGTCGAATAAGCCTCTCTCTCGCTATCGAGCTCTCTGTCGATATACCCATCATCAAAGCATGTTACAATGTGAGACCCAAAGATGTTATCCAGATTCCATGGCTTGTGGCCATCAATGACATAGATCTTCCTACTCGTCTTGAACGAACCGTTAGCATTCAGGTGCTCGGGATCAACAAACTCTTGTGGATCGATCTCGAAGAACGACTCGAGGTCCACCATTGCTCCACATCCAACCAACACGATATTCATTATGTCTGAGTCGAGCTTCTCATAATGTCGTTTTAAGTCTGTGTACCCAACAATTGGCACAAGCTGGTACTGCAGAAGCTCTTTCTTCAGAGTGCTTGTTAACATCTTCGATGCACACAATGCATCGACGTTGAGACTCGCCACGAAGATGATGAGTTTACATGTCGAGTGTGAAAGCGATGTGCGCTTGATCTCCTCGAACGCTCCGTGGAAGTTGCCACGGGAAATATACATCGTTGTACCTCCCTGGCCCCACGTGCCAGTCACCAATATCACACTATTGCAATCTCGGCCCTTGCTGTGGGCTTGATAAAAGCGTTTGCTTCCTTATGCCCAGGCTCTTCTCGCCTTGTTCGCCTGGTGTTACGCGTGTGTTTCGTGTTTCGCGTCGCGCCCAATCGGTGTGTTTCGAGATCGGTTCGAGCCCCAGCGGTGGCCGCGAAATTTACCGGATTTGGTGTGTATTCGAGGAACGTTGTTTTCGTGTGCCTCGAAGAAGAAAGTTGTGCCACAGAGTATATGTGGAATACGTGGAACCTGCGTGTTTTCTTAGGAAAAAGCACCAGGAACGAGGGTAATACGCCTTCGAACCCGCTTGAGTGTGTGAGAAACCGCTAAGTTGACGACTAACTGTGTTCTTGATTAAGCTTTCCCCCTACGAAACAAGGACAGAAGGGTATACGGTTTCGTGCCATCTCGATCTTAACTGATAATGTCCGAGACACGAGTGCTCCATCAGGGTCTCCAGCTTATGGCCCAGGCCCCGTTCCAGCGGTCGCTGTCACAAAACTTCACGGCGGAAATCAAAGGTGATGATGTGTTGAACGCTGTTGATGTAGCTGCGAATGAGGATTCCTCACAATTCAGTGATGCTAGACGGTTTCTGAAGCAGAAGTCTGAGCTCTGTGATGCCCGAGATATCACTGTCCAAGCCAGGGCAACAACTACACATACACACCTTCTTTCTCTACAACTGCAAAAGGAGATATCTGGGATCCATGAGGCGTCGTACATAAAACTGGACCTCCTCGCGGAGAATGCTCTGTGCGTTATCCCTACTGATACACAACTATTGTCACTACAAGAGCTAGCAGCACTCAAGAAACAGATCAAAGCCCTCGATGACACTCGCACTGAGATACAATCACAGCTAAAGAGCAATGCATACCTCCTTGAGAATACATTTTTGCCCAATGGCCACTCCGCTCACTCTGACGGTGATAAGGACATTGTGTTGACTATCATGAACTCGAACTCCAAGCTCATTGAGCGCTTGTTCGATATTAACCAAGAACTCAACCATAAGAGACAAGAGCTCTCGATTCAACACTTACTGGCATTGTCACTGACACATATAGATCAAATCACACCAGAGAGCTCACATCAACACAATGGACTACATAGGCGAAACAGCGATGACCACAAGGCTGAAGAGCTGTTTTCTTACATTGCGTCCGTCGCTGCTCAAAGAAATGTCCTACTACCGCCACCTACTGGCGATTGCACAGAGACCAGGACTGATTGGGCTAAGAAGTGTATTGATGCAGTATTGGAGTCGGAAACACAATCTGATTGTTCAACAAAGAGGAAAAGTATAGCCCAAGACGCCGAGAAGACCCGAGAGCAGGTGCATAAGTTGAAAACAGCTCTTCAGGACCTCCAGTTTGCTCATACCTACTTGACAAAACAGTATGAAGATGAGCGTTCCAGGAACAATAATATGGCCGATCAATCTAAGAATAAGATGGTCGCATTGGAAAACAAGCTCTCTGAAACGATTATCGCACTGGAGAAAGCAAATCAACGCACTATGCTTATTGAGCATGAGAAGGGACTTCTCCAGTTCAAACTTAATGAACTGACGAGTGATTACCACGACTTGCAGAAACAGCTGGCTCAACTAAAAATTGAGAATCTGGGATATGTTCAAGACACATCCCCGTTGAGTCCTGTTTCTGACCGGGACAATAATTCACCATCTTCACCAATGACAGGGTTGGCCATTTCGCTTGATAATGGAGAACCATATCCAAAGACTCCTCTTCTTCAACAAAACGTGACCCGGAAATACAGACTTAGTGGAGCTGTGTCAACATCACCTATGAAGTTCAACTCGTCTATTTCCGTAATGAGAAGTGAGTTCAAGAAAATGGTAACCGATTTACAGAATGACTATGAAGAGACTTTGGAGAAAGAGAAAACAGAGAGGCGAAGACTTGAGCAACTTGTTCGTATGTATGAACAGAGAAATGCTGAAGCTGACAGTTTGTTATGATATTGTTCTACCACTTTATAGATTATATGGCAGTTTTGACACCGGGAATTCAAAGGTTTTTTTTGGCCAACATCGTACTACAATAAGAGGAATATGCGTTTGCGTACAATTGCGATTACCTTATTTTATTCGAAATAAAGAACTCTTCCGTAAAGCCCACTTGCTTGTTTTTCCATGTACCTAACTGTTCATATGGAGAAGTCAAGCATTGTGAAAAATAAGCAGAGCATACAAACGCTGTTAAGCAGTTGAGCACAAAGCTAGATTCAAAAATAATGTTAGATCTCAGGTGAAATCAAGATCTTAATATGTTTATCCTTGTGATTGATCAATTCTAGGAATCCATCTTGAACACCGTTCTTCAACCCAACCTTTGCAGTAATTAAACTTTTCACCTTCTCAACGCCCAATTTACCACTTTCTAAAGCTTTGATCACCCCTTCGAAGTCCTTGGTCTGATATCCAAGGGAACCAACTGACTTTTTCTCATACAAGGTCAAGTCCATTACGTAGTGAGCAACGGACTTGTGAGGCCAAATTGCAACATTACAAGCAGTTCCATGGGCTCTGATTGCATGAATCGAAGTAGAATAAGTGACAGGAATACCTGAGCAGTCGAAAGACACTGCAAAGCCTTGACCTCTCTGTGATAGTTTTCTTAATTCATCCGTTGCTTTTTCGCCATATTCAGCAGGGTTGAAAACAACGGCCCCAAGCTTTTCTGCCTGCTTTCTTCTGATATTGGCTGGTTCTGAAACCACAACTTTAGATGCTCCCTTAGATTGAAGGACGAGAAGAGTAGCAAGACCAATTGGGCCTGCACCAAGAACCAGAGCGTCTTGGCCTTCCTTGAAGTCACTGAGTTCAACAGCATGCCAGACTACAGACAGAGGCTCAATCAAGGCACAAACATCCAATGGGATCTTATTGTCCACTTTCAGAACATGTTTTTGGGAGTATTTTGTGTATTCAGCCAAGGCACCATTGTCCACACCCAAGCCAAGGAAACTTAAGTCCTTACAAGTGTTAGTGTGCCCCAGTTCACATGAAACACACTTTGGTTCACCCATGTTCTTATTCTCAGGCTCAGAGAAGTAGTTAATTCTGTCATCACAATGTCCTGTCACTTCAACAACAACGTGATCATTTGTCTTCAAGTCCTTGACATTGGAGCCAACATCTTGGACCACACCCGAAAACTCATGCCCAATAACCAATGGCAATCTCTTACCTGAGATTCTGTCACCATTCTTAGAAGCGTTAGCAAAAAAGATAGGTTGTTCGTACTCATGCAAGTCTGAACCACAAATACCACAGTATGCTACTTTTATAACCACGTCATCTGGTTTTGTAACTTTTGGTAGCGGGATTTCCGTACTGTATCTGATGTCCTCAGAACCGTAATACTGGAGACCTTTCATAGTATCTTTAAAATGAATTGAAGTCGATGTAAAATGTCTTAAAGCTGTTGCACACAACGGAGTCTTGATATTTGCTTTTAATGAAAGGGTAAGTTGTCTTGATGAATGCTTTGTTATGGTTCTCAGCATTATTTCACAGCCGATTAATCATCCAGACAACAATATAGGGAATAGAAGCTTCACAGAAAAAGTCACCTTATATAGCACATATTTAACGTTCAAAGAGTTATTTCAATCTTGAAACATGTCTAAGCAAGGGGAGCCGTGGGGGTAACAACAATGAGGCGTCATTCACAACTCCAGGAATACCTCAAAGAGTCTAAACAGTAGGAACGCAATTCCAGTTCAGAGAAGGTTCTCTCAATATATGAAGTAAAATCAGATTGAAAAATTATTTAATGCTTTACTCATTAGGTTTTTGTTATACATTATTATTTTACCGCATTCACTATTTGATTGGAGCTTGATCTGGCAGACCCGTTATGTGCAAGCGTAACACATCCTCCCGGGGAAGGGTCCGAAAAGTCTCACCTGACTTGTACCTGGTAGTCTAAAGCAGTAAAAAATGTGAATCAGCTTTCTAAACAAGGGGTTAAACTCATTTCTCGGTTCATTAGGATCTCTGGTCATGTATAATTTTCAGGCTCTTATGTGTCCGGTGTTAAATGCCGGTGTGAGCACTACTTGGTTTAATTTAGAAAGCATATAGCTAATAGACTTGACGAATTCGAACAGAATAAAGAAATAAATATGTTCAGAAATATATTACTCGAAATCGCGTTGTGTAATACCAGCACTAGTACACATTTCTCTGAATCTTCCTCCTTTGATGAAGAGTTTGTGGGGCTCCCCGAACTCGTCCAACTCTCCCTTCTCAAGTACTAGAACCTTATCATACTTCAAGATTGTCTTCAGTCTATGTGCAATACAAAGAACGGTACAGTCCTTGAACTCTTTAGCGATAGTTTCCTGGACTAAACGATCGGTCTCATAGTCGACACTTGAGGTGGCCTCATCTAGTACCAGAATCTTGGTACGACGGACTAGTGCTCTTGCTAGAGCAAGAAGTTGACGTTCTCCTAACGAAAAGTTAGACCCGTCTTCTTCAACAATCGAGTCCAGGTGGAATTTGACCGCATTGACATCCTTGATTGATTTCAACTCCTCAAGATTATTGATTAATCCACCACGTCTTAAGGCATCCCAGAGTTCATCATCCTTCTTGACGCCGAATGGATCAAGATTAGATCTAATGGTTCCTTGGAATAGAATTGGGTCTTGGGGAATAATGGAAAGCTTAGACCGCAATTGGAAAAGCCCTAGAGTATCAATTTGAATGCCATCAATTTCAATAGAGCCACTCTCCAACTCACAGATTCTGAATAAAGCAATCATTATTGAACTTTTCCCTGCACCAGTTCTTCCACAGATTCCAATTTTCTCGTAATATCCAACGTTCAACGTTAGGTTTTTCAAGACGAGTGGTAAATTTGAACGATATCTCAAAGAGACCTTGTTGAACTTGATACAGCCTCGATCCGGCCACATTGGTGCAGGTTGAGTGTTGTTCCTTCTGTAGTCTGCCTCCTGAATTAGATCGAATGCATAATATGAGGTTCTCTCGACTGAATTCATCTCATTCTCAACTTGGGTATAAATATTCAAGATACCAGCGATCATTCCAGAGAATTGGATCATATAGTTTGTTAGTAAGCCGACAGTACTGGGAGATAGTTTGAAAACTCCAGTAGTGGCAAGTAGAGTAATAATAAGAACGCAAGATGCCGACATCAATGTCAAAGATAGATTAATCCATCTTTGGTTCACAACAACGGTAAAAGAAACTTCATTCATAACATCCGATAATTCCTCATTCTTCAAGCTAAATAGGTCTTGCACACCATAGGCTTTAATAGTCTCAACGCCATTCAGAACTTCGTTGAAATTATTCAGAACAAACGAACGATTGACAGCTTCAAGTCTCTTCACCTCACGAGATGTTGCTTGGAAGTAACTTGCAATCGAAGAGAAAACAACAACAAAGAAAGGAAGACAGAGGGCAAACCAAGGGACGTAAACAATTGCAAGAACAAGGATGCCAATACAATCAGCACTCATGAATAGTAGAACTCTTAGCAGAGTACCAATCTCATTATCAAGAGAATTCGTGTCCTTCGTAAATCTGTTCATGACTCTACCAATCGGTGTGGAGTCAAGGAACGACATTGGAGTATGAAGAACACGATGAAGAGCCTTTAAATTTAGCACTTTGGAAGAACGAGCAAGCACATAACCAAAAGAGCCGAACTGGATAAAGGCAAAAATCAAAACCAGAATTGTGAACATCACGTAGTAGCCAATATAAGCGTTATCTGTTAAAGAGTCGAATTTGCGTTCAATCCAGAAAGATAGCCAAACATTAGTGAAAATATTTGTAAAGGTTGTCAAAGTAGTAGAGAAAACGATTATTGGAAACAATAAAACGCCGAATATACCCCGACCTTCCTTGATATAGTTCCAGTAGAGAGAAAGCGGTAAACTATTAACGGCACGATCCTCGTCTTCAACAAGTGCCCCATCCGCTCCCTTCTTCTTTCTCGTCCTATCATTTTCACCCCTAACAGATTCAATCTGTTCCAATGACCAATCCTTGGACTTCTCAACAACCTCATTCTTGTTGGTCATTAAGGCAACAAATTCCGAGTTCCTTCTCAATAGTTCAGATTCGGTACCCATATCAATTGTTCCATCGTCGTTAATGAAAATAACTCTATTAGCTTTCCGTATAACAGATAAATTGTGCGTGGCTAGCACTCTTGTCTTACCATTCAAATATCCCATAAAGCATTTTTCAACAATATGCTTGGAAACAGTGGCATCCACAGCACTGATAACATCATCAAATAGATATATATCTTTCTCACGGTAGAGAGCTCTGGCTAAACATACTCTGGCTTTCTGGCCACCTGACAATGTGACACCACGTTCTCCAACTTCAGTCAAATCACCAGCAGGTAAGGAATTTATGTCAGTGTCCAATGAACAGGCATGAAGAATCTCATGATACTTCCGATAGTTATACTGTTGACCAAACAAGACGTTATCCTTGATAGTAGCATTCAGTACCATTGGAGGACCACAGAAAAGAATATCTCCATTTTTAGCCACTGAACCTTGAGACTTGGAAATAAGGCCAGCCATAGCAGATAGAAGCGATGACTTTCCAGAACCAGTGAGGCCAGTGACGACAATGAACTCTCCAGTCGAGATTGAGAGATCAATATTGAGGAGAACAACCTTCTCAGAAACAATTAGTTCCTTTCTTATTGACGAAGGTTGTTTATTTTTCTTCTTGAATAATAACCTCTTCTTCTTCTGTGGATCTACCTCTTCTACGGCTTGCTCTTCAGCTTCCCTGAATTCACTCCAAAAGAAAGTACCGTTCTTAATTTCCAGCGCTGTGTTGTGATCCAGTTCATACTCTTGGTTATAGAAATCTTGAATTGATGCAGCTTCTTCAGAAGACTGCAGATATTCGTCTATTCTCTTACCGGCATTCATACCATCAATGACCATCGGAATGACATAAGAACTATCCGTGACATGCATAGACAGCAAATAGAACAATGATAAGGAGGAGAATAAAACAGCGGCGCTCTGCATTCCATGGACAGCATAGGATGCCAAGAAAGCAGACATGGAAACAATCCCAGTAGATCCAAGGACAATACTAAAAATAAAAGCATAAGCAATTTGCATCTTGTAAACGAAGTTCACTTCATTTTGTCTTACCTTCTGAAATAACTTTTCATATGCATCTTCCCAAGCATAAAACTTAATCATCTTCATTGCCTGGAGGATCTGTCTTACGAGAATCACACGCTCATCTGTAAATTTGTTGGTCTCGGCTCTGTAACTGGAAATAAGCCTACTAGGCAAAAGAGCACCAGCAGAAATAACAAAGAAAACAACTATGCCCACCAATGCGACTTGTTTAAGATTTACGATAAGGATAGTAACACCTATAATAAGAGCAATGGGTAGTCCAGTGTAAATTGGAAAAGAATTAAATTGGAATGCGATTCTCTGAACATCTGCACCAAGCATAGACAAGACCGCACCACTTGGGTACTTGCGTTTTGCTTTAACATCCGTACGCAAGCTCTTCTCCAAAAGTGCTTTGGTGAGAATCGTACGTATTTGTACACCAACCAAAGAAGCGTATACGAAGGAATGATTGAATAAGAAACTCTCTGCAACCAGCATTAGTACGATCCCAACTGCATAGGCAATACCAATGCGTATAGACCCTCCGGAACCTCCTACAACCCGCTGCTCGATGTTCTCAATGAACTTCTTCTGGAGGAGCGGGTTCATGGTTTCGACTGTAACACTTAAACATCTTAAAAACGCAGAGATCATGAGCTCAAACTTGAAAGTCTTGAGGATAGCAATGTTCACGCAGTGTTTCGGCCACTCTTCTGAGCCTGGATGTTTGGACTTGTGCTTCTCAATAACCGCATGGAGAGTCTTCTGGAAACGTGGATAGGCTTCTTTAACTGACATTCCGTCATCAAGCGTCCACATGTCTTTCTCGGTAACCGTTCTGCGGTAACCTACACTCAGCAATGGTGTTATCCAGAAGAAGAACATCCGAGACAGGTAGTTAGCAGTGTAGAAGGGGAAAGGCTTCCTCTCTGAGTCCAGTGGAATACGTGGAACCTTCTTGTTTAGCAGCATCCAGGTGAGCAGCCGGTGTTGAAGCACCGGTTCGTCATCCCCTTGGATGTCTACTCCGGCATCCTTCGAAAAGGTTGACCCTGCTGATGTGGAGAGATCCTGGAGCTCGTAGCGATCGTTTCCAGCCATCCTATATAATGCCCTATGGGCTGTATTATTTGCTATTTAAAGTGCTGGTTTCAAATCTGGGTTGGTGAATTGCTTGGTTTAGTGGAGTGTAGGTCTTTTTCAAAATAACGCCACTGATGTTCCTTATCTAAGATTCCGAACTCTAAGTTGGGCCCCTTAACTTCTTACCTCGACCACTGTCTTTCGGTGTATGGGTGGTTCTTTCTATGTATCTATTACTATCTTCTATCCTTTTCTCGCAGATAACCTCCTAACAAGAATTCCGAGTTCCGCACTCCTGAAGTTCTTCAGACCGCAGATCGCAGTAGGCTAACGTCTCTGTGACGACTCCGCACATGGTTGATTTCACAATTACACTAACTACCGTCCGTAGAAGCGGGGATTACTCTTTTGGTGCCGTGTAATAGTCCCTCGACCTATTGATTCTCTCTCCTCAAGTTCTCGCACTGTGCTCTAACTGATAGGGGCTAAGAAAATTCCCATATCGTCTGCCAAGCCTGGAGAAATCACCCACATGTATTGTCCCATGTCCCCTACCAGTTCGCCCCGGAAGTTAGAGGAAACACGTGATTTCCGGGATCGCCTTGAAGAGAACACCGTGGAAACACACAGTTGAAGATATCACCAACGACATTATCGACTACGCTATCGGCCTGTCAGGAAGTACAGTGCGTTTTTCTACTCGATATGGTGGCTTTTAAGGCAGCAGTGCTTCTACTTCTCACATGGTCTGTAAATGCCCAATTTTTTAACTTCTTTGGTGGACAGCAGCACCATCAACAGCAGCAACACCAGGAACCAGTAGCCTTCGAGGACTCGTTCCTGGACAACGATTGCAATGAATACTTGTGTCCAGACTCTCAGAAATGTGTCCAGAGTGCGAAGGACTGTCCGTGTCCCTTTGAGAAGTCACAGATGAAGTGTATTCTTGGTGAAACTAACAATTATGTGTGCATCTCCAAGCCTGCCACAAAGGAAGAAACCATGAACAAGCTGTACGATGACCCGGTTCTGGGACCAATGGCTGCTATCGAGGGTATGAGGGACTGTGGTTGGGTTAAGAGAGTCTACAGGGGTAAAATCTAAATGGTAGAGGGCTTGTTGCGGTGGCTAATGAACGCTAATGAACTAGATAATGCACGTTTTTGATATATCAAATCAGTCTCTGTTCTTATTAGGAATCCAGCGTCTATACAAAACTTCGGAAATCGTATACAGATTCAGCACCTGGCTGAAATCTGACGCTGACTCGACATCAGCCTGGCATGGCACGTCGACAAATACCAATACGAGGTTTTTTCGAACACCTGAGATGACTCTGTTAAGGCTCGATAGTGAAGTGTAGTCCTTGGAACAGTCCACGTTCTTAGCCTCATCAGAATAATTAGCAAATACATGGATAGCAAACTCAGCATGAGAGAAAGGTGGGCCACGTTTATATAGCAGCCAATCTGTGCCGAACTTGATAGCTGACCTTACACACCATCCATGTGAACGGTAGTGGTGGTAGACCACGTAGTTGAGGATAAACGGGTCATCAGCAGCTCTAGAAGGCCATAGACGGTTTAGAAGAGAATCATCCGATAGAGGCATGTCGTTATCAACCACATCAACCGATAACAATGCAAATTTTAAGAAAAAGATTTCACAAGGTTGTAGCTGGAGCGATTCGATGTTGACGAGATGGCCTTCGCTATCCAGTATCTGGCCATCTTCAGCACGAACATAAGTCTCGCGTTCCATCTTTACACTTATATCCTTGTCTCTTAAGTCCTTAAGCCTCAGTCTTTCTTCCAGAAAAGGGTCTACAATGCCCTGCTTTTTCAATTCGGCCTGTTTGGCTTCGAGCTTTGCTCGCTCCTTCTTGAACTTCATTCTCTCTCCACGACGGATGGCCGTAACTTCTTCCATGGTGAGATTCTTGAACTGGCCAATGCCAAGTCTTTTCAACGTCCGTTCATGCCATGAAGCCTCTGAGCGGGAAAGCACACCTTTACCAAAGAAGCCTTCGGTCCAGAGAATTCTCATGTCTTCTGGATCACTCACTAAGAACCGGCCGTCAACATATTTCACGGTAGTACGACTAACTGAGGGCAAAGAAGTCCAGTATATGTAGAGGTAGTACAGCCATGAAACAGGATTGTGTGGCACAATCTGTGGTAACGCTATTGGGTGAACTGGAAGAGCATACGGGTATCTCACATTGAGAGGGATTCGTTTAGCCACTTGTGTTTGTTAGTTGTTTGTTACTTCTACATGAAAAAAGTCCGGCTAGCATTCAGAGAGTTGTGCTGTGGATCAGATACCGTTGTAGTCTTGAGAAATCATTGTGCTCACAGCGACTTGCGTCTTCAAGCAACAGGTAGGTTTTGTCATCACGAGAAACACATCTTTCTCTTCTATATACCGTCGTCATCGGCAGCACTTACTTTTCATTCAGCCAGTTCCCTAAACTGGTATATGCTTAATCTGTAAGACGCATCTGTAACAAGTCCACAACCTCGACCTAAAAGGTCTTTGTAAAAGTAGAATTGGTCAATTCCGTGTGGATTTCTATGGTTGGTGGTCTATGTTAAGTTGGTTCTTCTTGGTGAAAAATTTGCTAGTGGACGAGAAGCGCAGCCTAACGCGGTAGGGGCCACATATCAGGGCAACGCACTCCTCTTGATTAACCATCTTGATTAAGCGGTTACGCCTCTGCTAATTAAATAATACAATTGAAAAGATACCCAAAAAGTCATGCATCTATTAAACTTCACGCTCTGTTAGCAGTTCTTGGTTTAGCCCTGATGATGTTGTCGACTCTGAGAAGCAGCTCTGCAGCCTCTGAAGCCGAGCTGATGACAGCTCTCTTAAGCTTGTACGACTCCACAATCCCCAATTCTCTCACATCGGTGATTCTGCCGTTATCCAAGTCAAGACCAGAAGTCGTCATGCCGTTGTAGATGGCTGATCTCAGCTTGGTAACGAGCTCAGAGGCATCGAACCCGGCATTGTCCGCAAGGATTGTCGGTAGCTGTCTCAAAGCACGAGCAAACGACTCAACAGCAAGAGCTTTCTTGCCTTCGACGTTTTGAGCAGCAGTGTCAACAGCTTTTGACATGATCATCTCGGCACACCCTCCACCAAGAACCGTTCTCGTCTCTCTTGTGGTTTGTGACAAGACTGATAACGCATCATGGAGCGACCGCTCGGCCTCATCCAGGACTTGTTCGGTAGCACCTCTAATGACAATTGTACAAGCCTCACCAGCAGCACATCCGGAGAACTTTGTCATGACATCCTCGCCAATAATTATTTCTTCGACGGACTGGCATATACCGAGCTTTACAAGCTCTGGGTTGTCAAAAGTGGAAACTACTTCACCTCCAGTGACGAGCGCAAGCCTTTCCACACCTTCAAAGTCCGCGTGCTCGATGGAGTTGATTCCAGCGTCGGTGAAAAGCTGCTCTGGGTAATCGTAGATCAGTTGGCGGTTAATGAAACAGTTGATTCCGAACTTGGAGATCTTGTCGACCTTTGTCTTCATCTTTTCACGCTCCGCTTTCTCGAGCTCAGCAAGTTTTGATGTGGAGTCCACCTTGAACTTGGCACCGAAGATCTTCACCTTGTCAGTGTCCAGGGATGTGTTTGCAATGAGGATCTTAGCGTTCTCCACTTTCTTAGGCTGGGAGTTTCCGAAACGCTTGTTGAGGATAAACCCTTCGTCGAGGAAAGAGTCCGACAGTTTACCACCAATCTTCTTGATGATCTGGATGTGTTCGAGGTTTGTCGAGCCTTTCAGTCTGAGGATTGCGTCCACAGCGAGCTTGGAGAACTGCTCCTTATCCTGGCTCAGAATCTTGGATGAAAGCGTAGTCTTTGCAATGTTGATGAGGTCCCTATAGAACTTGTCAGAGTCTTCTGAGTGGTCAACGGCAGCTTTCTCCAACGCCTCAAGGGCAGCTCGAGACGCAATTCTGTAGCCTTCAATGATTGTCTGGGGGTGGATTCGCTGGTCAACAAGCTTCTCAGCTTCTCTAAGCAGCTCGGCAGAGAGAACAGTCACGCTGGTGGTTCCATCACCGATCTCGTCGTCCTGGACTTTGGAGATGTTCACAAGTACCTTAGCAGCAGGGTTATCGAGCGGAATCGACTTCAGAATCGTGGCTCCGTCGTTGGTAACAAGACACTGGTCCGATGAAGCGCTCTGAAGGAGTTTGTCCATGCCCTTAGGACCCAAAGTCGACTTGACTAGGTCACCAACGGCAATGGCGCCCACAAAGGACGACATACGCGCGTTCTCAGCACGCTCTTCGGTGACCTGGTCTCCGTAGATATTCACGCTCTGTTACGAAGTTAGACTTGCTGTTTTCTCTATTTGGAGAGAGGAATGGGCAAATCACTTACCATGTTAGTTTCAAACAGCTATAAACGGTGGAATGGCCGTGGATTTGCTGGTCGATTTGGTGTTCTACGCTTTAGAAGTGGCGACGCTGAAGTTCATCGCCTCGACGCGGTTTTTCTTCACCGTTTCGCGAACTCGCGCGATGCGCTCACAGACTTAACATACTCTTCACTATATAAGTATTTGATGATCCGCTCTCTGAACGCACTACTGCCTATTTATTAGTATAGGTCGGGTGTTGTGTGCTACTATTCATCAATCTTGAGGTGTTGTGGTGGGTGTTTTGTTTCTTTTACCCGATGAATGAGACTCCTTCTGTCTCTGCCTCTCCAACGGATGTGCTTAAGCGTATACCCATCAAGCCCAAGAACAACATCCGGCTTATCACTTTTAATATAAATGGTATTCGGACTGTTTTCCATTATCATCCGTGGACCAAACTACGAACTCTCGAGATGATGTTTGATTCTCTCCATGCGGACATTGTGACGTTACAAGAACTGAAGCTAGCCCCAAAGGATATCGATAACTCTGTGGGGAGGATCGAAGGATACTTATCCTTTATCTCTGTTCCCAAGGTCAAGAAAGGGTACTCGGGTGTAGGTGTGTACGTGAGGATACCAAAGGATAACGAGCCGCAATCCGTGAGGCGAAGCCTGAAAGTGGTTCGAGCTGAAGAAGGCATCACTGGCATCCTTCTGTCCCACGACTCGAAAGTAAAGTACAGAGATGCCGAAGATGCCATCGGTGGGTATCCTAATCTTGAAGATGGCATCTGTGAACAAATCGATAGCGAAGGCCGCTGTGTCATGGTTGAGCTTGCTACCAATACTGTGTTGATCTCTGTGTATTGTCCTGCCAACTCCATGGGCACAGAGGACGGTGAACAGTTCAGAATCCAATTCTTGGAAGCGATGCTTGCACGAATTAGAAACTTGAAGGAGATGGGTAAAGAAGTTGTTCTCATGGGAGATATAAATATCTCCAGAGATCTCATTGACAGAGCTGATGCACTCAGCGAGGGATTGAAGAACGGACAGCTTAAACGTGTGGGCAGAGACTCTTTTGAACAAGTCAACAAGTCTGAGCTCTTAGCTTTCATCCATTCTTCCATTCCAAGGCTAATGCTGAACGAGATACTTCTGGATTCAATTGATAGTACTGAAGTTCCAAGACCCCGTGTACTTGTTGATGTTGTCCGAAAATGTCATGGCCGCAAGCACGGCATGTATACGGTGTGGAATACTATGCGGAACTCTCGTCCAGGGAACTTTGGGTCCCGAATCGACTTGATCCTTGCAACGAATTCATTTGCGGGTCTAACCTCGTCTGCTGATATCTGGCCGTATTTGATGGGCTCAGATCACTGTCCTGTATATGCAGATTTTGACACCATCAATCTTGTCGGTGAGGTCCCGTCTTGCAAGATCCCACGATTGGAAGCAAGGTACGTCTATAAGTTGTCAAGTGGAAGTATTCATACCATGTTTGCAATGGCAAAGAAAAGATCTTCTAGTGAGATATTTCCGGTTCCTCTGGAGACTAAAACGAAGAAGCCGATGTCTACGCCAACGGTCAATAAAGATTACAAGACGAAAGTAACAACACCGTCGGTTATGAGCTTTTTCAAATCCAAAACACCGACTCCCCTTCAATCAGATCCTATTGACCTTTCAGAAAATGTATCTCCGGTTTCTGACGGGGATTCATCCCAATCATCATCTTCACAGTCCAGATCTGGCTCGTCTCAATCTTCGTCAATCACGTTTTCTAAAGGCAAGTTTCTCATTGCCAACGAGACTATACCAAAGTGTAAGCACAAGGAGTTGTGTATCTTGAAAACAGCTCGGACTGAAGAAAATAAGGGTCGCAAGTTCTGGACATGCTCAAAAAATAAGGGTGAGATCACATGTACAGAAGACGAGAAGAGGTATAACTGCGGCTTCTTCAAATGGAAATGAGCTCTACGACGTTATGTTTATGCATTATTACTTAATCTATTAGTCCGGTTATTAGCCGGCCACTTTACTCTCTTTATTCCTTGCCTCCAAGGCTTCTTATTAGACCCTGGATTGACTTTAGTTGTGTTAGCTGCCATGCCTTACTTGGCTACCTTCTCTACCAATTACTTTATCGATTACTCTATTAGTTCATCTATTAGCTCATCTATCTATTCATCACGTTTCATAATTCAGTATCACTTACAGCTTCCTCGACGGAAATCCTGGAATCGATATCGTCAAAGCCAAATACACTCAGCGTCGGTGAGTACAATACAATAGCAGATTTGAACTTTTGAGAGTCTTCCTTCTGGATGCGTACAAGGGTGGATTTTCCCTTTACCCGAACGATATTTACCTCAATTGATAACCCGAAAAGCCCGTGGAGTTGTTTAAGAGCACTCATAATGAACGTTTGCCATGTGACAGCATCGGTGGTGAGGGATGCCGTCTCTTCGTCATGAACACTGTCCGTAACACTGGCACAGCTTTGTTAATACTAGACACCAACCAAGCAAAAAAAGAGAAGCATGACTTACAGCTCCAGCTTGAAGTAGTCGAATAAAGACTCGTCTTCTGGCATTTAGGGTTCTTCACGCGCCTTTCTTCGTTATTTATTGGCTGCTCTAAATGTGGTTTTGGTCTCGATGACCTGCCATAGGATTGAAGATCTACCGCAATTTGGGTTAGCGAAAAAATCTAGGAGGCCATACAACGACAGGTGCTGAATGAAGGACAACGACGGTATTTTCTACATATTCTTTTCACAAAGCTTACATGTTAAGAAGTATGTTTCGGGCATCTTCTGAACGTCTGTCTATGCTTCGATGCCCGAAGATCGACACTTGTCGTCTTCCTCATTGTGTTTTCAATCATAAAGCTCTACCGAAGAGAGCGCTTTCAAGTGTTGGTGAGCCACCGCTTGAACAGCTCAAGAAAGCCCGGCTTGAGATTGGCTATTCTACTCCTTTGACCTCTGGATTGAACCATGATGATGCTAAAGATACTCCACAACCGCTGGTGAGTCTAGAAGAAGACCTCAGAACGTGGACTCCACGAGAACTTCCTGGTGTTGGTGCTCCGGCCACAATTCAGCAACGAATGCGTTACATTTCCGCTCTGATTGAGGCATATGTTAGCCACAATATTTCATTACCACGTAAGACAGCTGTTGAAAGAGAGTTCCAGGTTGCGCGTTCGTCTTCATCGAACACTTACAATAACAAGATGAAACAGTTCATCCAAAAGGCTAGAATGAATGTGATTCAGTACTTTAAAGCAGAGAAAGGAAACACGAGGTCTTTGAGCGAAGATGAGCTTTATAATGCTGTCAAGGAGCTCGTACATTCTGTCGAAATCCTTAAGAGAAACGGATACGTCACTGAGATCCCTTCAGACGACTACATACTACCTTCTACGAAAAAGTGCGGACGATGCGGGTCGGACTTCATGCTGAAAGACATCTTAGACACAGTGGACTGCAAGTTCCATGAGAGAAGGAAACGATTTGAGAATAACGACAGATACTGGGAATGTTGCTCACAGGTTGTTGGCGATAGCATGGGGTGTAAGCACTCTGATCATCATGTCTTCAAGGCACTCTCTTCAGAGGAGTTACACAAGCTGATTCCATTTAGAAAAACTCCTCCAGCTACAAAAGCCGATGCTAAGCGTAAAATTCTCGGGTTGGATTGTGAAATGGGGTATACTTCAAAGGGCATGGAGATCATCAGATTGACCATTGTGGACTTCTATACTGGGAAGGTCGTTTATGATGAGATCGTCATGCCATCTGGGTATATATTAGATCTGAATACTAACTGGTCTGGAGTCTCCAAGATACCACCCAAAGCGCCAAGATTGAGCGATGTTCAGTCGTCGATTCTAGGGGAGTTCATTACCGAGGATACCATCCTCATTGGGCATGGTCTCGAGAACGATTTAAACACGCTGAGACTTGTTCATCATCAAGTTGTAGATACTGCAGTGGTATATCCGAAGAGTCTCACCAAGAAGTACAGTCTTAAGGAACTGTCTTTCCGTTTCTTGGATAGAAAGATCCAAACCGGTGAGCATTCCTCTGAGGAGGACACTCTCGCTGCGATCGACATCATCAAGGCTAGGGTCTCTAGAACAGACCTTTGAAATTACAGTACACAGGAAACCAAAAACAGGACGTCTTTAGGTGTGTTGTCAGCGTATTGTTGGTTGTATTCAGTAGTGGTAGAATGCGAGTTCTCATCGAGAAACTCATCAAGAAGCTCATCGAGAAATACGGCCCAAATGTATCTCAAGCGCACTTAGACGTTTCATTATGGATGCCTGGTTCTGTAAGATCTGTCCTAGCATGGCCTTAACATCATGGTCGGCATTCTCTTCTGCATTCACTGGCGCCGGTTCTGGTTTCGCTACTGCTTTGTCGAAAGTTACAATGGCTCTCTTCTTTCTGGGCAGAGCTGCTGCTTCTGTCTTCAAGAACCTCATCACGTTCTTCGCAGACTCTGCATTCTTGATGGTATTGAAAGTTGTAGTCATATCCATGACACTTTCATTGAGAGGGCCCTCATCTGCCTCATAGGAAGGACTCAGCTTCCTCTTCAGAATGGGTCTCTGCCTGAATGTCTCCATCAAGTTGCTAGCTGGGTCCTTAGCAGACGGCCCGTATCTCGACCTGGATAGACGAGAAACCGGCTGTTCCGACACAGAGCCGGCCCTCTTCCTCCCCATAAGAGAAACCATCCGGGAAGGCGTTATCAAGGACGTATTGCTAGCTGCTACAGGCTTGAGACTATCAGAAGTAGGAGCCTTCTTGTCACCTATCGAACTTCTCCACGTAGGAAGTGCTGATGACGATGTCCGTGCAACAAACCGGTCCCTGTCAACACTCTGAACCCGAGAGTTCATCATTCTTCGTGGAGTCTCACTGAAGATCTCCTCGGCGGTCATCATCGACTTAGCGCCCTTGAAAGGAGATACCCGTACCGCTGGTTTGCTCATTGGATCCGCTTCCTTCGTAGGACTCTTGCTCGATGGCAAGGCTCCACGCTGTTTAAGTGGCGATTTCTCTGCGAACTCTAGCACTGGCACACGCACCATCATGTTCGTCGTATCTCTAAGAGGTTCCATTGTTGTTGTCTGTGTCTCTTTTAACCCGCTCAAGTCCTGGCGGCTAGCATGCTCGTCGTTTGTTGATGTTTGGTGGGGGTTTCGGTCCTTTGTTTACCTTTTTTGGCGGATCACCCGTTGCCGAGGCAACTACATGATCTGCCATTATTGCGCGTGCCACTAAAGAAACCCCCCAATTCTGCCACTCAGGCGTGTGCCACTAAAGAAAAACGGCCTAAACGAGGTTCGCGAAAACACCACGGCGGCCCTACGACGGACTTCAGGGAGCTCACTACGCCAGGATAGGAGGGAGCATTCCCATAGATTTGGAGAGAAGTTCGAGAGAATAGTAAAGAAAATATAGAAAGAACAGACAATGGCACCTGAGACGAAAGTAGCCCTCATCACGGGCACAAACAGCAACCTCGGGATGAACATTGCGTTCCGTCTCATTGAGTCTGAGCTGGACGATACCCGGATCACAATCATCGTAACCTCGAGAACACTGCCGCGGGTGCGTGAGGTTGTGGACACTATAAAGGAGTATGCTTCGAAGCTGAACCGTTCAGGGATTGTAGAGTTTGACTATGTGCTTGTGGACTTTACTGATATGGTCTCTGTGCTTAGTGCGGCTTATGAGGTGTGCAAGAAGTATAAGAAGCTTGACTACTTCTTTGCCAACTCTGCGCAGGGGGTGTTTGATGGAATCGACTGGCTGGGGGCTGTCAAGGAGATCTGTGCTAACCCTGTGAAGGGAGCCACAGACCCTCACTACAAAATCCAGCGGGTTGGTGTTAAGACGCGAGACGGAATGGGGCTGGTGTTCCAGTGTAATGTCTTTGGTCCTTACTTCCTCATCCAGAGATTGCTTCCGCTTCTGGGGGCCGCTAAGGGCCGTATCGTCTGGGTTTCGAGTATCATGTCGGACCCGAAGTACTTGTCCTTTGACGATCTCCAGCTTCTGAAATCGGATGCCTCGTATGAAGGATCCAAGCGTGAGATTGATCTCCTTCATCTCGCAACATACGAGTCGCTACGGGAACGCGGCGTCACCCAGTACCTGATTCAGCCTGGTATCTTCACTTCATTCTCCTATTTCAAGTTCCTCAATGTGTTCACATACTACGGAATGCTTTTTATCTTCTATGTTGCCCGGGCACTGGGCTCTCCATGGGTGAATATTTCTGGGTACACTGGTGCAAATGCACCGGTGTATGCTGCAAAGCTCGCAAACCCCCACTTCGAGAAGCAGGACGTCAAGTACGGTTCGGCATGTTCCAGAGATGGAAGCGAGTATATTAAGCTTCAGGACGTTGACAAGACGGGTGCTGGTGATTTGCTAACGTATCTGGAGAAGCTGAGAGAGGAATGGGACGAAAAGCTGAAGGATCAGATAACAAACTCCAGACAACCTTGAAGCTTCATTTTCCTAATGACCAAATCCTATGCCCACTAGTGGCTAGTTTATGTGGGTTTCGGCTCAATGGCTTACGATTGCGACTAAGATGAAAGTGGAATGATGTCTCGAGATCACTCTCCAACTGGTGTGCCCAGTACTTATATATAACCATGTCTTCAATCGTTCATTACTGCTCCCGAAGACGGCTCTGTTCACTTTCCGTATTAAACAATTTCTTCTCGAGATAGTTCAGTTGTCTTGTCGTAGTCTTTTTCTTTCGGGAACGATCTCTATCCCAAGACATGGTATGATCTAATTTAGTGATTTCAGTAGACTAGCCAGTCCTAGAATTGGAGCATTGAATTGGACATTAGATTAAGCATTGAGCATAGAAACTTCATTCTAAGTATCCTAATGGATTGTTTAACAAGCGATTAAGAAAATGGTTAAAACCACCCGGAAGAGTCGAAATGAAGAAAAGCCCTTTAATGCCTGTGGATTGAGATCTGCTATAGTGATAAGTTGTGGTGTCTGGGTGTTGTAGTCGCCCTGTTGATACTCATAGACAAGTTGCTTCTATCTCTCGCACAATACCAGCAAAGGGATCATTCTAATATCCATTTTTCGAGTTTATAGTATAACGATCTGAGATATGTCCAAAAGACGTGAAGATGTTAAAAGGCAGCTATTTAAAGGTCTTGCTGTCCAACCGTCTGGGTCTTCGTTAGATACATCAACATCGAACCTTCTCTCGCAAACACTGCGCAAAGAATCCGACAAATACAGACGTCCTGGAGAATCTGGCCACGAAGAACAGCAGTTTGTGATCCACAAGTCTACTTCCCCTGAAGACTTCCATATTTTCAGTTCTAAACACCCGCTGAGAGAGTCACGGCTACACTCCTTTGCGCAGGCAGAGGCAGCGATGGAGGAGCTGTACCGCCAAAACGGTGATGATGACTCTGGCTCGGAAGATGAAGAGCCAGATCTCTCAGCTATTGCACCACCAGGTGAGATATACCAAGACGATATCCTTATCAGCGTTCCAGGATATTCCAGGGAAGAGATTACAGCGTCAAAGAGACTGAGAATCGACGATCGCAAGAACATCCGACTGTCAAAGGTGAGCTCGTTGGAGAGAGGCTTTGCACACACTGAATTTCTTAAGGAACTACCGCATTCCCGGCTTCAAGAGTATCGCATACTTAACGAGGAGTACAAAGAACAAGTGGATGAGCTGAAAGAAGAACTGAGACTCCGCAAGCAGCAGGAACAGATGATCGCAGAGGCATGCCCCGAAGATCTCGATACTCAGGAAAAATATACACAGGCCCGGATGGAGATACTCAGAGATGCTGTTGCAAATCTTGAGAATGCTGATTGGATGTACTAGATCTCGGATAACTAGGATTTTCGCTGATCAGGTGTAGGTATTAGCGATGGTTCGACTCTGCTAGTCCATGGGATCGGCGCATTTCCCTCCTACATAGCTACGACTGTTATGACTACTGTACGAATTTCTAAATGATTCTATTACGTAGTCTGTTATCTATTGGATGTAGACGTTGTTTTATGCGTTTTTGGGAGCTTCAGAGTGTTCATAAATCACGTAAGTTACCCAAGCAAATAGTTAACGAAAAGACTCACATGATCAATAAACCAGCTGTTTCCAATATCCATTTACTATGGAATGTCCTGTTATGGGTTATCCGTGCGCTATTTCTTCCCAGGGAAATTTCAGCATGTGAAAATGGTTAGTCTCAGAATATCTACACAAGATAATTTTATGGATGATACTTCAGGCAATTATTGTCAGTGTCAAAGCAGCACTGAGAATGAAACAACGCAAAGCCATCTGTAGCTCATCACATATTTACCCCATATCCTTGGACCACAGCTTTATTTTTCGGCTACTGCTTTATCCATGGACTATTTCTTTTGTATTTGCATTGGAAAATAACTTCTAGGCGCTTTCTCTTCCGAGAAATGGGGTAAGAGGATTATCCGTACAGTTCACGAAGTTCCACGAAGAAGATGGATTAGAAGACTGGTAATACAAATGACGCAAGAAACACAAATAGCTCAAATCCCATTTGGTGTCGTAGTTGCGGTTCTCGTTCAATGTCTTCTGAATATCCTATTCCGAGAGTAAATGTGTTATGGAAGATTATCCGTTCAGTTCAAGAAGCTCTTCAAAGTGGGACAAAGAACGCAGACAACGAAAAGCACGAAAAGAACAAAAAATACGCTAACACAAGTTATTCAGATTACTCAATCACAAAATATAAGTCCGACACACACCCATTCAAATCCTATAACAACCAATAATCCATCAGGAACCGTCGCTAAAGATGAGAATCACCAATCCTCGACTACATCCACAGATCTATAGTCTTCAGATTCCAAGATTCTACAGATTCTACCGCTCAATTGTCCTCGTCTTCATAGACTCACGGGCCCCATTGACCCTACGGACTCCATTACCGGCCTAAACTCCCTCTTTCCAACCGTATTCCCTAATTCCACAATCCATGTTTCATAGATCTCCGACTCTGTCACGGCCACAGCCCCCTGTCTACGCTGTGTGTGCCCGTAGCGATATTTCTAGCGAGCGCGGGCCGGCATCTCCGTGACCCTGCAACGGCAAGCTTCACAGCACAGCCCGGCAATCAGCCTCTTTAATACCCATTGGAGTGCACAAAAGTCGATTTCAAGAGGCATTGCGTGTTAACAAACAAACGACAAATGAATATTGTTAAGCTACAGGTATGTTTGCTAATGGGTTGTGTGTTTGCATTGCGCTTTTGGGCTCTCCCCCTAATAGCCAACTGCGGTGTTCGCACTCACAGGTTGCTATCGAAGGGGCCGCCCCCCTGGGTAAATCGCCTCCAAGGCAAACACACTACGGCAGGTATGAGAATCTCAGACTAACCTCTTTTCTTAACAGAAAAAGTTCCCTATCCTCACCCAGGAAGACCTGTTTGGAGTGATTGAGCAGTTCCGTGGCATCGACCTCGACGACAAGGGCTATGTGGAGAAACAGGCGGTCATCGAGAACCTTTCCTCAACAGGCGAGGGAAGCTATGATGAGGTCCGTGAGACTCTTAAGGACGTGAGTGTGGACTCGTCGGGCCGTGTTGAGCTTGATGACTACGTCGAGCTTGTGGCTAAGCTTAGAGAAACAAAGTCTGCGCCAAAGTCGGCTGCTGCGGTTGGGAAGATCCAGCATAAAGGAACTGGAGCAAAGGCGTCCATCATTGTTGGTGGTAAAACTTCCGGAACTACTCACACAATCAACGAGGAGGAGAAGACTGAATTCACTAAGCATATCAACTCTGTGCTGGCGGGAGATGCGGATGTTGGAGACCGTTTCCCGATCCCAACTGACACTTTCCAGATCTTCGATGAGTGTAAGGATGGCTTGATCCTGTCCAAGCTTATCAACGATTCTGTTCCTGATACCATCGATACTCGTGTTTTGAACTTCCCAAAGAAGGGAAAGACCTTGAACAACTTCACGATCTCTGAGAACGCTAACATCGTCATCAACTCGGCTAAGGCCATTGGGTGTGTTGTCGTGAATGTGCACTCTGAAGACTTCATCGAAGGAAAGGAACACTTAATTCTCGGTCTCATTTGGCAGATCATCCGCAAGGGCTTGCTTAACAAGATCGATATAAAGCTGCATCCGGAGTTGTATCGTCTCTTGGAAGACGACGAGACTCTGGAGCAATTCCTTAGATTACCACCAGAACAGATTCTTCTCCGCTGGTTCAACTATCACTTGAAAGCTGCTGGTTGGGCTAGAAGAGTTACAAATTTTTCAAAGGACGTTCAGGATGGTGAAAACTACACGATTTTGTTGCACCAATTGGACCCCCAGCTGTGTTCCTTGGCTCCATTACAAACCACAGACTTGCTGGAAAGAGCCGAGCAAGTACTCCAGAACGCTGATAGACTCGAGGCTAGAAAGTATTTGACTCCTTCAGCGTTAGTCAAGGGTAACCCTAAATTGAACTTGGCTTTCGTTGCTCATTTGTTCAACACACACCCAGGTCTCGATGCTCTTGAAGATGATGAGGCTCCAGAGATTGAGGAGTTTGATGCGGAAGGCGAGAGAGAAGCGCGTGTCTTCACTCTATGGCTTAACTCGTTGGACGTTGACCCACCAGTTGTTTCGCTGTTTGAGGACCTCAAGGATGGTACGATTCTTCTCCAGGCATTTGAGAAGGTACTTCCAGGCTCGATTAACCCTAAGCATGTCAACAAGAGACCTGCTTCAGGTGCTGAGCTTTCCAGATTTAAAGCCCTGGAGAACACAAACTACGCTGTGGAAACTGGTAAAGCTAACCACTTCTCTCTTGTCGGAATTGAAGGTTCTGATATTCTTGATGGTAACAAGCTTTTGACCCTCGGTCTTGTGTGGCAGATTATGCGTCGTAACATTGTCCTTACACTCAAGTCCCTCAACCAACAGGGCAGGGAACTCTCAGATGCTGATATTCTCAAATGGGCTAAGTCTAAGGTTGCCGCAGGTGGTAAGACGACTACTGTTCGCTCCTTCTCTGATTCTTCTATCGCTACCGGCCACTTTCTGCTCGACGTCCTTAATGGCCTCAAGCCAGGTTACGTTGACTACTCACTTGTACTACCGGGTCACACTGAAGAAGAGAGATATGCAAATGCCAGGCTTGCTATTTCGATTGCAAGAAAGCTTGGTGCTCTTATTTGGCTTGTTCCGGAGGATATTAATGAAGTTCGTCAAAGACTTATCTACACTTTTGTTGGTTCTCTTATGGCTATTGATAACTAAGTGTTTAGCGTGTAAGTAATTGTATTATATTTGTAATTTGATTGAGCTTTATGCTTGATATGAATTTACCACTAATACTCGAATTCAAGTAGTCGATAGTGAGTGTGAAACAAGAGTGGAAAGCAAGAGGACTATTGCCCACTGGTGAATCGGACAGAAAAAAGAACAATGTAAGTGGAATCACATCTTTTCCAGAGGTTAGAGACTCAATATTTAATGATTAGCAAGGCTGGTTCAATTTATGCCTTTTTTTATAGTTTATATATACATGTACACAATGTGTAATATGTTTTGGAAAAAAAATAGAGGAGAGATATTTGTGAGTTGAAGAGAGGAAAGCGAAGTTCATGCAATGACAACACTGACAAGAAATTCACCATTTTTCCAATATAAATAATTCAAATCAAAGAAACACATTCTATCAACTTATACCAGTCCAACTAACCAGAACCGAACCTATATTCCTCTGATACGATAAAGATTTAATAGCCTTTCATTTGTTACATAGAGGGCGTAATACGAGATGTCCGGGTGTTGTTCGGGTGGAATACATCAGAACACCACCACAAACTTTTCAGGGTCATCGCTCATAACCCGTTGCCAAATGAACCGCAGCTGCCCAAGAATTAAAGATAGAAATACAAATATAAACATAATTATAAATATATATAAGTGTAAATAGAGCATTCCATTAAACTTCTGTATGAACAAGCTTCCAGGAAATTAGCACATGTTCCGGTTTTTGCCACATAAAGAAAAGGAACGGATGCAAACGCCTTTTACGGGCAGTCGCGGCTTTAGCACGTGTACCGATATAAATTAGGAAGGTGGTCAAAAGACCCCGGCATTGCGGTTTTGCCAAAAGAAACAATAAAAGGCGAGTCTTCTGCCTCTTTTTGAAAGGTCATCGCCGACAACGTAGCTTTAGAAGAGTATCGATCTCATAACTGCTGTGATATTATGGAGGACGAACGCATAAACAATCTGAGCCAGAAGACGGCCCGTCTTGACAACCTCATGGATGATCAGGAACCTCCAACTATATACTCTACAAAGCTCACACCCGAGCTATCAGAGGCGGCTCTCAACCTGACGATCGACTTCCAGCGTCAGAAGAAGTCGAGTGCCACTGCCAGAATGATACAACATCCTTATACCATTGTGGTTGTTCTGTCTGCGTGTTTAGCGTATGGTTCGTGGTCCCTTGGTGGTATTGTGATGCGCAAAGGCATCATGTACTTGAAGTGGCATCTGGATGAGCTGATTGGAACGCTTATATTCACCACGATGTTTGCGTGTGTGATATTCCATTTCATTAACAGACCCACTGAAGTCATTAGAGACAATGCAGACAAGATCGTTGATAACAGTGAGCCAGTTTTCGGGTTTGACATCAAGGAGTTCGCTGCCATGAAGGCTGTAGACGCAAAGAAGCTCAATAAGGCCCAGCAGGAGATGCTCAAGACAGCCGAGAACACATCTCTTATCATTTACAGAGACACGCCTATTGCTGTTGTGTCGCTTGTCCCTGTCGAGTCGTTGTCCAGTAAGGACAAGCTTGTGGTAAAGATCACCGGTGTGGGTGTTAGAAAGGTTTACTGGCGTTCTGGCATTATCGAAGACTTGTTTGACTGGGCCGTGTACCGTTCTGGTGTGTTGAATAACTCAAATGCCCCAAAGATCCTTATTTGTATCGAAGTAGTCTCCACAGATAAGGAACTGAAGAAGGTACTTCAAGCCAAGAACTTCCAATACATTGAAGAACGTCCGATTGACGATAGTATCATCTTGAAATGGTACGGTGTCAAAAACGAGATTTGGGGATTGTCTCTTAATGTCTCCAAATTGGAGGACGTTGAGAAAGTGGATGCAAAAGTAGGTACTACTGGTGCTAAGAGAAGAGTTTGATTATGGAACCATATTATGCAATTATCCAAGAATGAAGCACGAAACAGGAATAAAAGCACACACATCCACTAGAGTTGTGTTTTAATAATTAATGAAGGATCTTAGATACAGTATTCCTAAACTTTTCTTCAAACTAGACGGCTGTTTTATAGCCTAAACTTTTCCTCAGCCCAGATGGCCAAGGCTGGTAGCCCCCTCATCACAGTCTTCATTATGTACAGAATCCTCCCAGGATCAGTCTAGCAAACCGGTATGCTTCTTCTTATGCCACGTGCGCTTCTTTACGCGGTATACTGTGAAGCCAATGTAGAACACAAAGAGGACCACAAGAGCAAGTGAGCCCATCTTCATGAGCCACCACGCCGCTTTTAAGAATTGCAAGCCTTCATTCTCAGCATTAACTGTCATTTTAGTCTCAAGACGTCTTTGCTTGTTTCTCAACTTGGCTCTGAGTTTGTTTCTCTGTTGTTCGTTACGTTTCTTGCGGTTATCTCCCTTGCTGGAGTCAGAATTCTGGCTATCTTTAGCAGCGTCCTTCTCTTCATCCCTTTCCTGCTTGACAAACTTCTCAAACGACGACACTGGGACATCGTGGTGCTCAAGCTTAGAGACAGAGACATCCATCAGATCCACATTTTCCACTAAAGAGCCCGTAGCAGCACTGAATCCCAAGTACCGATTCTCTGGAATGTGTACGTCCTTGATGGAGAAGCAATTGACCCAGTTGCCATTGAAGTTGTAGTCCAAAGACAAGTAGCCATCGTCAACAGTATGCATCAAACGAGCCTCAACGAATCCCTGCTTTGTATTATAGATGTTTCTGGCAGTACAACCGGCAAGTTCATTGGCCTTACCGTCGTTGTTCTTGTCGTAAGGAGTTTTGCCATCACCGTTCATCACAGTTATATAAGGGAACACACGGCCTTTCCGGGCATTACGGTAGGTATCGAAGAACAAACCAATCCCATTGAACTTGTCCTCAGCACCGAAAACAGTCCCCATAGGAAGCTTCTTGTCGGTGAGGAAGAGGGCCATGCCGTCTCCCTTAAGACCATTGGTCTTTGCAGACCCGTGAATGGCGAACTTGAAGTCGATCTCGAATCCAGCATCATTGAACGTGTTCTTAGAGAAGATCAGGCCGGCCTGGTTCTGTCTTTCGACAGTGAGGCGGATATAGTCATTGTTCTTGATGAGGATGTCGCCGTCCACTTCCCAGTTCTTCGATTTGATACCATCATGGAAGAAGGGTGCGTGCAACGCCATGTGGCTGTTCTCGACCCGCACGATATCTGAACCTTCGAACGAACCAGCGAGGATATCGTTGATCTCTTCGTACGAGAAAGGCTCCGAGGAATCGCCTTTACGCATGAAGGACACCAGCACGAAGATGAACACGGCGAACACAGTGCCGACCTGGAACCTCACGTCGCGCTTAAGCTCACCAAAGGAAACCATTGTTAAAATGGCAGTGGTAGAGTGTGTGTAGGAGTATATGTGGGAGTAGGTTTAGGTGTAGAAGTAGGCGTGGACGTGGGTGTGGAATCGTTTCTGTTGTGTAGGAGAGGGCGTGTGTGTGGGGGTTTGGGTGTGGAAGTGTTATGTGGTGAGCGAGGGCGTGGCCGTACACGCCCCATCGAAACTCCAGGAAAAGAGACTAGTCCCCAGTTTATAACTATGAGAGACGACCCTCGTCTGACGGTGAAGGCTACTAAAACATTTGACTACGTATATTGTAATGACTGATTATATAGACGTTTGGATACAAGGAGGACAACATGCTATAGAGGGAAAGCCCCCATCACTGCCATTGGCGTGTGTGTATGTTCGGGCTACATAGTTTATAAATACAATGCAAGTAATGAATATACAATAGTAGTTCTTTACTAGTATATTTGCAAGTGCTAATACGCCTCAGCCAGACATTTTTGACCCCATCTAAATGCACCATTACTGCGTTCTATCCTTAAAGAATGACAAGTAAATCTCATCAAGGACCAATTGCGGACTAGTTTTTAGTTTCCCTTTAAAAAATAATCCATATCTTCTATTCCATATCTTCTAAAGCGGGACAAACAGGCTGCCAAATAATGACAAAAGTAATAGAGTCACGGCACGTCCCTTACGACTATAATACCAGGTCTTCCTATTACACTGCTAGCGGAGGTCCTATTGGAGAGAACTACTGACATGACATGAACATCGATCTTGACACGACCTATGCTACTGAGTACGACTACATCTAGCTTGCTACAACCGAAATCGTTGTACTACTACAAATCCCTACAGTTTAGTATTTACTAGGAATACCAAGGCATACCACTGTTACATGCCAGGCATTGCCATGCCAGGATGTGGCCTAGTAAAACCGCGCGCAGCGCATACACCATAGGATGGCCTTGTAAAACCACCACTCTCGCCATATGCCAGGAGCATTAATAGAGAATCGACCAACTTATATACTACCTATTTTACACACGATATTTCTCGATACTGCAATATTGAATCCCATTCACGACGTCTTACGCTTTCTGTGATTTTATGCCAACGCGTTGGTATTCTATGCCGGTGCACAGTTGATAACGGCAGTGTCAAGGGCAGTGAAAGCTTACGCCGTAAAACTGAATACGTCATCCGAGATACACTAAATGTTTCACATGGACCGGGAGACCCCATACCAAGTTAATGGAAAAAGTACCATAAACCGAAACAGCTGATAGTTGAGGGTGGTGTATAAAAGAAATCGTAAGACATTTACGACCTGAAAGAGGTGGGTAGTGGTGAGTTTGGTGGGGGAGGGACATGTAAGCTTAACGTGGGAGCCGTGTATAATTATATTATTAATAGCTAGTAGTAATATTATGTTAATATTTACAGGTATAGAATTACAATAATGCATTTTATATATTATAACAGGTATGCCATCTAAATCACAAGGTTTGGTTTATAGAAACAATAATTTAGTAACGTATCAAGTTAATAGAAATATTCAGTATTATTATTAAAGGATAACCTACTATTATACTTATTAATATAATAATTACCTAATAAATATATTATAGTAATATATATATATATTGTTTTGTTTAAAATATTTATATAGGTGATTCAGTATGTACTGGAGGTAATCGAGGATGTACAGGAATACAGGTGCTTTAGGAGCAATGCCATTAATAAAACCAATATATAAAATAGATTCTAAGTTAAATTTAGAATTAAAATTAAATGAATTTAGCTCTAAATTAAATTTAGATAAAGCTATAAGGGAATAGAAATAATAAAGTAGAATTAATATTAAAGTCAAATAAATTATTAGTATTAGATTCTAAAATACATACTCATTTTTATAATTTAACACAGAAGAGAGGAACCATACTGTAGACTCACGACGTATTTACGTTTCATCCATATCTTTCAATACGGAACAGACTATAACTTCAATTAATTAATAACATTAATAACATTAGTAATTTTAATTTTCATTCGTTAAATGTAAGCTTAATGTGGGAGCCCTTGTCAACACTTTCGGGGACGGAGGGTAGCTGTACAGAAAAGAGGATTCTCGTATTGGCATTTTCGCATCCTCCTGTCCCTTTTTTAGCGTTGTGAGCCGGCTGCCTTTTATTGGTTCCGCGCTATCATATCATAGTGTGTGGAGAAACACTGCTAACTTTAGGAGAATAAAGTACGCAGTAGTAGTAGTAGTAGTAGTAGTAGTACTCTGTCCAAGGAGCCTGCAGCCACTTCACCACATCCAAAAAAGCACCGAGGCAACCCAGACTTCGTTTGAACGGGCTTCAACGCGGGGTAGTTATGTTATGCGGTTAAATTTCCAAGTCAAGACAATGAAGTCGATGGGCCTCCCTGTCCCAGATATTCAGGAACCGTACAGGCTGGGTGGGGGCTTCCCCTGGCCATGTATTATGGGAAATCTTAAATCGCGGGGCCCTGCATCACCGCATTGGGTTCCCGAAACAGGCTCCAAATTCTGACAGTAACTACATACATACTGTCTGGTGGTTTATATGAATTTCTTCGTCTACCTACTCACTTAACAGTGACCCGAGCTCGGCCGAGATTGAGCGCAAGAGCATATGGCGATGTTGCATTTCCATCTCGCTGTGCCTGAATCCGGACGCCTGGGAGATACGTTCCTGCAGCCTCGTATACTGCAGTCCACTCAACCGCTATCTGCGTTGCCGGCTTCTCCAGAGTATTAGCCGAGAAGTTACCTGTGCCCTCCACATCCCACTCGACAGACACAATTTTGCCGCCTCCTGGGGAACTTCTGCTGTTGCACGCAGCTGTACTTCAGCACCCACACACACGTTTGCAGACGTCGTTCCATCGGCACTGAGCGTGACTACAGGCTGAAGACCAAGTCGTGATGCTGCCGTTTCTGGCACGCTAACTTGCTGCTTGTCCGTTATGTTGTAGACGGTCGAGTCGACTGGCAGCCCACTACCTTCTGACCACTTCGCCAACTCGAGCAGTGCAAATTCCACCATGCCCTTGTACGGCACGATCTGGTTGTAAACAGACGTGGATGGCCCGTCATAATCGTGGTTGGCGTGGTCGTTGTAGTAGATGCGGTAGCGATCCTCGTAGTTCACACCCAGAGCTGCGGCTACACGATGACGGTACCAATCAGCTTGCCATGGGAAGGCATCAGAGTCCATGAGGTTATCCACAATGATCAGCTTACCGCTTCCGCTGAAGTTGCCGGTGTGTGTGCCACCTCCACCGGCACCCAAGGCGAGCTGCTCGGCCATGAGAACACTCCGTTGAGGATACAGCGGCTCGCCATTGGCATCACGAAACTGGTTGAAGCTGGCAAATCCTTGACTCACAGGTGGCAGCTGGTGCCGGTGGTACGTCAATCGGGCGAGAATGTGACTGTTATCAATGCGAATGGTCTGTCCAGCACTAAGACTGGCCCGGGCAGTGGCATTACTACCGTCGTACAGCGACAGTGTCCGAGTGGCTACGTCCAACTCGCCCCATATGATTCCAAGAAGCGCTCCACTGTCATCGTACACATAAAAGTCAAGACCGTCGATGTTGGCAATAGTCGGCAATTCTGTCATCACGATCGCAGTCACAATCCCCGATGAGTTGGTAGACACGCTGGCAATTTCTGTGGAGGAGTTGACGAGAGCAGCACGAGTCAAGTTGCCTAGCTCTGACTGTTCTGTTCCAACATAGCCATCCAGTGTCCAGAAATCAGCAGGGTAGGTGGGGTCAACACTATCAAAGGAAGCGTTGAGAATCCGGAGACTCTGCGAGCCTCCAACACGGGCAAAGTCCTCCCACGAATGCACTGGAACACCCATGAGCGTTGCCTCTGTGAGAATACTGCTTTCCAACTCCGTCAAGCCCGCAAATGGATCTCCACTGCCACCTGGAGAGACTGCATCCACAATCTGCGGCGACCTGCCACCAACAATATCGGCAGTGCGTCCACCGAGAACAAATCCAGCCAAGGCACGCACAGAGAGATCGTTTGGGTCCGAGATGGGCACCGCCTGGACAAAGGCAACAGCTCCATCCCACACGCCATCACTGTTCTCTACAGCCGCAATGGTTTGGAATGAGCCACCACTGCCACCAAAGACGTAGCCAGAAATGTGGTTAGTCGTGTTGTAGTACGACGAAGCCACCTCACGAGACCACTTTGATGCTGCAGCTTCCGCTCGATATCCAACGGAGTCGGCCATTTGCACCCAGTAGGCCCCACTATCTACTGCGAATCCAACATCGTGGTCTGTGGCGTTGGACGATTGGTAAGGATACACATAGTGGAAGAAACGGTGTTGCCATTGGGCAGCTGGAGGCAGGTAGAGGTTGATGGTCTGATCGCTGTCTTCGAAATGCGCAGCAACATGGCGATGAGGCACTGGGCTTGTCTCATCGGTCTCTGAATCAATCACCACTGAGCTGTAAGTCGAGTCCACACAATCGCCAGTGATGTATACTGGACCATCCTCTGTCAATGCCACACACTCAGTTTGGGAAACAATGCGTTTAACAGGAGCAGCAGCAATGCCTTGCGTCAGCCACAAAACCTTGAGCAGGTAGAGAGCCCAGGTGCTAGACATCCAGTTAGAGAGGCACGCCGACGACATAATGGTAGGAACTTACAGAGACTTAGACACACATTGGAAAGCCATTTCGAGACAGGTAGCCAGAAAAGACTGTGGAATAATGTCAATGGCAAGCTTATAGACTAACAATTCCCGAAAACGGCTCGCAAGAGTGATGTTTATATACACGAGGCATCCTGATGCAAGATCTTTGTAGACGTATTTGGAAAAAGAGACGAAAAGGGTCCAAGAGCAGTGCGGGGACGACTTGGTGGCCACGTGAGAAGATCCCCTGTAAATTCACTCGGTTACAATGTACTCCTCCTTTTTTGTTCTTGTATTTTCAATCTTGGGTACAGCTGGCTCGGCTTCGTTCTTGGCAGATCTCGGAAGACTATCTTGATAATAAGTGCGGAAAGCGCATGTTATTTCCACCTCGCACGAGAGGATTTAGGACCGAGAATTCATTGATTGGTGGTGCTTGGCCCATATACGAATAAAAAGAATAACGGTATAACGGAAGCGGTAGCCCCGAAATTCTTTCATAATCTACCCATAACCAACTCTCCTCGTCCATTGAACTATTGAAACCTCAGAGAAAGGTCACATGTCGCATTTTTGAGAACCTCCTCTTTCTCCTCCATTCCCTCCCGAAGACGACGGTGGCTCTTGGCCTGGCGTCGCATTATTATTACGCCAGGGTCTTTGCGAGATCACGTTTCTCCTCCCTAGAGCTACAATTTTCCATAGGCGAAATGTCATCACAATGTTCCGGACATATTTCCTAAAATGAGCCATGGTGAGATACAGAATGAAACAGGTGAAATAGGACAGAATCACACGGATGAAATAGGACCAAACACACATGCATGCAGTAGCAGTGATAATGAGGGTGATGGCGAATAGTGTGTTTTGTAGCGGGCTTGAGTGTTGAAGTCTATCTAATCTGCAAGTTTTTGTTCCACAATTGATGTTCACGATCTGAAAAAATATAGTATCGTCGACACTACCCCAGGGAAGATCAACCCAAATGTAAAGGCAATAGTGCAAAACCTGAGGTTTGTTTCGGTCGACGTTGTATCTAATTCAGCTTTCACCCATGATCTGAAGGATTTCTACCTAGAAACATCAGTCCTAGACAAAGCTGTACATGAGGACCGTAACATTTAGCAGTATGGTGGTGAAGAAACCGCTGATATTATGCCAAACAAGCCCAGGCTGTTAACCCCATACCCATACATATGGACGAGAGCCAAGCACATGCACTACACAGCAACTAAGCACACACCGTATGAAAGCCCAAGCGCTCAAAAAAACAGAGACAGCAGAGACAACAGGGCCCCAGATTCTTCAGTTTTTCTTTATTTATTTCATTTCATTCAAAGATACAATTGCACTATTGCATACACCCCAATTGTAGCTAACGCGGACAGGCTATGATATAGCCATGGCACAGTCTCCATGCACGATGTAGTAGTAGAGACATCGAGTGCAGTTGTATGCTGGTGTGATAATGAATTTTCTATTTGTTGTTCCGCCTCACTACTGAGTCAGGTGAAGACATGCAGTTGAGCTTTGGCATGCCTTTGCTTGTCTGGTTCTTTTATCGGTGTTCTAGTCAGAAGTACGAGGAGAACTTAAAGTGGTGTTGCCGTCACCAACCACGGTCCAGTAAAATAGGGGTTTATGACCGGTACTCTTCATAGAAGGGTCTGTACATGAGTTGTTGTCTTGGAAAACTCGTTAGTGAACGGCTCTACTACGTGCAGTTGTCTGCTCACACCACCTGCCTACCTACCAGGTACGCCACTGCCAAGGGAAATGCTTATTTCGCACGGAACATTAGACAGGAGAACATGGCGTTTACGGACCAACACACAATGGCGGGAGATAACATATCATATATGATTTCTAAATGAGATAGTACGATGAAGAATGCGCTTTCCTACATCCCTCGCTGCCTTACCTATCCGCCAAAGGTAGATTACTTGCATACTAGTTGGTGCGTGGTACATTCCTATGCCAAAGTCATACGTAATTAGATACTCATGCCCACCGTCATGCTTACCGTTTCTCTCGTAATAAGCGCCACCCATTAGATATTTCAATCTGATCTTGTTCGGCCTTATGTTCCGACGAAGACGTGGAATAGCTTCTCCTCTTCGCGCATGTATATGCACATAGCGAATTGTGGGGTAGCGATAAGCGCACTCTCATAGAATACAACTAAGTATACGGCCCGTTAGTGAATCTCCAGAAAAGAATATACACGCACATGGATACAATGATTTTCCGACATGAATGCTGCCATTGGTTCTCTAGAGGTTCAAACCAATCAGGGAATATTCGCGTTGAGAGATTCTTGGCCTCAAGTGCTAAACATTCAGCGTCGCCTACACGCATCTTGGCCTGGCCTTTAATAGTTTAATGAAACAGTTCTGCTGTATGCGAAAAGTAGAGTAGGATGAAAATGCTCCGCATATGACTAAAATCTAAATATTCTATGCAACTACTTGTGCTATCTACTCTTCAATCATGGAATACCAGCATCTAAGATGGTTCGCAAGTATCGGTAAATGGGGAATTCCGCCTTTTTGTTGTGCACCTGGAGAATGATGTGATAGCAAAAACCACTGACACCCGTGTGAATCAACCAAATCTGCGGGCCGTTGCCAATGCGATTTCCTTCTTGCTCTGGGGACGCTAAATTGCACAAGTGGACCAAGAGCGACGTTTCAAACCCTGCGTCAGTGAAATGCATGATCCCAGACGTTCTGCTCGGTGGGGTGAGAGACTTAAATTATCCGTGCCGATGGTGGTTCATCATTAAACCACTGAAACCCCAGATCGCTGTTGGATCCCAAGGGAGTCTTGGTCTTGCAAATATACTGCAATGCTTCAGCAATTACGCTTGTGCCTCCCCGGCTCTGTCGAGTCCTCAAGACGTTCGATAAGCATAAGCTCGCAATGCCAGAGTTTGCTTGCTTGTCATAGACCTTTAAATCACGATGTTAGCAGTGCAAAGTCCAAAAAATTTCTTTTGACGTACAGTGTGCCCTGAGGTAACAAGATACATCAGATGCTTTGCACACGGATAATGTGCTTCGGGTGGACGTGCTTGTTCAGATTTTCCACAACTTTGCCGTAAACCGTAGATGATCATTCGTATCGTTTTTGGGGCTGTGCGATCTGGAAGTCCTGCAGAGGTGACGGCAAATATTCCCCTGGTGTCAACCTCATTGGTGTCAACTTCATTGGTGTAGAGAACATATCTGACGAGGGACTCTTGATCATCGGGTTCGTTCTCAATGTCCGTTGGCACGAAGACTCGTAGTTTAGAGGGGAACGAGCAAAGCTTGGTGAGTTCGTGCGGTACCATTTGATTTGCAATGGAATTATTTGAAGTAGAGAGCTCTGGTTTATCCTACAGATGCTCCACGGACAAAAATATACCCAGCAGGTACTCTTCACTGGTAGTGCTTAGAATGGCCGTTTTAGGAATCGTCTCTGTCCAACACCCAATTCAATGTAGAAACTTTAATAACTCCACATCAAGCTATTTGGGAAGCTGTGTGCAGAGACGTCCAGAAAGACTGAGGAGAAGCATGCATATTACAACTATTGGGAAACGGGTAGTAGGCGTTGGCGAAGATGGGGAGCGGGAAGGGACTAGCAGTTCCGTATTGTGTTAGTGCTATACCTGTCGGGTAAATGACAACCAAGAAGCGACTGCAGATAAAGGGAAAAGCATGCTGTAGAGTATCGGTATTATAAATACGACAGTGTTATTGAGAGGCTTATTTGTTCTCATTCCGTAGCAGCTAAAACTTTGAGCCACGAGACTGATGATTTAGTGATATGTGGGGTCCCATTCGAACTCTACCGACCCAAATTTACTCTGGATGTTGACGATTTACGTCCTCGAATTTAATGGAGCTATAGCAAAACACCGGATGGGTTCCAGCAAAAAGCTTATAAGATCGAGCTGTACGAGCAGCTTGCAGCAGGCGATGAGAAATCACGGCTATGCTTGGAATGTGTGGAAAGCACAAGCTCTGTTAACCAGCCACTGACGTCAAGGCAGAATATCTTTGCCGTGTTAGAGTCTGGGGAAAGGATGGCCGTACTTGTCAGCTTAGCGAGCCAGAAAATATTGAGGCAGGCTTGTTTCTTAGATTAGACTGGGATTGTGAGAGAGTCACTTCACTGCTCTGGGATGGATCCGATGGACCGCAACCCGAGAAGCTTTCCCGGAGGGTATTCCAGGTTAAAACTCCATATGTAGCAGTTCAGAGCGTCTATGAAATCGAAGTCAACAACCGGAGAGTCGGGGATGCCTTTCTGACACCTGGTTGGACTGTGTATGACAAACGACTCCGCTACCAGGTATATGATCTATTGCCATACATAAACGCCAAAGGAGACGGCAATTGCCTGAGGACTGGTTCTGCAGAAGATTGGGATTTAAGTTGCGTAGAAAAATCTGGGGATCCCAGCCGGAAATCATGACCCAAATAATCACCCATCCGGATGGAAAACTGGAAGCCATCGGCACCGATCAAACCTGGCAGTGTACTTCTAGGCCAACTACGAGAACCGAAATATACGATGGTGAAAAGTTTGATGCCAGACCGGAGATACCGTCCTGGTCAAGCCCAGTACCACCTCCGTCGAACATGTGGCATGAGACGTGGATTTGGAGCATGTCCAACGTTCTAGAGGCGGAGTCTCACTGCTTGTGGGCCCCGAGATTCTCACCGTCAAAGATGCTCAATTTGGCCATGCTCAATTTGGGCTGATGCGACAATTCTCGTCCCATGGGAGCTATATTTGGAGTCTGGCAATCCAGACAATATGACAGCATGACGACGCATTTAGGAGTCATCCCTCGCGTTGGAGCTCTCTGGGGCCTAGTCGTCTTTAATGTGGTGCATAAACCAATTGGTACAAGACTGGCTTGGCTTGACCCTAGTGCTTCCCCAGAAGCCCAGATGAAGGGAGAAACGGACCCTGTTCTGGTATCAGACGCCTTTTTGGTTCACACACTTGATACTGTAGCACAAGCCGCTGCAATTATTGGCAAGAAGGAGGACACTGAATCATACAAAGCCACGGCATCTATGGCTCGGAAGCAGGGCGTTCACCAGTAGATTACTGCAGCTGGCTTCATTGTCGCTGATTCACAGACAAGCTATGCTTTTGCCATCTGCTTCGACTTGATTCCAGAGGAAGAACAGCGCATTGTAGTGGAAGCCCGTCTTGCGTACCTGGTGCGGAAAAACGGTTTCAAACCCCACTGTACAGAGTACATACCAAGTGTGATCACAGAGCTACATACGTATTTGGAACAAGCCTGAACCGCTGCATAGGCCCTTGTAGGCTGGGCCCGGTAGGATTTTCCGCCCATGACCTTTCAGCTAACTGTGCCCAGCCTTTTGGTGGTGTTTTGCAAAGAGGCCAAAGATACGAATATTTGAATATGAAAGGCCCAAAGCAAACAAATGGAAAGAGAGACAAGCGATGGGACTAGCGAGAAGAAGACCAAAAAGACTGCAGAAAGTGCAGCAAAAACCTCTGTGTAAAGGATATGACACTGTAATAGCAAAGGCAGTGGGTGATGGAGTATTAGGGATTAGTGGGAGGGTTCGTGATGATGGGGATTACATTTAAAATTATAACGGAGATGGTGCCTGTTTGGCAGTTCTACGACCACTGCAAAAGTGACATCTTTAGACCCTGGAGTCGGCAGCTATCTGTTCTAGTCAGTATAGACATATGGTCATATGGTCATATGGTCTTATGGTCATATGGCCATGGTACTCACATAGTCGCTTTCGCCTCTATGAAGGCTCGGTGTAGTCGATATTGATGGCCGTTTGGTGATTTTGATCCTCCTGGTCCTTATAACCATTGTAATCCTTTACGTGTTTTAGTCCTCATGGCCCTTGTAGTTCTCATACTCCTAGCACTTATAGCTATATCCACTACACTTTTCGCATGAGTATAGCGACAATATCCACTGGGCTATTGCAGTACTTACAGCAGATATGGCCTTTGGGCTATTGTTGTCCTTACACTAACCATAGCCATTAGTATTGTAGTCCTCATAGAAACTAAACCCTTCAACTAGTATAGACCTATAGACCTATAGACCTAGAGACCTAGAGACCTAGAGACCTAGAGACCTAGAGACCTAGAGACCTAGAGACATAGAGACATAGAGACCTGTAGACCTATAGACCTGTAGACCTGTAGACCTATTGTCATCGCCCATAGTCATTGTCATTGTCATAGTCATAGTCATAGTCATAGTCATAGCCCATAGCCCATAGCTCATAGTCCAAAGTCCATAGCCCAAGTCCTTGTACTTCTAGTCCTCAGTCTAGCCATTGTGGCTGGGTCTAGTAGTCCTTCGAGTCTAGCAGTCATGGCCCTAACATCCTAGTCCTTATTCCCCTAGTCCTGGCTGCTTAGTCCTGGCAGTCTAGTAATCACAGTCCTGGGAGGGTCTAGCACAACACCCGGACACCACATGATAAGTTATGAGCCTGGAAACCTGCCTGTGCCAGCCTGAGGTCCCAGCAGCTCCTAGTTAAGGAGGCCAACAGGGGACAGGACTAGAGAAGAAGAGAACAGGCCAATTAAGGGGACGAGAGCAAAGAAAAAAGCTCTAGGTACCAATTAGAAGAAACCCTGAGACCAGACTCTCTCCTGAGTCCATAAGAGCCCTGGAAGTCCCGTAGAAAACCATCCAGTGGCAGCCTCACGACGGTCTCGCGGCGAAGGTCATTGCGCAAGGCTTCCCCCAGCAGCGCCTACCGTTGAGGAAAGCGAGGGTCTCTTTTGTGGACGGGGCCTGTGGTGGAACACACAACATTCCGCCTTTGTACCGCCAACACCACCAGCGGCGAGCGATTTCTTGTGGTTCTTCCTAGTCGATCGCACTGCCATTTTACTGCTCCACTTACAAGACCATCTTTTGCTTAGTCGTTTCCTTTGCCTGCCCGGCTTATTCTAATCCACTCTAGAACGCTGACGGGGGCGGCGGCTATCCCTGAGTGAAGAACCAGCGACCAACCATAATGGAGAGGTATGTTTGACCCAACACCGGCGACTATGGCCATCGTGGTTTGAGGAGGCGAAGCCTGTGTGGCTTCTCTTGTAGAGCTCTTGTTTTGGCGGTTGTCGCTGCTGTTGTTGTGGTGGCGGCTGGCTGATGGTGCTTCTCTTGAGGTTGGATCAACACCGTCGTCAAGCCACCACAAAAGCGGTACACATCCACAATCAATAGCACTAAGGGGGGCCTGAATACTCAAAAGCTACACCGAGACACGGAGAGAGCTCTACTGAACAACTATTGTGCCTCAAACCATGCTGGCTTCGTCATTGGAGCCTATCTATCTTCATGCCAGCATGGCGGTAAGCCTTTTCCCCCACAATCAGAAACTCTCATACTAACATGATCTCCCACAGGCCCAATAACTCGGTCGTGATCTTCCAGTTCGGCGAGGGAAGCTCTGAGAACTTCATCTTCGACTTACCGTCCTTGCTCATCAGCAATACCAACATTGGTGATTGGTCTTCATTGACAAACACTACGAGACACACAGACCCGGCACCTAGTACATCTCAAGCATCACAAGCTTCTACTACAACAGACGCCGGTGCATCTTCCACTTCCCCTCCAATACCTGCTCCATCACTCCCCAGTATATCAACTCCTTCTAACTTGCCACAGCCTGGGGACTCGTCACAGACTCTTCCTGATCCCACGTCAGAGACCATTGAACAGAGAAGCATGTCTGTGTCCGTGAGCTATGTGTACTCCCAGATCCCCTCAAACAACGACGGTGGCGAGACGCGAAGAGCTGGCACCATCATGTTGAACGTTCCAAACGTGCCCCTCAATAGAACAGAGAGTCAGATGAATCTCATGATTGAGCTTGCTGCTTCTATTGCTCTTGGAGCGGTGGCGGCATTCACACAAAGAAGACGCTTGGAGATCACAAAGGAGTCCTTTGATCGGTTCCCGCTCATCAGAGACTGCACCAAGTTGGACGATCTTCTTTGTCCCATTTGTTACGACGAGTACTCGGCTTCTGCGCTCAAGAAGAGCGCTCAAGAGGATACCACGGTCAAGATTGAGACTGGTAAGAGAAGCCGTGACGATGATGACGCCGATGATTCTTCTTCTCCAAGAAAGATGCTCAGATCCACAGCAAATCAACAGAGATTGCGCCCCTTGGGTGCAAATGCGTCTTCGTCCACAGAATCGTCATCTAGAGAGTCCTCATCTACCCAGTCCAGAAGTGGTGATGACGAACCATACGTGCAGTCACATCCACACCAACAGCTGCATAATACCGAAGTTTCAAGCAACGAAGGTTACACCCATGTTCCAATTAAACTTACGTGTGGCCACATATTTGGTAGAACGTGTGCTTATGAGTGGTTGAAATCTAACAATACTTGTCCATTATGCCGTCGTGTTGTCCACAACGACATCATTTCCCAAAACCCCCCGGAGACAATCAATTTACCCAATATCGCATCACTCATGAATCCATCCAACAGGGATAGACCGATGGTTGTTGTGTTGGATAGAAACACCAACACTCTTGTTACCCGTCAGAATGAGCCGCCAGTATCTTCGGCTTCTACTGAGACCGTTCCTACCACAGGAGGTGGTGCGACGTCAGCTACTGCCACATCTACCACTAGTGACAGTGAAGAGGCTGCCATGAACAACCTTCACCCGTTGACTGGGTTTAGTCATGGGTCTACTATGCCAAGCTCGTTGGAACCCGTTGGGATTCCGAGACTTAGCAGACGAGACTCTACATCATTGAATATCCTTAGAGAGTTGGACTTACCGCGTTCTGAAGGGTTGTTTCCAACAGGGGTTGCAAGCAGAAGAACGAGAAACGGTGTTGAGACGTTCAATTTAGACAATAGTTTACAGACGATGGAGTTCCAGGACGAGGCCAGACGACTGCTGACGAGACGGGTGTCTCTGAACACGATTAGAGGAGGTGCACGTACGCTTCTGGGATTTAATGACCAGGGACAGCTTATACGGATGGAGCGGCCGGTGAGAGGCGACTCTGGGATGTCCACGGGCCCATCCACAAGCCCATCCACCGATCCACCCACTAATGATGAGACTACCTCATACCGCACTAACGGTAATGACAACGTCCAGTGACCTCTTCTCCTACGGTCAGCATTACATCTCTGCAATTTTTTTTCTGGTTCTTTTCTTTGGTTCGTCTGGTTCTTCTCACCGGAGCACTGCTGCTCTTCTCTCTCATAGCATGAGCAATACATAGTATAATGAATAAATGACATGGTTGCTGGTATCTCGAAGTAGCACACGGGGCCCGTGGTGATGTTCGGACGTCCGCTCATAGCACCGCCTCTTAGACCTCTAGCCAGCTAGCTGTACCAGTCACAGGGTCTGCAAGACATAACCCTACACCAGCCAGGCCAGTCTACCACACACTAAACCTCGTTCCTGCTCGTTCCCGTGTGCCCTAAAACCCCCAGCCCGCTAAGGCCCGTGCTAAAGCCCGTCTCATCGCCAAAACGTCATCGCTTGGTCGACTGCCGTGGGCCGATGCGTTTCTCCCGCAGGTTTGCCGACAAACCGGGCAATTCGATGGAACGGGAACGGGCATTAGGCAGAGAGAGGCCTCATGCTGGGGAAGCAGGAAGCCGAGGTGTTAAAGCGAAGAAACGTGGGTTTAAATTAAGATCTAATCGGTGGTGGAGGGTGGCCAATGGGAGGGCGTGTTGGATGAGACCACCAAGCCACACGCCTTGAAAGGAATGGAAACGAATAATAAAAAAAGAAAGAATTGGAGACAAGATGATTCAGCGGAGTTGGCATGGCTCAGGCTCAGGCTGTGGCCTATTGCCTACGGTTCCGACCTATGGCTCAGGCCTATGGCTCATACCATGGCTCATACCATGGCCGTTTTAATCTAGGAGCCCGGTGTCGCAACTCGCATCGTATTTGGGAGGGATAAGCCGAACAAGCCAGGCTGGATGGCGTAGAGAAGGCATGCACAATGACAACTTGTGTGAGCTCGTGTGTGGAAAGCGGCTGGATAGTGGATTGGTGGCTTGGTGAGGTGGTGGCAGTGGGTAGTAGTAGGTCGTAGGTTTTAGGTCGTAGCTCGTATCTAGCATCTAGTAGTCAGTAGCGATAACCGCTATTCTGTACTATTCTCCATTCTCCATTCTCCATTCTCCATTCTCTACTACTCTACTACTCTACTACTCTACTACTCTACTACTCTCCACTCTCCACTACTCTCTAACAGCTTCTAATGGCCACCAGAGCACCCACCAGTCTCCCGTGCCCTACTCCATCTGCTGCCCAGCACCAAGACGCGGTAAATCACAGTATCCGCCGTAAACCTCAGCACCACTGCCAGAACCTTTATCCACGAACTAGCCAACAGCCAACTTCCAACGGCCATGCCGCACGACGACATCATAGCGATGAAGTCACAAGACACCAATTGCGCTCTTCGGCACAAGATAAAACATAAAACATGGACGAAAACCTCACACGGCCACAGATAGGCACATGGCCGCAGATAGGCACGCGGACGGCCACAGATAGGCACGGTCTCCAAGACAATGGCAGCACAGACTGTCGCCAGCCAACAGCTCCCCGGCGGAGAAGGCCATCGCCTGTGCGTTCTGTGGTGGGGGATTCGCCAACGGCGAGATTTTTCCGCCCAGAGTAGCAGAATTTGAATCTGAATTTGAATCTGAATCTGTGCAGAGGCCACCGCTTGGCTAGTGGGAGAGGTAGTGGCATCACGCGAGGAGGACAGGGCGTGGAGGCTACTGGCTGGAAGATAGCGCATCGGATGGAGATGGAGATACTGTATGGTGGGTGGTGGATGGTGAATGGTGGATACTGGATACTGGATACTGGATACTGGATGATGGATACTGGATAATGGATGATGGATGATGGATGATGGATGATGGATGATGGATGATGGATGATGGATGATGGATGATGGATGATGGATGATGGATGATGGATAATGGATAATGGATAATGGATAATAGACACTACATAATCAACACTACATAATGAACACTACATACTGGACACTACATAATGGACACTACATAATGGATACCACGTCATAGCAAGAAGACAGAAGTGGAGGCTGGTATAGAGGCTCACGTATAGCAGAAAGAGTAGTAGATGAGGATACCAGGCGAGAGACGAAGATAGCGAGGAATGGCGAAAGGAAGTGGCGAAAGGAAAAGCGAAATGGCAAACTGGCGAAATGGCGAAAAGGCGAAATGGCGAAATGGCGAAACCCGCAAGTCGAAGCACAGCACCAGCACCAAGCACCACCATCCCAAAAAGCCCAGCACACCAGAAGAAGCCCACTGGCGGCCAAGAACACTGGCTGGGCGTGCGTGCCTTTTTCGTCGCCAAACCACCGCCACCTCAACTCATCGCAAACCGTCGCCAATGCGCGCGTTATCGCGCTTCCGGCAAACAAATACTATCCACTACCGCACGCCTTTTCGCCATTCGGCACACGTCCTGGCGCGCTGACTCAGGCAGCGAGTCAATGGGCAGCCGCCGCCTAGCCATTTTTGGTGGTTGGTGGTTGGTGGTTGGTGGCCGGATGGTTTCGGTGGCTGGGTGGCTGGGTGGCCGGGTGGCTCCGTGGTGCCTCAATGAGTCCTTTGGCGTTGGTTGGGGAGTCCTCTGGCCTTTTGGTGGGCTTCGGTGACTTCGATAACGGCGAAAAAAAGGGCCAAATTGTCGTTTCGTAGTGGCGACGAAAATGGCGACACTGGCGAAACACTCTCGGGCCCAAAACCGGTAGTGGCATACACCACAGGGACCCAAAAAGGAGTCTTAACGAATAAAGAGACATCACAGAAAGTGCAAATGGGTGTCCGTTGGGACCGGCGGTGTTTCTTGTCCCTTTTCGCTATGGCGTGGTGGCATCGAGGCAGGTAGCTAATCTTGCTTCACTACTATGCACCCCAGACGTAGAGGGAACGGCTGAATGAGCGTGCGTGTCGAAGCACCTAATGTAAGGACAGAGGTAAGGAGAGAGCCAGCAGAAGTGGATGAGTTTGAGGAGTTGCGAGTGTAGGGACCACTGGGGTGGTACCACTATATGGACGTGCTTGGGTCTTAGAGCCGTGGTGGGCTGAGTAGTAGGGTGTAGGAGAGCAGGAGGCGGAGAGGAGGCAGAGAGGAGGCAGATGATACAGGAGAGGAAGCCAGTGTACCAAAATGTGTTGTAGCCAAACTGCTAGGGAGTATTCCAAATAAAAATTGCTCCACTAAGGCACCGGGAGACCTTTAGATATAAATAAAGATATATATATATATATATATATATATATGTGTGTGTGTGTGTGGGTGTTGCTACAAAACAAGCGGTGGAGACTGGGGACATTGGTACTCTAGATGCTGGTAGTTTTGATCTTGGCTCCAATAATGCTGATGGTAGAGACGCTGGAAGCATTTCTGGAGGTATCAATGTTGATGGTTTCGATGAGAATGGTATTGGTGCTTCAATTGATTCTGAATTGATGGTGGAGACATTGTTAATCACACGGTCGGATGGCGGGGTCTCTTAGTTCAACATGTCTCGTGTCCAGCATGATTGGTGATTGTACAGAGCCTACAGACTCTCACAACAACCCGAAAACAGTCTGACCTATTATAGATTGAAGAGACCTAGAAGTTAAAACATATGCATTGTCCTATTAGCACAATGCCGGCACATTATCTACATAACAGGCAGTTTCCACCACTGCATTGGGACTTCGACAGACCTAGAACAACAGTGCAGAGCAAACAGTATTCCAGAACAGAGTTACAGCAGTCGAGAGAGAACAGAGTTCTAGAAACAGCTCAGAGACGTTCTACTTTGGGCATGAAACAAGCTCAATGGCCGTACACTGAGGGATTGATGTGCGATGCAAACTTAGCAAATCAGAGTGGCCGGAATGACGACAGCTGAGCATCTTCTATGATGCTACAGTGATCGTTCTCAAAAACAACGCTATTGTGGAGCTAACCGCTTATCTAAACCATAAAATATAGAGGTAGAACCACATGGGCCCAGGCCACCATAGGAGACTGGAAGGACAGGACAGCTAGTGTTCATACGAGTGGTTTGGTGTGCCCCTGCATTAGCGTGTTGCCTAAAAACCACTGGGAAGTTGGCTGGTGCCGTACGTGTGCTTACATAGTAGTTCTGGGGCAGCGATAAGGGTGGGCAAGGGGAGCTATGAGAGTAATGGAGATGGCCTGGTGTCCGAGGTATCTGAAGACACCGAGAGTAGCCCAATGGTGTATCACTGGTATTGGGTATCAGAGAACAGGCACCAGATCAGAGGGCCCAAGAGGAACTAGAGAGGAGAACACTACAGATGGTCAGCCACACACACACACACACACACACACACACACACACACACACACAGAGTGCTACTACGTCCTGCGCCTACATCCGATTAGAAACGATGCCTTTTGCTGGTTGTGTTATCGCTATCTTAGTGATACGGTCATAGCGCACATAGCGCACTGGGCGAGGGCCGTTCTTCACATGGACGACACAGGCCAATTAGAGCGTCACTAAAGGCAATCAAGCGCCAATTAAAGGCCAATTAAAGGCCACTTACGAGGGAGAACGTAGACGGTCGCCAGAAACCGGCTAGCACCACTTAGAAGGCCTTTTCCCCAGCTCACGCTCCGTCGTCTTGGAAGCCCTTCTGCCCTCCCTGGCCTCCAGCGAGGCCCGGCAGCCGGCTTAGGCGCCGGTGCCTTATCGAAGAAGGCTGGGCGACAGGTTTCCATGCGTGCGAAGCCGCGCTTCTGGGAGCGACTGCCTAGCGAAGGAAACGGAGAAGGAAACGGAGAAGGGAGAAGGCGAGGGCAGGAGCAGAAAGAATGGAGCAGAAGGAATGGAGGAGAGGAACGGAGAGGAGGAAGACAGCAGTGAGGAAAGGAGCAGAGCAACCAGAGTGCTGTTAGAGCACTCGCCAGAGCACCTACCAGGCCCTCTGCTCCCCCGATATCCCCTTCTAACAGACGGCCGTTTCCACGCGGCGCCAAGCGCGGTTCCAGCCAGCGCTGACTGCCGTACCCCATCAATTTCGTATGCCTCTGTGACGTCTTCGATATGCACTACGATGGTATCACCACAAGACGACAAATCCCACGTTGCAAGAGGCAGAGGTTGCAGAGGTTGCAGAGGGTTGGGCCAATTGGCGCAAGAAAAGGTACCTTTTGGGCCAAGATGCGCTTGCTGGCTGGTACAGTGCTTGTCTTGGCTTGTACTGTTCTGGGTGGTGGCCGTAGTGTAGAAAGGAGGATGGGAGGATGGGAGGATAGGAGGATAGGAGCATAGCACACATCCTTAGGTGGTATGCTGGTGTAGTACTAGTCTGGGAATTGTTAGGCCATGGCTATAGCTACGGGCCAGGTTCGGCACTAGAGTAGCTACACAGAGAGCACGGTGACTGCTGGGAGTTGGCTACTTGCAATTTAGAGGGAGCATTGCGACTGGACGGTAGTAGACTAGCCAGTAGACTAGCCAGCAGACTAGCCAGCAGAATCGAGACCACCACGAATAGAATACAGAAGAGAAGACGTGAACACACTTCCTGCGTGTACTAGTCTACGGCCCGTGGTGCCTCTCCACCACCACCACACTCACTGGTGTTTCGGATACCCAACTTAGAATTGCTTTTTTTGCCAAGGCCACCAGGAACATCTCTGGAATTCATACCCACACTATCATCTCCCATGTGTTCACCTATTCCTGCTCTATAGTTTTCTTTTTTCTCCCCCTAGGACCCCTCCCTGGCCAGATAGACGCTGGCTGTCGCCTTTAATGCCCGGGCACACGAGGGATGCCTAATTTACCACCCACCACGAGGACCAGTCTCGCCAGACCTAAAGTCGCCGTCCAAACGACAATCCAGACCACGGGTCTCGGTGGACTAGCAATGGCACTACCCGCCAACCCGCAACTACCACGCAAACAACACACAAAACCACACACACTCCACACAGAAACCCTCCAAAACAGACACAGGTACACAACCAAGTGACTAAAACGTACACACAGAAAAAAAAACCATCGTCTATTCCCGGCTCTCGGACGACCCACCCGAGCGGTTTGAGCGAGAAGCCCGTGCCGTCACCAGCCGTTTGTTCCTGAGTTGGAGCAGACTTTTGGCGCGCGTGGTTTCTTTTTTTCGCCCGCGTACGCCAAATGGCGCAGACGCATTGCGCGCCACTTTGGCGCAAATGAGATGCAGCGTCGCTGCCCAATCGGGAACCCCAAGATCTCTGCGAAAACGCACAACATTTGGACGTACGTTGGCGTGCTTTATCGAGCCGCAACCGCGGGAATGCTTGGATGGTTTGGTAACAGAACCGGCTCTGGCTTATGTAATGGGTGGATCGGTAGGGCGACGGCAGTGGGCCTGGAGATGGTAATAATTAATATACAAAGGGAACTCCTGAGACACCTGGGGTCTATGGCACATAACGAAGGAGCACGAAGTGACGAGTACCAGGAAGAGAACCGCAATGCAATGGGGTTCCTTTTTTCCCGTTTAGTGTGTCACTGGGGAATGGCTTTGGCATTGCTTGCGGTAGCCATTGGCTATACATATACAGCAGGGTTCACGGGCACGGGTTCACGGGTTCTCTCTCAGGCTGAAAACCCCAAAACAAGATGCGGTGCACTGGTTGCGTGTGTTTTGTAAACACCCCGAAGCGGCCACCACCGTTTCGTTCGGATCTGTAGAGGCAGCTGGGCAGCTGGGCAGCGGCGCTAGCTGGAGACCACTCGGTGCCCATGTAATGGCGCTGGTGCTTGTGGCTGGCATCTCTGGAGGCCCGGTGGTTGTATCTATGGTAGTGCTTATGGTAGTGCTTATGCCTAGCAGTGGCCTCTGCGACAGATAAGACAGTCCGAGCACCGTACCTGTGTAGTGGGCACACCCGAGGCCACCTTATGCACTGGCCATGCTCAGTTCTGACCCCGTCGTAGGCGACAAGATGCACACGGTGGAAGTTGCGTGTGCGATCGAGTGAAGTTGATAAGCACTCGACGCACAACGCGGGCGTTACGGCAGAAGTTCCTGGAAAGGGTAATTCTAAAGCTTAAATAAAGGATATCGTTCGAGGGCCACTGGGATCTGGTCAGTCGTGGGGCGTGTGCTTAGTGGGAGACCGCAAAACCCAGCGCAGTTATTACACTAAAACCAGCTCCCAGTGGCCTCGTTACTGCTGTGCTGGCGACCAGCGTTGTTGATGGAACCTCCACCACGAACTCCACACGGTGCGGCCTTAAATGGGACGTCTGTGTTTACCTACGGCTCCGACCCGTGCTATCCGGATGGGCGTGGCCCTGGGTCGAATAGCCGTGATGGAGCTGCCGGTAAGTATCCATGCACTGTTTATAGCCAGGAATACCAGTATTTCCAGTAATACCGTCTATTACCGTGTATTAATGCCGCCGTAAACTCGCTTTCAGCACGCCAAGTCCGTGGGAGAAGATCCGCCATTGTTTTCCCGGGCAGGCCATGCGACCTGGCCTCCAGCTGTGCTGCCTAATACGTACGAGGATTCCCGGGGAAACTGGGGGATTCTGGAGATTCTGGAGTCTCCAGGTGGCTACGCAGAGCAGCTGGCCAGGAATGCTGTGAAATGTGCTTTGTACGACTTTGGGTGGTTGAGGCGTTGTAGTGCTTGGAGTGGTGATGTATGGTGATGGGCGTAGCTTGGGGGCCGCACAGTGGGCGAGAGACGACCAGGAAACCAATTAGGAGCGAAATAGCCGGTGGTGCTATCCGTGGGGTGTGTGTGTGTGTTGTGAGTGTATTTGCGTGTAATTGTGTGTATCTGTGTGTATTTGTGTGTATCTGTGTGTATACATCCATTGGTGAGTCTTGGATGTTGTGGAGAAACCAGAAGGGCACTGCATTGGAAGAGTCCATGGCATATTATATACATGTATATTTCTATATGTATATCCATCTCTATCTCTATGCTATACTGTTGTATGTGATAGGCCGTCTATAGCTATCCATATACGCCTGTATATAGTGGCTTCTGTCGAGCCTGTGCATTCTGCACGGATGTATAACACTGGTGATACATTGATATATACTTCCACATATATGATAGTACACTCCACTCCACTCCACTACACCTCATTGCGAGCTAGCTCGAGCCACGAGCCACTACGAACATATACATAGACTCTGTTTAGAATCACCAGCTTATACGAAACCATGTGTATGTCTTTCTCCACGTCCAGGCTCCAGCATTGTGCCCAAAACTCGCCCACAACCCACTGGCATACACTCCATTCACCATATACACCCCATAACCACACGCCATTGCCCACCATACATTGTCTACGATCTATAGGATCCAAGACACGCAAAAGAAGAGCACCACAATTTACAGCCACACCGTTACACAAATAACGGCCACACACTCTACGCAAGACCCACACTCCAAGCCTATGACGTACGTAGGCCTCAAGGCACACACAACCGACGCAAAGAGACGGGTATCTTCGCAAATACGAAACTCTTGTCGCAATTGCGTACCAGGCAGCGGGATTTAGCCGGCCAGGATAACTTTTTGGTGTTTTCTCCGCCCATAAGTGGATGGATGCCCTGGCAAGCCCGGACAGAACGGAACGAGTGGGCCGCTTGGAAAGGCCCCAACGCAACGGCCGGACACAATGCCCAATTTGGCGGTGTGTATACGGTACTCAGCGATAAACAACAGGGACCCGATTGGGTGGTTCAGGGGCCGTATGTATACACTGGGTAAACAAACAAGCGCAGGCAGCCAAGCAGACAGAGCGATAGACGGCCAGGCAGATAGCCAGGCAGCTGGAGCAGTGTAGCAGTGCACCGAACGGGACGTAAACAGCGGGATTCCCGTGGGAGTTGTTCGGACAGCTGGGGACGTTTTACCGATGAATTAGTACCCACAAAAAGCACGGGCCAAGCGTTGTAGATGGCGATTACCAATACGTCACCACCGTGTGGGTAATAATACCGGGGCAGCGCCGGGGCAGAGCACACGACCGCTAGCAGAAGACGGGGAAGATGTAGCGGGCGTGCGAGCGCCAGTACTAATAGGCTTGGCTAGAGTAGATAGGCAGTTAGTACCCACGCAGATAGCACCCTCGCAGATAGTACCCTCGCACATAGTACCCATCTGCCTCGCATCCCCACCACCACCGCCCATTACCAATGCTCTACCAATCAATCCGCCTTACATTTACTACCCACCGCTCTGCCTAAAGCGGCACGGGAATAAACATCCCGGCTGGGGCAAAAACACTGGGCCCTCTCGCTTTTCCAGTGTTTTCTTTTCGTCCCGACCGAGGGGACCCGCCCGCTTCCTCTCTTGCCGCAGCCGTATCGCGCTTTTTCTTTTGTTTTCGTTTTCGTTTTCGTTTTCGTTGTCGTTGTCGTTGTCGTTGTCGTTGTCGTTTTCGGTTCGTTCTTGTTTTCGGTTTCGGTTTCGGTTTCGGTTTCGCTTTGGGTTTCGGCGTTGCGCTCGGGCAACGGTTTCGCCAAACGGCGTAATGTCCGGGCCCAGCGCATCTCGCTCGAAATGGGCCGCCCAGCCGGGAGATAGCTGGTGTGTAGTAGTGGAATATTAGGGTAGCGTGCGGTGTAGTAGGAGATGTTGTGGGAGATGGAGGAGTAGTAGGCGATGTTGTAGTAGTAGGCAATGTAGTAGTATGCAATGTAGTAATAGGAGATGTGCCAGTAGGAGGTGTAGCAGTAGGAGTGTTGTAGCGGTGGTAGTGCGGTAGCTAGACTACCAGGAGTGGTTGTATACCAGCATCACCATCACCATAAGCACCACTTCCAGCACCACTCCCACAGACAGAAGTCCTCGGCCCCGACGCCCGGCTCCGGCCTCAGCGCCAAAAGCCAGAGCGACACACCGCGACACTCACCCAGCGTGCCCCGCCCGCGCCGATCGGCGTGCGATCCGTGCGCCAGTGGCGTCCTCGTTTCTCCGGCGTGCGTCATTGGGCGCAACCCGCTGCGTGCGCCATTCGGCGCAAAAAACAGAAACGAAGAACGCAAAATATTCATGACGCATGCGTGTAAATTGATAAAGTTTTGGTTTTGCCAATTCCGGCCAGCGACTCGCCGGCCGGTGGGCGAACCAGCAGCGAGATGTTTTTCTTATGAGCGTTGTGGCCGGCAGGCTGGAAAACGTATTTAAACGCCTGGGGCCCCAAGTCCGTTTCTCGAAGTGCCAGGCAATGTTTTGTTTTCCCTTTTTTCTTTCTTCTTTTCTTCTCTACGCATTTTCATTCCTGAGTTACTTAGAAAGGTCGTTTTCAGTCCCTGTCCTGATACTACTAATACCCTGAACCGCTTGGGAATAATTTGTTAAAAGTGAGCAGACTTTGTTTATTTTTTTCCTATCTGATTGTCTTGTATATTGTCCTGTGTTGTTTTGTTTGTTTTGCTTTGTCTTGTGTTTACTTTCTTGTCCTCTGTTTTGCCTTTGTTTGTGTCTGTGGCTCTTGTTGTCTGTCTGGATACCATGGCGATGGTGTCGCTGATGGTGATGGCCTCCGTCGTTGCATAATTGTGGTTATGTGTGGAGATTGGTAAGCGGATTCTCGCCTGCTACCTTGGAATGTTTGTGTGGAGTTTTGGAGCCTTGTGGGAGACCCATGGAAGCCCATGGTTAATGCCAATGGTTAATGACTCATGGTTAATGGCTCATGGTTGTTGGTTCGTGGCTAGTGGTTAATGGTCGATGGTGGTGGCCCTCTAGGCAATGTTCTGGGGCATCCTGCAGGTGTGCTCAGAAGTACCGGGGAGTCTCAGACTTACCCATGTGCTAAACGAGCACTGCGGCGAACAACCAGTAACGCAACAACCACCAGCAACGGCTAACAACTACTAGCTGATGCTATGAAATCATCATACCACTGTGTGCTTCAATGGCGACAGAATTGGCTACTGGCTACAGGCTTTTATTCTGCACCGAGATGGCCACAGTCTTTGCCACCTGTGTTTCATGTTGCGGTTGACTGTAGCTGGCTTACTGGCTGGCGCATGGACAGTAATGTCCATCGCCGGCTTATCGTTCCACCAGCTTGCTAGAAAGAGCACAGCTCCTGCTCGTGCATCCGTGATACCCAGTCCATGCTTCACCCGAACACTCCAGTGCTATCGAGTTTTCATCATTGCTCTGACCAGTGCTGTATGAGCAGCAGCTCACCATCCATTAACCAATCACTACTCCAACAGTCACCAATCTAGAGTCCAACAACAGTTCAACAACAGTCCAACAACAGTTCAACAACAGTCCAACAACAGTCCAAAAATTGTCCATCCAGCAGTCCATCTCACTTTCTCTCGCCATCACCGTCCTCTGCCACACTCTCCGATCCACCTGTTCTTTCCCTTCCATGGCCTGTGTCCGTGGCTCCTAGTCGACGCCCCACCAGACGCCCTGCCTAGACTTGGGCACTGCGCTTGCCAGCTCTGCCCAGCGATGGGCGGGCAACCAGGCGGCTACTGGTTAGGCCACGCGCTGTTTATTTATCTTTGCGGCGGCCGCTTTCGGCGAGCCGACTTCCATTTGCGGACACACATGCCGAAAATGGCGCGCGCATGACCGCATTGGGAAACGCGCGTGGCAAAAAAGGAAAGTGGCTGAAAGACGCACGCTGATTGGCTGATAAGTGGCGAGTGGCTGGGAGAGGGCTTGCACCTCGTGGGGCCGGCGATGAGGGCCGCTCGAGGACTGTTGGAGACTGGGCTTTTCCACAAGTTTCTTTTTTCTGGGCCCGTTTGTGTTCTGTGTGACTGCTTGCTCCGTTTGCTCCATTGGCTATCACCAGATTCCACTAGGACACCTTTTGGCTCGTTGTTGTGGACACGGTGACCAACTGGAGAAGAAGAAGAAGCACCGGACTTACATCTAGTAGGTTGGCCTTTGGCACAGGAACAAAAGCCAATTGAAGAGCCTGGACACTCGACAAGTGACAAGGAAATACTTACTACACACGGCAAGTGCAAGGATAGAGGACTCCTCAATAGTGTCTCAGTCCTATTCGATTCGATTGTGTTCTCTTTAGAGTCTTGACTCCGAACAGCATTCAGATAGGATCACAAAAGATCTACCCAAGATTAGTACTAACAACCTACAGATGTCTTCGACAGAACCAACGGTAGAGAAGGTTCCTAAGGCGGACCCAGAAGAGGAAGAGGAGGAGGATGATGACATCGACGCTCTCATTGATGAGTTGCAGTCCGATCACGGTGATGACGACGACGAGGAGGAGGCCGGTGAGGCCGGTGCCACTGCTAGACCAGTTCCAGAAGAGCTCTTGCAGACTGACCCAGCCTACGGTTTGACTTCCGACGAGGTCACCAAGAGAAGAAAGAAATACGGTCTCAACCAGATGGCCGAGGAGAAGGAGAACCTTATCGTTAAGTTCTTGATGTTCTTCATCGGTCCTATTCAGTTCGTTATGGAGGCTGCTGCCATCTTGGCTGCCGGTCTTGAGGACTGGGTCGATTTCGGTGTCATTCTCGGTTTGCTTTTGCTTAACGCCTCGGTTGGTTTCATCCAGGAATTCCAGGCTGGTTCCATTGTTGAGGAGTTGAAGAAGACTCTTGCACACTCTGCTACTGTTATCCGTGATGGTCAGCTCGTTGAGATCCCAGCCAACGAGGTTGTTCCAGGTGAAATCCTTCAGCTTGAGGATGGTACTGTCATCCCAGCTGATGGTCGTCTTGTTACCGAAGGCTGCTTCCTCCAGGTTGACCAGTCTGCTTTGACTGGTGAGTCTCTTGCTGTCGACAAGCACTTCGGTGATGCTGTCTTCTCCTCTTCTACCATCAAGCGTGGTGAGTCCTTTATGATTGTTACTGCTACTGGTGACAACACTTTCGTTGGTAGAGCTGCTGCTCTTGTCAACAAGGCTTCTGGTGGCCAGGGTCACTTTACTGAAGTTTTGAACGGTATTGGTACTATTTTGCTTGTTCTTGTTATTGTTACTTTGTTGCTTGTTTGGGTTGCCGGTTTCTACAGAACCAACAAGATTGTTAGAATGCTCAGATACACTTTGGCCATCACCATTGTCGGTGTCCCAGTCGGTCTTCCAGCTGTCGTCACCACCACCATGGCTGTCGGTGCTGCCTACCTTGCTAAGAAGCAGGCTATTGTCCAGAAGCTTTCCGCCATTGAGTCCCTCGCTGGTGTTGAGATTCTGTGTTCCGACAAGACTGGTACTTTGACCAAGAACAAACTTTCCCTCCACGAGCCATACACTGTTGCTGGTGTTGATGCCGATGACCTTATGTTGACTGCTTGTCTTGCTGCTTCCAGAAAGAAGAAGGGTCTTGATGCTATTGACAAGGCCTTCTTGAAGTCCCTTGCTGGTTACCCACGTGCTAAGGCCGCTCTCACTAAGTACAAAGTCATTGAGTTCCACCCATTCGACCCTGTTTCTAAGAAGGTTACTGCTCTTGTTGAGTCCCCATCCGGTGAGAGAATCATCTGTGTTAAGGGTGCCCCATTGTTCGTTTTGAAGACTGTCGAGGAGGACCACCCAATCCCAGAGGATGTCCACGAGGCTTACGAGAACAAGGTTGCTGAGTTCGCTTCTAGAGGTTTCCGTTCCCTTGGTGTTGCCAGAAAGAGAGGCGAAGGCCACTGGGAGATTCTCGGTATTATGCCATGTATGGACCCACCACGTCACGACACTGCTAAGACTGTTAACGAGGCCAGATCTCTTGGTTTGAGAGTTAAGATGCTTACTGGTGATGCTGTTGGTATTGCTAAGGAAACTTGTCGTCAGCTTGGTCTTGGTACCAACATCTACAACGCCGAGAGACTCGGTCTTGGTGGTGCTGGTGACATGCCAGGTTCTGAAATTGCTGACTTTGTTGAGAATGCTGATGGTTTCGCTGAGGTTTTCCCACAGCACAAGTACAATGTCGTTGAAATCTTGCAGCAGAGAGGTTACTTGGTTGCCATGACTGGTGACGGTGTTAACGATGCTCCATCTTTGAAGAAGGCTGACACTGGTATTGCCGTTGAGGGTGCCTCTGACTCTGCTCGTTCCGCTTCCGATATCGTTTTCTTGGCTCCAGGTCTTTCTGCTATAATTGATGCTTTGAAGACTTCCAGACAGATTTTCCACAGAATGTACTCTTACGTTGTCTACCGTATTGCTTTGTCTCTCCACTTGGAGATCTTCTTGGGTCTCTGGATTGCTATCTTGAATGAGTCTTTGGACATTGACCTCGTTGTTTTCATTGCTATCTTTGCCGATGTTGCCACTCTTGCTATTGCTTACGACAATGCTCCATACGCTCCAAAGCCTGTCAAGTGGAACTTGCCACGTCTCTGGGGTATGTCTGTTATTTTGGGAATCATTCTTGCTATTGGTACTTGGATCACTTTGACTACTATGTTCTTGCCAAAGGGTGGTATCATCCAGAACTTCGGTTCCATCGATGGTGTTCTCTTTTTGCAGATTTCTCTTACTGAGAACTGGTTGATTTTCATCACCAGAGCTGCTGGTCCATTCTGGTCTTCTTGTCCATCTTGGCAGTTGGCTGGTGCCGTCTTCATTGTCGACATCATTGCCACAATGTTCTGTCTCTTCGGTTGGTGGTCTCAGAACTGGAACGACATTGTTACTGTCGTCCGTGTCTGGATCTTCTCCTTCGGTGTTTTCTGTGTTATGGGTGGTGCCTACTACTTGATGTCTGAGTCTGAGGGCTTCGACAGAATGATGAACGGTAAGCCAATCAAGGAGAAGCAGGAGCAGAGATCCTTGGAGGACTTTGTTGTTGCTATGCAGAGAGTTTCCACTCAGCACGAGAAGTCCTCTTAAGCGCTGGATAAGTGATACCCCCGGTTGGTCTTTGATAGAGCTGGATTTATTGGATTCATTCATATGCACTTCAAAACTCATTCATTTTTTTTATATGTTTCATTTTTGATTCAATTAATCCCTAATTATACGTTTCCGTATTTAATAGTTTGACAGAGGTGTAGAAATAATTATAATCTTGGGCGGATATGTCTCAGTGATATCTATTGATCCGCTATCAATAGGTGTTTTCGAGGCCGATCCTATCCTATCGTCAATGGAATGGGCCCATTGTTGGGAGCCCGAAGTATGCAGCCGAAATATTCGTATGGAACTATTTGTATGGAGCCAATGGAAGAGTAGTATATAGTATATATATATATATATAGGTAGAGCAGTCCAGATCTTTCTTGCAAAGTCAGAATTGGCTCCATTGGCCTCTAAGACACTCAACGGACTTTCCGCCATCATGGCATCACAAGATGTCTGTGAAATATTCATAGGGTATTCTACGGCTTTTACCTCTAAGTGGTGAAATTGAGATGGGATGTTCAATGGAGATCCCAATCCGTAAACAGTCGCTTCCCCAAGAATCATTATGCTACGTATAATAAATCCATGATAATAATATTATATACATAATTATACAATTATACAATTATACAATTATACAATTATACTATTAATTACATATCTATGAGTCTATATATTATATTATATATTTATTGTGCTGCTCACTGATTGCATATCCGTTAGAGATCTGAACGGTGGAAGAGTCTCGGGAAACCATTAGTAGTGCTACCAGATATCTACAAGGTAGAAAGGAACATTCCCATTACAAATAATGAGATGAGTCGATGTATTGATGTATCGATGTACCGATGGATCGATCTACCTATCCTTTGCCCTTTTGGCTGGATGTTCTTGGATTTCGCCATGAGTGAACACACACCAAAAAGCAGTGGGCAGAGTCAGATGTACAGAGGTACAAGCTACAAAGGAAGAAGCCCATGGATATAAATAATACATCCATAAATAGATATGCAGATATATACAATCAGAGACACAATATATAGTACACTCCAGATAATGCATTACATTTGATTGGATCTCCATTGTAGATCGCAATAGGTGATCACCCTACCGAAACCTATTAGAGTGCTTCGAGGTATACAAGCTGAACCATAGCCACACAATGATATCCATCTACCCAACCCTCTACGTCTCTAGTACTTTACTACTACTATATACCATGTACTACACCGCATACAGCACAGTGCACTTTAATTGCAATACTTGTTGATCGCATGCCCATTTGAGATCTCAACAGTAGCCGGCCGCTCCTAAAGCTGCGAGTGCCACCAGCCATGCCAGAAATCTACTCCATGCACACGCAACGATACCAATCTACCAATATCCATACCTCCCATCCTATGCTACCTCCATCACCTCCATGATCTATGCCTAGTACTCCATATCAATATCATAATATATGAGACAGCCTCTCATCTAAAACACTCCCCGAGCCACAAGCTGATCGATCTGTTCGTTGCTGGGCCAACACGGCCGCCAGCGCGGAGTTTTTTTCTTCGCCAGCTGGAAAGCACAACAAACCATCCTTTCACCAGCACCATTTCCTTGGTTCTGATCCTTTTGGCAACACAACGGCACTCCCCTTTTTGTATATTAGCACGGTACCTTCCTGGTGCTTCGACGTGTGCCTTGCCACCCTTGCCCGAACTTTCCAGAACATTCTGTAGATCCTGGCATCCACAGAAGTCTGCTACTCGAATCCACTTAGCCCAGGCCCTTCTCTCTTTCTCTCTCACCACATGCCTCCCGCTAGTGCTACAAATAACGCTGGAACCGAGGATCCAGCGGCAAAGGAGCCTCTCAGCCCTCCACTGGAGCTGGCTTCTCCACAATTGTCGTCATTCTCCACACCAGGAAACCCGCTGAGCGACCAACAGGCGTCCAAGTTCAAGCTATTCAGTGCTTCGGCTACGCCTGTTCAGAGATCGACCAACTCGTTGAACCAGAACATCAACACCGCCCCACCGTTTCTCAGAGACCCAAACGAGATCCACACGTCGATTCCACCGGGTCTTGTTGATATAAACCTGGCGATTGGTGCTCTGGACTTGGACTTTGGCCAGACCCGGTCTGTGGGCTCGGGTGATGCGAGATCAACGACTGCTGGAAAGAACAAAACCTCTTCTTCCGAGAACGAGGCTTCTGGCGACCTCAGCTCTTCGTCTCACCCCGAAGCTGAAGACGAGAACACTCTCCCTCGTGAAGGGGAAGACCAGCACCAACTTCAGCAACATCATCCATTTGGACCGGGCCTAATGCACCAGCCAATACATCCCTTCTTCCCTATGAACGAGTTTGGCCAGCCTATTCATGCTGGATACTCTTCAGGTGAGCCAATGGGAGGTGCACAGCCTACGATGAACCATCCATGGCCTGCTAAGCCGGGCCAACCTCCGTTTGGTGGTGCTGTTGGCTTGGACAACATGAGCCACACTCCTCCACTTCCACCTCCAGGAATGATGCCAATGAGACCCTTCGATTTCCACCCTGATACTCTGCCACCACATATGGCTCAACAAGACCCACTGTCTCCACACGATGGGTCCTTTAACTTGCCATTTGGATCCCAGATGAAGGTTGCAAATTCACCAAGCTTCCCACCAATGGACAATGGCTTTGGTCAGCAACCACACCCACTCCAGAACACTCAGATGTGGCCTTCTTTGAATGGCCGATCCCAGCATATTGACCAAGGATTCTCCAATGGGAACATAAACGGCATAGGCCCAAACAGTGGTAATAACGACCGTCGGTACCCATTCTACCAGAACGGGAACAACATGCATCACCACCACCACCACCACAATCACAACGGCATCCCACACGGTGGAAGAAGAATGATTGGAAACCGCAGAAGAGGAGAGGATGCTGCGAGATTTGCGAACGCCAAACTTGATGATTTCATAGGCCAGATCTACTCGCTTTGCAAGGACCAGCACGGATGCCGTTTTCTTCAGAAGCAGCTTGATCTGGATGCTACCAATGCGACGCCTATCTTTGAAGAGACTTGCATGCACGTTGTCGAGCTTATGATTGATCCATTCGGAAACTACTTGGTGCAGAAACTGCTAGAGAAAGTTAATGATGAACAGCGCATTGCAATGGTTAAAAATGCTTCGCCTGAGTTTATCAGTATAGCCTTGGATCCACATGGCACCAGAGCGCTACAGAAGCTTGTGGAGTGTATTGACTCTGATGAGGAGGCCGGCATGTTTGTTTCTGCTTTAGAGAACGATATCGTTCTGTTATCCAGAGACCTTAATGGTAATCATGTCGTCCAGAAGTGTTTGCAGAGACTTAAGTCGAAAGACTCCCAATTCATCTTTGATGCTGCTTCCAAGAATTGTTTGGAGATTGCGACTCATAGACATGGCTGTTGTGTCTTACAACGATGCTTGGATCATGGCTCTGAGGAGCAATGTGAAGCTTTGGCTGCTATTATTTCTGACCACACTGTAGAACTTTCGTTGGATGCCTTTGGTAACTATGTGGTGCAATACGTTTTGGCCAAGGCTGGCAGTGAAGCCACTGATAGAATCATTGAAGCCGTGAAGTCTGAGTTCATTCAGCTTGCACTTCACAAATTTGGTTCCAATGTTATTGAAAAGTGCCTTAGAGCTTCGAAGCTCTCAATTGATCTCATTGACGTACTTTTGAGCAACGGGGATGAGATGGTGAGACTTTTGAACGATCCATTTGGTAATTATGTTATCCAGACTTGTTTGGATGTGGCCAAGGATGAACAGTTTGAGAAACTATCGAACGTTCTGAAACCATTGTTGCCACAGGTAAGAAATACGCCGCATGGCCGCAGAATACTTGCTCGCCTGCAACCATGTGGTAAACCATTCAATCAGCATCACCACAACCATAATCATCACCAGAACAACAACAAGGGTGTTCGATCTTCTACGCCAGGTACACCGGCAACACAAATTGTTGGAGGGACCAATTCGCAACCGGTTTCAACTTCCAACTAAGCAACAACAAAAAACAACAACAGCAAAAAATTGTTAAATGTCTTTGGCTTCTAGTTTTTCTGTACGATATCTTGTTCTTTTTGGTTACGTTATGATGAAAATGATCTAGTCATGGGCATGTTGAAAACATATGTTAATTTGTATACTACCTGCATGGTGTTACCCACCACTGGAACACCAGCAGCACAGAAGGAGCACATTACCATTTTAACACCTACGGGTATTCAGCTTATTTGGAGTTATAATTTTACATCCTTTTTTGAAGTTATTTGAGATCATTAAACTAGACAGTAAAGCCATGCCAAAGCATGCTCGTGATGCTGTAGATAGCGAGGATGAGGCGCTTGAATATGGGGAAAGGGAGGGGACGGGAGATGGAGAGAGAAATAGGACATAGCACCAATTAAGACAGAACGAACGACCGAGAGTAGGAGTTAAAGGGCATGAGAACAGTGGTGTTAGGATATCATCGAGGAGAAAAGAGAAAGAAACCTGTTTGTAAAAAAAATGAACGACCGTAATCCCAAATAGTAGAAAAAAGCAAATTACCAAGAACAAAACAGCAATGATATATATGTATGTGTATGGAACTCAACACCAACCGAATTAAAGGGAACGACATAAACGTGGGCATGGGAATAGTGGGTAAAGGGTAGATTAGAGAAAGAGTAATAGGCCAAAAGGAGATGGAACTTGCAAGTATGAGTATGGAAATGATAGGGAGAGAATAGTGATTATGAAGGCCTTGTATGAATAAGCAGGTAGCGGAAAAGCAAGCGGAAAGCAGACAGTGTAGAAGCATTAAGAGTAGAGTGGAGTAGGGTAGAGAGAGAAGAGAGCAGAGGAGTAAGCAACTCAGCAAAATCATGAGAGAGCCAAGAGAACCACCAGAAAGCCATGAAGAAACCATGGGCAATAATGAGAATCATGAAACTCATGAGAAAACGATGGGAGAACCATGAGAACCATGAGAGAATCATCAGTCTTCAGAATTAGGACAGAATACAGCACGAGGAGCCATTGTCCTCTCTTACAAGAAGACTGGTTCTAGTAGCGGCTTCGAAGACGTCATCGACGCCCTCACCAGTAAGAGCAGAGCATTCCAGAAACCGTTTTGCACCAATGAGTTTAGCAACTTGTTCGCCTTGTGTGGGCTGAACATACTTTTTCGGATTGGCCTTTTCGTTACTGGCGTTTCTCAGGTCTTTCTTCAAACCAACCAGAATCACTGGGACTCCAGGACAGTATCTTGTGACCTCCTCGCTCCACTTCCTTCTAGCATTGTTGAGGGAATCGGGCTCGTCAATCGCAAAGCCAATGAGAATGACATGAGCTTTTGAGTAGCTCAGAGGCCTTAAGCGTTCGTACTCCTCCTGTCCAGCAGTATCCCACAGAGCCAATTGGACGGCCTTACCGTCGACTCGACAATCAGTCACATAGTTCTCAAATACGGTAGGATGGTATTCGGTTGGGAACTCGCCCAATGTGAAGACATACAACAACGAGGTCTTACCACACGCACCGTCACCAACAATGACGAGTTTTCTCTTAACAGATGACATGCCGGGGTATCAAAGCGGTTTTAGAGGAATACAGTACTGTAGCACGTCCCGAGTGATGTGGAATATGGCACGCGCAAGATGCAAAGAGCCGTTGATGAGAGGCCGGTTCTCGAGTGTTGTATGAAGAAGTACAGGAAGTAGACGAGAGAGAAGAAGTAGAAGCAAAGAAACAACCAATGCAGCCAGTGGAATAGCACAACACAGGCCAACACAACGGCCAGAGAGATCCAAGGAACAATCGACAGGGAAACTCAGTTTTATATCGTCAAAGCAGTGGCCTGGAATTCCTGCTTTTAACTCGTCGGTAGTGGTGAGACGGGGGATTCTATGCAATGATACCAGGCGCCCAATTCAACAACAACACCGGGTAAGAAGCACGGAAAACACTCTGAGACCACACTCCGGTACCTACAAATGCAATGGGTGTAGCAGCAGACACAGTGTGGCGTCCAAAGGGCGTTGTTCCCAAGCACTCGTCGTTAACGCTTTGTCGTCTCGGTACTAACCTAACTTTTCTCGGAGAAAGGAATTCAGTTTTAACACACTTTTTTTTCTTTTCTTTCTTTTCTCTGTACGGGAAAAACGAGCGCGGGAAAAAACTGCGTTGTCAAGGAGACCGTTAAAGACACAGACACACACAAAAATAGAAATACCGTTTTATATGATGCTTCCTTTCTTTTTCCATTTTCTTTTTCCATTTTCTTCACGTCTCCTTTCCCTGCCTTTCCCTGCGTCTTCTCTCCCTTTGTTCTTATGCCATGATGATCAACCGTTACGAGATCGAACATATCTGTGTGCTCGAGTGGTTTGCCAGAAAGACACCGTCTTGCCTGCCAATTGGCTCTGGCATTGTAGTCTTCTCATGGCCGTTTCGGGTCTGCGTTTTATGTGCGTTCGCAATCGAGTACATCCTTCAAGAGTTACCGTTTTATCGGAATCACAGATTGGTTTGGCTTTTTTTCATGGTACCTGCCTTGCCAAGTGTTAACGGTTTCCTGTCGATGGGACGTACGTGCTCAGCTACGGCAACACCAGGGGACAAATACGGGCAGCGGAGGAGGAGGAACGCAATTAGGGCCTGGAATGGACTCTGGAAGGGGTTTTGGAAGGGGGAGGGACTCTGGAACGATTATCTAATGTAGCTGGCTACCTAGTGGGGGTCTAATGGTGATCTGAGCGGTACTGTAGGGATATCACTGTGTAGATGGAGTGTGGGTGCAGCCCATCATGATAACTGCATCGCGGTCACTGGTCCTCGAGGCCACTCTCTTTCCAGAAAGCCAATTGCGAATGGAATGAGACTCTATCTACGTAGGAGTCGTTGGGAATCAATCGGCTATGGTGTTCAAGCAGGAATGCGCATATATTTTATGTATGTTGTACTTTTTAACGGATTTTTCTCACTGGAATGTCGTCTCACCACCTTGACCCACCCACAACTGTCAGACAAGCAATCGTCTTGGCTGCAACGGAGTTTCTCCATTGCTGTTATTTCTTACCAACGTAAAACACATACGCATATGAGTCTTCTGGCCCTTCGACGGAAAAGGTAGCAGTGCAGCCCTTTGGCAAGCCCACGAGGTCACCGACCTTTGGGTGGTGTACGTTGCCCTCAGAATCGGCAATAATGAAGTCGCCCTGCAACTCCAGAATGATCTTGACCTCGTCGTATGGATATTCGTACACTAGTGGCTTACCTGGAACAACCTTGAAGAAGCCTCCGACAACTGGCACTTCCTCACCGACCTTGATGAAGTCCTTAATGGTGGAGTTTTCAGAGAGTGTCTCGAGAGGGGCCTCGTAGGCGTCGGCCTTTGGAACAAGCGAAATTGATGGAGCCATAGCTACTAGGAGTTGGATAGTTGGGTAGAATCAACGATATCTGCTCCTGTAAGAACGAGATCAATTGGAATTACTATACACCGACGCTTCATTTATACTCTACACATGGACTACTTGCTTCGCATCAAATGTCCCAAAAGGGCATCGATATCCGGGAATTTATATCTCTTGACAATGACATTGGGACGTTTTCTGGATCCGCTGCTGCTTCTCTCGGGGAGGGGGGAGGAAGCAGACACCGACGACTGCTGTACAGGTGGGATAGTGTGGCCTTGGATTCTGGATCTTTTCTTTTTAGGAGGCAAGTTGGTGCATTGCTTCGGACATGGATGGATCAATCCGCTATTTCCGTAGCTAGATATTGTTATATTGTTCAATCACCATCCGATGGCTGTTACATCTACGGCACATTGTGCTTGTGTTGCGTGCATTAGCAAGAGCTTCAAGAACTATAGTGTAGTCTCCTATGTGGTTTCTCCTGTCTATCATATATATGTTGGATATCACATTGAACGTGAGGGCATAGCTTTCTTACATGATTATACACCGCTACTCAGCAAGGTATTCAATCCTAGGAGCGTCTCCTGCGTAATAGAAATGGTTCTAGCTCTAATCATTTCCATAATCTCATCTTATGGTCATCATTAACGACAACGAACAAGAAATCTACGGGTTCGAGAATTTAACTTAATAGTGAGTCTAGTCACTTTTAATTACCATAGTAACAAAAACACCAACATGAGCAATATGGGGAGTATGCAATTTAGGTTCAACTCTGTGGAACTACTCAAGGTAACAGAGCACTCTACAACGAACAAGGCAGAACTGCCCCTTAGTAACGAGTAAAACCATGTTTTAGAGATGCTCAAACGATTGATTCATGCCGATTACAAGCCCAGCTTAGGTAAACGACATGGACAGCTAACATATTTAACCAGAGTCGGCTGGACGCAAACCAGTGAAGAAGTTCTTAGCGTAGGAACCCGCTGGACCGGTAACCTCAAATGTGATAGTGCATCCCTTCTTGAAGTAGAGGACATCGTGTGGCTTGACTTCCACTTTCTTACCCTCCTCGTCGGAGACGTAGAAGTGAGCTGGCTCATCTGTTGGAGAGACAACCTCGAGGCACACCTTCATCTCGTCATAGTGGTAGTTGTAGACCAATGGCGAGCCAACGTTGCAGAGCTCCTGGTAGAAACCACAGCTGATCTGTTTGTCCTCAGGAGCATCGGATGTGAAGACATCACCAAGGAAAGAGGTTGTTCTGTTTGGCAAAGATGGCTGTTGAACAGCGTAGGCATCAGCAGCTGGAGTATGGAAGAAAGGCATTTTGCTTATGTATGTTGACGGAGAGTGTGTAGGCGAGATGTGGAGTGCGACATAGATCTAAAGGAAATACAAGAAGAAAACAGGAATGTACCTATCTTATATAGTCGTCACTGAACTGCCGAGTGATAAAGCCATGGTAAGATCGTTGGCATTGGCCGGCGCACACTTTTGATAATACCAACGCGGCGATGAAAAACGGCTAGAACCATGATAAAATTACCCGGAAAAATAGTTTTACCTCTTAAATGCGGTCATATACAAGTATTCATCAATTGAGAGATTAATAGACTGGCTAATTGTGCCAGTAGAGACGCCTTAGAGATAGTTTTTGTCCATACCCCCGGTCCCTATCTTCCCCATAGTTCGCGCTCCAACCTGTGCGTAATCTCCAGCAAGGATATTTTATCCATAATAGGAAAGACATTTCGGAATGCATAATCTTTCCATATGAAGCAAAAATCCTTTTCTTTCTTCGGGCTAAAGGTTATATTCTCCAGGAACAGTAGTTAAGCCAATTTGAAACAGTTTAGAAAAAGAATCTCCAGAGTCGTTTCCGGAGTTTAATTTGGCTCTTTGTTCGTGGGAACTACGAGTAAAGCGGCCTGATGTGTTTTAGAACACAGAGACCATACAGTTCAGAACTTAATGACAGTTTTAGAATAGAAAATGCTTTATAGAACCACACAACAATGCAATCTCACATAAATAGAACAGAAAATAGTAATTTAACCATAAACTAACTGCAGTCAGGGTTCAACACCAATTGGTCAAACAACTTTGCATCACGAAGAGTAAGCTTTACTTTGAACTCTCTGGGCTCAAAGGCAACAGAGTCTGGTTCCGAATTCATCGCAAAAGGATCTAATTCCATCAAATACCTCCTATTCTCTGGCGCTTCTATAGAAAACAGGACAATAAAGCGAACCAATGATATATACATCTCCTTCCAGGCCAAATGCGCACCTCCACACATTCTAGTACCAACGCCGAATGTGAAGTGCTCAGGACGTGCCATAGCGGAAAGACGACCATCTTTATTTAAAAATCTCTCTGGATGGAAGAAAAATGGATTTGCAAAGTGTTGACTATCATGGTTACCGGCAAATGTGTTCATAAAGAGAATGGTACCCGCAGGTATTACAGCATTCTTATATATGATCTCTTTAGTAGTACTTCTAGGCAAACTAGTCGGCAGGACAGAAAAATATCGAAGACCTTCGTTAATGAGAGCTTGGATATAGTGACATTCAAAATTAAACGCACATTGTGAGAACGCATTTACTGAGTTTCCATAAGTTTCGATGATGGACTCATATGCCGCACTTTGAAGAGACTTTCCATGACCCTCAGGATATGAGAGATGGCCAATGATGTGATTCACAACAAGAGGAGTATTATCCAATCCTGCACTGACCATTGTCAAACATACAGAACTGAGTTGAGACTCGGTTACCTTTTGAGGGTACTCTGGGCTCTTCCGAAGAACCTTACTAACAATGCAATCCCGGAAGTCCTCACCCTTGGCTACCTTACCTTTCAAGTCTTCATAAAACTTGTTCATATAAACATCACGTCTCTTCCTATTACTAGTAGCAGCATCTGTTTTCTTTTTGGAGCCAAAGAATCTCAAGATCGGTAAGTAGTCTTGGGCGTTTGAACTATGCCCTCTTAACTTAATAATTGTGTTTTCCACAGTAGTTATCTCGTTGAAAAGATTGCAAGTGTCGTTGTGATTCACTTTCACCAAGTAACCATAGGTCATATACAAGCTTATTCTGAGAACAAATCCTTGAAGTATTCTGAATACATTTATATCATTATGCTTGCCCCAGTTGGAATTGATTAACAACTCCGTGAAAAGTCGTCTAAACATTTCCAGAGATTCCTTAGAGATAAACTCACTGAACGATTCAACACACTTCCTGTTTAGGGAGGTAGCAATAATCTTTTTCATAACCTTATAATCACTACCCCACGGAGTTGTACCAACAGTCAATCCCTGTGTTGAAGAAACAATCTTATGGAACGTGTACAAGACAGGTCTAGAGTTGTTTGAGTTTGAATGTCTCATCCACAACTCTCTAATAGAATCATACGAGTTTGCAACCACAACGATACGAGTACCTAATCGCATTTGAAATACAGGACCATACTTTTGAGCCCATTCAAGATATTTTAAAGCCGGGTTAGTATTCACTTGATGAATGTTACCGAGAAAGGGCAGTCCAGGAACGGAGGGTATACCTTTGATTCTTTTTGGTCCAAGAATACCAACCCAATCCAAGAAGCCCCAAAAAAAAATCAAAAGAGCAGTTATTCCAACTAATTGACCTGTTAATGTTAGACACATATCATTGATACAAAAAAATTCCATACATGGATGGCATGGGACATACTAGAGTAGGACATAGGTCCTCTGACCGATTTCTGTAGAAAGCGATGCGAGTATAAAGCTGATTCTAAGAGTTTTGAATATGGTTTTGAGGAATTCTAGCAAATGAAATCTATAGATATTATATTATTGCAAAACTTTTTATGAATATGAAGAATGTTATCTAAGGGAAATTCCTGGGGTGTAAATGTTATGAAAGCTGGGGCCGAAGAGATGACACAAAAACAAAGAACCCAGGTCACTTTGTTACAAGGAACTGAGAGAAAAGCTGAAAAGAACAATTGAAGATGTCCATTACAAGACGAACATATATCAGAGGAATAAATATTGATAAATAATAAATAATGCTCAATTAATGAGATGGATAATAAATAAGGCGCATACTGAGATCTAGAAGGCGACAAACATGCCGTAGAGCAGGTCACTTCTTTGGCTCTTCCTTGTTCTCTGGTTCCGGTTCAGGTTCTGGAGTTGGGAACTTGAAAGTCTCAGGAGTGACATCGTTTCCGTCACCCACTTGTTCCCACACACTGGAACCAACAGAGAAGTTCCTGAAAGCCTGCGTAAGCTCCAATGGTCTGTAGACAACTCTCTTCTTCTCCTCATCCCAGAATACCTCATCGTAACCCGTGGTTGGGAAATCCTTTCTGAGTGGGTGCCCAGTAAAACCGTAGTCGGTAAGAATTCTTCTGAGGTCTGGATGGCCTTCGAAGAAGATGCCGTACATGTCGTATGTTTCTCTCTCGTACCAGTTAGCACCTTCGAAGATGGATGTGATGGAAGGAACAGCAGACACCTCAGAGGCATAGGTCTTGACTCTGATACGGGAATTGTAACGCACAGAGAGCAAATGGTACACCACATCGAATCTGTTAGTTCTGGAAGGATAGTCGATAGCGGTGATGTCGACGATGGATCTGAACTGGGTGGTAGTATGCTCTTTCAGGAAGGTAATCACCGGGATAATAGCCGTTGGAGAGACATAGATAGTCAAGTCGTCTTTCCAGACACTGAACTTCTGGACAAACTTAGGAAGCGCAGTGATCAGGTACTGGCCGAACTTGTGGAGATCTTCTGAGACTTCCTTGTATTTGTCAGAGGGGTTGACGATTGGCTCGTAGTAGGTCCCGGACGCTGTTATTCTTGTTAGTACTCCATCAAAATGATCAGCAAAGAGGGCACAGAAACACCAGAAACACGACCATCACCGATCCCAGCCACCTTAAAGCCATAATATAGCCAATCATAAAAAATCAACCCAACTCACGTTTTCTTGGAAGGGTTTTCAGGTCCAGGAGGGGCTCTTCATTGAGTACGTTATGAGACTTGGAGAACCCACGAATGGATCCACTTGCTCTGTAAAGAGAGCTGGAAACACCCCACGAGGTAGTCTTCTGGATGCCAAAGGCCAGCCTGGACGACACACGCAGCATTTTTATATTCGTAGTGAGCTGAAAGCCTTCTTGTTCACGCTCACGGTGATAGTTCGCTTTGGCCTGTTTGACCAATACGTCCGACCAACAAGAAGCCGGGCCTTTAGGCCGGGGACCCGCAATTTCCGAGGGTATATTTCCATATTCGGTCTTTCCGGGACACCCGCACACCATCGTGAGGAAAAAGTGGAGATCCCGGGATTGGCCACTAAGAATGCGTCCTTTACAAACAGCACCACAACGGCACACAGTGGTGTTCTACAACGCTCAGAGGTTGATAACAGCACTAAAAAGACCATGTTTTCACGTCTGGCACTTCGTCCAGGCATAAGGGTGCTCGCCAAGAGGACCGTGGCCCCTCAGACGGGTGTTTGGCGCGCTTCTCGTGCACTGTCTTCGTCGTTGTACCGCCAGAAGCCTTCGCTGGCTGCCGGTGGAACGTTGGAATCAGCGTACCCAGAAGACTTCAGACTGCCAGATCCAAAGTCATGGGAAGAGAATGGCGAGTCGGCTCTTGACAAGGCAATGAAGTTTTTCCTGCTTGCGGAGATGTTCCGAGGCATGTATATTGTGCTGGAGATGTTTTTCCGTGCTCCATACACCATCTACTATCCCTTCGAGAAGGGCCCTATCTCTCCCCGTTTCAGAGGCGAACACGCACTCAGACGGTACCCATCAGGCGAGGAACGGTGTATTGCGTGCAAACTGTGTGAGGCGATCTGTCCTGCCCAGGCTATCACGATCGAGGCTGAAGAGCGGATGGATGGGTCTCGTCGTACCTACAAGTATGACATTGACATGACCAAGTGTATTTACTGTGGTCTGTGCCAGGAATCGTGTCCCGTTGATGCGATTGTGGAGACACCGAACGTGGAATACTCCACGGAAACAAGAGAAGAGCTCCTTTACAACAAGGAGAAGCTTCTTGCCAACGGTGACAAGTGGGAGCAGGAGATCCAGTACTGTTTGGACTATGACGCACCATACCGTTAGAGAAAGTCGCCGAGTGCTCATATTTATTCATTAGCGATCGGCTGTTGCTTCTATATTGCCGATTCTGTTTATTTATTTATTTATTTATTGATTGATTTATTGGAGATTTCACGGTTATTTATTCACACTGTGGTACCCTCCCCCGCCATTCAGCCCAGTATCATCAGGCTCAAGGCTACCACGTACTACAGATTACACAGGTACGAACGCATAGCAATACAACGAAGGATCCAAACACAGAGACCACCCATTGAGCTGTAGAGTCTTTAGTCACATATTGTGATAGGTAGTGCGGTCCACTATTTAATATACGAGTTCATTAACACCCACTAAGTCCGGTATACAAAGTTCGCGCTACCCAGGGCGAAGGTGCCAGCTGGTTCACCACCATAATTATCCATGGACCATAGCTATTTCTGGACCAACAGAACCCGATGAATCGATCACAAGAGATGTCACCAGCTAAGCTCATCACAAAGTACCGACTGCTGGTCCAAGAACCCTCTCTGAACGGTATATGGGGCGAAGTTTCCAAGGATTTGGACATCACGCGAACGGATCAGGTTCATGCTGATGGTAACAGTACCTCCGCCATCGACGTCGTAATAGCGCTTCTCTTTGCTTCTTTTGGCCATACCGATGACTTGAACGAAGACTCGGTGGATGAATTTGTGCAAAGAGTCCAATCTCTTGATGGATGTGAGAATACCGAAGCCATTTCCGCCGTTGTGGGTGACATGCTAGCCGAATGCGACATAGAAGATGAGCCTTCTAGTGCTTGCCTAACTGCTGCTCTTCGGATTCCGCTAAAGGAGAAGAGCCCATTGCTACGAGTTCTTTGTTTAGAGACCCTACATAGAGTTCTGGGGCTGTCGAGATCCAAAAAGTGCTCCCTAATGGAATGTACTGAGCTTTCCGATGTCATCATCGAGTACGTTGCCGTGGATACCTTCAATCACAGAACAAGTGATCTCTTAGAATCAGTTCTAATGGACTTGGCACTGACACCAAACCAACTTTTGATCTTGATGAGACTCACAATGACCGCTGGAAACTCGACAGATCGTGGCAGATTTATCGGGATGGTATCCTCGCTACTGGACAAGGAGAACGACACTGAATTCCATCTTAAGGGCTCTTCCATGGCATTTCCAATTGATTCTACATCTTTCCGAGTGAGAGGATACACTGCACAGACCTGGATCAAGTTCAATGAGGTCTTCGATTGTACAGTTCTCTCTATAGCAGATAAGATCAAGTTGAGAATAGAGGGAGGCAAATTCACGGTGTACGACAGGAATGTTCTGATTGATGGGTTCGAGACTTATTCACTCGTCCAAGATTGCTACTACAATATTACACTTGAGCACCAGTTGTCGGGAAGCGGCCAGACGTCTCGTGCAAAGCTTCGATTATATGTTAACGGCGATTACGTCCACATTGCACGATGCCCTTTTCCATTTCCTCTTGAGGATGAGTTTTCTTCTACAGAAGCTGATCAAAGCGACTCAATAACGATAGGCTCTAAAGACTGTGACTTTTACTTCACAAATGTTGTATTTATAGCTGGCTGCCAACCATACGAATGGATTCAACTCTCATACTTTTTGGGACGACACTATTGCGGTGGCTACGAAGACGACAACCTTCTAAGGTTTCTGAACTACAATAACAGAGCTCTTTTCAATCTTAAACTCTTAGAATCCTCAAATACGATGCAAGAGGATCTTAATATGGGGCGTTTACAATTGCATGTGGCCAGAGAGAAACTTTTGGTATCGTTCAATAGTGACTTCGCACGATTGCAAGACGACTTTTCCATTTCTAACAAACAGATTTCATCTACCAAAGTGAACATACTCGGAAGAGCTTTTTTTTATAAGTCTCAAGACGTATCTGAAGTGTTTTACTCCATTGCCCCCATAGAGTTGATATTTCAGCTTATAGAGTCTGCCAACACCTTAGAGGTCGTTGAAGAATCTGTTGAATTGTTACTAAAGTTGATTAACAGCAATTGGAAGTTCATCCGTGAGATTGAGTCATCAAATGGATACTCCACACTTGCAACTCTATTGAAGTTCAAGAAATCAGATTTGAAACAGAATCTTCGAATTGAACTGCTAGAGTCTCTTCTAAAGTTTGTTGGTTATAACTTTGCTTCCCCTTTCAATTCTATAATCACCAACCATGTTGCCTATGACAATCTTATTGTGGAGTTCCAGCTTTGGAAACCGCTTTCTGCTGATACAATAGATCATGATGCTGTTAAGGTTATTGAGTTTTTGATCTTTCAAATAACTGTTTTCACAAGAGAGTGCAAGTTCAACTTTTTCAACGTGTTAAAACTGAAGAAGATGAAGATTGTCCGAAGAATTCTCACCTACTTGTCCAATGGGTTCTTTCAAGATAAAGCTTATGAGAATATACAGAACACACTCATGCTTTTGGTCCGTTCGAACCTCTCTCAAGACACAATAAAGTCTTTGTGCTCGTTTATTGTTCACTCTTTGAATGAAGGGAACGAGCAGAACGGCCTTTTGGGTTTGAAAACCTTAGCAGAAGCTATGCTCGACCCACTTGTTACGAATGTGAACTATTGGAAGAAGCTTTTTGGTGCAGTTTCCATTAAATATGTTCTTCTTCTTATGCAACTTGGCAAAAAAAACAAGCTCGTCATCGACTACTCCCTTACTCTATTGATTAAGATATTTGTTATGCTGAAGAAATCGTTTGACATGTTCGTCAAAAATAATGGACTTCACATAGTTCTTGCTTGTATGAGAGATACCAAAATTGACCTAACTGAAGTCAATATCCTAATTAAGGGCTCTTTTGGTCTTTATCAATATGATCACAACTTTCAGCAACTATCAACCTCATTAAATACAAACAACTTGGATACAATTACAATTCCAGAGCTACATTACATCATCTTTGATCTTCTGGAATGGCTTGTTTTGAATGACATTTTTCAAGATGATAGCCATACCATAATCATTTCTCTCCTTGATGCTTACACATCTTTCATTTCTGATGCCCTTCAGAATATCACGAGCTTCAACAAGGCGTTGGGATCCGATCGGAAGTTCCTGAGGAAGCTTTGTAACCTGATTGTCCTCTTAACGAAACCCCAAAACACCACGATATACTTTGATTCGTCAGAAAAGGTTGTCGAACTTCTTTCTTCTATGGTTGTCTCTAAGCTATTGAAAGGTGAGATACACTATGTTGAGTCTTACATATCAGTGATCTTGCAGGAAAGTGAGGAGAGTGGGTCTTCAAGTATCAACACGGTGTTTTTGTGCCTCGTGTTTCCTAAGGTATTGCACCATCTGAAAGAGTTTTCAATTGAGTTTGAGGAATTACTGCAGACAGATTCTATGAATTTCGCAAACGTGGCGGTATTCTTAGGTTTATTGCAGGGTGAGATGCTAACAATGGAATGGAATTCATCCGATTACTTTAATTACCTTTCAGTTGTCTTGAGTATTTTGGAATCTTATAAAAATGCTGGGAAATCTTTGAGAAATTCCCACTATTTACAGTTATGCAAGAACATCACATCGATTTTGAATACATTAATCTTTATTTTTAAAGATTCAGATTCTCAGGAACAACAGGAGAACTTCTTAACCATGCTTATGTTCCATCAGGAAAGTTTATTTCGGAACAACATGGTTACGAATGAAGGTGTTGCATTTTTGATATGTGTTTTGCTCCGTATTGGAGTTTCAGGCTCTTCAAGTGTTTCCTCTTTGTCTTTTAACCTCCTTCGAGTCATGCTGATGCATCGTCACGATGACATTTCTGGAATTTCTGCTGCTATTACGTTTAGAAGTTATAATGCTGTTGCTAAGTTTTTGGATAAGTTGATGACTATGAATGATGAGGATGTTGTTTCAGAGCTTCTCATGAACACCAAACTTGGCAGTATCTTCGAGACTCACTTGGAATCTATTAGTGGCAAGGTCACTAGAAAACACACCAAACAGGACTCGGTTTCTTTGGAGGAGAGAATGTCATTGTTGTTTACCAAGCATGACGAGTTGATTAAAATAAAGTATGAGGGCGTTGACTCCTTGGTGAAACTGCTTGAGAACGACAACGAGATGCTTCGCCTCAAAATTATCCACAATGAGTCTACACGTTTAGCAAGATTTTTACAGGATCAACAAGACAACATACAATATGATATCTCAGTGTACAATAAGACGAAACACGAGTCCAGGAAGAGGCTGGCCTTGCATTTTAATGAAGAATTTCCCATCTCTGTTTGGATTCTTGACTCCATGGAGGGTATTGATAGGATTCGCAAGAAGTTATTGCCATATAATGATTTGGAGAAGGAACAAAAACTGATTTACAGTATTGAAGTTCCAATGAAGAAAGTTACAAATGGAAATGAAGCTGCAGAAGATCATCCAAGAATTGAGTCAATGAGCTTGAACTCATTTGAGTTTATCGAAAACGACGTTGTTGAAGATTCTCTGAGTAATTATAATGACAGAAACAGAAAAGTGCTGAAGAGCTTATTCCCTGGAGATAGAATCATTGAAATTTGGAATGTTAGTCAGGTTGTCGGCCTCGAAATCAGTGAAGGAATTTTAATTTTAGGACATAGCCACATTTATCTTATCCAAAATTACTTTCACAAGACTGAGACAGATGAGATTATAGAGATCACGGATGCACCGGAAAGTAAGAGAGACCCAAGTGTTAAATTGATAACTGGACAGTCAAGACCTAAATCACCAACGGAGTCTTTTACAATGCTACACACAGTTCAATCATGGGAGTTGTACAAATTGACATCCGTTACCACGAGGCAGTTCCTTCTCCGCGATGTTGCTTTGGAATTATTTTTTAGTAACGGCCTAAGTTTTTTGATTACGTGCATTACTCTAAAGGAAAGAGATTCTATATTTGCGAAATTATCGAGTGTTGCAACGAATTCAAACATTGACAATGATCTTTCTAACATTTTGAAGGAAACCAATGTAATAAGTGGTAATTTTGGAAGCTCATCTAAAAATTTTGGGACAAAGCTAGCCAGTGTCTTCAGTTCAGAATATTTGAATACTTTAGACGCTACAAGAAAATGGCAAAATGGCGAAATGTCAAACTTCTACTACTTGATGATTATTAACACGTTGGCTGGACGTACGTTTAATGACTTGACACAGTATCCTGTTTTCCCGTGGGTTATTGCTGATTATACTAGCGAAGAGCTTGACCTCACAGATCCAAAGTCCTTCAGAGATTTATCGAAACCAATGGGTGCACAGACATCACAGAGAGCACAGCAGTTCAAAGATAGATATGATGCTTTACAAAGCTTGCAGGATGAAGATTCCCCTCCATTTCATTATGGTACACACTACTCTTCTGCGATGATTGTTGCGTCGTTTTTGATTCGTCTTGAACCCTTTGTTCAATCCTATCTGTTGCTTCAAGGTGGTAAATTTGATCATGCTGATCGGCTTTTCTACTCGATTGAGAAAGCTTGGAGGTCAGCATCAAAGGAGAACACTACAGACGTGAGAGAACTGATTCCAGAGTTTTTTTTCCTTCCAGAGTTTCTCACCAACATAAATGGCTACGACTTTGGCAAGCTTCAAGATGGTTCAGAAGTAGGTCACGTTAAGCTGCCAAAGTGGGCTAAAGGTGATCCTAAAATCTTCATCGAGAAGAACCGAGAAGCATTGGAGAGTCCATTCGTATCAGAACATCTACACGAATGGATTGATTTAATCTTTGGATTCAAGCAGTCGGGACCATGTGCGGTAGACGCTATCAATGTCTTCAACCACCTAAGTTATCATGGTGCTATCGACTTGGATTCTATTGATGATGAGACCGAGAGGCTTTCTATCACCGGGATTATTCATAATTTTGGCCAAACACCTTTGCAGCTCTTCCCTAAACCACACCCATCTCGTGAGCGCACAGATCAGCTTCTCTTAGACTTGACGAAACTGAAGAAGACACCCCTATTAATGTACCAGACCAGATTTCAGGACCCTATCCGCTATTTGCAGTTCAAAACTCACAGTGATAATTCGAGTGATACGTTCTGGAGAGGATATCCAAATTTGTATTTCAGTGGTGGCATTGAGATCCGACCTGATTGTCATAAAGGTTCGGTTATTATCAACAGGAAGACTTTCGAAAGACTTCATGATGAAGAGATCACAGCACTGGCTAGAATAGATGATGAAATGTTTGTCACAGGATCAAGAAGCGGTGTTATTCACGTGTGGAGGTATGTAGTAGTGGTGAAGGGGTTCGAAGAAGTTCTTGAATTCGAGGGCCAGTTCAGACAGCATTCTCATCCAATTAAAGAGCTTGCGGTCTCCCCAGAGTTTAACTTACTGGTAAGCTTGGATATATCGGGAAACTGTTACTTGTGGGACTTAGCCCGAGGACAACTTGTTAGAAGAATTCAGAATGATGCTGAACACATCGCCTTTGCCTACGACAGCGGGTTGATCGCAACTTCAAAGGGAAGCTCTGTTAATATATACACCATTAACTCTGAATTTGTCTGTTCTAAGGAACTTTCTACCTCTGGCACTATTTCGGCTGTTAACTTTGGTAACCCACGGACTGCTTCTACGATCAAGATCAACAACCTTGAGAGTCATGAGCATTGGTCTCACGAAGCCATTCTTTTAACTGGTTGGGACTCCGGTAACATAACTCTCACAGAGCTCCAAATATCGACACAGGGATGGCGGCTTGAAACATTAAAAGAAATGAGATTCTCCGATGCTGCTAAAGATGCCAAGTTTAAGAACAAAGGAATCTCTATTGTAGAAGGATATCTGAAGAGTTTTGTGAACTACGACAACGAGAAAAAAGGCAAAATTGAAATTGTGGCAGGTGATGTCAATGGAAGAGTGGGTATCTGGAGATGAACGTCTTTCAAATGACGTAATTAAATTTAAATAAACATAATATAAGGCTCCTGAAGAAGGATGATTGCAGCAAGTGGTGTCCGGGTGTTTGTAGTGAAACGTGAAACCTGTGTATCAGTTCCAACGGAGGGGTTAAGACCTCAACAGTAGAAAGCGAAGGCGGTTGTTGCTCAAGATGAAACTGAATTCTCTTTTATTGCCATTGTCATACGTCACCACCGCTCTTTCTGCTATATTTGAGGGGCAATTAAAAACTCGTCACAATCTTACTACCCGCGATGTTCAACACACATATATTAGTATCGCTTCGGTGAACGATACCACTTTTGAGAAGTCGGTGTACTTAAAAGAGGATGGAACTTTCAAAGTCAAAGACTTATCGGAAGGCACATATGTGGTGAGTTTCTCGTCCATAGACTACAACCTTTTCCCTTACAAAGCTCGTGTCGACATCACAGCGAATGATACTGTCTATGCTTATACCATCACGCCTGGCCAGGGTTGGGAAGACAGCAAGGCCATTGTGCTACCCCATCCCGTTGTTGTGTTCCCTGACGTGCAACATCCTATGAAGGAGTACATTAAGAAACGGTCACCTGGACTGCTTGAGTCCGGACCTATTGCTACCATTATCAACAGCCCTCTGTATCTTTCGGGTGTAATCATTGCCATCACGCTTGCACTGGCACCAAAGATCCTTGAGTTCTTTGACCCTGAGGGCGTCAAGAACATCAGACAAGATGCGAGAGACGAGATGAGACAGCAGAAGATAGGCGAGAATGCAAGCGAGGCTATGAAGAAGCTGGCGGCTGTTGGGGAGGAGAAATCATCGTCGGCACCAACAACCGCTAAAGCGAAGTCCGATTCCAAGAAGGCCAAGAAGAGAAAAAGTTAGGGCTGAAGATACCTATTGGGTAGGATGTCCCGAAGGGTTGTTACTGAGTGATATCATTTGCATTCGTTTCAGTATCAGCTTTACAGCGATTCATGGATACCAATACCACATAAGACCGATTGATATCAATTGATATCAGTTTGTAGTTAGACACCATTTTGTATTGATTTGTACTGATTACTACAGCTTCATAGTAATTAGGATTACTTAATTTCAATCACGACAACTATTCAATTAGAAAGGCATATACATTGGGATCATGGGTTACGAAGAGCTCATACCCATTAATAGTGACCATCAATAAAAATTGAGGATTTAGAGCAGATCAAGACCAATTAATGAAGCGTACCAGGATTAATTGGTTCCAGTCAATATGAGTAACAATGTAAGATGTATATCTACTGCATATCAACATATGCATTCATTGAGATCATGAGATATGAGATATGAAGAACCCATACTGAAAATATCCACTCTTGAAAATCAACTGAAGGCATTATGGTCAGTTAATAAGGTATACGATGACGTGATGAAGTCACACCAACTACTCGTAATCGTTGTCCATAATAAGATCAATTGAAGGTATTATGGTTCGCCACTACTAACCAATAGAGAAGACCATGAGGAACTCACACCGATTAGCGATCTCTACGACCAAACAGAGACATACCATGACCAATTGATAGCAGTTGATAGAAATCATTTTTCGTAATGAGAACATTCTAAGGCATGAGGATCAACTACACTCAACCAAAGAGACACACCATTATAATTAGCGCCAATTGATTTAAACCAACGATATTCCAAGATATGTATTCACTGACATCATGAACTATTGCATGAAGAGCACATCACACTTAATTGCGATGATCAAGACTAATTGTAGGCAATCGAACCGGCCACGTCAACCCAAGGAAATACGCCATTACTATTTCCTATATACTGAGAAATATAAACTAAAGCATATCAAGATATATAATCATCGGTTCAATGGGCTCATTGGAATTTATCAATGAGTGTATGAAGAAATCACATATAATAGCGATGATCAAGATCAATCGAAGCCATAGGGACTAGCTACTACGTGCCAACGAGACAAACCATTACTGTTTAATGTTCACTAATATATACCGAACATTCTGTTAAGTACCCTAGTCTCTCTTCAATAATTAGCTGGAAGATTAATGAAATCAGACAACGACAACACGAAATAATCGGCGTCTTTGTGGTCCGGCCACGCCGCAACGCGAATCTTCGAGGGACCTGCCCACTGGGAGGGCCACCGGCGTGGGCCAATCGGCCAGCGCTTCCTTCAACACCCGTAAAGCCCGGCAAAGACTACGCAGCCACACATCGCTTTGTAGGGTTCATCCGGCGCGTTTTCCTTCTTTTAGTGTGTGCGAGTGTGCACGCGTTTGCTTTACTTCCCCCTTTTCTCGAAATCCCTCTTTTGCCCCTATTGTCCACGTGGACCTTTCCCGCTTGCCCGCTTGTTCCCGGAACCACTTTACATCGACTTCCCCAATGACAGACCGTGGAGAGAGAACACAATACTCGTCGTCGATTCTGGTCTCCCAGAAGCCCATAGATGCCACTGAGATTGTTCGTGTGCGTTTGTCGCAAGCTAAGCTGCTAAACGACGAGTTCTCACACTTCTTCCAGCGGTACTACGCAATCAAGGCGCAATACCTAAGCGAGCTCCAGAGACTGGTCAATCAATCAGAGGATCTCAACAAGAACATCGAGAAGAGTATCATTGCTAACAACGTGCTTAGCACGGAGGAGCTTAAGTACTACAACTTGGATGCGATTGGCCACTTGTCTGAGATCTGGAGTAAAGTGATTGCCGAGATTAAGGACGAGATCTCTGCTAACAACACCCTTAAGAATGCTGTGGAGCTTGATGTTGTGGGCCCATTGAATAGCTACACTTCCAAGAACAGACAATGGGGCGAAATCAGAGGCTTGCACACGAAACTGAGCGATGTGGCCAAATCTATTGAGGTCTCACAAGAGAAACTCGAGAAGTGCGACTCTTCTTCAAAACACCACGAGAAAGCTCAAAAGTATCAAACCCAGCTGGAGAGCGCCAATGCAACGTGGGACTCCGACGCTCCGTACGTGTTTGAGCTCTTTGAGCACACTGATTTCGGAAGGTTGACATTCCTGAGAGATTCGCTGTTGAAGTTCATCACTGCGTATACAGACTGTCTCAACAAGATCTCTTCGTCAAACGAGGACACGTTGCAGACGATTCTGAACTTCGACCCTGAAACAGAGATAAAGAGATTTGCCAAGGTGTCAAGCGAGACGACTTATGTTCCAAAGGAGGCTAGAAAAGCTGCGGAGTCCCCAATCACTAAGCAGAGCTCGCAGTTCTTTAGTGGTCCACACTCTGCTTCTTTAGCTCCTCCAACTCCAATATCAAAGGGACGTGTAGCTTCAAATGCCACCACGACCAGTGCTATCACTGCTGCTAGTGTTCAAAGTGGTGCCAATCTGGGTGACAAGAAAGAGAAAAAGAGAACTAAGCTCAGGTCAAAGGTTGGGTCCATCTTCCACAAAAAGGACAAGAACGAAAAGAAGGGCAAGAAGCTCGACATTGGATCAACTCTTTCAGAGCTTGCTGAACCTTCACTCAATGAGAGTGTTATTACCCCCCGCAGAAACTCGGGAACATCCTCATTTGTATCTTCTACTGGTCTCACATCTAGCCACTCTAACCTGGGCAATGGGTATTTCCACACTCCTAAGAATGACTCTTCTCCATTGTCCAAGCCAGGGTACACTCTTGCCCCAGCTGCTGTGCCAAAGAATAGTCCTCTCTCGATGTCATTGAGCCAAGAACCTTTGAAACCGGCCTACCGCTCTTCCACCAGCGCATCTGCTAGTGCAGCCACTGCCACCACCACTACCGGTAGAGACCAGCAGAGTCTCAACTCTTTCTCTGAGACTAGCTCTCACATCAATAGTGTCTCACAGTCTCCAGTCGAGAGCTCTTTCCAGTCGTCGGTACCACAGACGGCTGCTTCTACTGCTCCTGCCCATGAGCACAGTGCTGCTGAAAACGTCGACAATGCTACTCCAGCTTCTATGCAGCCAGATAACTTCCCTAAAACATTGGCACCTGAACCACTGATTCCCCAATCTCTCCAGCAAACCCGTGCACCACCACCACCTCCTTCTAGAAGAACCACTGTTCTCTCCAATATCCGTGAAGATCAAGGATATACATTTGAGTTACCAGCTGATCACCAGACTTCTCATGGTCAAGTTCCACGTCCTCCGAACTCTAGACGTGACATTCAAAGTGGATTGTTTACAAATCTCAATGCTACCGATTTGGAGAACAATCAGGGCAAGAGAATCTCTTCTTTCAACTCTTTTGCTGGTGCCATAACTCAGCTGCGTCCTCAAACTACCGGCTCCTCTCTTACTGGTGCTTCCAACTTGTTTACACACCCAGACATGACCCAGCCAGGCTTGAACGCATCTGTTGCTGAGATCATCAACGCCAAATTCAAAGAAGGTGAACAAGCCCAGAGTAACGTCATCGGTGAAATTGCACTCAATTTCCGTGCTGATGATAACGCTGTACCAACGAAAACCAATTTAAAGATCCAAAATATGCCAGTCTTTGAAAAGGTGATTCCAAACAATCAGTTGTTAAGACAGATTGAGAATGATGAGTTTGAGGTCACCCCAAGCGCCATTCTTGGCCGTACTCTCGGAGCACTCAAATACTCTTTCAAGGATGTTGAAGCTCCGATTGTGATTATTCCAGCTTGGAGATTCGAGGAACACCAGGCCTCGGTGATGTTGACTCTCAGACTGACCCCTGATGTTGCTGCCAAGCTCCAGCCGGAGGGGGCTATTGTACTGGATGATCTAGTTGTTGCTGTCAGCATTAATGGTGCTGCTACATCTGCTCTCTCCAAACCTCAAGGTTCCTTCAATAAGGAAAAATCGAGAATTACTTGGAGATTCAAGGAACCTGTCGAGCTTACGGGTAGCTCAGATCAGAAACTGATTGCTCGATTCATGACTGACAAGCAAGCTGAAGAGTCGAGCCATGGAATATTGGTCAAGTTCTCCATTAATAACTCCACTGGCGCTTCTGCTGTTACTTCTGACATGAAGCTGATGTCTCAAAACTTCTCTGAAGATGACCCATTTGCTCAGGACGATTGGGTTGAAGTTCCAACTTTCAAGACATTGGTCACTGGAAGCTACAGTGGGGCTTGAAGTTGTTTAAAAGAAAAAAGATACCAAGAACAAGATTGTACAAGTACGGAGTTTTCCTAGGTGTTGGGCTGGGTATATTTTAATTGTGTTTTATTTAAGATTTGTTTCCTGTGACTATAGAGCACAAAGATTCAGTAGGAAGGCTAGACAGGCTAGGCTAGGCTAGGCTATGCTAGAAGATTTAAGGATATAACGAGGATGGCAAAGAATGACAATCGTAAGCGTCCAATATACTTCTAAGGGCAATTGACCCTGGTCAATAGAGTCAATGTGAAAAGGTGTGAGTGTACGGTTCTTAGTTGTAGAGAAGGCGCGATAGGTGGGCATCCTCCAGCAAGAAGCTGACCACCACACGCCCTCTTATATCTAGAACCTCCGTATCATTCTCGAGCACGTTGTAGAGAGTGATCAGCCTTGAATTGGCACTGACACCCTACAATAATACGTGTTCTGTGTACAATACAGGAAAGAAAAAGGAAAACACACCCGTCAAAGAGAGTTCATGTGAAGCACAACGCATGAAAAATCTTCCGAGACTGGCGACGATTCTTGGTGTGCGGGTGTATGAGTACGAGAATTCCTGTAGGTCAGAACGTTGCGCGTTCGAATCTGGCAGTGCGGATTTCTGCAAGTTCTTTTCCGCGTTTTTTATCTTTGCGTTTTATGTTTACGGCACTTATCAGCGAGCCGGGCGTTATCGTGGAGGAGTTGAGCGAAGAGCATCGACACAGCTTGTTGCGTATAACTGGGTACTGGGCAACAATACGAGCCCCAGAAGAGTTGTCAGAACCACGAAACGGGATTAAACCGTAAACTGAGCTAGGAGGTTCGATTAGTGCACTCTTACTTAGAAGAATCCCGACCAGAGAAATCTCAGATAGTCTCAACTTCAAAGTAACCCGGGAACAGGCACTTCAAGATCCAATGACGAGGAAACACGGTGAAACTAGACGACTACTCTCTGTACAATCGCACGTTGTTCACGGGTACGTTGGCAACAGGGCGGCGACGTTCCCTCTCCAGATCCGTGGATGGGACGTTGATGTTTTTAACACAGTACAGTTCTCGAACCACCCGGCGTATGGTCAGTTTAAAGGTCAGAAGTACCCTCCAGAGCACATCAAGGAGATTTATGCAGGATTAGAGACCATTGAAGCCGAGTACGATGCTGTTCTCACAGGGTACATCCCCGGAGATGATGGACTTGAGGCTGTTGCCGAGATTTGCACAAAGCTGTGCAAGAAGGGTATCAAGTGGATCGTCGATCCTGTCCTTGGTGACCATGGCAGACTGTACGTTAGCGAAGGCAACATCGACATCTATAAGAAAGTTCTCTCCTCAGGTAACGTATATGCCGTCACACCAAACCAACTTGAGCTTGAGGTTCTCAGTGGCATCAAAATAACTGACCTTGCATCCCTTAAGACTGCCATTACACTTTTGAACGAGCTTTACCCTGTTGAGCACACCGTTGTAACCAGTGTAGAAATTCAAGGTGATCCAGACAACCTTTATAGCGTTGGATGCTCCAGAGTTCCTCTCACGAACGAATGCCAACTCTTCTACTTCAAGGTGCGACGGATCGATGCCTCTTTCTCCGGGTCCGGAGACCTCTTTTCAGCACTTCTCACGAGTGCTATCTTCAAGTACAACGAGAGATTCAGTTCCACCATCACCGCAGAAACACGGTTGCGAAACATTCCTTTGGTCCATGCGTTGAACGAGTCGCTTTCGGCTGTTGAGAAAGTGCTCCAGCTGACGTACGAACACCACGTTCGGGAGTACAACAGGAAGAACATGGTAGTTCCTGCCATGCTTAAGATCAACGACCTCAGACTGGTGCAAGGACGTAAATACTATCAGAAAGACATGGGCAGTTTCACTGCATTACCGTTGTGATGCCTCTGAGCCAATAGAAGCCACTAGCTGTTCACCATTTGCCATGTGACATTTGCCATTTATCATCTATCCATTGACCGCTGACCATTGGTCTGCAGCAGCTATAAGCTAACAGGTTAACAGTTATAGAATACTTACACCTGCTATTTAATTTTCTTAGGATGTGCATTAGTAAAATGAGCATTAGTAAAATGAGTATGCGGTGTAGGAGGAGTATCAAGAGTACTTTGGCACAACAAACTAACTATAAGTCGGCCCTAGAAGTCCATAGACAGGCATAAAGAAATACCCGACCGTCTTCACTCAACAAAGAACCGGCTAGAGTCATCACACTCAACAGAGCTCTGTGTTGCTGGTTTTGATTCGTCTATGGTCATTACACACCCATCTTCAGTACTGTCGAAAACACCATCCAGCAGCTGTTTAATGTCCTCTCTACCTCCGGTCTCCATACCTTGGGGTATTTCCGGAGTGTGACCTGCCATATCATTATCGTTAGCCTGGTGATCTTGATGATGGTGGTGGTAAACCTCGGTACCTTTGCACTTAGTGGCCCTCGCTTGTGCGATGAGATCCCTCCATCCTTCAGGGTCCAGCTGTGTTGTACTCTTAACCTTGAACTTCAGTGAGCTCTCCCATTGAGAAAGCTGTTTCCGCAATACCCTTGGGTCCCTGGGTACGACCGAGTCAGAATTTGCGTTCCATAGAATCAGATACTCGTTATAGCGTGTTTCCAGTTCGTGCCTCGACCCGTTTACTGGGAGTTCGAGTCCAACAAGAGTCGATTTTAGTGCAGAGTTCGATAACGACGAGAAATCAAGCTTTGTAAGTTTCTGGTAGGTGGTAGTAGGATCTGGAAAGTGGAACGGTGGTATCTGTTGGGGAACAGGAACCGATGAAGACGCATTGGCTGTAGAAGAAGTACCACTGTTAGTATTAGCAGTAGGAGTAGAAGAAGAAGTGTCATTGGAGGTTGATGTTGCTAGACAACTGTCAATATGTGTTGATTGGAGTTCGGAAATCGGAAGAACCCGATCGCAGACTGGACAGGCCGCCATAGGTACATGTTTCTTGGGAGATTCCTTCTTACGTTTGAAAAGGGCATCGATGCTAGTGGGCATGGACTGCTTTCTCTTGGTGGAATGCTCCTCAATGATCTGAACCTCGTCCTCTTCACCGGTACTTGTGAAATCATCGACGTCAATTACTTCGAGCGCCTTGTCATGATTATTACCATGATGATTGTCATGATGGCCCTCAATAGATAGGACCGCTGCAGATGTTGCAGATGTTGTTGCTGCAGATGCTGCAGATGCTGTTACCGTTGATTGGGTAGTTGCTGGTGGTCCACTGGACAACTCTCGTAACAGGGAAGGCCTCACATCCTTGTACGAGAGTACAACCTGTTCCAGTAAAACGTTACGGCTGAGCTGCGACTCACGAAGTTCCTTAGAACAAATCGGGCATTGTGGTGTGTTGATGAGGAACTTGCGGATACACATTGAGCAGAAACTGTGTCCACATACTGTGAGCATAGGCGCCACAAGGAAGTCCTTACAAATGTGGCATCGTAGCAGCGAATCGACTTCGAAGAGTTGTGGTACTGTTGTCGACCGGAAGTCCAGCGGATCGGTGAGAGTCCCTGTAAACTTGAATGCCATTTCAGAAGTCTCTTGAGTGTTCTGTCTTTCGTGGTTCTTGTAGTTCTAACAGTACGAGCCTTTTCTACCTTCTCTACAGAACGCACTGTCGGACGAACCCTTCAAAAAGGTGCTCTACAGACAGAGTTGACCTTGTGTGTCGCCACTCTGTGTCTCTTCTCTTGCTTATGTTTTTGTGGTGATGGGGCATACGCGTCATCGCGTTCGCGTTTCGCGTCGTTCCAGCCAATTAGAGTGATACATGACGAAAAGGAACACCGGCTATCGCCAATTCGACACTTGAAGAGTAGGCACTAAACACAGTGGTTGACCCATACATGTCCAAGCGAAAATAGGGAGTTATTAAAATAATCTTTCTTTTCATACTAGTGGAACAACGTAGAACTGCTCAGTTACATCGCGCGTCACCTGCGTGTGGGGTGTTTCGCGAACCGAAATGTGGTGTCCGGGTGGGGTATCGATTTCCGAGGGCTTTGACTTCCGAGGCGGTTATGCTCCCTGTCCGGTCGAAAGTCTTCCTCGACTTCCGCAGGTTATGAAGCCCCCACAGAATCCGCCCCCTCGGAATTTACCCTATCGGGCGGCCTGAAAAAAAGTGTGCTCCCTCATCAGAAACAAAGCATCGAATCATCGCACAGTTAAGTGCGCGGACTTAGACTTGCGACTTTTCAGTTGATAAACCACTAAAATCTGTGGGATTTCTGGAACAGTTACACTCTCTTGGACCTTCTCTCGTTAAAGGACAACCACCAAAGTCACCGCTTCGGGAGACTCAATAGCGAAATCTCTAGGCGTATTTTTAACCGTGGGAGCTTTTACCGGCTTGGATCTCGAACCTCGAACCATTATTGTATGGCCAGCTAAAGGCCCGGCTCATCGCTCACGGATTCACAACCACAAACTCCCACAACGCATCCCGTCTCATCTGACTAGACACTAATAGGCACATACTATGGTAACATCCACAATCAAGCAAAACTGACGCTTTTCCGAATCGACTCAACACTCCCCATCGACTAACCCAGCCGACCGGTATCGACCGCCTATCCATAGCCAACCACAAGACAAGCTCTTTTGTTCTACACCACAAACACAGGAAGGAGGCCCTGAAAAATGCGCCGCTGTCCCGCGTCCATAGGCTCGCTAGGCAGTAGGACGGTCCTGGGAAGCCGACCTAACGTGCTTGGTGCCCTTGTGCGTCTTGCAAGCTGTCCCCTAATAGCAGTACGGCAGACCTCCCGTTCACGAGTCAACGCAAGACCAATATCCTCCACATCCGTCGTCGGTGATAACTATACGGCTATCACAGGCCTGGTGCCTCCACTTGAACATAAGGAGATCCGTTCAGAGATCATACCCACCCATCAGAGCCCTCCTCCATCACGACTTCTACGATCTGAAGACACCTCCATCATACGGCCCTTGGAGCCGAAAGAGCCTTCTATTGCATTTCTAAAGTCCTACGAATACATCTCAAACAACAATACCGAAGAGATGATAGTATTCCTGCGGGACATTCCCACAGACTCTACAAATGCATTGTCCTACAAGGAGCTGAAGGAGCTAGTTATTAAACTAGAACAACACAATCTACATAATAGAATCGTCGACCTCTGCCAAATCTACACCCAAGCATTTACTTCCATGCCGTTCTTTCTCTGCCAGGCATTGAAATCCTCTTTCAAACTCAGCAACTACGACGTGTTTGAGGACCTATTCTCCTACTACATCCATCTTCCTAACCCACAAGCTCACTACTTTAACCTTGCACTCACCGTTTTCCTCAACACAAACCCTGAGTTCGCTAAACAGCTTCTCTACCAGATGGTATACTCATCATATCCGATTGACAATGACACTATTTATGTCTTTCTCTCAATAACTAACAGAGTGGGCACTTTTCCAACTGTCCGTTTTGCTCTGAATCTCATCAACGACAACCCAAACATCCCAATCAGTTCAAAGGCATATGGACCATTGGTAACGGGATATCTTAATGGTGCTCCTGCAAAAGATATGTCACATCTGACGACGTTTCTGAAAAGCCGGGGAATGATGGACAATAACGAAGTCAGAATTTCGTATCTTCTTGATGAGATTAGAACATGTGACGTGGAGGATTTATGGCCAAAGCTCGATAAACTCACTTCGCTCTCAAATGATATCAAACAGCTAAAGAGAGCATTCGAAACCATATTCCATTTATTTTACAAAAAAATGACAATCCATGACCTATCTAGGTTTTTGACACTAATGAAAAATGTGGGGATAAAGGAGTCCCCGGCATTGCACAAGCGGGTTCTGGATAATTTGGGGAGAAGTATGATGCTTCCTGAGATCTTGAACTATATTAAGCTGACCAGAAACACTGACGGATTGAAATTAAACATATTCTACTACACCAATCTCTGGAAAGCATGTGTTACTGCTGCCCCTTATGACGCTGGTCTTATAACTGCTACTTTCCAAAATCTCATCAGAAAGAACATGACGCTAGTTTCATGGGGTGAGGATGCTTTGAATAAATTGGTTCTGGAGAAGCCAGTAACGGCCAAGAAGAGTGCCAAGCCTGGGCTGCCAAAATCGGCTCTTTTCTCTCAGCGTGCCTCCAGAATTGAGGACCTCGTGAAACAGAAGGATGATAGAGGCTTAATGTTAATGGTCAATGATCAACTCCGAGATGGGCTTCGACCACCCATTCCAATGCTTAAGAAAATCCTAGAGGGTTTGATTCACATGAAATCACCACAAGACATGCTCGTATATGAGCTGATTCAGAACCTCTATTCCAAGGTTCCTGTTGACGTCGACCTTACTATGCTTCAGAAGGAGATAGCACAAGCCCAAGACGAGCATCGATCAAGAGCCCAAATGACCAAGTTATTGAAGGAATTCATGTTAAAGCACCAGGACCAGCTTTACAGTAAGTTGTTCAACGTTCTTTCGAACATGGCTATTGAACTTGGTGACATGACGCTCGCTGTGGAGATTATTGCTAAAGCCCGAAACTCTGAAAATTATAGAATAGGGGTGTGCACTCCAAAGCTCTACTCCACAGCATTGCGAGCCCTTGCTTATATTGGAAACCCGGAAATGTTCTTCTCACTTATGAACCATGTGGCGAAGGACGATGAACTTATGCTTACTGCTGATTTCATGCAGTCTCTGAAGAAATACGCTAAATACATTACAGCTAAGAAGATGGAAAGTCCATCAGATAAAAAAATCTTCAGAAGACAGTTCCATGAGTCATTGCAACTTGTTCGATTGAAGTTTGACAACCAGAAGAAAGGTACTAAGGAGACGCTGACTCAGCTAATGGAGTTTCTGGATGAGTGGATATTGGAGAGTAGCCAGGACAAAAATTTATGAATTGTAATGATAGCCTTATTGACGACTTGCCATTGTGATAATATTTATTATACGCTGGGTGGAAACACTGTAAATATACCACATATACCACATTTTTATTGCATACGGCCGACCATGGCCTCTTTTTATGTTTGATTCAAAGTAGAACTCTCCTCGAGATTGTAGTATTGGCTTGCTAGTGCCACTCTTGAATAGAGAGGATTAGAGAGTGATACGGATTGGAATACGGATTGGAGTTACGGTGATGGTATGCCTAAAAGTGCATACGTGACAGCAAATTGTGTAATTGGTGTATTAAATAAGGCATATTATGAACCGAATGTGGCCTTTTTCATTTCTGAATCAAAAAGTAGCTTCTGAGTATCAAACCTGTTGATCTGCGTGCGGGTTTACTTCACAGCTCGCGCTTGTACAAATTTCCTTAAGAGGAACGATACACATGATGGACCTGTGATCTCCAATACGCGCTTTTTGCCATCAGCAAACAGAATAATACTATGACAGAAGAACGAGCAATATCAGGCTGTGATGTGGATGTGGCCGTTGTTGAAGACAAGTTTGTTTCGATTGAAGACACACTCAAAGAGACGGTAAGCAGGCGCTGTGCCCAAGTGACACAAAGGGCAGCTGTATCTACTGGCTCATCGCACCTTGAAACAGTAGAATATGCCCCAGCAATACTGATAACTAACACAGCACTATTAAGGATCCCACCAATATCTATCATTTGATTGACCGTCTAATAGAGCAAACGATCTGCCCTATTTGCCATGATCACATGTTTGTGCCATTTATGACCCGTTGCGGTCACAACTTCTGCTATGAGGTATGCTTTTTCTTTGATCCTAAAGAGACCCCATTACTAGACTAACGAATATTCAGTGTCTTTCCAGTTGGTTAAACTCCCGCCATATGACGACTCGTTCGTGTCCTACTTGTCGTGAGCACATCGATGTTACTCCCTTCCTGAACATATCCCTACAAGATCTTACGGCTAGTCTTTTCACCAGCACTACGAATGTGTTGGGACGTACTCCTCCAGATCTAGCGAAGCAACGAGACTCAAAACTTTCTTTGTACAAGAACGACTTGTCAAAGAACAACCTTTTCAATGGAGTGTTTTGCCAAGGAAGCTATGCTCTTATCGACGAGGAAGATGGCGTCCGGAGATGCAGTAATTGCCAGTGGGAACTTGAAGGAAACTATTGCCGGAACTGCAATACCCGAGTAAGTGGAGGCCGGGATTCATCATTTCTACCGAGAAATACGCCTGCAGCAGTTGGACTCGGTAGAGGAGTCGACGAGCATGATCTTGCCTTGAACCTCGGGGTTTCTGATTCCGAAGACTATGACTCGGTTTTAGATGAAGATGACGATGGCTATGACTCCTTCTTGGATGACGATGATGAAGGATCTGATTCATTTTTGGATGATGACGAAGAAATTGAACTCGATAGGGTGTTCCTGAATGGCCTTGATGAGGACTTTAGGGATCTTTCGGATGATGATGAACTGCTCTCTTGCGACAGTGAAGAACTTGCCAGAGTAATCACTCCACATGCTGATACAGACCGCCATCCATACGACAATGACAGTGAAAACAGTTCTGATGAAGGGATACTGCCTGCTTCAGATACGGAATCGCATAGTGGTTCCATTGCAAGCGTGCACTCTGAATGGTACGGCTTCACCGAAGATGGCAACAGGGTGTCTGAGAATGTTGGACTTTCTCGATTATATAGTGAAGAAGAAGAGGACGAGGAAGATATTGGAGTGCAGCCTTACCCTACGGGTATAATAGAATCTGGCAATGAAAGAGTACTTTCAAGTGATATTGACAAGATGTTAGCTCAGCACAGCCACAGATTCGACAGAGCCTGACAAATACATTGCAATGATCTCCGGCAGTCTCAATGATAGTTCTAATCACTGGATTCAAGAGTTAAGCTTGAAGGCCTCAATTGCGGAACAATTGATGCTCCACAAGTCGATTTCAATGCACCACGTTCACAGTGGACCGGCCTAGTACGGCCATAGAGACTACTAAAAAGATACGCCAGTATATAGCTCACAGAGCCCGGTAGACTTCCACACTACCAATCAGATTTCATTTGAAGAATGGTTAAACGGAAAACCAGATATTTAGTATTGCTATGAGGAAGGATACGCACGGATGATCCCAGATTGTAGGCTAGACTGATTAAGACACCTCGCTACAGAAGGTCTATTCACATCTCACGCTGCGAACCGCTATTTTGGTCCAGGTATTCCTCATTGAGCATTTTCGTCCTTTAGAGCAACTAAAGACTTCATCAGGAGTCCTAACACCATAATAGCTGGCACAGTATCTATTATTTCGAAAACTCGACTTTAGAGCTACAGGTCACCATCAAAACTGTGACAGAGGTGCTCTTCTAGCTCTCAATCGCATGGCTAGGCAGCGGGTCCCTCCTTCCGAATACATTCTGAACCAGCGCTCTTCCATATTATATCCAGAACAGTTCGAATACCTAGATATCAGTTCTTCACGTCCTTATTATTATTCCCTAAGTATTTTCATAAGTCTCTAGAGGTTCTCGAGGGCTGGCTAGGAGGACTGGAGCTCACAACCCAGTCGGTACGGGCACGGACCCATGCCTTAACCGTTGCGATGCGTCGGTACGCTTATGCCAGGTCTGAGGTTACGAAGCACTGGCCGTGCGCGCAAGCGATTTTTCCCTCCGTGTGATTGGGCCGCTGGCTGAGCGGGAAGAAAAAGTCAGCTTACATTTTTGAAAACAGACGACTTACACTGAGAAAGCTAACGAATCGTGTAGCAGTCAGATACAAACAAAGCAAAAAGTATGTTAGCATGAGAGATTTGAGGTTCATGGAGCATGTGAAGTTTATGGAGTGTATGTGGACACAGTGACTTCTGTTTGGAAGAAGACCGCGGTGGAACTCTCCAACTGGCGTGGTTTTTACGTCTAGGACTAGGTTGGTGTCCCCTACTTTGCCTCATCTCAAGGATTCAATGTGGTGTTTTCATCTTCTAGAACAGCCCCCAGCACACTACCACTTCTACTTCCTACATGTCCCATCATGCTCTTGACCAATATTCTCCACTTGTGGTGATTACGTGGGAAATGTGTCATACTAACGAGATTCATACAGTGGCTTACAACATCATTGAAATGCAGAAGCTCTACCAGACCTCCACAAAGCCTTTGTGGATGAGACACCCAAGATCCAAGATGTACATGTACCCATTCTGGGGCTTGTTCTGGTCTGTTAATGCCGTTACCTTCTTCTACTTGGGTAGAGCCATCTTCGGTATTAAGGACAAGAAATGAATGTCGGTGACATGAACCGTTTCGTCTCTTCTGATATTCCAAATAACTTCATCCTATTTATCCAATCTACGCAAACAGAACACATAAACACATACACACTCACTCACCAACACTCATAAATAAGCCCTTAAGCGTTGGCGTGATATGCTACACGATCATCTAACAGCCATTCCTTTTCATACACAGAACTCTTGATGAGTACCAAGAGTGCTTACTCTTCCGGCTTGGCTGCGTGGTTTCCGTGTTTTTGAAATGTATCGTGAATTCACATTCATGTATAACTGAGAATTTCTCTTGTAGAGTGAATTGTTCTAAAACTTACAACAGAACTTTTTTATAACACAGAAGTAGTGCCAGACCAATATAATATACAACACTTTTTCTTTCAAAAGAAATATCTCTGAGGCTAGTGCTGGATATTGGGGACAGCTTCATCAATCATCTCTTGTAGTCCTTGAGCCAATCGGTAGGGCAAGTCGTCGCTTAGAGATGACATCAGCTCAAACTTCTGCTTGATACTCTCCACTTTCTTGACAAAATTGAGAAGCTCATGGGAGTCATAGGTTGGGTTGAATACCTTACACCAGCTTATTACTTTTAGAAACACAGTAGCAATATAGAATGTACAGATATGGATCTGATCTGAGAGGCACTTAAAGTACAGATCGTCGTTTAGTCCAATGATATGATTAAGAACTTTTAAGCAGTGGTACAGCATCTTGTTCAAGACATCCGGATCATCAATTTGTCTTTGGGTCACATCATTATTATGATGATCCAAGATGTTTACCTCCCCAAGCTTTAGATGGTAGAAGGCCACCACATACACGTAATGGTAGCCGAATTCGACAAATTGTAGGTTTGGCTGTTTGAAGAGGTAGTTCCATTGGTCGTACCAAAGCTTCAGGTCTTCTTCGAAAACTTGGAACTCAGCAGTAGTGCCTGCTTGAGTGTAATTATACAGAAGTAACTGCAGTGAGATTTCACTGATCATTCTGCCATCAAAGTTTGTAGCCTGCGTCAAATCTAAGCTATGTCTTGCTTGATCCAGCCTTATTTCATCGAGAACGCACATTCTGCCAGAGAAGACACAGTTACACAGATGAACAAGGCACATATGGTTCCAAATTCTGAAATTGGACAACTTCTCGGCTTCGAGGTCAAAGGAACAGCTATTACCCCCATTGGAATTTCTTAGAAGATCGTTGTTCATATCGAGCGTCAAGAACTGTTTCACTGCGATGCCACTCAGGAACCATGGGTCCAAAATCAGATCCGGTGTTGTGAATGAGTAACCATACACTGCAATAATGACCAAGGCTTTCAAGAAATCCAGGTTCTGAGGTGATTTGTATAAGCCTTCATAGAGTTCGATCTTTAGCTGGCGAATGAGATGCTGGTAGGTGTCGTAGTTGATGCCAGTGATTTGGTACCGCATAGAAGTTAGACAGATCGCAGTGAGCAGCATTGGGGCCGTATACTTGAAAGTGTCAATGATTGATTGGGCAGGAACAGGCGGAAGCGATATCCACCGGCCATAGCACTCTTTGAACCTGTTGATATGATACATAGCATCATCATAAGAGACTATGCCAAGAGAGAGCACGTTTGGAGGCTCTGCGGGGGAAAGCATCGACACAGGCGAAAGAAGATGCGATATCGTTATGGGAGTGGATTGGTACGATACGGATCTGGATATGAGGTTGAACGGGGACGTCCGAGCTGGTGGAAGGGCCTTGGCAGCTAAATCTATCTCTTCTAGGGATGTGGATATGCCGTGCTGTCGTTGCACAATGGTGAGAATACGCTTGATGTTGGCATTCATGGCCTTAAGAGTATCAGAGCCTTCCATTGTAGGCAATGCACTCTCAATGTCATCATCGAGCTTCCTCTTCTTGTTAATGGAGTCCTGATCGGCCTTGAACGGTGCACCTTCAGTTAGGAAAGAACACGCTTTACCGAGCGATACGCATCGTAGACACGATATGCTTGAAGGAGATGGGAAACAACGAGTCTTCTGTCTGCGACAGGTGACACACGCTTGCCGTGCCCGTGGAAGCTGGGCTGCTGTTGTGTGCTTGGTACCGGAGTTCATCGATCTCGAATAATTTTTCAGCAGCAGCGAGAAACGTCTGTATTCTTTGGTTCAATTGTTACAATGCGGGCACATTAGGCGATGGGGAAACGACACAAACCAGCACAGAGCGTAGGGGGGAACACAAAGCAGCACAATTCCACGGCAGACGACGTTTTAAATAGGAGCTTGTAGAGGAACGTGTTCGTCACGCACAAAACTGAAAAAATTTCCAATCCTCAATTCCATCTGCGATTAGAAACTTTTCACTTCCTACTTGGGAGTGTACTCCCCTGAGGTTCACTGTTGTGGTGATAAGCCGACGGTCCGGCGCCAGCCGGCGGAACGAACGGGTGCCGGTGCCGACGGCACGCGGCTTGTCGAAAAAAGGAAAATGGGGAAAGCAGTGCACAGGGCGGGAGTCGAACGTGGAGCGCTGGGGAAGCAGCCAATAGCCACCCGCACACCAGCTGTATGACACCCGTACACCACGCGCTGAGTCAGCGCGACGCCCTCCGCCGCTGGCGGAGAGTCGTCTGTCCAAAGGGTCCAACCACTGGCACGGTAAAGGGCTCGTTATTTTTAGTAACAATAAGAACTAGCGCTATGCGAGGTCTAAAAATACTCCCTGGTAAATGCTTAACGACACGTGCCAGGAGGAGAATACGAAGATTTCACGAGCGGGATTGTGCGACGCGGTTAAAAGGACGCGTGTGCGGGCGTTGAGGGACAGGCGATGAGGGACAGGAAGCAGGGAGGTTGGGCGTTTGGGAGTGAGTCGACACAGATGAAGGGGCGAGCTTGTGTGTATGTTGTATGTTGTATCTAGGATGTTGTATGTTGTATGTTGTATGGAACGTGATCCTGCTGTGTAGCCGAGAGTGTTCCAACTGTAAGGCAGTGTGGTTCTAAGATTGCTAGTGAGTATGTATTCTATGTAATGTAGAGCAGAGCAGTGAGGAGTCGCTACACTCACCAGGCTCTAATACACTTATGTGCTCATGTACTCATGTACTCTACCAAGAGTTGCTGGAATCCTGTGCAACTTGAACACTCAGCACATTCGTATTATAACACATGGCATGGCCATTGGAGTAGTCGGGTTAGCAGCTGTCCTGGCAGTGTTGGCTAGCATCTGGTAGGTAGTAGCATGAGAGACAGCACAATGGCCTAAGCGCAGCGACACAACCACACGACACAATGGCGAGCGGACGCCTACCAGCACCATACTCCCCTCAATTGCATTGTTGTGGTGTCCGAGATGCTCCCTAGCTCACTAAGTTCCCCTTAAACCGTCCCGTTTCCCCCTCATTTCCCCTACACCCTGTACCTCTCTAACACCAGAAGCACCTGCAACAGCACCATGCCTCCGCGTAGGTACCGAATCCTCCCCCCAGTACGCTTAGCTGTCGCAAAAGTGCATCAGAGCCGTCATGCTATCATCCAGAAAGAGTGTGACACAGGGCATGGCATAGTAGAACGAGGATACGCGGTGGGCGTACGCTTTGGTCGTACGCTTTGGGCCTGATCGGCGGTGCGGTGGTGCTTGAGGGTCCACAACGGCGCACGGGCCCAGTTTGAAGGGTGTTTTGGGTGTGTTTTGGATGTTGCTGGGTATTGCTGTGCGTTTCTGGGTGTTTCAGGGTGTTCCTGGGTGTTCCTGGGTGTTCCTAGACACACATTGGCGTGGGTATCCCGGCCGTTGTGTGGTCTGTTGGCTGTTAGTGCTATGCTCCCGTAGGCCACTAGGCGTCTGGGCAGGCCACTGCCTAGCCTGCTGCTTAGCCCGCTGCCTACCCCCCTGGTCTCTGGCCCTCTAGCAGACCACCGGCCCCAGTGCGCCCCTACCAGCTGCTCCTTGTGTTCCCCTGGCGAAACAAACACACCCGCACACCACTCTTACGCCATCGTGCGCACGGAACTGCGCCCGAAATAGAAGCAAAAGGCACACAGACACACGGAGAGCTTGTGCAAGAGGTGTCTCAGTGTACCCCGGAGCCATAGAAACACTCTCAGTGTAGCCACCGACGAGACTGGCTCTCGGGTAGACGGCTCCCCGTCACGCCTACACCACCCTCACACCCTGACGCCCTCACACCCTCACACCACACCCGCACACCACAACCCCGACTCGTGCGGCCCGTACCATCCGGTTCGAGCACGTGCGTCTATCGCGCTGCGCGATGCGCGCCAAAAACCCCATCGCCTGCCCGCGTCAGTTTCGCGTTCTGTGCCAGCCAGGGGGATTTGATAAAGACACACACAGCCGCCGCAGAATATCGGCAGGGGGCCCAGCAGGCGCTAAACAGACGCTCGCTTTACTGGCAACCAAACAGCCAACTGGCCAGACAGACAAGCAGAAAGGCAACCAGTCAGACAGCCACACAGCCACACAGCCACACAGCTGCACAAATCACCGCAAACCCTCCCGAATCGCTACAGGAGCTCCCCTAAGACCCACCCAGAGAGCTACACGTGCACTGTGTGCTCTGTGCCTCTTCTTTCTCTCGCTGGAAACTCCCAATCCACCGCATCCCTCTCACATCCAGTTCACAGCCTGTGGTAAGCACCATGTCGGCCACAGAGGTTATAGCCATCCTCCAGAGCCCAGAATCGCTCGCTACGGTCGTCAACGACCCCCAATTGCTGGAGGCATTTAGACAGAAGTGTCTTGTCCAGGTGACGTCGCAGCACCAGCGGATCCAGACCCTGGAACACCAGCACGCCCATAACAAACGGTCACTGGTAGAAATCAGTGACCTCCTTACACGAGTGGCGTATGGCGACTTCTCTGCGAGCTTCTACATCGAGCCACGTAACGATGTCGACCCGGAAATCACCTCGATCCAGAACTCCTTCAACCTCATGATGGACGTGATCTCTCAGTATGCTGAGCAGGTGATGAAGATCGCCACAGAGGTGGCCAACGGTGAGCTCGGTGGCCAGGTGTCGAGTGTTGGCACCAAGGGACGGTGGAAAGTCCTCAGCGATACGCTGAACACCATGGCTTCCAATCTCACAGAGCAGGTTAGAGAGATCGCAGACGTTGTCAGGGCTGTTGCGGATGGTGACCTCTCCAAGAAGATAAACGTCCATGCGCAGGGCGAAATCCTCGCCCTGCAGAACGTCATCAATACAATGGTGGAACAGCTTAAGACATTTGCCTTTGAAGTCACGAGGGTCTCAAGAGAAACTGGTGTGGAAGGCCAGCTTGGTGGCCAGGCCATTGTTTCCGGTGCTGAAGGTATCTGGAAAGAGCTCACAGATAACGTAAACGCCATGGCTACGAACCTGACAAACCAGGTGAGAAACATCGCAAACGTCACCACTGCTGTTGCAAGAGGTGATCTTTCCAAGAAGGTCACTGCTGATTGTAAAGGAGAGATTCTCGAGCTGAAAATCACAATCAATCAGATGGTGGACTCTCTGCAGACATTCGCTATGGAAGTCACCAGTTTGGCTACGGATGTCGGTATCAAGGGTATTCTTGGCGGTCAGGCCGTTGTCAATGGTGTAGAAGGTGCCTGGAAAGACCTGACGGATAATGTTAATGCCATGGCCACAAACTTGACGAACCAGGTCAGATCCATAGCTACCGTTACAACTGCTGTCGCTCACGGAGACTTATCGCAAAAGATTCACGTGGTTGCTCAAGGCGAGATCTTGGAGCTTAAGAACACTATCAACAAGATGGTTGACTCTCTACAAGTTTTCGTCTCTGAGGTCACAAGAGTGGCAAAAGATGTCGGTGTCGAAGGTAAGCTTGGTGTTCAGGCACAAGTGTCCGATGTCGATGGTCTATGGAAAGAAATTATCACCAACGTCAATGTCATGGCTGCAAACCTTACATCGCAGGTGCGTGCTTTTGCCCAAATCACAGCTGCTGCCACTGATGGTGATTTCACAAAGTTCATTACCGTTGAGGCATCTGGTGAAATGGATACGTTGAAGACAAAGATTAACCAGATGGTGTTCAACTTGAGAGAATCAATTAAAAGAAATACTGCTGCTAGAGAAGCTGCTGAGCTGGCTAATAATGCTAAATCGGAATTCCTGGGTATTTTCTCCCACGAGCTCAGAACCCCATTTAACGGTATTCTAAACTATACACAACTTACTCTTGATACTGAATTGACACAGTACCAAAGAGAAATGCTTTCTACCGTTCACAACTTGGCTAATTCTTTGTTAACGATTATTGATGATATTCTTGATATTTCTAAGATTGAAGCTAATAGAATGACAATCGAGGAGGCTGACTTTTCTCTCCGAGGAACAGTATTCGGTGCGTTGAAGACCCTGGCTGTTAAGTCGATCGAGAAGCCATTGGAATTGCTGTATGAAGTTGACAACTCATTCCCGGATTCACTTGTTGGTGACTCTTTCAGATTGAGACAGGTCATCCTCAATTTAGTTGGTAATGCTATCAAGTTCACATCCAAGGGTCATGTCAAACTGAAAGTGAGAAAAGCAACTGCTTCTTTAGATCAGACAATAGCTACTACAGTGAGCGATTGTAGTTATGTTATCGGTCCTGCTGATTTGAATATCCATCCTAAGGAAAAGAAGAACCCACTCATGCTTGAGTTCTGTGTCAGTGATACCGGTATTGGTATTGCGCAGGACAAGCTGGATTTAATCTTTGAAACTTTCACGCAAGCAGATGGTTCCACAACACGAAAGTTTGGTGGAACAGGTCTTGGTTTATCGATTTCCAAGAAACTGATTCACTTGATGGGCGGTGAGATTTGGGTAACGTCCAATTATAGAGAAGGCTCTCAGTTCTACTTCACGATATGTGTTAGCCCGTCTGTTGAAAATGCAACCAAGAGAGATGAGAGAATGCTGACTTTCAACTACCACCAGATTTTATTTATCAACACATGCCATACTGCAGGTGAGATAGACGCTGTCAGAAGAGACCTGCTAGAACTAAACTTACGACCAACTGTAATCAATGATGTTCATGAGCTGAACATTGCAGAGCACAGCAAATTTGACGTCATAATAATCGATTCTTTAGAAGTCGGTAAGTATCTCCGAGAATTGTCTGAAATAAAGTATATTCCATTTGTTCTTTTGAACCATAAGACTCCAAAGCTCAATATGAAGATTTGTTTAGACTTGGGTATACAGTCTCACGGTAATACTCCATGTTCAATAACCGATCTTGCTGGTTACTTGAACCCAGCTTTGGAGTCACGGATTGTTCCATCTGATGACAACACTCCGCAGAAATACAACATCTTACTTGCAGAAGACAACCTGGTTAACCAGAAGCTTGCTGTTCGTATCCTCGAGAAGTACGGTCACGACGTGGTTGTTGTTCAGAACGGTGAAGAAGCCATTGCTGAGGTACAGAAGCGCAAGTATGATATTGTCTTGATGGATGTCCAGATGCCAATCATGGGAGGCTTCGAAGCCACTGAGAAGATTCGCAAGTGGGAGAAGGAAGCAAATCCAATGAATCCTATAGGCGTTCGTGTTCCAATCATTGCTCTCACAGCACACGCCATGCTTGGTGATAGAGAAAGATGCCTACAGCACCAGATGGATGAGTACATCTCCAAACCTTTGAAACCGAATCTTTTGATCCAGACCATTGCAAAGACAGTGCACCATTTGAACAAACTCAAGGAGTTGAGCGCAGCAAACCCGAGGGTTCAGGCACTAATCTCCAAGGATTAAAAGCGGGATACGTTAGAGTGTATGATAGTTTTATGATTATTGTTATGTTTGCCATTAGAAGTTTTATGTTGTAGGTTTGTGTTTATCTTTGTGGTGTCTGTCCCCAAAGGATAACGGAAGTTAGCGAGAGGCTCATTCTAGTGCACAAAAAGAATAGCAAAAAGCATTATATTAATCTGTAGTTAGCCAATGGCTTTAAAGAGCACTACAGCCCTTCTATAAATACTAGAAGATATCGAAACAACTGATTCCCAATGTCTCATAGATTGACAATCAACACCGGGCGCCCAGCAACGTTCATTTGCTCTACGCTCCGTACCCCTTCGCCAATACGTGGGACTCGTGCACTGCCGTACCACTAAGCACACGTACAGTCACTAAACGCCCCACGAGGGGGTACAGGCGATAGAAATTATGATGTTGGGGAAAAAGAACAAGACTATGATGTGTGTAACTTAGTTGAAGAAGGAAAAATTAGTGAAAAATTTTTGGGTATGGATTATGAGCCCTAGCGCAATCCCAGAAAGAGTGCTGGCTTAGGGCAGCCGTATAAATCATAAGACAAAAATCTACAACATGACGAAAAGGGGCCAGAAACTAGTTCATTATTCATGAATATATAATAGATTCGTCGCATCATTGCCGAGATGGGTATACTGGAAACCAAGCGGTATGCAGTTTATGAGAATTTGTAGCGTAAGGAGGAGAAAAAAGGGAATATGAGTATATCGCATCTCTATGAGGAGATGAAGATGCTAGGGATAAGTCCCTGTAAGCCGACCGTATACTCTTCCAAGCACGGGTGTTTCTTTCTGTAGCCAGCTCTGTAGAAGGAGTCCACTACTGGATAGGACTTATATGTTCTGACAACTTTCTTGCCGACCCAAGAGTCCTCATTCGACAACAGCCGGATACACCGGAGTGAGTCCTTCAGGAACTTGCGGCGAGTGTACTTCTTTTGTTCTGGTGCCCACTTATCGTCCAAACTCGACGATGATAGTGTGAAAGCACTGAACGCATGGATGATCTCTTCTTCTTCGTCGTCATCTTCAGAATCGTGCAGTTCACGGATCGAGTGGATCTCATTATCTGGTACGTCCTCACCGTCATCGTCATCATCTTCGTCATCGTCAACTTCGTCAACCTCTACAATCGTGGAGATACGTCCCAGGACTGATTTGGATCTGTGATGCGTACCTGCCCTCTCTGGAGCCTGTATAGACGAGTCATCAGAGGACGCCGGCTCAAGCAATAGGCTATTACCAGCTTCCAATGACCTCGATGACTGTAACGACGAGGACGATGCAACCTTTCCAGTAGTATGGAACTGTCCAAACTCTCTGCGTAGCTCGTCCATGTCTACTTCCTGACACCTCTTTCTACCAAAGATCCGCGATATCTTTCCCTTAATTCCCGAAGGCTCGCCAGAGAAACTCGCCCGTCTCGGGTGTTTCGGTTCTGCAAGCTCTCGACGGATCAGTTCAGTATCTGAGAGTGCTCTATGCCGACCACCATGGTGACCACGTCTATTGCGTCTTCTCCGAGGAACAATGCGGTCTGTGGGGAGTTCTCTGATGTCGAGGTCAAGAGATACGTTGATACCGATAGCCAGGAACCCTGACCACGCAATAAGCGTGTCAAGGTCGATAAAGTGCACCAGGAATTGTTCGGCTTCACACCGAAGACGGAGACATGTATTGCGTTTCTTGTAGTCGACTGGTAGGCCGAACTGGGCGTGCTGGAGGGAGTACGACTTGACGATTCGTGATGGGCACATGTACTTAGCGGGGTTGCTTCTAACGGTTTCAAGGATGAAGTCCTGTTCCACAGGTGTGAACTCGTAGTGTTTCCTTGTCTTCGGCTTCTTCACACGAGAGAGAATCGGCATCTGTTCCAGAGCATAGAAGTTAAGCTGAGTAGAGTTGATTTCCATGATGACGTTCTTCCAAGCGCGTGTGGAGGCAGGCTCAAAGGGCGAAGCCCATTCCCCTTTACGCAGTACAAGCGTTGTTTTGCTTACAGCAGGGGAGTAGGATGGAAGGAGATACGTTTCAGGACGCTCGTATGTTGGGAATGATGGGGGTCTTGCACATTTGACATAGCGAGGCGGACTCTCAGGCATCGGGTACAGGTACTCGAGGTAAAGCGGTTTATCTGTTGAGCCGTTGCGGCCTGTTGATGTAGAAGTCTTAGATGGTTCTGATGATAGAACGGATATAGGGGTGGCAGTGGTGTACAAGGACGTTGAAGACGTAGAGCTTGACTCGGAGGATCGTGAGGAGGCTACCAGCGATAGCGACGACGTGCTAGTGGCAGCGAGTGATAGAGTGGTACCTGGGGTGCTGAGAGAAGCCATCGTGTAGTGCTGTAGAAGAACGGGTGTGAGGTGTTAGTGGTAGGTGTTAAGAGTTAGGAGATAGGGGTATTAGGGGTGTGCCAGAGTAGAAACACCAGTAGAGTGGCTTAGAGACGTGATGTAGTGTGTTCTGGCTCAGAGAATGTGGTGATGTTATTGTGAGGGTGTTGCCACAGAATGTGCCTCGTAGAATACTAGAGTGGGTGGTGGTTTCAGAAAGGTCTGAAGATAGGAGGTGACTCTGGGGTGTGATTGCGCGTGCAGAGACGGTAACGAGGCAAAGAATGGGGTTGGAGATGCTGCTGATAGGCTGGAATGTTGTTGGAAGACCAGCTAGACTGTCAGTGTGTGAAGCCGGAGTGCTAGCGGTGGACTAGTCGCCGGGTTCTAGCAGTTGAGGGTAGTTGCCGAGTCGTGGTAGAGACTGTGGCAGTTGTGTAGCACTCAAACGAGCACGATAGGGGCGGTAGGAGAGATACAAGTACAAATACAAGCACAGGAGCACCGGTAGATCCTCTGGCAGCTCTCACAGGAGATGCTGCTGGTTGCTGGGTGCTGTTTCCCGCTGTGGATGTAGCGGATCGCCCTCTTTATAGCGTAGCCGCCTTGGTTGCCGCTGAATTACCGGTCAGTTAGCGGTGTGGATGTTTGGTAGCGGACGCCCGACAAAACGAAACTTCGGCACCAAACAATCCAGGGATTCTTGATTTGGCGTTTGCAGTTGCTTTTGCTATTGCTCTTGAGCCTGTTTCCTTGTGGTAATTCCTGCCACAATAAAACGGCCTGGCTGAGGTATCCCTGTAAAGCCGATAGGGGAAGCCGGGGTGTGCGCAGATTGTACTGACGGAGCCGAAGAGCAGAGACAGACGCCCAAGGGCAGAGCGTAGAAGGCTACTGGAAGACTGGTGGAGGACTGGTGGAAGGCCAGAAAACGGCTGTGGATGGTTGCTGGTAAAACGGGTGCACGGTCTGTGGGCGGAGCACCTCTTAAAAGAGCACCGGGCCTGGTTATAGGGGGAAAGCAACCGAACAGCGTTGGTTTGCTTGCCCTTTCCGCCGTTGTTCAGGGGGCGTTGATCTGGTGTGGGGCGGAGTGGCTGTGGGCTGTGGACGAAGGCTCCGGTACGGCGGGGGAGATCGTTCTGGAACGCGGTGGAGGAGATAAGTACGTAAGCAAACGGGCCAGGCGGACGCCCAGGCTGTGTGTGGGTTTGGGTGTGGATTGGGTGTGGGTTTGGCTGGGGCCGGGTGTGGTGAATGGCTAGCGGGAGTGTGTTCTAGTGGAGGAGGAGCTAGGAGATTTGTAAGGAGTTCGTAAGGTATTCTAGGCCGGTTCAAAGCAGGTTCTAGACAGTCCTCGTAGTGTGGGAGTGTGCCGTGGGCGTAGTGGTACGGTGGTGCGGTTTGTCAGCTGCCAGCGTAGGCGGAGGGCGTGTGGGCGTGTGGGCGTGTGGGCGTGGGCGTGGGCGTGGGCGTGGGCGTGGAGCAGAGCGTACCGCGTAAAGCGTAAAGGGCGTGCGTACGTAGCAGGCCTGGTGCCGGGGTGTCGGTATGTATGAGGATCGGTGTGGTGGATCGGTGGGAGCCCTTTGACGGCGTGGATGGTGCTATGGCGCCCACGGTTGGTTGCTGGTGGTGGTAGTAGTTCTGGTAGTGCTGGTGCCCAACGGCCGGTCTTGGCTGTGTCCGTCTGGGTAAAAGTGCTGGGGCGGCCTGCCTAGCGATTTGCCTAGCGGTGCCTAGCGGTGTCCCTGGCACTGTTCCTGGCGCTTCTTGGTGGCCTCCTAGAAGTCGTGCGCCCTGCCTAGAGCGCCCGATGTTGTCTGCCTAGGATCGTTGCCTGGCTGCTTGGCTGCCTGGCTGTCTGCTGCTGCTGCTGCTGCCTGCGCGTGCCTGGGAGAATGCCGGAAGCCCGTCGCGTCAAACCGGAAAACGTCAAAAAAGTCAAAACCGGGAAACCTCAAAAACGTCAGAGCCTCAAAACGTCAAAGCCTCGAAACGTCAAAGTCAAAACGTCAACGTCCGAGCTTCTGAATTTGGTGGTCGTACGGGGAAAACCGTTGATCCGCTTTGGTGCAAGAGGTGGTGTGTGTGTCAAGGGCAAAGAAAACGTACAGGGCGAAGTGTGGTGCTTAAAAGCTAAAAAAATGCTGTCGAGTGGGCAAAAGAAACCCCCCTTTCGATGTCGACATGGCTCGTTTTTGTCATTTCATCTCACACGCCCGTTTCACCGGTTCCAACGGGTTCCCACATCTACTGCTGTTGTTACCGTTGCCACATACCCATCAATCGGGCGTCTTGACGTGGGCGTCGAGGCGTGGCCTCTGTTAACTGTGGAGCTCTGCCGCCGAACGCCGATTCCACCGATAAAAGGGGAAAAAGTTCCGATTTCACCGGCTGTGGGGCGCCGGTACGCCCACGCCGCCACCGATTGCGCGCGGTGGGCGGTCCGACGGGCGGTGTGCGGGTGTTTCTCAGTGGTGTCTGGGTGTATCTCGGGTGTCTGGGTTTAATTTTGTGGTGTGCGGGTGTCTCACTGATTGGCCCCAGCTCTGGCTGCTTGGCACACCGCAGGCACATCGAATGCACTTCTCTCCATTCCACTGTTTCACTCAACTGTTGCACTGTTGCACTGTCCCACTGTCTTGTCCCCCTGCCCAGCTGCTGTTTCACTTCCCCACCGTACCGCTGCCGGTTCCAGATACCCCCTGCGATGTCGGCATCTGTCGCGTGGGTGTACGAAACCGCACGTACCGAGCACCTCAAGACCACCGTACTACTGTGCCGTGTGAGACTCTCCGTTTAGCAGAAATGTAGCGTGAGCTCTGGATACAGGTGCATGGTAACGTGTGTAGTAACGTGTTTTGCCTGTATAGGGCGTGGTATTCGCCGTGCCTTGAAATACCCACTAAACGGGTTTTGCCAAAGTCTCATGCTCACTCCGGGCCCACTTAGCACGCCACGCCCATTTAGAAGAATGCGACAGTATCCACTATTTCACAACATGTGGACTAGCTGGGTGGGATGGATCACCAGATAGCAATCAGAAACCTGCTAGAGAGACACCGGACGCTACTGGGAAAACTGTTAGGGCGAAATCAGATGCCGTGAATATGTCTCCTCGGCAGTTTCACCCTCATACACATACACTTTTGGACCATGCCAAAAGCACATAATTCAGACACAGTTCACACGCAGTTCACTCCTGCACGCTCGCAACCGCATCCTCATAGCCGTCGATCGCGTGCAGACCATGTAGCTCGTCCACCCAGTACTTCTTCCCCAGATTTCTCTCCAGATCCGCATGTGTTGCCGGGTGCTTCGTCAACACTACCAGTCGTACGACGCACTCACGCCGTAGTTTCTCTCTCTTCAGCCTATCTCCCACGCTCTCTCGTAGCCCAACATCCTGTTGAGACGTGTTGATACCGTTCTTCAACAGATTGATACAGTTTTGCAACAGCACAGGTGCATTCCTCACCGCTGGTTCGTAATCCGCCAGCTGCGACCGCAGAAGTTCGTTGTCAGCCCTATCGATCAGTACCTGGATGATCTTACACACCTTAGATGACACATCTGCGGTATTTCGAGCTCGATGGTATTCAAGTTCCTCTTGAACCCTCTCCTGGGCCTTTTTAAGCACTTCGTTTGTCCTGGTGATTATGCACCATGCCTGTTCGGGAGTACACCGTCGAACCAGTCTGTAGTTGTCGAGGCTGTCAGCCTGAGCCAAGAACACCGATGAGGTCATAGGTGGCTGATATGTCCCAGATGGTGTATCAGAATTGCACTTCTGTTCCCAGAATACAACCAGGTCGTTGAAATCGGCGATGGTTTGCGCATCAACACAGTATTGCGCAACACGCAGTTCTTCAATCTGGATGTTTGTCACATTAAGACCATCAAGAACACCATCATTGTTTGTCTCTGGCCCAAACTTGGAGACTATGAGCTCTGCTGTGGGTATAAGAGTGTCTCCAATGAATGGGGAAAGTTCTTGATATGTATCAGTGGCTTGTTCAAAGTCGTCGCATAACTCCAGAGCCGCTTGGACAAGCTTGAACCCAGCAATCACACTTTCCAAGACTGAAGCAGGCGTAATCTGTTCAAACATCTGGAACCCATCTGCTTCTTCATCGTCTGTATCTCCTTCCAGTGACGTTCCAGAGATCTGCTCACCACGTTCGAGCCTTTTAATGAAAGAATCGACCTCAACAGTCTGGAACTCCAAAAGCTTCTTGATCAATACCACCGTCTCCTCCAAGGCTCGAATCATCTGGTCAATGGTTATATCGGCATCTTCGATGATCTGAGTATTGATTAAGACTTCATTGAACGCACATTCCCAGTTTAGCCAGCCATTGAAAACACCACCAACAACCGTCGTATACTCGTGCTTTATATCACTCAGCTTAAGCTGCATCACATCACAGTCTTCAACACCGCTAAGCTCACACAATGGGACTTCTCTCATAAGCTCATACACGTGGTATATCAATCGCAGGTGGTTATACCATGCATCTTTTTCATTAGCAGTACAAGCAGCGATTCGATACGACTCGTACGCCTTCTGGTATGCACGCACAGATTTCGAAAGGTCGGATGTCATCCATCTATCGCCCTGGTCTTCATATTCAATGGCGACATCGAAGTGTTCTTGGGGGGTAGCCGGGGTACGTGCCACAGTAGTGACTTTCTTGATCTTTGGAAGCTTGAATGGCTCTTATTGTAGTGTTAATACCGTGGTAGGTTGGGTTGGTATCAAGGGAGTTGAACTCACTCTTAGGCGGCATTGTGGACGAACAGCGACTCACTTACGGCTGATGAGACTTCTATAGAGCTGTTCTAATCCTTCTAAAACGTTTGAAAGTTTTTTAAGCCTCTTTAAAGACCTTTTCGTAGTCGCATGGGAGTGAAGATATGATTCTTTTGAGAGGCATGCGTTGTGTCAAATTTGCGCTTCCACTACGCAGTGCGAGTGTTCCAGGGCTCCGTAACAGAGGCACCATAGAAGAAATTTATCATAAAACTTAATATAAAACACAATTATTTAGCGAGCATCTTTATAACGTAATTGTTTATTAGCTTGTAAAACAATTTATTCTTGAATGTATGATAGGAGTAGCAAGGGATATATAGCACTGATTTAGTAAATATTTTTATGCCTTTGCTGTCTTGTAATTTATTAATCCAGATATTGATTTGTTATATAATCTGTAATGTTATTTGAAATTCAATTTTTCAAATAGTTCTATATAGTATAATATGTTTCCTATAAATGAGCTTGTTTTATTTATATAACTCGTCAGATTTTACATATAATTAGGCATGTCATCACCAGATAATTTACACCTCCTCATTGTCGTTTGCTAATTCTATAATTATCATAATAAACCTATTCTACAATCCATAACCCTTTTGGAGAAAAGCTGTCGCTTAAATACACCTGAGAACAAGGACGTTTGCAGTTATTTCCCTCCTATAGACATGAGGATAAATATAGGGATAAATATAAACATATTTAGAAGAAATATACGCCAACAAATATCACACAAGGAGACTTTTAGAAACCTCGGTCAAGGCAGGTAAACCTTGCTGTAACCATCAACCTTAGCCCTGCAACAAACACATATGGCATACCCTCTAACACCTAGGCTCAATCGGCAACTCTCACATAGTGCAAAACATTTACACGGCCAAAGAACAACACATCTCTTCTCTGTCTGACATACAACGCACGACATATCGTCGTCGCATGCACCATGCTCGACATGTGGCCGTTTTGAAAGGATCACTTCACGAAGAAGAGCTTCCTCGTTCATTTCACAATACGAAGATCGGGTAAGCCGCTTATCCTGAAGAATATGCGCGCGAATGCTGTTAATATATGATGCTTCTTGAAGGTCAGTAGGTGCAATTATGTGCACGGCATCGTTTGATGTGAAGAGTTCGTCAATTGCACGCTGTTGGACCCCAGACGATACCGCAGTAGAATTGTGGGTTGGTGTGCTTGAAGTAGGAGCACTGACAAGTCGAGCAACTGCCATTGAAGGGATGTATTCGTTCTCTGTTGCGAACTCTTCCACTTCAGAGTCATACTCGAGAGGTTCAAGATCTGAATCTGGATCTGGGGTATAGTCTTCAGAATCATCAATATCTTCAGAGAGATCGCAATCCTTGAGTAGCGAAGAAAAACGCATACTTTCCGGGACAAGTCCTTTTTTCATGTGCTTAGAGTTGTTCGGTGGAGGTCCTCTCTTGACTTTCACCACAATCTTAACTAAGCTTTGTATAAGCCTTACAATGTTCATGACCTTTTTGAAGAAGAACCAATTATTGCTGATGCCTTTATCAGACTTCTTTGGTTTTTTGAACCCGGCAAGCTCCGGGTGATTATCGATCTTATTGAAGTATTTGCTCAAAAGGTGCTGAGAATCCTGATAGGTTCCCTTGCGGAAAGTCAAACCTGAAACCTCGTTAACATATTCCTCATTATCAACCGCATTAAACATGATGAAGCCGAATCTCATCAATAAGGAATTGAAGTCATCATGCCACTGAAGATTTAACGACTCTTTCAAGTTTCTGATCATTGGGGTATATGTTAGAGTAGAAGAATCTGCAGAGACAAGCACTGCAATTCCATAGATGATCAAACACAAGAAAATGATAACAATAACCAGCAGTTGGGGTATCATGGACACAACAACAATGTTAGGAAAGTTAATGAGTGTCCCTATGACTGCTGAGTAGCAGTAGAAACCTAAGAATCCAAGGCCAAGAATAGCAGAAGGTACAAGTTGGTACTTTTTCCAGTTGGCAAAGCCCAAAATGTGGGCAACAGAGTGTGTAACTAGCGAAAAGATACAAATGATCAAGAGTTGTGGAGTTGGATCTGCCATGAACTGACACTCCTGGAATGCTAATGAGTGTTCAAACAGCGTTAGCGCCGTGTCGTTGGTAGGTTCCTGAGCGGACGTGATGCTCACAAGCGTTTCGATGAACTGTGACACACACAACGTTATAAACACTTCCCACAACAGCGATTCCAAGGGTTGTCTCTTGACAGGCAAGAAATCACCAAGGAACGACCTAACCTTGACAGAGATGAAAGAGAACTCCAATATCACATCCCATAAAGCGTTAAGAAGAATCAACAACGAAACAGCTCTCAAGACAAGCTTAGCAGACCGTGCGGGTGAATCAGGTTGTCTCCTGGCGGACGCAAACACAACGGTTCTATTCAGCACAATCGCCATCACCATACACGCTCCAGCATACGGGCTTATGAAGTAGTTGAAGGACGCCAGCGCACTCTCCATCTCCATATCGTGCTGCTGGCGAGCCTGCTGCTCAGCAGCCTTGGAGAGCGATTTGAATAGCCGGGGAACGCTCCATAGCAGCGATGACGAAGAAGATGTGCCGGGAGCCTGTGTAACAAACCCTCGTGTACTATTCGAGCCCATAGAGCCACTCAAATCGGAAGACACCATTACAAATAGCTGGCTTTTAGTGCTTCGGTTCTTCTGATCATGGCTATTAACTAAGGAGGAGGTAACCTGACGCGGAGGGTACGAGATCCGAGGACTCCCGGCGCCCGGAAGTTGTACCCCGCGAATCGCGAAAAATCTCCAAAGCATCGACAAAGAGTCATTGAGGAGACGATGGCCGTCTTCTTTATACACCCAGAGGGCTACTTTGTTCGAGTTTTAAGGAATTGAATTTCAGGTTTCTTACTTCATCAGCTATTAATTTCAATGAGCCACGTGTTTTCTTCTATTGAACAGCTTCCACCGGACGCCCTTTTTGGTCTGAAGGCACGCTATACTGCTGACCCTCGCTCTGATAAGGTCGACTTGGGCATTGGAGCGTACCGTGATGAGAGCGGCAAGCCATGGGTTCTGCCTTCCGTGAAGGAGGCAGAGAAGCAGTTACAGACAGACCCATCGTTTAACCACGAGTACCTTCCAATTGCAGGGTTTGCATCGTTTGTGTCAGCTGCTGCCAAGGTAATCCTCGGTGAGGACTCGCCTGCCGTCGGGGACAACCGTGTTGTTTCTATCCAAACCCTTTCCGGTACTGGTTCTCTCCATGTTGCTGCTAAGTTCATTAAGAAGTTCTACACTCAGTCACAGACTGTATACTTGTCCCAGCCAACATGGGACAACCATTTCCAGGTGTTTGAGTCGATGGGTCTCAAGACGGCTACTTACTCCTACTGGGACAATGAGTCAAAGTCTTTGGACATCAATGGGTATTTGAGAGATATTGAGGCTGCTCCTGAAGGGTCCATCTTCTTGCTTCACTCCTGTGCTCATAACCCTACGGGATTAGACCCTACACAGGAACAGTGGACTCAGATTCTCGCGTCGCTGAAGAAGAAGCACCACCTGCCATTGTTCGACTCAGCATACCAGGGATTTGCATCTGGCTCACTGGAGAACGATGCCTGGGCTGTCCGTGAAGGTGTAAAAACCTTGGATACTCCTGTTCTTGTTTGCCAGTCGTTCGCCAAGAACGTTGGTATGTACGGTGAGAGAGTTGGGGCATTCCACTTGGTTCTTCCTACTCCAGATAACCAGGCCGCCATCTTGTCCCAGTTAGCAGTGTTCACAAGATCAGAGCTTTCCAACCCTCCAGCATATGGTGCAAAGATTGTTTCGAAAATCCTGACCACTCCAAAGCTTAGATTACAGTGGGAGCAGGACCTTGTGACGATGTCTGAGCGTATCCACAAGCAAAGGGTCGCTCTTAGAGACTTGCTTGTTAAGCTAGGAACGCCGGGCAACTGGGACCACATTGTGAACCAGCAAGGTATGTTCTCATTTACTGGGTTGACAAAGGAACAGGTTGCCAAGTTGGAATCAAAGCATGCTGTCTACATGGTGTCTTCTGGTAGAGCTTCTGTCGCTGGCTTGAACGATCACAACGTTGAGAAGGTTGCAACAGCCATAGACGAGGTTGTTCGTTCGACTCCGAAGTTGTAAGTGGACACAGGACACATCCAATTGTATCCTAGGATGAACACTAATGTGTGGTATCTTCATATATATATATTATATATGCCTACATATATTCATTTTTCTGATTGAATTATACATTTACATATTAGCTACTGATGCATTTATCCATATAGTTTTAGCCATATCAGCCCATACATCCATAAATACAAATATTCATTATCAGATAGAGAGTATCTTCCATAAGATCACACGCACACGCACACACACACACTCTATAACCACCCATTTATCTCTCCATCCGTTTAAATATTCACACTTACCCACATGTACATATATACAACTATCCGTCTATCCGTATATCTATATGGTATGATATCTCGTCCCAAATATAGCTTGCTTAGTTTTACCTCTACATGGATTATTCCCTTATCTTGCAACCTGTCCTGGCACTTTCTTCAATTGGAATCACCAAACACCGATTCTTAAACCCTCATATATAGAATCTTGTGTATTTCCAATATGTGCAAAAACATACCCATCGAGCCATTTCACTATGAACTCCCTATCATTCCTTATTAAGAACACTATCTGTTAGACTTCCTAAAACGGCTTTAGTATGGCTGTGCTTATGTCATCATATTTGAAAAAAACCGCGACCGCGTTTCGAGAGCGTGCAACTGGAAAAGTAGAAGACCACCACCATTACACAACAGCGCTTTACCACTGACGAGTCGTGTAAACGCCACCGAAGAGCCCGCTTTTGGCGAAGGAGACATCCTAGAACAACTACACTGCCTATATTGCACGATGTTAAAACTTCAAGTGGTTCTTGTGCCTCCAAGTGCGGCTAAACAGAGGACGAAGTCACGCGCAGGCGCTCTTTCCCGCTCAGCATGGGGACCAAGTATCGCAATCTCACCGTATGTCAGCGATCTTGGAACTTCAACGCCTCAGCAGAACTCATCAATGATGAGCGCTGGTTCTGGGATTTCGCAGATCATCACCCCAAACGAACCTCCGTACCGAAAGTTCCTCCACATCACCTCAAAGATCAAGCCATTACTCTCTATTGCGACTGAGATCTCAGATAGATTCTCTAAGCTGTATCCCGACGAGGAACCGCTGGTGATTGCTAAGCTACAAGACTCCCATGAGTGTGATCTGGACCCAGACTATATCGCTGGTGATGTCTTTGACTACGATAACGTCGTGCGTGTTCTCCTTGCGAGGGAAATCAAGTCTGTGGAGGAAACTGTGGAGTCATCATCCATTGAGCTTAACCCTTATGGAAAACGTCCTGCTTCGCAAAACAGTTCCATTCTCAACATTCCAAAGAAGAGAACAACCTCCAGACGCGGCTCCATTTGGAGCGCTGAGCCAGAGACTCGTAGATCGACTCCATTAGCGAACCAGGTGTACCCTGATACTTCTGGAACAGAGCTCGATAAGGCCAACAAATCATACAGAAGCATATCCATCAATGGCCATGATTCCGACCTATCTCTACCTCCACCAGAAGATGATAACACGATTTACCTTGACCCAAAGAAGCAGAAAGCAACAGCAGGGTCACCACTACCGTCTTCAAAGAGAATAACTTCGGGGATGTTGGTTGCGCCTGAACCACAGCTTAAGGATGCTGCTGAGCGTACATTACATGAACAAGAGATCCAGGAAAAGCTCACACAGAAGCTCATTCCTTCAAAGAAGCAATTGGACGTAGAATCGCCTTCGAAACCACTTCGGGACCTTCTGGCTAACAAAAGAGACACAAGTATGCATAAAACTTTCTTCTCTGATGACAGCCGTGAAGCTTCGGACGAGGAAGATGGTGATGAAGAACTCACTCAAGACGAGGACGATGAAAATGTTCTTTCGGAAGATCAAGAGAATGTGGACGTGTATGAATCTGAAAGCCTATCTGGTAATGAACCAGAAAACAGCTTGGATGAATTCAGCGATGACACAGAATATGGTAAGGGTGAACTTAATGTTGAAGATGAGGTTGAGCAGTCAATGTCTGATAATTCGGATGGCGAAGATGATGTCTCCAATTCGCAAGATTCCAGTTCCACTAAAGAGAATGGGCTTTCTGAAACAAAGAAACCTTCTGGCAAACGAGTTGATGCTATCGAGTCCGTTGAAACTGCTGCAGTTCTCCAAGAGATCGAGCAACCAGAGAAAAACATTAATACTTCTTCTTCCAATGAGAATTTTGTTCCAATCGAAACTGTTCGTACCAGATCCAAGACTGCTTTAATGGATAGCATGAGCTCTGCTACCAAGCCAATAGAGGAGTCCAAGGTTAATGCCGCTGATTTTAAAGGGATACCGAAGGATGAACTTATCAAAGTGATGGAGACAGGGAAAATGGCAACATCTTTAAAGAAAAAACTTCAGCTTCAAAAACTTTCCGTTGTACTAGGACAAAGAGTGCACAAGGCGGTGGCTGTACACGCTGCTCTTGAAGCTTTCAAGTCTATCTACCCTGATGAAGAGATTCCATCCAATATTGAGATCCCAGAAATGAGCAAGACCATTCTGAAACATCAAGAGGAACTGAAGCGAAAGGCCACTGAAGGGTCAATTGAGGATGGGGCAGATGACGACGTCGACGGTGATATATCTACACAAGATGCAGAACCAAGTGCGCCTCAGCTCGAGGCCACGTCTTCACAGAAGTCCAACGAGCCTGAACCTCCAGCTGAGAGCACCAAGGGTCGTCAAACCAAACTAAATGGTGGTACGAGCGCCCCCAACTTTGTGGAATCGAAAGAAGAGGCCACTACCTACCATGATCCAGGGCTTGTTCTTCCAAAAAACGTCACATTGGCAGATCTTCCAGAGATTGAGGAATACAACAAAGTGATAATGAATACTACAGATCCTATTGAACTCAAGGAAGCTATGTCTTCTAGACGGAAGTACATCTACAATGCCAAAAGACGCGTGGATAGACGTCTTGAGGCTGCAGCTAAGTCGGCTAATACACCTTCGAAGAATGCCACTAAAGCTTCAAGAGAGGCCAATGCAAATAAAGCCACTGAACAAAAGCGAGCAAGCTCTGCTGAGTCGGATATGAAGAACGATAAGCCGGCGAGTGACCTCAGCGAGCTTCTTGTTCCAAGCACAGAGATGACCTCATCGTCTAGCGAAGAGGCCAAACTATTCCAGAGGGCAAGAGCCGAACTCGATGCCAAGAAGACAAACACTGCTCGAAGTATCAAGACTTTAAGTAAAGCGGAGAAAAACATTAATGGTAAGCCAGTATCTGTTCCAAAAACCGTACCTGTACTGCCTCAGCAGAACCCAACTGAGAAGCCTACTGACAGTTCGGATGAGGATTCAGATTCAGGCTCTGATGAATACGATTCGGCCCTTGATGTGGCTTCTGGTACTAAGAAGGATGGAGACTTAGAGAAGAAGCAATCCAAGAGCACCAAGGAATCTGAGGGATCTGACTCTAACTCGGACTCTGAATCCGGATCGCAATCTGAATCTGAAGGGTCCAGTTCAGAGGATGAAGAAACCAGCAAAAAACCAAGAATCGTTAATACGCCCAAGAGCTATTCTCAACCGAGTCAGAGATTGAACCTGAGAAAGGCAGTTGTATCCAAGAGTTTTCCATCTGATGAACGCCTAACAATGTCGCAGCCAGCTACTCCTTCAAAAGCTGAAGAGTCTACAAAGAAAGCGAAGAGCTCCCGCCTTTCACTCAGTTCCCTCTCAGATTTGACCACACGAGGGGTTCCTGATGTTCAAGATTCTCTCACTCCAAAGTCTGAAAGAAACACGCTCTCGAAGAAAGGATCTAGCGACTCCGAGAATTCTGATTCTGATTCTGACTCAGATGATAGTTCTGATTCTGCCTCAGAAGACAGTTCAGATGATGATGATTCACCGCCTACAAACCAAAACTTTATCAGCTCCAAACAAGCGATGAACTTGCTGAATGGGGCTTCCAAAACTCGGAAGAAGCGATTAAGTTCTGCTTTCTCCAGCTTATTGAAGGATGCCAATAAAGCAAAGATGAGAAAATAACCTTCAGATATCTACATGTGTTCTAGTTTTACTCCTTTGATAATTATACTAACTTTGTAATGAACCGTAATAGAATTAGAATTAATATAGTAGACCATCAACGGCGTTGTTGCTCAACGGCGCTGTTGCTCACCTTCAACAAATCCCAGTGCAAAGCTCTGGTCGATTTCACTAACAGAGCTGATTTTGTTGTTGAACGAAACACCGAAGAACTTGTTGGCTACCTGTAGCATCTCCGGTCTAAAAGTGGTGCAAATAAACTGGGCATTCTTACTTAATTCGTGAATCATGCTGGCGACAGCAGTTCTGTATTGTGTATCCAAGTTGGCATCGATTTCATCAAATAAGTAGAAAGGAGCAGGATCAGACTTCTGAATAGCAAGAATGAGAGCAATGGCACAGAGAGACTTTTGACCACCAGAAAGCTGTTCAATCCTTTGTTGTTCATCACTCTTGGAGTTGAAGGATACCTGAATTGAAACTCCACTGTAATGATCTATGCTTTCCCCTTCATCTTGGCTATGTGTATCCTCTTCATCATGATCATCAATGATCTCTTCATCCTTAATATCCTTAGATTTTTGCATGATTAGCTTGCCGGTTCCCTTTGGAACTAGTTTCTCAAAAACCTCAGTGAATGCATTGGACACCTCCCTGAAAGTTTTCTCTATCGCATCATTTTTCCTTTCACTTAGGTGGCTCATCAAGTCAACTATACTCACTTCAGAGTTATCAAGTTCTTTACGACGTTCCACCAGACTATCTCTTTGCTTGGTGAAGTTCAAGTATTGCTCGAGGGCTTTTTTGTTGACATGGCTGAATTCTTCAAGACTCTCGGTAACTTCGTTGAGCTTTTTCAATAGCAAATCTCGATCATAGTCATGGGAATCATCAAAAGCAGCATCAGGAAGTGTACCTAACTGTCTGATCTTAGCTTGGGCCTCATCTCTTCTTTTCAGTAGTGCTTGTCTTTTAGCGAGCGATCTCTCAGAGTTCTTCTGGAAGTTCTCAAACGATCTAATTAATTTACGTTGCTGCTCATTTGTGCTTTCCAGTTTTGTCTTAAAACTCTTCAGTTCCTTATTTTTCTCCTCAATCCTAATTTGAACCTCATTAACAGTTACTTGAGCCAGCTCATGTTGCTTAATGAGCCTCTCCACTTCCTCAGCCAACTTCTCTATATCTTGGTGCAACGAGGAATCCGAAGGTGAGTTCGAACTCTTTAAAATTTCATGCAGTCGTGGCATAATGCTCTCCTTTAGCTCTAGTTGAAGCTTAACCAGCTGAGACTCCTCTTCTAGTAGTTCAACAGTAACGTGATCAAGCTTAGTCTCATTACTTGATAAAGATTGGGTAGCTTGCTGCAATTCATCCTTTTCTTCATGCGATAATCCTTCTCTGAAAGGAGAGTCAAACTCATTCTTGTGGTCAACAATACTGGTTGCCAAAGTATCAATTACTGTTCTTCCTTGGGCAATCTGATCTTCAAGAAGCTGGACTGTCTGATTAAGCTTGAACTTCTCTGTAACCAGATTAGACTGTGTGGTTTTTATGACTTTCTTCTTAGAGAACAGTTTTTCCAGTTCAGTGTGTAGGCTCGAAAGCTCATCAGTAAGCTGAATAATTTGTTGACCTTTTTTATCGCTAGAGCTTCTCAGTCTTAATGCCATTTCTTCCTGATCTCTAAGTTCCTTAGATTTCTTCTGTTTGGTCTTTATTGATTCAATTCGAGATTTCTTGAAATCGTAATAACCACCAGTCAATACACCCTTCTTATCAGCCTTGTCACCATCCAATGTAATTGCATTCAAGTTGTAGTCCCTGGAGAGCTCGTACCCTCTCTCCAAGTCGACAGTTACAATCGTCTTACCAAATACCTGTTTAACGGCGTTCTCAATATCTGGATTGTAAGCCATCTTCTTTATCAACGGTACGCAGTCATTTGAGTCTGGGTATGTGTGAGTCTTTGGGTCAAGTCTGTTCAAGGGCATGAAAGTCACACGACCAGCCTTCTCTCTTACAAGCTCATCCATCAAGGTAGAAGCAGTCTCATCATTATTAACAACAACTTGAAACAATTGATTTCCAGCTGTAACCTCAACAGCTGTACGATACTTTTGATTTACCTCGATCAGTTCTGCAAGAGTGCCATACACTCCACTCATACCTAGCCTGCGTGCAATCCTGTTGACCGCTTGAAGACCATTACTCAACTGTCTGTCCATTGTTTTCGAAACATCTCTTTCAGCTCTTGACAAATCATCTTTTAACGAGTTCAAAATAGTCTCACAACGATTAGAATCTCTCCAGATATTCTTTCGTTCATCTTGTGCGGTAGAAATCTGGGCCTTAACTTGTGAAATGCGTTCCTCGAGTTCGTACATCTCGGACTGCGCAGCTGGTCCATGTATTTTATCTTGTAGGATATCAAATTGCTGGTTTAGCTCCTGTAGTTTCTGCTTATGAGACAGGAGCTCATTCATGCTCTCTTGGATCTGTGATTCCTTTTTCGCTTTCTGATCTGAAAGATCTTGAATCTGTGAATTGATCCATAAATCTCTGTCTTGTTTGTTATCAAACTTAGAATAACGTCCCTGCTTAGTATATAACATATTCTGCTTGGTCTTTAAAGTAGCTATCATCGACTTAAGTTCGTTCTCTTCGAACTTGAGTTTCTCAACTTTTGGTTTTTTCGTTTTCAAGAGCTTCTCATTCTCTTCTCGTTGTCTCTCTAACTTGTTCAGAATCTTTTCATTCTTTTTTACAAGTTCCTGTTGCGATTCAAAGCCTTCCCTCAGTTCTGTAAGAGTAGCCCTCTTATCGTAAAGTTCTTTGGATCGTTCTTCAAGGATTGCAGAGTTCTGTTCGTGGTCGATCTTTAAAATCTTAAGCTCAGATTCAGCTGCATTAATGGACTTGACAAGATTCTCAACTGCAAGCTCACCCTTTTCCAGACTATCCACAAATTTCTCAGAATTATCAACGGCATTCTGATAATGGCTCTCAATCTCTTCAATGGAAGTGGTGATATCGTTGAGTTCGTGGTCGTACAGCTTGTACTCGTAGATCTTCTTATCTCGTTCTAGATTTTGGAAGTTCTTCAACTCGTCTTTCTCTGTATCCAGATCGGCAAGTCTGGACTCAATGAATACCAGCATTTCATCAATCTTATCTCTCTGATTCTTTGTCTTGTCCATCTCTTTCCGTGACTCTTTCAGCTTGTTCTCGAAGACCTTCGCACCTGCGACCTCTTTCAACAGGTTTAGTCTTTCAAAATCTTTTGAATTCGTCAAAGAAGTGATCCGTCCTTGTGGGACAATGTAATACGGATTGGACTTGGAGAAGCCGGCACTTTCAAGGAGCTGCATTACATCAACTCGTGTAGACGATTTATAGTCCACGGAGTAGTCATCCTTCTTCAAACCAATGGTTCTTCTGATCACGACCTCGTCCTTACCCGTGGGGAATCGGCCATCAGAGTTGTCAAACACAATCTCGACATATGCTGAGAGTACAGACCCAGAGCCTTCATGTATAAGCCCCTGTCTTTCCTCTTTCGTCATCCTGGTGTACTGATCACTCAGCACAAATCTGATCGCGGCAAAGAAGTTAGACTTGCCAGAGCCATTTCGCCCCACCACAACATTGTGTCCAGAAGACAAATCGTCGACCACAGTTGTATTCTTATAAGTCTTAAATCCCTGGATGACTATCTTCTTTATGTGCATCTTGCCACTGTGATCTGGTAGATCTATCTCGCCAATGAGATGGCCCCCAGACGCGTCGCCACATTTGAGTGTTGCACGCGAAAACACGAGAACTACGCGTGAAGGCAAAAAGGCGACCCGTGCAATAATGACAGCTGTGTCCCGAACCGTAGTTTGACGTTGCTTATGTCATCTCTCAACAACACCCGAACACCACTACTCATCGGTTAGGCCACGCGGGCCCAACGCGCACACCGCCGCCCAACAAGTCAAACGGTGGACATGCGGTCCCATCGCCATATTTATATATGGGCAACGGTCTCTAGGTTCAACTGGAAAACACCAATTGAGACTGTATCGACAAGACCACTCAAAATGCGTCCAGAAGTCGAGCAAGAGCTTGCCCACATCCTCCTGACGGAGCTTCTGGCCTACCAGTTTGCTTCTCCGGTCAGATGGATCGAGACCCAGGATATCTTCCTTAAGGATTTCAACACCGAGCGTGTTGTTGAGATTGGTCCTTCCCCAACTCTTGCGGGTATGGCCACTAGAACTATTAAGGCCAAATATGAGTCTTATGATGCTGCTCTTTCTCTCCAGAGACAGGTTTTGTGCTACGCTAAAGATGCTAAGGAGATTTACTACACTCCAGACCCAGCTGACATTGCTGCTAAGGAAGAAGCAGCAGCTCCTTCTGCTACTAGTGCCAATGCTAGCGCTCCAGCGGAAGCAGCTCTAGCAGCAGCCCCAGTTGCAGCAGCAGCAGCTCCATCTGGTCCTGTTGCAGAGATCCCAGACGAGCCAGTCAAGGCCTCATTACTTATCCACGTTTTGGTTGCCCAGAAATTGAAGAAGTCCTTGGACTCTATTCCAATGTCTAAGGCCATCAAGGACTTGGTGAACGGTAAGTCCACCGTTCAGAATGAGATTTTGGGTGATCTTGGTAAAGAATTCGGTTCTACTCCAGAAAAGCCAGAGGAGACTCCATTGGAGGAGCTGGCTGAGAACTTCCAGGAAACATTCTCTGGTGCTCTTGGCAAGCAGTCTTCCTCTTTGATTGCGAGATTGATGTCATCTAAAATGCCTGGTGGTTTCTCCGTGTCTGTTGCCAGAAAGTATTTGCAAACCCGTTGGGGATTGGGTGCTGGTAGACAGGACTCTGTTTTGTTAGTGGCATTGACCGAAGAGCCTGCTGGCCGTCTTTCTAATGAGAACGACGCAAAGGCTTACTTAGACAGCGTGGCCCAGAAATACGCTGGTATTGCCAAAATCTCTTTGGCTGCTGCTTCTGCTTCTGGAGGTGCCTCTGCTGGAGGTGCTGGAGGTGCTACTATCGATGCTGCTGCCTTTGAAGAGTTGACGAAGGATAACAAGATTATGGCTCGTCAGCAGTTACAGGTGTTGGCTCGTTACTTGAAGATGGACCTTAACAAGGCATCCAAGGTTGTTGATGAACAGAAGGGCGAGTTGAGTGCTTTGCAAAGCCAGCTGGACTACATCACTGCTGAGTTGGGTGACACTTTCATTGATGGTCTCTCTTCTTCCTTTTCTAGAAAGAAAGCTAGAGTGTTTGATTCTTCCTGGAACTGGTCTAGACAGTCTTTGCTCACATTGTACTTTGAAATCATCCATGGTTTGTTGAAGAGAGTTGACAGAGAGTTGGTTTCGGAGGCCATTAATATTATGAACCGTTCCAACACTTCTTTGATTAAGTTTATGGAATACCACATCAATAAGGCTGAGCACAAGGAGGGTGAGAACTACAGCTTGGCCAACGAGCTTGGTAACCAGTTGATTGAAAACTGCAAACAGGTTTTGGATGTCGACCCAGTTTACAAGGACATTTCTTACCCAACAGGTCCAAAAACTACTGTTGACCACAAGGGTAACATTCAGTATGCGGAGGAGCCAAGAGAAAACATCAGAAAACTCCAGGAGTACGTCTATGAGATGTCTCAGGGCTCCGAAGTAACCAAGGTGCCAACACCAACTATTGCTGACGATTTGACCAAGGTATACAAGGCCATATTCAAACAGAAAGACCTGTCATCGGACTCCAAGGTACAGCTTGAAAAGGTTTATGGTGATTTGATCAAGTACTTGGAATCCAATGACGAGATTGAGATGCACAGATCGACCACAATCTCCGGTACCAATGACAACCTGGACACCGACTCGACTAAAGAAGTCGCGTCTCTTCCATCCAACACTTCGATATCTAAGACAGTTTCCAAGGCCATTCCTCCAGAGACTGTTCCATTCTTGCACTTGAAGAAGAGATTACCAGATGACACATGGTCTTACGATCGTAACTTAACCTCGGTTTATTTGGATGGCTTGGAACAAGCAGCTGTCAACGGTGTTACTTTTAAGGACAAATATGTGCTGATTACTGGTGCTGGTGCTGGTTCCATTGGAGGTGAAATCTTGAAAGGCTTGCTTCAAGGTGGTGCTAAGGTCGTTGTAACTTCTTCCCGATTCTCCAAGACTTTCACCGACTTCTTCCAGCAGGTGTATGCTAAGTATGGTTCCAAGGGCTCTTGCTTGGTTCTTGTTCCATTCAACCAGGCATCGAAACAGGATGTTGAGGCTCTTGTTAGCTACATATATGACGATGTCAAGAAAGGTGGTCTGGGATGGGACTTGGATGCCATTATTCCATTTGCTGCTATTCCAGAGAATGGCATTGACATGGCTTCCATTGACTCCAAGTCTGAGTTGGCTCACCGTATTATGTTGACCAACGTGTTGAGAATCTTGGGTGCTGTCAAGAACCAGAAGTCTGTGAGATCAATTGAGACAAGACCAGCTCAGGTTATTCTTCCAATGTCTCCAAACCACGGTACTTTCGGTAACGATGGTCTCTACTCTGAGTCTAAGATTTCCTTGGAAACTTTGTTCAACAGATGGCACTCTGAGAACTGGTCAAACTACCTTACTATCTGTGGTGCTGTTATTGGCTGGACCAGAGGTACTGGTTTGATGGCTGTTAATAACATCATCTCAGAAGGTATTGAAAAGCTGGGTGTCAGAACATTCTCTCAGAGTGAGATGGGTTTCAACTTGCTCGGTTTATTGACACCTGAGATCACCGAACTCTGCCAGAAGGCTCCAGTTTGGGCTGACTTGAATGGTGGATTGCAGTTCATTACTCAGCTGAAGGAAAAGACCAACCAACTGAGACAGGAGATTAACGACTCTTCCGATATCAGAAAGGCCGTTTCTATTGAGACTGGCATTGAGCACAAGGTTGTTAACGGTGCCAATGCTGATGCTCCATTTGCTAAGACAGCTATCAACCCAAGAGCTAACATGAAGTTCGATTTCCCAGAATTGAAATCATATGATGAGATCAAGAAGATTGCACCAAACTTGGAAGGTCTTTTGAACTTGGAGAAGGTTGTTGTTGTGACTGGTTTCTCCGAGGTTGGCCCATGGGGTTCTTCCAGAACAAGATGGGAGATGGAGGCCTATGGTGAGTTCTCTTTGGAGGGTTGTATCGAGATTGCTTGGATTATGGGCTTGATCAAGTACCACAACGGTAACTTGAAGGGTAGACCATACTCGGGATGGGTTGATTCGAAGACCAATGAACCAGTTGACGACAAGGATGTCAAACCTAAGTACGAGCCTTACATCTTAGACCACTGTGGTATCAGATTGGTTGAACCGGAGTTGTTCCGTGGTTACAACCCAGAGAAGAAGGAATTCATCCAAGAGGTTGTCATTGAGGAAGACTTGGCAGAGTTTGAAGCATCGAAGGAGACTGCTGAGCATTTCAAGGCTCAGCACGGTGACAAGTGTGAGATCCAGGAGAACCCAGAATCTGGCGAATATTCCGTTAAATTGATTAAAGGGGCAACTCTCTACATTCCAAAGGCTCTCAAGTTTGACCGTTTGGTTGCTGGCCAGATTCCTACCGGATGGAACGCTAAGCAGTACGGTATTCCAGATGACACAATCTCTCAGGTTGATCCAATCACTTTGTACGTCTTGGTGTCTGTTGTTGAAGCCTTTATCTCTGCTGGTATTTCTGATCCATACGAGCTGTACAAGTACATCCACGTTTCTGAGTTGGGTAACTGCTCTGGTTCTGGTATGGGTGGTGTTACAGCTTTGCGTGGAATGTTCAGAGACAGATACAAGGACCAGCCAGTCCAGAACGATATCTTGCAGGAGTCTTTCATCAACACCATGTCTGCTTGGGTTAACATGTTGTTGCTGTCGTCTTCTGGTCCTATCAAGACCCCAGTTGGTGCTTGTGCTACTGCTGTTGAATCTTTGGATATTGGTTACGAGACTATTGTTTCCGGTAAGGCTAAGGTGTGTATTGTCGGTGGTTACGATGATTTCCAAGAAGAAGGTTCTTATGAGTTCGGTAACATGAACGCCACTTCCAACACTTTGAATGAGTTCGAGCAGGGCCGTTCTCCATCGGAGATGTCCAGACCAGCCACTACTACCAGAAACGGTTTCATGGAAGCACAGGGTTCTGGTATTCAAATCATTATGAACGCTAAGCTTGCCATTGAGATGGGTGTTCCAATCTACGGTATTCTCGGTATGACCGCTACCGCTACTGACAAGATTGGTAGATCTGTCCCAGCTCCAGGTAAGGGTATCTTGACGACTGCTCGTGAGCACCATGGTGACTTGAAGTATGGCTCTTCTTTGTTGGACATTTCCTACAGAAAGCGCCAGGTTGAGAGAAGAGTCATTGAGATTAACTCATGGGTCAACTCCGAGTATGAGTTCTTGCAAGAGGAGGCTAAGCAATTGCGAACTGATGAGCAGGATGTCTTTATCACTGAAAGAGTCCAGGAGATTCAGGACGAGGCGAAGAAGCAAATCAGCCAGGCTAAGGACTACTATGGTAACTTCTTCCATCTTGACAACCCAAGAATTGCACCAATTCGTGGTGCGTTGGCCACTTTCGGTTTGACTGTTGACGACATTAATGTCTGTTCGTTGCACGGTACTTCAACAAAGGCCAACGACAAGAACGAATCTGCTACTTTGGACATGATGTTCCAACACTTAGGTAGAACTGAAGGTAACCCAGCTTTGGCTGTCTTCCAGAAGTACTTGACTGGTCATCCAAAGGGTGCCGCTGGTGCCTGGATGTTTAACGGTGTGTTGCAGATTTTGAACAGTGGTATTGTTCCTGGTAACCGTAATGCCGACAACATCGACAAGGAATTGGAGAAGTTTGAGTACTTGTTGTTCCCATCTAAGTCCATCAAGACCGATGGTATTAAGGCCGCATCTGTTACATCTTTCGGTTTCGGTCAGAAGGGTGCTCAGGCTATTGCCATCCACAGTGACTACTTGTTTGCTGTCTTGTCCCAATCCGAGTACGAGACTTATACTAAGAAGTTCCTCACAAGACACAACAAGGCTTATTCTCACTTCCACAAGTCCTTCATCACCAACTCTTTGTTCAAGGCTAAGGACCATGCTCCTTACGATGATGAATTGCAGAACCCTGTTTACTTGGATCCTTTGGCTAGAGTCGCTCCAACCAAGACTGGCGAGTTGGGTTACACTTCTAAAAACATCCAGACTAACAGCTCCATTTCTCAATCCTCCAAGAATACCACGAAGGTTTTGAAGGAACTGACATCGAGTGTCGGTGGTAAGAATGTTGGTGTTGATGTTGAGCTGATCTCTTCCATCAATATTGAGAATGAGACTTTCATTGAGCGTAACTTCACACCAGCTGAGATCAAGTACTGTAAGTCTGCTCCTTCTCCACAGTCCTCTTTTGCCGGTACATGGTCTGCTAAGGAGGCTGTCTTCAAGGCTCTTGGAGTTGAATCCAAGGGTGCTGGCGCTCAGTTGAAGGATATTGAGATTGTCCGTGATGCTACTGGCGCTCCACAAGTTCATCTCCATGGTGATGCTTTGAAGGCTGCACCAAAGGCTTCTGTCAAGGTCAGCATCTCCCACGATGACTTCCAGAGTGTTGCCGTTGCTCTTTTGAACTAAACTTGACGCCCTTTTTGCTGCTTTATTTAATGTAATACTAATAATACTTCTGGTTTGTTGAAGTTGTAACGTAGAGATTACACGAAAAGAAGAGACGTAAACACAATAAACAGTATAGTACAATTTCCGATTGGAGCAGGAGAGCCATTATCCTTGCTGTGCAAATAGATTATTCTCGAGTTGGCCATTGGCAGCTTCCAATTGTGCAGCAGCAGCTTGCTGCTGAGCTTGTTGAGCGAACTGGACCTGCTGATATGATACCGCGTCGGCGTTTGCACCCGTCGTAGTATCAACAACAACAACACCGTGAGACGCTACGAGAGCGGCAGCAGCTTCAGCATTGGCCTTTGCAGTAGACTTCTTTCTAGTTCTGCAGTTATCACAGACCTTACGACCGCGGTTGTTGTCCTCCAGAGCATCTCCGCAACGGTTGCAACAGTGGGCATCTTCAAGCTGCTTTCTTCTGAGCTTATCGTTACTTCTGCATCTTGAGCACACTTTGAACTCTGTAGTATCGTTGGCACCGGCACAATGGATACACTTACCGTTCTCGTATCTCTGGGACTTTCTGATTCTCAGAGAGTGACGGCATGGAGGACACAGAACAAACTTGGCCTGTTCTGGAGGAATCCGCACACCACATCTTCTACAGGCTCCCTGTTTGAGCTTTGTCTTCTGTTGCCACCTCTTGGATCTCTTCCTTTGAAGATCACGACAGTGGGGACACAGTTTGAACACTTTACCATCAACTATGGTATACTCTTTCTTACATCTCGTACACTGTGCTCTTCCAACCGTAGCCGGGTCAAAGCGAAGGAGGTCTGGCCGATCAAGCTTGGGTCCTGTGATATCTGGAACAATGCCAACACCAACCTTAAGCTCTGGGTCCACAGTGAAGGACTTGTGAGTAGCTAGGATCTGCACTTCTTTCTCATTCTTAGCGTGGTTCTTTGCACCCTCTGCACCGTTCTTGCTCGCCTCAACCGCCACCCTCCTAACCTCCTCCTCCTCCCGCTGCTGCTGCTCTTGCTGCTGTGAATCCATCTCCGGTCCCCTCACTAACACTCTCTCTGGTTCCATCTTCGTGTGTATTGTTAGGGCGGTTCACTGCGGTTGATAGTGTTTGGGTAAACAAAGCATTGGCAAGTGACCATAACCGGGTTATGAGCGATTTTTTCATCAACAAAAAACCACACCTTCGCGGCATATCGCTAACACCGCCGCGCGAGAGTTATGCCGGAGTCCAGCCCGGTAGTATTTGCAACCATTTACTTTTCTTAATTTATTTACCGCGATTAAATTTGGAGTTTTTTTGCTTTTATTTACAGCGTCTTTTTTATTCATAGGGAGGGACTATTTACAGCTATTTATTCTTGCAGATGTATATAGGGACCAAGTCATGCGGAATATGTTATTGAAGAGAAAACACAAGGTATACTTCATGAGATGCATATAGGGCTATTTAGAGTCACTCCACTATCTCGGTGAGTGATTCTTCAACGGCTCCCAGTGTCTGGCTTGCTGTAACACTCTTGGAAATATGTTTCCTCGATGGGCCAGTGCTGGAGTATCTGCTAGTAGGGTTTATAGGCGGCGCGTTCTTGGCCACATTCTGGCCATCTGTACCATAACTGATACTTGTCGGTATACCATCGTTATTCAGAGTCGTAGAAAAGCTGACAACTTTAACAGGTTCGATTACTTTTTCCTTGAGAATCTCCTTTAATGAGGAAGGCCTGTTGTGAGGAAGACGCTTTCCTTCAAAGTTGAATGGACTATTGGTTTTGCCAGCGCCATTTTGTGATATCCCCGGAGTCGAATGGCTTAATGGAGCTTTGGAATGACTGTAAGTGTAATCATGCATTTTCTGGGGTTTATTCCCCGTTGGTGGAGAGCCACTTAATGGCTTGAACACTCTAACAGTATTTTCTTTCTCATCCTTAGGGTTGCTAGAGTCTTCATCAAATACAGAATTCTCTTCAGAAACTTCAGTTTTCGGAGGATCTTCTTCAGCTTGAGCATCCATTTCAACTTCTCTCTCTTGTGATTTTGTATTCGTGCTTTTGAGATCAAGTGAATCACCTAGGGAAGAGTCTCCTTCGGAAGGCATTTCAATAGGCGGAGCATTTTTATCTATATTTTCATTTACTTCCGGGATTTTGCTCTCACGAATGCCTTCCTCAGAAGAATAATATTCTTCTGAATCACCTTCATATGTTCCACCTTCAGAGTAGATGATAGAGTTAGAGGGCTTATGTTCTGCAATATTAGTGGTTCCCTCGTGGACTGAAGAATCCTCAGCAGGCTCGCCAGGTTCTAAAGCATTCTCAGACTCTTCCGCATTGGAAACTTCTTTTCTTCCAGAATTTGGTACCCACATAGAAATATCAATTGGGATTCTGAGAGCTATATCTTCATCTTTGTCTGCGTATCCTTGGTCACCTTGAAGATGGGGGGAGTTGGAGACAATCATGTCATGGAGATTACCAATCATACCCTCGGGTGGGATAGAATTGATCTGCGAAACACCTTTAGCTTCGGAGAGGGCCTGATTAAAGCTCTGGTGGTTTTTCAGTGGATTGCTCAGCGATCTGTGCTTTCCATTCTTATTGTGACTCTGGCGTGAAGTCAGAAAGTGATCCGGTTCATTGGAGATTGGGCCGATTGGGGGCACTCCTCCCAGACGGAACCTGTTCGGAGGCATGACTCTGGCTGGAAGCACTACCGTGGAGATCAGTATCTTCAATTTCATTTTCCTCCTTCTCTTTGTTTTCTGAATTGGAATTGAAGTTTTTGTCGCTATCATTATCGTAGTCGGAAATACCAACCTTGGTGTTTTCATTGTTAAAGTCATAGTCATGATCTTCCCCATTCTCTTCATTGTTAGGCTCTTTTAAGCCATTGTGTTCTTTGTCGCTACCACTCTCACCATCATCGTTAACCAAATTATCGTTATTATTATCATTATTATTAAAACCATAGTTATCTTCATCTTCATCTCCTTCATCATCTTCGTCATCTTCATCGTCATCATCTTCATCATTGCCGTCATAGTTATCGTTATAGTCATCCTCATAGTCATAGTCACCGTCATCTTCATCGTCGTCGTCATCATCGTCATCGTCGTCATCGTAGCCGTCATTATCGTTCCAGTTGTCGTCACAAAGACAATCTTCATTACAGTCTTCTTCTCCAATACTTTCTTCACAACAGCTGCATCCATCTTCAACGTCATCGTCATTGTCGTCGTCCTTCCCAAGTATCTCTGAACAAGTGCCCCAGAAATGATCTCTCAGACTAAAGAAGCTTCCGGAAGGACATATATCTATCAAACAACCAGCAATGGAGTTTGCATTATTACAAAGACATGGGAAGTCCTCATGAGCCCTTGGGCACCATCTAGCAACAGTTGAGATACAGGAGAGGAAGCAAGCCGGTGGCGTGGCTAAGGTAAACGCACTGAACAAAGCCGAGTAAACTAAGAAATGAGATAATAACATCTGAATATGTTGTGAGTCTAACAGATATTGATAAGTAAATTTGTGAGATCAGATTTCAAGAATTTCCTGTTATTCTTGACCCTAAAAAAGAGTCATAATCGAAGTATTGGACAAATGCCACAAAACCGGTAGCTGAGTGTCCATTAAGCGCAATACTAATTCGTAAATCCCACCCAATTTTACTCAGAAACTCCAAAGTTCCACAAAGGAAAATATTCCTAGATTTTACTTTTTATTATGTGTTTGTATTTACTTGACTTGTTCTAGAAAGCTGATTGGGTTGATATATAGGAGGGTAAAAAGTTACCCGGCTTTAAGATCTGGCGCTTGCAAAAAAATGCTTCGCGGCAGGTTCGAACTGTCGACCTTCAGATTATGAGACTGACGCTCTACCGACTGAGCTAGCGAAGCCAATTCCTAACGATTAAAAAATGTGTTGTGCTGTGATGGCTTTATAGTCTGTCATCCGGTTTTCTAAACAACCATAATCTAACAAAAGATTCCTAATGATTTCATTTATAATCGTTAAAATTATCATATAAAAACAAACAAAGAAATAACAATAGAAAAGTACCATCTGTTATAAAAGTCACTTCTGAGTATCAGTATTTCCGTCTTTAACGTCGTGTGCTGCCAAAACCTTGTCCCTGTTAGCTGTAGCTGCTTTGACCACCTGGTGGAACAACGAGGAGTTCAAGTCCGACCTGGTGGTGCTCTTCTGCTTTAAGGAGTCGGATAGACTAGACATGTCAAATGAACTCTTAGAGACATCGCTATCGATAAGCTCGAAATCTCCATCGTCAGAACCACTCTCATCCAACTCTCTCAGTTTCCGGATTCTGTTGTTGAGCTTTACAATCTCAACAGCCTGCTTGAACTTCTGTCTGGCGTTGAACTTCTTGATTTGTGGAAGCAAGTCTGCATTGTCGTAATCATCGGAGTTGGCGAGGATCCACTTGTCCTTGAGCAAGTCTGAGGATGTAGGTCTGCTCATGGGATTGACAGTGAGGGCTCTAATGATGAAGTCTTTGGCATCTGAAGAAATGGATTTCCAGTGTGCTTGGTGGAACACAACCGGTGGGTCCAATTGGACTTCGTTCAAGAAATCGTTGACATTCTCAGCTCTGAAAGGGGAATAGCCACACAGTAGTGTGTAAGCGATCACGCCAAGCGACCAGATATCGCAAGGCTTACCATGACCGTCTCCAGAAAGAACTTCAGGCGCACAGTAACCCAAGCTCCCAGCAGCTGAAGTCAAAAGCTCATCTGGAGTGAGAAGCTCCTTTGCAATACCGAAGTCCGCGAGCACTAGCTCTGAATCTGGGTCTTTGGAGATGTAGAGCAGGTTCTCCGGCTTGAGATCTCTGTGAACAATGTTGAGTTCATTGTGTAAGTAATCAACAGCACCGAGGACCTGTTTGATGATCTTGACAGCGTCCTTTTCAGTGAACTTCCCTTCAGCGACGATTCTGTCGAAGAGTTCGCCGCCAATGGCAAGTTGTGTGACAATGTAGAACTTCTCTTTGGACTCGAACCAGTCCCTGAACCCTACAATGTTCTTGTGTTTACATTTCTGGAGAAGCCCCAATTCGTCATAGAAACCCTGTTCGTTTCCTTTAAAAGCCTTCTTCAGAACGATCTTGATAGCAACATCTTCCTTGGTGTTAATATCTCTTGCTCTTCTCACGACTCCAAAGCTTCCAGCGCCAAGGGTCTTGCCGAAGACGTAGCTGGACTTCTTGTCGTAACTACCGGGCTGGCCGCTGATCTTGTTGATGAACTTCTTCAAGTGGAGGCCTTCCATTTGGATAGATTAGTTGTTATAGAGATATTGATAGTTGGAGTATTCTTAAACGGGATCTGTGGTGGTGTATGAGGGATCGTTTCAAAAGGATCACGAATCAAACCAAAACACCCACAGAGTACCTAACAAGCCACTGGTTATTTCACCAGAAAATATATGCTAATTAGTTGTTATGCTTAGACAGCAACTTTCGAACCAATTCCAGCCACTCGCTCAAATGCTGTTGTTGGTTTGGATCTAGCGTTTCAACAGAGCGTGTACATGGTCCTCTCTTAGATTGAAATCCGCCCGTTGACGTTTATTGCGATCGGGGAATCACGCTCGCTCTCGAAGGGACCGATATCACGGGGGGACTGGGTTCCTTCTCTATGACCACAATGAATATGCCGTGGAAAATGGCAAAAAGTTGTGCGTGGCAATTATACATCCCTCTGAATTCACTAGAAGTTCTTATATAACCAATTGGATCCCTGAAATATCATTAAATGAGCTTCCAGACGACCTCCTTGGAGGGTCTCATGGAGGTCAAACACCACATCTTGGAGCATAAAGCTAACACCGCGTCGGCACAGCGTTATGTGGTGTGCAGGTGTTAATTAATACGTACGAGCCACAGCATGCGTCCTTCGCCACGCGTGGAAGGCCAAAGCGAATCCAGTGGAAGGCGATGGTGACGAACAAAGCGAACAAGACGATGGAGCCAGGAAAACATGTATATATGCCGCTGCTGGGTGCGTGTTCAGTGTTAACGGGCGTAAGCGGCCCTTGGTTACGTAATGTAACTACACGCCACTCGTCTCCCACATTCCGAGCTACAAGCTCTTTTTATGCACTGTAGCCAAAGGGTCTTGGAACACAGTAAACAGCGCCATTTCCATGAGCCATTTCCATGTAGGGTATACTCTGTTTCGTGTAATAAGACAAAAAGATACATACCTGACTGGGACGGCACGGGAAAGAACCCCTTAGAGGATTCCGTGTCGATTATTTTAGAGTTGGTTTGTGTGCCTGTCTGTGTAGCTCTTTGCGTGCTGATGCACCACCAGGATAGACATGTAGAGATGTCTGGACAAGAAGTTCTACAGACTACAGCCTACATGTTACAGGCTACATGTTATTAAAAGACCATGCCCCATGAAATGACCAAGGACACACGTAGATACAATGCACCGACCCTTTGAGCTTGTCTCGTGGTTTTGTCACGGTGTATTATTGCATGTCTCTGCTGGCGAGTGTCGTCATCTTTCACACGTTTGTTATGCTAAGCGTGTGCCTTCACATCCATTGGCAAATTCCATTGTGAAAACTGTAGAACGTTGTCAGATTCCATGGAAAATAGTAGAACATGGAAGAGAACATGGGGGAGCATTATGGAACACAAGTATCTCTTAGGGAATACGTAGGAGCCATTTTCGACCACTCAATAATGGAATAAAGGAGAGGTTTTAAAGTACTGCCATAGCTCCAAATTCTTTGAAATGTCTAGCAGTGGTGTCAGATGATTAGGTGATTCCTGTTTCCCTCTTAAAAAGAAACTATACCGTGCATGTACTTATTCCATAGCACCTCCGCACTCACGTATAAACCAAAGAGTGGAGGACAATGCATTCCTAAGTCGGGCACCTCCTAATATGCGCCTTCCACTATTTACAGCTGCGTAGATGAATTTGTATTCTTTGTCATTCAGCCATCTGCTCTAAAAAAAGGATTTCAGCAGGGTGGGGGTGAGTAAGTTTGTCCAGGCGTCTGGGTCGTCACAGAAGGCACATCATCAGATCTGTCACCAGGAAACTCAATCACGGATCCGACTGTTTGAATTGAGGTACACGGAAGTGTCCTATAACAGGACGGGTGATTCCCGCCCTATGTAGCTATAAATATATGTATGTGAATAAGAACAAAGGTATGATATACAGATGTATTGGTATGATATATCGCGTATAGCTTTAGGTACACATCTAGTATATGGCGCGTATAGTTACGGCTACGCCGCTTTATGCTTACATCTAAAGGGACAATCAACGCCCCCACCTTCTACCACACCTCTACTGCTCTAATCATGTATTGGTCATGATATCTTACTACAAATGCCAAACTCTTTGTGAAACAAAGCTTCCTGGTCATCCAAAAAAGACTCCTCTCTACATTGCATTGTTGGCAACATCAAACCTGCAGCTCCTCTCCAAAGCATATGCTTCCTCCCCAATACCCTCAATTGTTCTATAAAGTTCCATTCCACGATGACATTAACTCCAGAAACCTAGGATAAACCCGGTATAACCCACCGACTCCGACAATTGGTACGCATTGATGGGAAGATGGACGAAGTTACCGTCACCACCCGCACATAATCTGCAACAACCCAAGTAAAAGACAGGTGACTTTCAAAAACTGTATATGAGGAGGTGAGCCCCTTTACAATTGCGTGGCCAAATTGTCTTGTTCCTGGCACCCTGATACCTAATGCTTGATGCTTGATGCCTGATGCCTGATGCCTGATGCTTGGTGTTGATGTTGATGTTTGGGCTTATGGAGGAACTGCTTATCCTAGTTCCTGGACTTCTGGACCCTGGTCATTGCAAACTGCAACTGCAACTGCGTGAGCCTCGCCACAGATCAACACATCAAGGGTTTGGCTCTACAGTGGTACGATAAGCTTGTGCGTGCCTCATAAACCATATCGGAGTAATTAAGGCACCACCAACTTTGGGTACAGATTATACAGATCATACAGACAAAAGACAGAGTCCCTTCCTAACTCGTGCAGCGGACCTAAGTCGGAAGAAGGAGGCGGGGCTTTTATCATGGTGGGTTGCATGACTGTGATTCCCGAGTGGACGGCCTATCCTAAACACATGAGCCTTACTTTTCTTGTGGAGGATGGTTGACCAGGTTCAAGGAAGCCATTGGGGAAGCCTACTGGAAACCGTACTGGAGAACCGCACTGCGTCGCATTGCAACGCATTGAGGAGACGCACGTCCCATTGTCTACAGTAAAGACATTGGGACGACACGAGGCCTATTGGGAAGCCTGTGTGTGTTGTGTGTGTTGTGCAGCTGGCCTAGGCCCGCATCCTAGGGTCTAGGGGTTTGTCCCGAAAACGAGGCCTAAGGGGAAAGGGGTTTGAGCCATGAACACGCCACTGCCCGGGGTGTCGGTTTAGACGCACATGGAAGGAGACATCTCGAAAAGGACAGGACAACACATGGACTCGCATGTGGACAGGACACGGGACAGCGAGACAGCCATGCAACAGGGACATACGGGACACCCATCACACCATTGGGGAGATAGAGTGATAGAGAGGTAGAGGCTGGAATATTTTGATTGGTGGTCTGGCGTTTGTGTGTGCTTTGATATTTTAAAAGTTGGTCTAGGTCTTGTCTTGTCCTTTTCTTGTCTTTATAAATGTGCTAGTCTTTGCTTTTGCCCTTGTCCTTGTCCTTGTGTGGTTTGGCCTCCGAGACGCCTATCAACGCCATGCTCTACTGTCTACGACGCAGCCACACCGTGGGCCACTGTAAGAGCCAAGCACTCAATTAAGACACCTATACACCTCTTAGAAACAATTACTGCGTATTTGTGTAGAAAATGTGTGTAAAACGGCGAAAAAAGTGGGGAAAACACAACACGAGGTTGTCTATACGTAATCACGCAACTACGTTGTGGGTATCGTAGAAGTGGCACAAATAACAGTATTAAGGAAAGAGTAAAGAACGCGCTATAATTGGCTAGTATAGTCATTATCACACGTCCCAACCATTACGTCCCCTATTACATTGCGTAGCACTCGCTGTGGAACAGAATGCCCTTGGAATCAGCCCATCTCCTACACTCCAAGTTTAACGTCCCACCACCACAGCTGATGACCCAGCTGTTTGCAGTATCCTCCTGGATAAGCGACTGGGAATAGTCTTCGAGCCTAGGCCGTCCTAGTCGTATCGTCTTTCCTGGAACGGATTTAGCATTCGATGTGGCCTCAAATGCATCGAGGCTCTCCATCTCAAACTCATCTTCCAATAGGTGTTCGTCCTCTGCGTTACCGGAGAATGGACTGTTGGAACTGGATTCCTCGCTAGTAGTACCTCCAGTTACGTAGATATCTATCTTCTTTACTCGGAAATGCTCCAGAACCCACAAATCGGCCTTGTTTCGGATAACCCATACCATCAGGACGTTCATGGATGGGTCATCCACTAGCTTTTGGTACAAACCCAAAGTGTATGAGATTCCCGCTCCACCAGCTATTAGGAGAACATTCTGTGCTGTTCTGAAGAAGTTTTGATGGATCGAAGGGAATGGACCAAAACACGACAAGATTGTGTGAGATCTGAGATCATAGGAGTTCTTCCGCACAATGAGCCGTATGTCGGTGTCTTTTGGACGAGACGCAATTGTATAAGGATGGCTCGGTAATAAATAGGTTAGAACATTGTTCTTTGGGTACGAGAGTCGTACGTGCGATCCTGGAAGGAACTGATCTTTAAAATAGTTTGGGACCGTAATGAGTTCTAGCGATGATCCCGATGATGTCTTTTTATCAATGACAACGTCGACAGATTTCCACACTTTGGCACCAATCTGGACAATAAATAGGAATGCAATTAGAACGTTGTAGATAGTAACTCCTGGTCTCGCATGAAACTGAATGAGAAAAATGGTGAGCCAAGCAATGATTAGGTGAGTAGTGAAGAACAGCTTGTAGAAGTGTCTTCTCACCGGACGCAATGATACCACAGTTGATAGAAGAAAAAGGATCATAGCAAATAGTCCAAGCAAGTTCAATGGCCTTACAAACTTCGCAACAGTATGGTCTCTTATCCAGATCGCAGAGTATCCAATCGCATGACCTAAGGCCCAAACAACAATTACACGGGACAGCCATTTGTGAAGAAATACGAGTTCCAGGTAATAAATGTTTGGTAGCGGGTTTGGTTTAAGCGATACAAACACATCAAAAACAATGAGTGAGTATGAGATTCTTCCTAGTCGTTTGATGAAGGATTTTATGGACTCGATGTTAAAGTGGAAAAAGCTTAGAGATAGTAGAATGATGACCCATCCAATTAGAATAAGTGAATCCGGCATCGATATAAGCTTGCGATGGGATGACGCACGCCCCGTTTTTATCCATTTTCGAAAGTAAATGTACCGTGACAAGAAGATATAGAGAAGGTGGAGTAGTGCTAATAAAAAGGCAATGTATCCGTACTTTATGTTAGCGTAGTGTGCGCTGCCGTGACGCTTAACGAGCTCTGCCAATGCCATTGCTCCTTGTCTCAAGTCTTGAGCCTTTTCTCTTGCTGTATCTTCCTGTGTCCTCCTGTTTATTGTCCTGTCCTTTGTCTTAGTTTGTCTTTCTTCGCCTGTCTTTATCTTCTTCTTCTCTTTGTCTTCTTTTGTCCTTCTTCCTGGCGACCTTCTAAGTTCAACAACTCCAGAAATGAGGCAACGGCTAAGTCCCAGCGTTTCTAACACTCCAAAATCAACAGTTTCCTACAAGCTGGTCCCACTTAGCCGGTTCCTTTTCTAGTCAGTTCCTGTTAACCCTACTGGTACCCATAATGGGACTCGGGACAGCGAGCAAATTGTTTGTTCTTTTTTCATTCTAAAAAAAATATGGGGGATTGGTCCGAAAAAAAACCAAACTACCATTGTATCGGATCAAAAAGGGTCTGTGTTTCTTCATTGTTCAAAGCTATCGCCTCTACCCATGAATCCGCATCTGTTGTGGTGTTCCTTGGGACATTAGAACGTAGTTCTTTGTCTTTGGCCATCTCCACGCTTACCATACACACCAGACAGATCACAAAGGGGCGCCTTCCGCGATTGTTATTTGACCACTATGGAAACGCCGGGATGACCGCGGGGTGACCGCCTTGTCCCGGCGTAAAAAGAGGACTCTCTCTTTCCAAGGACCAAAAGGACAAGGACAAACGGTACCTTCAAGGGAACTTGAATGTGTGTTAGATAGATCACGGGCGTTGGATCACACAGGGTTCCAGGTTCCAGGTTCAGGGCTCCAGGGTTCCAGGTTCAGGGTTTCAGGTTTCAGGTTCCAGGTTCAGGGTTTCCCAGGGTACTCAGTAGAGACGCCCCCTTAGGACCAGACATAGGCACTTCTATGCCGGCTACAATGGCCTAGTACTGGAATGGTGGTCATAGCACATACACGCTGATGAAAGGCTGAGGGTAATATGGCAAAGGGGTGTGCGTGTGGTGCTCACGGGGTGGCACAGGTGGTACCAGGTGGAAAAGACTGAGTGGAAACTACACTAAAGGAAGGGTTCTTGTGTCTCCACCAGTCCTTTCGGTCCCATATCCTAGTCTCCTCAGACCCACCCAGTTCCTTGTATTCTCTCCCTGAAGACTCGCGTGCTCTCTAGACCTCTCTCCAAAGGGTAAGCCCCCTCTATACATCGCCCCCCTTAGTGGGCCGCTGCCTACCGCGCCCCGCCGCCTTGTCCCGTGTCCATTGACTCAACCGCCGAGGCTCTATTGCAGAAACAACGATTACAGTCCTGCCGGTGTAGGCGTCCCAAAAGTCTGTTTCTTTTAGGCCAATGAGACAAGGCCAATATCATATGGGCGAGTGTGTGTTTGGGCCCCCAATGGGGAAGCCGCCAACTGGCCATCGCCTGCAAGGCTGTGCGGACGCGCATAACGTCCAAGACATTCCACGCGTGTCCTGGCACTTTTTGGTCCCCTTTGTTGATCAATCCTGGCACGCCATGTGTGGCGTTAAAGGTTGACTGCTTGGTTGGGTATTTGGATGGCTGCTTGGTAGGTGGTGGGTGATAGTCAGTGGGTGGCTGCTTAATGTTTGTTGGCAGCCTAGTACAGTTGTAGTTTTGGTTTTAGGTTGCCAGCTAGTTTCTTAGCGAGACTCTTTGTCGTCCTGTGCTTTGTAATGTGCTGGCCACTGCGTTAGGCTGGAAGCTGAGCAGTGGGGCGTGAAGAGACAAGAGCATTTGTTGTACCTCGGCTACACTGGCGGGGTCAGTCATCACCTTGGAGGACAATACGGCTAGCCACCACTCAGTTTAAGACACTTAGAATGGTATTTCCGTAGAATCCTCAAGGTCTTCACCCCTTTGACCACCCCATTGACCACCCCATTGGCCTTCAGTCAATTGTTTGTTCATTGGTAACCTGGATTATTCACTGGTTGGTACAGGCTTTGTTGCCTATCTCTTTGCTGCGAGCACATGCGTAGTGTCAACGTCAGCGCGTGCGTCTGTGTCTCGGACTAATTACGCAAAGGTGCCTGCCACTGCTTAGGCCGTTGTTTGTCTCTATAAGAGGAGCCCGGGGTGAATGGAGAATCGCCGGGAGGGCCGCACAGTCCCTGGTTGTGGCCAGTAAGTGAACTGCGTGGTGATGTTTGTGATGGCACCAGATGAGCACTATTGGGTATAATTGGGCTATTATTGGGTACTTATTTGAACACAATTGCCGGGATGACAATCCCGAACAACAAAGTTCTAACATGTCGTTTCTTAGCAAAGGAGTCACACCAAGAGACTAGCTAGTCATTGGTGAAACGGGTTTCTATACTACTTTGGTTTATTGCCACTGCAGTCGTGGAAGCAGGAGCCTTGTTTAAAACTGGCCCATACTCTTATTCTGCTAATGTATATTCGATCTGACGTGTTCGCCTTTATCGGTGTGCGTATGTGTCATAGACACATTCTGGTGGTTGACCCTTATACAGACTAGATTAGTCCCTTAGCATTCCATCGATCTACATCCGAAGCAGGACCCTATATTTCTAGCTGTAAGTTGTTGGAAGCAGGGCTACACAATGGTAAAATTGACTGTTGGCCCAAGCCTACCATGGTTATCTGACATCGCCCGTATACTGTCTCAACTTGGCATACCTCGAACTGGAACTATAAACTCTCTCAATTATAATAGGGAATCATGGTAGCAATTATTAAACTGGTTAGCACACTAATAAATGCACAAAAGAGCTAGTAGTTTAATGAAATTGAGCAAAAGCAAGAATTCTCACCCAAACACCAATCAAATAAACCCATACACCATCAGCGAATCGTAGTAGTCCATTGAGCACACAAGTCGGGTGGATAATGCTGGAGTATGATAACTAAAGAATCATGAGTCTAGCTATGGATGCTTTCTTAGTACCTGGGAAATCTATTATAGAAGATTTACAAAGTAGATATTTTGAGTTTTCTTGATAAGAATTGTAGTTTCGTGAAAGAAATGACGGATTCTATTATTTTGTGTCAGTAAAAACCCAAAAAATAGAACAAAGTCAATTATTTCAAAACGGAATATTAACCACCCAACCTCGTTTGTAACGTCACTCCGTTTGGCATGCTTACAACATTTGGAATACCATAGTAAAGAGAAGGTCGCAAATACCGAAACCTCCCACTATCTCCGGCTGTTTTGTGTGCTTACCACGACTTCGTAATACCATCTGCTCTCATTGGCTGGCTGTAGAATTCCTAAAGAGATTTCTGCTAAGATTATCTAGATTGCTCTAGACACTCACTGTCCGTAAATATCCGTTGTGTAATCGGTATTGCTTTTCTATTTCCGGGGTCGTTTTTGATGCTACGCTTGCTACGATATAATGGAGCTGAACAATCCAGATAGCAAGAACCAAGAAAGTATCCAACCAGATGAGCAGCATGGGGACATCCTGTTTGGGCGATGTGCTAGACAAAATGGAAGGCAAGCGGACGTTTCTAGAAAAGCCTTTCTAAATGTTTGCGACAACGGTTGGCTGGCGATAAGGTATGGAACACTGTCGTTCTTCTTCGGCATGACGAACGGCGCGCCTCGAACGGTAATGAACTTTAAAATCCTTCTAGAAAGGTTCCGGGAGACGGCACATGCTTTGCTGGATTGCGTACTGATATGTAGATAATATCAACTTTGTTAACCGTCGCTCGAGAAGGGCTACAGCAAAGATCTAATGAACTGCATACGATGTCACCGCTTTGTTTCAAAAACAAAAATCATCAAGAAGAAGCGACCTTCTTTGAGCTTTCTCTTGGGTTGCCGCAAAAGGTTAAAAGACTATCCAAAAACAATCAAATAACTTAATAAATAAACTCAAAACAAAGGGAAGAGAGAAGCAAAAGAAGAAAAAAAGTAGGAAAGAATCTTAGCTTCATAGAAATCTAGAAGCAGCCTAGAGTCGTTTACAGTAGGTTCACTAAATCACAGACTCCAGTTTGGTGGTAGAGTCAGTCGATATTTACCCCTCGCAGAATGCTCGAAGAATGAAGATATCATAAACTATGATCCGTGAACTGCAGACTACCTCTGCCCATTTCTTTTTTTCTTTTGTAGCGGCTTTCATTTTTCCCATTGCTTTACGGCCACATCACTTATCCAACCGGATCTTGTCCTTCTCTAAGTCTCAAAAGCATATATACTTGCTCTTTGTATTGCTTTCGTAGAATAGGGAATCTCATGTCGATGTTTGCTGTGAGGACGAAAATGCACCAGCGCCTATCCACGAAAGTGTCACCGCCGCGATCAAGACACAAACGAGGTGGACAAAAGTCCAAGTGTGGTAGTTACAATGTTTTGTGTTTGTTTGTATGTATGTGCGATTGCATTGTGTCTATGCCCTTGAGCTCTTCGAAAGACATCTCCGCCATCTCCATCCCCAGAAGCAGACGCCTCCAGAAACAAAATCTCAAACAATCTCTTCAACAGCGATGCACAACAAGAAGACACAAAAACATGAATCACTAAAAAAACATATCCAAACAAATAAACAAATAAACAAACACACAAACACGCACTCATTCCCCACCGCCAAACGATGCGGACCTCTGACCGCTTCTTCCCTCTAACCGCATCATCGGTTTTACTTCCCTTTAGGAACATTGTCAGCCCGCCGCCTACCTCGGGCGTTAGCGCCAAAATTGTGTTGTATGGCTGCGGCGCCGCACATATATACGGGTTTGGCAAGAACTGGAATTCTCGGACACTTGAAAACTGCACCAAGGCACTCATTAACCTAAATCAGGGGGCCAGCCGTCCGTGGCAAAGCACCTCGCAAGATTTACCCAACTCAAAAGGCAGTTTTGGGCGGAGAGAGGGAGTGGGCGTGAGTAGTTTACAAGTCCGGTAGAGCGGCGGCCGGTTCCGTTGTCTGTGAGTGACTGAGTGAGTGAGCCTGACTTTTAGTCTTATCGACTTCGTCCAGGGTTCAAACTACAGGCACGACGGCAGAAACCAGGACGCCCCCAATAAGGGAGATGACTTTCAACAAAAGACACCCAATAAGGGTAGAACATTCGAAGGTGGTTTGTGCGACCCGGCGATGTCCCACACAGCCAAGACTTCAGACCCCAAACCTAGGCCCCAAATTCCAAGGCGCGCGAGAGAGCAGAGTTTCATGGTCCTAGGATCCCTGGTTTCTGAGGGGCTGGGCGAGAATGACGGGTCTAGAACCACCTCGAAACAGATTACAAATGTGTTTTTGGCGGGACAAAGCATGCACGCAGTTACGAGTGAGTAGGAGGTGCGTCTGAGTGCGCTTGGGTGCACCGCGGACTAAGCCATCCTGTCAAGGGAGCGAGCGGGATGTCCCGCAGCAACATGCATATGTCAGTCAAACGCAGTAACTTCTAAGGCATGACGCATGTCCCAGCGTCTGGAGGATGTGCGCATATTAAGCGTGTGCGCACCGGGCCTGCCCAATGGCATCGCCATCCCAGAGCGGAAAGCAGGTTATAAAGACAAGAAGCTTTCCCCACTTGCCGGAATGAATGGCGGTAGGTCGTAGTATTTCAAAGTCATCCCGGAAAAGGAACGTGGTATTTAAATATAAAGTGGACTTCCGCCATCAACCACTTCACTGAAACGCTGCAACACTTAAGCACTCTCCATATTAACTCACACCACACCACACCACTACCCCTCCCTAAGGAAGTTTTCGTTTGCTGTCAAAAGCCGGCTGTGTTATCTCCCCGGATTGTTCAATTGCCCCACTTGTTCTCATCCCCAGCGATACACAGACGCCCCTTGGCCAGTGGTTTTTATTTTATTTTTGACATCTTCTAGTGTTCTAGTGATCTTGCACTACTGAGTTTCTAGTGAATTCTGGATTCGGTTAGGCTTACACTACAAGAGTACTTCTTAATCAGAGGAACGCGGGTTTTGCTTCCCCTTTGGAACTGTTTTTGTGTCGAGTGCCCGTGTCAAGGACATTACACGGAATTTGTTGCTCGCTTTGTACACACTTTTGTGGCTCTCCAGGTGCCTGATCGAGGCCTTTGCCACCAACTACAACCACAACTCTTGGATTAGTGATCACTGCAACTGGTACAACTAGTTCAATTACTAGTACTCTACCATTTAACATACTTCTAGTACTATTCCTAGTACTGTCACACCATACCCCAGTCTGTTGATCCATCTCATCATCTCATCACCTCATTACGTTTCTCCATTCATATGACTTTCCACGATAACTACGCAAGCAAAGCTGCAAGATGGGACGCTTACCAGTTTAGCGATCCCTACTCGGCTAACATGTTTGTGTGCTGCCTCAAGAAGTGTAACATGGCGTGTCGTCCAAGCTGCGACTTCTACCCAAAGTCCTCGTCTAAGGAAGAGGTTGTCTTCTACGATACCTTTGCTCAGGCTGCGGCTTCAGGATTCAGAGCGTGTACTGTGTGTAATCCTGAATCTCCACACTACGATGCCGATTTGGAACTCATAAAGAGTACTATTGACTCCATCAACAACTCGATTGGGTTCTGCTCTGACGGTTCCGACAGCAAGAGACGTGCATTCTCAACACCAAATATCAGCACATCGGATGGCCACCTGAGTGACCGTCAATTGACAAGAAACGAGTCTGAGCATATCAAGCTAGTTGAGCTGGCATGTCGCCACATTGCAGCAGCAGCAGCAGAGAACCTCACGAAGATCCAGGAGCACGAGGGAAAAAAGAAGAGAAGAGGAGGTGTGCTTGGGTTCAAGGAGCTTGCGTCGAAGTCAAAGCTTTCACCTTGGCACTTCCACCGTGTCTTCAAAAGCGTCACCGGCTTGACACCTAAGAGTTATGGTGACCAGTGCTGGAAACATATGAAGAGCCGTTCGCGTCCATCAACATTGAAACACCAGCGGTCCTACTTTAAATCTAACTCGGATATCACGAACAACTATCACTCCAGAGCCAAACGTGTTAAACAAGAAGATAGCGTTGGACCAACTGCTACAGAGAGATATACGCCACCGTCGTCAAGATACTCACCATCAACGGCCAGTACTAATGGATTGTCACACATTAACACCTTTATCGACATGACTCCCATTGTTAAGACCAATGAGGGTGTTACTTTGAACACAAACAGTCTTGATATCAACCTTGCCCCTCTCAGACATCATAGCCTTGACTTGAGTACTAATGGGCTTGAAGGCTTAGAACTCAGTGCAGCTTCCGTTTTGAATCTTTCTCCGGACTTTGGATCTTCTTCAAACAGTATACCCTTTCAACTACCAATGCATAACAGCGCTCAGTCCCTTCAGGGACTCTCACAAGAGGAGTTAATGCAATCGATATCACGCGACGATGCTGTTAGCGATGTAACGTCATCTTTAGGCCTCTATGCTTCTGAGGAGCCTCAATGGCCTTCTATCCAGACAACAACACCTCCACAAGACTTTACTAGACTGCTGACGCCGCCATCGAGCATCACCGAAGCAGGATCGACAGGTGTATATAACACCTTTGCGAACAACTCGCCCCTGGAGAACGATCTACTCAACCTGGACACTGTACATCCTATTCAGAATATCGTTTCGTATGATCTATTTGGAACTGGGATATCTGAGCCGGCATTTATGCTTACTAGCGATAACGAGCCTCATGACGCGTTATTTGACGGCAGTGCACTAAGAAGCGATAATCTTTCACTCAATCTGATGGTGTGAGGAACGGGTTTTCCTATTTTTAATGATTTTTCCTTGGCCTGGTGTTCTTGATGCTTTTTTTTGTTTTCTCTTTTGGTTATTGGTTGGGACCTGACGGAATGCTTGTGTATGACCGATTTTATTGATTCTTCTTCTTTGATGGCTTTGTGCTTCTTTATATCTCTCTTCAGGGTTGATAGGTTGTACGTAAGTGACACGGCTTGTGTGCCTATATGTTTAGTATATTTTCCGATATTTTTTTGTTCTTTTGGGATAACTGTTTGTTTTCTTCTAATACGTCAATGTAATTGATACACATGGTTCTACTAAGGCTACAGCAGTTACTGTGTTGCGTGGTAAGATGGGAACACAATAACGTTTGTAGAATGAAATATTCTTTCTCCTCTAATAAGTTATAATAAATGCTTGTAATTGATGATGATTCTACTAAAGCTGCACAAGTTATTGTGCTGTTTAAAGGTAAATTCTAGAGTAGAATAGCGTATTATTTAGATCCCAATTGGTGAATGAAATGAATGATAGGCAATGAACCAAAACTGTTGATAAGCAGAATTAAAACTTATTTGGAGTGTTTAGGAATAGTCAAAGCTCAGAATACAAGCCGCTTAATTGGTTTCTAGCGTTTCTTGATTATTTCTCTTCTAAGAAGTTCTTCTAGTAAATGAGTTTAATTGGTAATGCTGTTCTACTAAGGCCAACGCTGCCTATTATGGCTACAGGAATTATTATGTTCCATGCTAACATGAAAACAACGATGGTAGTGTCTAGGGTAAAATGGACTACTCCTAATCTTCTACTTCTAAATAGTTACTACGTGAATAAAGCTGAAGATGGTTCCACTACACAAGCTATTGGCGCTAACAACAACGACAGTACGTAGAATGGGGTAGTACGAGAAGCCAGAGGACAGTACAAGTAGAACCCTTCGGGCTTGCCCGAAGCCGGTGTCCGATTGATACGAATAAGTGACAGGGGTTTGGTCATGTTGGGCCCTTCTACAGTGAAGTCGTAATAAAGTGCCGTGCTTTGCTTGGCCTGGAGAGGGCGGTGGGACGATATGGTACAGAAGAGAAAGGCAGAGACAAAGGGAAAGGCAAAGGGCAAGATAGAGACAGAGAGAGACAAGACAAAGAAGCACGAAGACACACTAACGTACAGATATACACGTAGAGACATACATAAGGACATACATAAGGACAAAGACAAAGACGTACGTTCTTGGAACGCTTTTGTAATGTACATTCTTTACGCGTTTTGTTTGACAACGCGATGTGCGTGTTTCGCGTTTGGGGTCGCCCATTGTTCCCCAGGTTCCAGGGGGCGATGTTTGCGTGTTGTGTAATTGCCTGGTTGTCTAGCTAGATGGTTCTACTAGATCATTTAAGTGATTATAAAGATATATATCATATTGTCCTATACCCGTGTATAGTTCTAGTCTATGCCATAGTTCTACCTCTATCCATGGCACGCCCGTGCTCCGACCCTAATTGGATACAACGGTCCGCTCCTTCCGCTTCCTTTCCGCTTTTGCTTATCGCACTCCGCTTCTTCCGACTCGTCTTCCTTCGTACTTCTTTTCATTATTATATCGAGCTTATCTACGCCGTTCCTGCTTGCGATGCGATTGCGGTTGGGGGCTTGGTGCTGTGACTTCTTCAAGCAACTACCTTGCTGTTTCGTCTTCTCGTCCTGTTCGTTCGTAAAGCTCCTACTGTTTCTACTGTATCTACTGTATGGAAGTGGCATTATCCAACGATGCCACGCCCAGGGCATTGTACTTCGTTTTTTCGATCGATTTACTACTTCTTCTTTCATACTGCCCCTCATTATCAAATATGCTAAGGTCATGGAGTGGTGCTTCAAGACGTGACACTGTCTAGGCCAAGAGGTGTCTCTTATTATGGGCTTCTCGGAGGGAGGGAATCCAGCGGGGCAGACCCTCTGGCAGTTGTCATTGGAGGCTTTTGTTAGATAACTAAGAGAATTTTTTTTAAGAAGCATCAGATTGAGACCGTATATGGCGTAGCGAGGCCCTTGCGGTACGGGAAAGAAATGGGCCGCAAGAGTAGGCGTAAATGAAGCCAGAACTACGCAGTAACGTACGAAGGAAAGGCAACGGAAGGACAAAATGTGTTCCGCTGTTCTCAGAACACATGCTCCAGGCTCTTATAGCGCCCTAGCCTCTGAAACCAGGGTCCTTTTGGTACCAGGGCCCTTGTAGAGCCTGCGCAAGGGTCGGCCCACCCGTCTGCCAACGGGCCCATTGGCCTTGGCGTGTCCCCGGGATGGCACCTTGAAAGCGGAAGTTGTCCCAAGACGACCCGGGGACAAGAGGAGGACGAGGAGGACACGAAAAGGACAAGAAAAGAACATAGACCATGGGACTAGAATAAAACACGAATCAAGGACAACATGAGGACAAGACCGACAGGACCGACAGGACAGCAGGACAAGAGTACAAGGGACAAGACTTGAGAACATTACGAGTGTAGCACGGCTGTTCCCTAGGGGATGGTACTACGTCAAGCGGCTCCCCGTGCTTCCAGTGTTCCAAATCGGAAGGGCCTACGGAAGGGAATAGAAGATGGTGCGGAACCCGGGGACAAAGGAGGATAAAGAAAGAGACAAGCAACAGAGAGACAACGAAAGCCCCAGACAAACCGACAGAAACAGACACAGCGACTTGAGACCAAGGACAAACTAGGCCATAGAAAAGGTAGGAAAACGAATTGACGCCGTTGACAGATGTGGTATTTAACAACATGGATATAGATTAGGATAGTGGATAATAGAAGTTGGTTCTGGAGAGGGGTGGAGTCAAAGGGCTTGTGGTCCGAAGCCGTGGAGGGCTGTGGCGAGCTGTAGACGGGCGAATACGACAAAGGGAGCACACCGCACGCTTAGGCGTCTGGAATACAACTTTCAGCGTGTATGCGCTACTGCTAGTAATCACACCTTTTTAATTGTCGTTAAATTAGTGTTCATTGTGTTCATAGTGTTGTGTTCACGGCAGTCCACGTTCTAGTCCTTGATCTGATACAAGTGCTCTGACTAGTCCCCACCAGTCCCCCTGGAATTCTCTTTGTCCTGGCCCTTTGTCCTTTGTCGCGATGCCCTGCTACTGCGTGCGCGATGGCGGCAAGAAAAGAACCTGTCCGGCAGGCATCGTCCCGAGGACGATCACACTTTTAGTGAGTTTCACACTGTCGGTGCTGCTTGTCTGATTAGCGGCGTTATGAGACCTCCGGGTAGGTGGGTGGGGCCATGGACAATCGCTTGCCAATCGCCAATCACTAGTCGCAAATCGCCATTCGGGGAGGGGACACAGGACAGAGCACAGGATGCAAGACACAGGACACAACACACTGGACAATACAGAGTGCCGAGACTTGCGACGCGTAAGATAGTCCGTACTAGTCCCGGAGTAGTCCCATTCAAGTCCCACTTCTCCATTCTAGTCCCGTGTTAAACAATAATCGCAAACAAACACCACTACATTGCTCTATCGGCACTCAATTTCCCACAGGACACCTGGAACACAAAGACATTGTGCCTATTCTTTTTGTATTTAAATTAAGCATAACGGATGTCTCTCTACTTGGTGATAGTCGGCCGTAGTCGTTGGAGCGATACTCTCGGCGATACTCGGGAGTAGCCTATCTCCACTCTCCGGCGATACTCGGACGTTACCTTGGCGAAACCCGTCGTGATGGCCGCCGTCGCCCGTCGCCAGCCTGACGAATGGTTCCAAATTCCAAAACAAAACAGAGAAAACGTTGTGAATTCTGCAAAGTTTAGCCTATCATGAATCAGAAAGGTGGTAATTAGGATGATCTTTGTATATTTAGGGTCGATTGTAGAAAATCCCATTGTTGCCATAGTGCTTCTACTGTTGTTACCGTGTGCGCTTATCCAATAGGCTACCAAGCTCTTTGACTGGCATTGTTCTCAAAAACAGCGCGCCAAGCACAACGATGCACTGAATTAATATTCAGCAGAACACAAACCCCAGGGCGAAATATTACTCAGAGGATGGTCATTTTATGATTGTAGTGATATGGAAGTAGTGTTCGGAGAAGACTTCGGGCAATACTGCTAATCTTAAACAACTGTATTGTGACTTATTAGAGAGATCCGAAAGCTACTAAGTAGTTAGTTAAGTAGTTACCGATGGTCGTTTTTTTTTCCAATTCTTAGCTCATTTTTAGGCTTTCTTAATTCATTGTCCTTATCCTCCCGATTTCCCTAATTTCTTTTTCCACTACTATGTCTATTACTTCCTTTACTATCTATATTTACTCTTTACACTGTGCTACGGCTCACACGGTATGTGGTGCACCCTACGTAGAAAGCGACCGCTATAGCGGTGGTCAGTAATACAGACCAAGTAAAGAGCGGTGGAAACTCTATGAGGAATTCTTTAGCGGATAAATGTCCTTTAGTAATCATTACTGTTTCTGTACTGTTTCTGTAACAGCCTTGTTGTTTTCTTTTGATTGTGTTTGGCATGGGTTCTGGTGCTCTTGCGAATGCACGGCTAGCTGTGAAGTATAGTTCTTGTGATCCACTCAACGCACATTGTAGTAATACCTGCAAGTCTAAAAGCCGAACACGGCTGGGACACTTGGGACAAGCCGAGAAACAACGCCAATATTGAATTATCGTTTGTCCTCCGTCATATTTACCGCTGTTTCAAAGTGCCGGAGGTGTCGTTTGACCGTTTGGAGTCACCCCGTGCGGAGGAACCAGGAAATCAGTTCGGGGCTATCAATATGCTGTCACTATCCCTTCAAAAGACTACATAAAAGATATCTAATCTCTACCAGGATAATATCCCTGGACTATCATATCACTAAGTCATCGAAGCGTTATCTGCATACGTTCGGTATACTTCCTGCACACTTTTCCTTACACTAAGAGGTGTCTCATCGCTGGTTCCATAGACTCTCTCATGTTCCATTTCATACCACGCCCACGCTTCTTCACTTTCATCATTAATCGGACATGAATGCTTCCTGGGTTAAAGATTTGCGGCTTGATGCCTAATAGCTAAAAAGCTCTAGGCTCTATACTACCCGCTGAACGTATACCAAACTTAATGAAGAGTAGCGTGCGTAAGAGCATCCAAACCAGCAACTTCAACTTCTCCTTTCCCCTTTTTGCACCCAAACATGGCAATCACTAGAAACTGCCACGGACAAGTAAGCCAAGTAAACGTGGACCTTGAAACTAGCTTTATCAAACTGATGATATTAGCTGAAGCTGTTCACTGCGTCAGCACTCGTCTATCCATACTAGTGTTGCCCTTCCCTGTCCATATCACCAGCCTAATTAATGTACAGGCGCCATTATGTGGCAGTGCTTACGTCGCATCCAGCCGCATATCTTCGCATCGCACCGTGCTTTGGTCCAATACTGGCCTCGGTTCAATGAGAAATAACTAACAATTAGGCTTTAAACTTACAGTTCCCCATCGATCTCTGCTCCAGTTGTGTGTTGAACTGCTGTGGACCGCTGTCTACGAGTCACGCACACTGAGTAACTCTAAGGGAACATGCTTTGATTCTGTCACATTTCCGGCGCACGTCCCAGCTCGTGTCAAACAAGGACACATAAAGACACATATACTCACAGAAAACACTTACATAACATACATCCCATACTTAAATTTTAACACATGCACACATTCATGCATGCATCTCTTGTGTACTTGTTCTATTTTTTTCATTTTGTCCTTCTGTTACGTTTGACTTCTTCAAGTACACGAGTATAGCCGTGTGTAGTTCCCCCCCTTTTCTTCTGTGCACCAGCTTTCTGGGTGTCCAGAACATGGACATGAGAAGCTCCGACTTGCATTAAACCTTAAGTCATAGAAAACCAGAAATGGACATTTTGTCCTCTCCTGTCTTTGTCCCTGTCACCCAAAATCGGTCACCACTAGGTACAGATTGCTGGTAAGTCCCTTAAAATGAACAGCGATATGAGGGTATTGTGAGAACTCCATTTGACAGAGTTCGTGATGGTGGTAGCTTTTACCATAATTATGCAGATAGAAGAACAGATAGCATGGCTTATCGGTCTTCTAAGTTTATACGAGACACAGCTACACAGTCTAGTACGAAAAAAAGAGAGTCTTAGGACAAATCCGGAACTTGTGCTCTTTGGTGTTACATACAAATATGCATAAGTGTGAATTAACTCAATCTTGTGTCCGTTGACCGTGCCACTGATGGGAATAGCCTGTAGAAGGCTTGCGATATTGCGGTTCCGCCGTGCCATTAACGATGCGTCATACAATGAATCGATTTGCCTGGTGGCAGCATCGGCCTTTAGCCCAATGCCATCGAGACACGTAACCACCCGGGAGGTTCCGCTTTGATCCGTTTTTTGGAGAAGAATCACTGAAAGATACGGATTTCCCGGTAGGTGTAAAGCCAAGGAGCCAATAAATAGCAATAGGTAAGGAAAAAGTAGCAAGAGCAGTTACAATAGAAGATTTAAAACAAAATGACGAGAAAAAGAAGAGTAGTATCTTCCGCATCTGCATTACAGGACTTTTCTAGTTCCTGTTTTAGTAATTGCGCCCGCTTTTTCTCCTCCAGATGCTTGCTACCATGACGTTAGATACCCAGCACATGTTTACTGAGATACGTAGTTGACACTTTTTCTTCGGAGATGCAATAGCAAGGAATCAAAAAGTAATCTCTACAGACATAGACACTAGTATAATCTCGCAAACGACGATGATATTGTATACTTTGATGGTTTAGTTGATGAAAAGAAGTCGATGACATGCTGCAAGAAATACAAAAACAACAAAACAAGGCGAAGAAGACATCTACAAAGCCATGTACTAAGCAACAGAACAAAACAAAGGTAGCGAATAATAGCACAAGTTAGGGATAAGAAAAAAGAAAGGGCAGGGCTTGGTAATATGATCGGATTGGAAACATAATATAACAAAACGAGTATATAATTGAACTGGGTTATAAAGAGCCACCATAGCATCACTATTCAGAGGCTGGTGCAGAGTCACCACGGAGAGTCAACGGATAGTTATAGGCATGGTCTTCTTCGTCGCCATCCTTCTTCAAGTTGAAGTAGTCATCACCAAGAGTAGCATCCTGTAAGGATCCTAGGTCACCAGGGGTCATGATATTGTTTCTATCTCTTGGAGAGCCTGGAGCACTCAGAGGTCTTGAAATCTTGATCTTGGAATCAAACTGGCTTCCATTAGCATTGTCGGAGAACAAATTTGGATATGCCCTTCTCAGTGCGAGGTTTCTAGCCTTGACGTACTCCAATCCCATCCGCTTCCAATCAAGCAAGTCAGAAAGACGCTCTGTACGGTTTCTCTGGTTAATACGCTGTCTTCTAGTCTTCTGCGTGAACTCAAACATTTGGTTTGTAAGCTGATCAATCGACTCGTCCACAGACTTCATACGTCTATCAACAATGTAGATACCGTAGTCACTGGAGTTCTCAATCAGGTCTTCCATGTATCCACCGAAACCAGACAGGTTTGTGGTGATAGAAGGCACACCCATCACCGTACACTCTGCAGGAGTGTATCCCCAAGGCTCATAATACGATGGGAACACACCCATATGGCACCCTCTAACAAATTCGTCATAATCCAAAGGTAGGATTGGGTTGTTTGCATTCAAGAACTCAGGATGGAAAATGATCTTCACGCGGTCGCTTGGAGAGTTGAACAGTCCAACACGTCTCACTTGATTCAAAATTGGATCATTGGCATCATCCTTCATGTTGTGGGTGACGATTGGTGGTAGACCATCTCTCTTGAGAGCAAAGACACGTCTTTTCAACAAAACACGATCAGCTGGAGAAATCAATTCATCCAGAGAGGGAACTTCTTTACCGTGCTGCTGGTAACGAGAGCAATGCTCCAAGAGTCTGTGACCAATAGAGTTCTGCACTTCTTTGACGGTGTTTTCCAATGCCTTGATGACAGCCTGTCCCTTCAAGGTCTCGACAGTGTAAGAGTTTGTCGCAGCAGGCATAATGATGAATGCCACAACGGTAACCTTTGAACCTGCTTCCTTCAACTTGTGGTTCAATCTAGCCAGGGACTCAATGAAGAAGTCAACACCCTTGTTTCTGTATTCGTAACGGCCGGCAATAAAGAAGTACAACGTGTTGTCCAAATCGAAGTCATAGTGACCGTAGAAATGACCTTTGATGAACTCGTTGATCTTTTCCTTCTTCATAGCGTGTAAGTTTTGGAACTCATGGACAGCTTGGAACTTGACAACGTTAAGACCGTTTGGCAAGACACCATCAGGCTTACGCTTTAACAGGTGTTCCGACTCGAATGCAGTGATCAAAGAAACAGTTGTAAAGACGTCAGCAAAATGAGCAGCAGCTCTCTCAATACAGTAACGGTGGTAGATACCTCTTTTACCGGCCTCAGCATCAACATCAAAGTTCTGCAAGTTGTTGTAGAAATCGACGGAGCCAGCACAGAGGTAACGACCAAGCAAAGTAGCATGGGTAGTGAAGACTGTGGTGACATCGATACGTCTTTTTCTACACAACGGCAATGCGACACCAGCGAGCCATTCGTGGAAGTGTGCAATGACGGCTCTCTCACGGTCATGGAACACCAACTCACCAAGGAACCACGCAACGACATACCCGAGCAGAATAGCATTGTTTGTTTCAAAATCACCAGAAGGAGTAGGGATACCCGCGATACTCCACATATCAGTTTTCCACTCGTCGAGGTGGTGTGAAGCGGACTGGACATCAAAGAGAAGAACACGAGGTGCGCCTTCAATCAGCCAACGACCGTAGATGTACTTGATACCTCTAGAGCTCATGGAGTCCAACGTAGTTCTGAGGTGTGGGTCGGTAATCTGGAGTTCCTCAACCTCCACAGCAGCAGAATCGTAGTTAAGCGGGCCAATGAGCGTGTAACGTTCTTTGTATTCAGCTACAGTAATTGGGGCCTTGGACTTGAGAACGGAGTAGATACCTCCGACTCTGTTGGCGACCTCGGTCGCAACCTCGAAGAGGAGATGGTTGTGGATGTCTCTGACCATTGTGTGGTAGGAATTGGGGTTGATACGACAAAAATACTATGTCTCGAGTATCTTACTTGCTAGTCTTGACGGACGAGCGTAGTTATCAGTAGTAGAGTATTGCAATTAGGCTAATTGGGTCAGTGCGATACGGACGGCGAGAACGGGACAGAGAGTAGCGTTGAGGGAGGATAAAGCGAGTAAACAGAATCACTAAGCTTGTGAGAGAAGACACACTAGAGACAGGAACACGTAAGGAACAGCTAGAAGACACCGGAACGCACTATGAAGACGCTAAGGACGCTAGGAGCACAGTAGAAAATACGCCAGTGAATATGAGGATACTAGCGAATACTGATGGATGCTAGGGAACGGTGGAGAAGAATAAGTGTTAGGAAGCTTGGGAGAAGCTGTAGAAGTGCGTGTAACAAGCAAACAGGAGACTCAATGGAACGGGTCTGGGACGGGGGGGGGCAGTCAGTGGATAAGCCCTAGAGAGAGGGTGTTTAGAGGGCGAATAGAGGAATGGGCCGGACGATATGGAGACAAAGGACTAACAGGGTCAGCAGAGTCGGCACGATCAGCACGGTAGACGCTAGATAGTGAGGAAGAGCCAATGGGCAGATTCCTAGGCGGGGCTGGGCAGAGCACTAGTTAGGTGAGGGTGTCAACAGGCGACAGACAACAGGCAATACGGAGCGAGCACTAAGGAGAGCCAGCAGCACGGGGAACCAGCGACAAGTCCACGAACAAGGAGAACAACAGCACCACAAGCACAGAATGACAAGGTGACACTACAATGGCCACCGGACGGACAAGCAATGGTCTCGAGTATTTGGAAACAGTCCAACTTAACAGGAAACGGGGTCCTTTTAGTGGGTGCTAGGGGGAGAATGGCTAATGCCAAGGTGGGAAAGCGCGCATTTGTGGAGCCCCCATGCCTATTTAATAGCCTGTGAAGGGCCCACCGCCCAACGCGCCCGCCCAGCGTGGCTGGGCGTGCTGGCGGGTAATTGTTGCGACCTTCAAATTCTACGGGCGCGGGGGCCGCCAGGCGGAGAACGGTGGTACAAGAGCCTAGAGGCGTAGGCAGAGAAGCATTATTATTGTGGTATTCTTATTAGACTCATAAGCAAGCATAGTAGCAAACACCACAGCTATAAGTGCAAGCCATGGCCAGAACAAGTGCCATAGTATTAGCTCTCACAATTGGGTATGCTCTAAGGTGCTGGGACCGTCACCGGCCGGCGTTTCACAAGTCTGGGGTAGGCGCGTGGGTCATGCGTAGAAGGGCGGAAATCTCTGGGGGAGGCCCGTTGACAGCTGACCCAGGAGGTGGTAGAACCGTGGGACAAGAGCGTATTAATATACAGATATGGGTCTTGATGGGTAAGGGAATGGATAGAGTACAATACAGTACAGTAGAAGATAATTGCACGGCGTACTACGGAACAACAATATTGTATAGTGCTATGGTGATATACCACATCGCACTATGGCAAGCGGCGGAGGGCCAATGGTACGGACACGAGGGGCACCCGCTTAGCCACTGGACAGACAGCGAGTCATCGAGATTGCAAGCAGACATGAGGAGATATTGGGGATGTGGGAGATGGTGGGAGATGGTGGTAGATGGTGGGAGACGGTGGTAGATACTGGCAGTGGCACACATTGGGAGACACCTCTGGTGGAACCATTGTTAAGGACTGAGTGCTAGTGGCTCACACCTTGTAGCTAACACCCCAGCCAATGGAAAACACCCAGACATCACACATCCAGACACCAGACGGCTCCACACCCGTACACCTTAGACTACTCTAGAGTAGCTACAGGCCACCATTAACTACCATCAGTCACTAGTGTGGACCCCAACTACCCTTCAACCCTACGAGCTACCCCACTGGTCTTCTAAGCGACTACTGCTGCCCTACACTTGGCCATAGACATTCTCAACCAATCACCCTTACACGTTCCCGCTCTCCGCAACACAACACCCGTGCGGTAGGCGGGCTGCGGGCTGGCAGGCTGCCTACCGCGTGGGGTGGCTTTCGTGCCCGTGACGCGTACCTCGTGGCGGCTCCCTTTCCCGGATACAGCAACACCACTAAACACGCTACCACAAAGAGAGAGAGAGACACACACACATTCACACACAGCCCAATGATCCCACACAGAGAGCGTTTTGTAGAACACCTCACTACAACACATGCTGGAAGCTGGTCGAAGATGGCGACCGGAGGCGCATCACGTGATGCTCAGAATGACTCAATGCACCGTGCAGTGTTCTTTGGCAGCCTCAGAAGTACAACCAGCGACCAGCCAGAGCCCCAGAATACGGCCAGAAACCCAGAATAGAGATCCAGACAGCCCAAAACATAGCTGTGGTCCATACCCTATTTCTCGTGACTTCTTACCTCTCCCATAGAACTCCAGCCTCTATCCCTTAATCTCATAAGCACAGAGATCTTACATTATGATCTTACGCTGAACTGATACCCCATGTATTGATAACCACACTCACCCCATACACATTACCCCGCGGTTGCCGTAGATAACGTTACTATAATTTGTGGGGAGATCCACGACAGGGGGTCGAGGGGTAAGCGATCCGACAGATCTACGGATCATGGACAACACGGGTCTGGGGTCAGGCAAACTCGGGACAGCGTGATGTCTTTGACCGTGCGAACTGGTCCAATTGAATCACCCATGTGAGTCACTAGCCAACTCTAGCAAATTTATGTGATTGGGTCCCTGATTTGAGGAAACGTACCACAATGGATCTCCCATTGATTATATAATTCTGTGATTGTGTAATCATACATTTGATAGCCTGACAGGTAACCGCATCGATATTCGAGTCTCATCTTCTTAATTGGATTATCTTCATCGAGTACAACCAACTCATTGACTAGTGGTCATACACCGATGCGTTATGAGCGCTCCTAAGGGTCTACAATGTCGATTTCAGTAGTACGTAATCATTTTTCTTTCACACCTTCGCCCCTAGATACGAACATGTAGCCTCTGCTCTCCACAGATTGATGAATTTGAAGAGAGCACCATGCGATTCCTATTTATACTCAGATGGCTAGCTGCCGACTGGCAACCGGTAATATAGGATTTAGGGATATAACACTTAACGTTTCGAAGATGTTAGGCTTGGGAGCAGATTTCTGATACAAAGATACGGGAGGTAAGAATTTCTCGAAGGACTGGGAAGAGAACGGAATCCTTAACAGTTCCGGTTTCTCTACATGTCTGACTTTTGATACCTCATTAAGGCGAACCTCCATGATATTCGAACTCGAATAGCCCTTCATGTGTGTCCAAGTGGTATGTGCTCTATAATGTATGGCGAGCCCATGTATTAATGCTTCTCAATCCTCCTTGAGCTTCTATGAATGTATCCCCTCGTTTCAACAAGTGGATGTACTGAAGACATAGGTCAGATTTTGGAACTTCCTTATGATGAATCTGCCGGCTGTTGATGAATAGTTTACCCAGGCTTAATTCGTTACTTATGGCAACATCCACGCAAGTCGAAGGTAGCTCAAGGTAAATATCAACTCGGGGCATGAAAGAACACACCGAAATGAAGCGGTGCTTTAAGAAGTCCAAATGCAGCAGCCTCAGGATTGGCATGATGTTTTGCAGAGTGAATGATACGCTTAAAGAAGATTCCTTTTGTGAGTCCTGTAAAAGTATCTGTTCGATATGTCTAGTGATGTCGATCCTTATACCTTTAAGGTTTGCAAATCTTGCACCACTGTCAGTTAATGAAAATCTGGGTAAGTGGTTTAATACACTCATCCACTGCACTGCATTTGAAATTGGTTGCAAGTGCTCAAATTCTAGGAAATGCCTCTCAGATCCGCGATGAATAATCATCACTCTATGGAGGGGTTTTTGACCAAGGTGAATCAGATTACGTAGGTCCCAACCACCGTAATAACCTCCCATGGATGAAGACAGGCCAAGTGTAGACAATGAAGGAACATAAAAACAGAATGGCCAGCCTGATGGATTCAAAGTCGCATATATTATTAATGTCTCCATTAGTGGACAGTAAATTACTTGATTATTAGTGAGCTCTGAACGTTCTACTTTAGGTCGCCTCCAATGGAAAGACCGTATGTTTCTCCAAATTGTCAGTTCCAATAGCTTGTCCGGAATTCCGGTATAGTTTATATCGTTGAGTAGAGATGTTCCGGTCAAATAAAATTTTTGATGAAGTGATGGGAATTCCAGTGTGTCATGAGAGTTGGGGCCAGAGAAATCCCAGTCAAGATTCTCAAGATTTATATAACCAACATTACCATCCCTTTTCAATCCCATATCGTTGGAGTTAATTAGAGGGCGTTTTGAGCCTGAATATATAACTTGAAGGTTTTTGAGTATAGGTGCTTTAAAGTAAACATAGGGGGTCCTCTCAACATCTTTACTAAATGTGTTGTGCAATTTGGAGAAGGGGAAACTCAATTTGAACGTTGAATTGTGATATTCCATGAATGTGAATAATACTCAGGTTAAGTATGTTTACACTTAATAGATCAACAAGAGAATTGATTGTAAGATAATCAGATGGGTTGTGGTCCTCTTGCAGAGGAATTAGCCGTAAAACTCGAGCATTGCTCGTGTGTTGTCTGATTAGCGAATAAAGAAACTCCTGTTTGTGTGGTACAGAACAAAGAACCAATGAACGGGAATCTAGAAACTTTCTATATTGGCCAGTTGATAATGCAGTTAATTTGTAATTTCCACAGTACATATGGTAGGAAAAGGAAAACACTGTAATATGTGTTGTTTGAAGGAGGGTTTCTGCGTTAAGATAGAAATCATAATCGAGGGGAACTTGTTGAACAGAGCGAATACCAAGGAGACAATAAGGATCATTCGGTGTATCTGAGGCTAGTAGAAAGTATTTGGATAGAGAGGGAAATGAATTAATTAGTTTCCGTAGTGTATCCAATGGCTCGGTCTTGATCATAGCCTTCAGGAAGAAAACCTGAAGATCAAGTGGAAGCGTTGGAAACGAAAGTAACGGAAGCTGAGACATTGTAGTATTTCATAAGAAATCAATGAAATGTCAAAAAAAAGATATCTGGTGATTAATATTATATGTGTATATATTGGGAGCCCAAGGATTTCAATTTTCCGAAAGAATTCCTTGTATTCGAGAGTCATAGGGAATTTTAGTGGCGATCAACTAACTCGGATGCTGGTATAACTAATCGAGGGCCAGAAATCATTCTACCTATTAGTGTTTCAGATATATTTCTCACTAAATACTAATGAAATCTCACAACAAGGGAATTGACAATGATGTGATCATTAGCGGTGTAGCGAAAGTCGGTGCCACGGAGTGTATTGTTGGGAGTACGTACCGAAACCAGAGCTACATTATAAGAATATAACAAAACATAGTAACTTGCTGAAAAGAGAAGTTATTCTCAAAATAATATAGGAATGTATTTTTGACGTAAGTATACCAACTAGAGAATGCTTCGGATGTTACTGGGAGACAAAGGAAGAAGATATGACAAGTACTGGTGGTTTTAGGGGGTTAGGCATATGAATCGTGGAAAATCGGAAGCTAATCTTAAAATATTAAATTATCATGGTTGCTATAATCTTTGGATTTTTAGAATGCATGATCGTCTCCATCTTCACGTCGAGGTCTCATACACTCGGTATTGGACTCTTTAGAATTGATGTTGGTTGGAATAACTTCCTGAGAAGCAGGTGCCTTCTTAATGTCTTCGGAAAAATCAAACTTCTTAATGTCTTTCAAGATCTCTTGGAGCGTACTACTAGTGGATTCGTAAAACGTCTCCTGAGCAGCTTTGTGCGTTGCAAGTTCACTCTCGATAGTACTAAGTCTGCCGTCCATAGAACCAAGTTTACCTTCCATGGTATCAAGCCTGCCCTCGATAGTACAAAGTCTACCATCCATCGTGCAAAGCCCACTATCCATATTGCCAAGCCTGTCCTCGATAGTATCAAGTTTACCGTGCATAGCATCAAGTCTCAATGTCATAGCAGCAATTATAGATTGAACCAAATCAAATTCATTGTCCATAGAATCCAAAATTTTCTTAATATCACTGGAATCCTTTCCGATATTGCCCAGTAGCCCTTCCATCACATTGAATCTTAAGTTGATAAGATCCGCGATGTCATCCATCACTTCCTCGACCATACCTACTCTTTCATCGAAACCCTCTAACATGGCATCCATTCTTTGAGTCATTTGTGCGAGCAAATCCAACATCTGGGTTGAAAAGGCTTTAAAGTCCATCCTCCACTGGCGATCTGGATGGTTTAGGTTTTCCTCAATAATATTACCAATACCAATCACAAACCAAATTCTCTAACCGAGGGTCGATTCTTCGGTTGTACCATCTTTCCCTTTTCAGGATGTTAATTATGGTAAGCAGACTGAGCCAATATCCAAGTACAATTCCAACGACACAAAGAACGATTGGCAAACCTATGGAAACGAACCACAACATGATGAAGTTGGAAAAGCTGAGAATTCTAAACACTAGTAAGAAGTATGAGTGCTGTAGTTTTATAATTGAGTCATGTAGTATATCTAGAAGAGAAAGGAGAAGAACAAAAAGGAAATTAGGGAGTTACTAGCCGACTTAATAGTACCCGGTGTATTGTTGACACAAAAGCGGAATTGGAATCCTGTTTCAACAGACATCGCAGTTGTAGCAGGTAGTGTTAAGGTGGTTTACCCCAGTGAAATCAACTCCTAGATAGTAGCTAATGTAGCGCGATAGTTGATTAAACGAAGAAGGAGAATTACACAAAGATTCTTTCCTTTTCAAAGCCGAAGCTACAACTAGTAGTATTTGTACTTTGTTCTCAGGACATATATTAAAGACTTTTATCCTGCAGTTGATCGAAGCTTATGTAATCCATGGACATTGATTATGTCAGCGGACTTCGCTCCAACAACCACACTGGCTTCTTCCCATAGAAACTACTTTGATATGGGCAAGCCCTAGAATTGTGTGGGAGTCCCAAGAAAATCTCCACTCTGATACACAGGGAGTATACTGATCCCTCATTCTTCTCCACAGGCACACTACCACATCCCTGCCAACCTACTCACCAATGAAACAAGATCTCGATTTCCTCCAGGCTAGTGATCTTATAGGCTCGTCGCTGAGAATCGCTGTGCGCGATGGGCGCCAGCTCACCGGTGTTCTTCTCGCTCTCGACAACAAGCCTAACCTGCTGGTGGAGAGTGTTGTTGAGTACTCTGGCGACTCGCTAGAGCACCACAGAGAACTGGGACTCGTATCTGTGCCGTACGATTCACTCACGAAAGTGGAAATCCTCAAATCGGACCTGGATAAGACCGTTGAGTGGAAATCTAAGCTCCTTTAAGAAGCAATATGACACCCAAGCAGTGATCTTCCAGGCAGTTGTTTCCGCGCTTCTGTCCACCACTGGCTCTATTTTTCGCACTTCAGAAGGAACAACGCCAACACTTACCAATAACAGCGGCATTGGAGAAACACAAAGAGTACCAAGAAACAGTAACAATATCAAGAATCTCCAAAAAACACTAATACGGGTCCATCAACCGGAAACACAAAAAACACCGGTAGCTCATACATCTTTATTACGGAAACAGCGCGCTTTTACGCTTTCATTCACTGTTCCCCTCTGCCCTTCTATCTCCGTCTTCTATACTCTCTTACGATACCTATCCATATAATGTCCACTGCACAGTCCAATGTTACCCCTGTTGTCAACAAAGACACTCTCGAGACCGTCACGTTGAAGAACCTTGTGGCCCTCGACATTGTTGAGCAGAACGAAGCGATGCTACGCGCGTTCCAGCTCTTCGACAACTCAAACACAAGGACTTCGCTACCACTCGCACACTCGAAGGAAACTTTCATCAACATGATTGCCACAAAGAAGCTCGAGGTGGCTCAGCTCGCCGAAGAAGTAAAACTCGCAAAGAGTGCCACGTCTTCGGACCCAGACACTAAACTTCTTGAAGACCTCGCTGCAGAGTTTCTCAAAGACGATATGTCTTCTACAGACGCGGATGTGTGGCTCAAGAAGTTCGAGGACGATAATTGTGTACGGATTGTGACCAAGACAACCGATGGGAACTTCAGATTCGTGGATGCGTCCAAGCTTAGACAGCTCTGTGCTTCGAATCAACAACCTCCGCAGCCCAAGGTCGACGCCGATGGCGACGCCCAGGTTGCTCAGTAGGGAGATACTGATTCGATTGGAACTAATAGAATGTACAGTAGCGATACTACTACGCTATGGCAATGTAGGTAATAATGTAGGAAGTAATGAAGGCGTATGTGTTTACGGGTTAGTTTCTTTCCGACCTCTATCGTTCCTCTTTCTCTGTCTTTCCATTAGATTCCTCCAAATTGTACTATTCTTTCATTCCGCTCTATTCTTTCCCAATGAATCATTCCATTACCTTTACTTCGTCCATTCTCTGTAATTCCTCTATTCCATGCTGTCATTCCCCGTACTCTGCGATTTCTCTTATAAAGTACCTCTTAGTACATCATCAAATACGCGCGAATCGCAAGATCGATTCTCCTGAGCATCCCACTCACACCCTTTCCCTCACAACGGTGCTAGTCAATATAAACGAATCGATTCCTTTAATAGAGCACTTACGCTCACTTAAGTGATCTAAAAACACCATAGCTACTCCCTGACCTTTCTATTGCCCTCAAATTACCACTCAAACACCGTTGTTTCCTCCGCACACGAGCAGTCGTACAGATTAGATAGCGCCACCCTTGTCTGCACTACACTAATGAGGTATGTCTTCTCCCAGCACCTATTGGGCTCTTAGTCCTTTGTTTCAGTCTTTCCATAGTCATGTCCTAACAGTCAAACAGCTCTCCTCGAAGAAGAATCGAGACAGATGTCATGAAATTGTGAGTATACCGCCCCCTTCATTATGCCGACTCCATCTTACCGGCTGCAGCCTTGTCCCTCCCCCTCCCTCCCACACAATGATTATCGCATACTGACAAACGAACAAAACAGGCTCATGAGTGACTTTGACGTTTCTCTTGTGAATGATAGTATGCAAGAGTTTTTTGTGAAGTTCAAAGGACCTGTAGACAGTGAGTTAACTACCGTTTCAGTTGGTGCGAGCAATTCTACATTCTCCTCCATGGCTATGGATCATTATCAGCATCACTAACCCCCAATCTTTGTAGCACCTTTCCAAGGCGGCACTTGGAAGATCCATGTTGAGCTGCCAGATCAATACCCATATAAGTCGCCATCGATCGGGTTCCAGAACAAAATCTTCCATCCCAACATTGACGAGTCTTCTGGATCAGTATGTCTTGATGTTATCAACCAGACATGGTCGCCTATGTTTGACGTTTTCAACATATTCGAGGTGTTCCTGCCCCAGCTTCTTATGTATCCAAATGCTGCAGACCCTCTAAACAGTGATGCAGCTGCGCTGATGAACCAGGATAAGAAGGCATACGAAGCCAAGATCAGGGATTACGTTAGGAGATATGCCTCCGATCCGAACTTCAGCCAGTACGACCAGGACTCAGACGACAGCGAGGCGGAGCTTAGTGCTGTTAGTGATCTGAGTGATGATGACGATGATGATGAAATGGATGACGATGGCGATGAACTTGAGGAGGTTGCAGGCGAGATGGAGGTTTGAAACTTCTGGTTCTCCCTCCCTAAGGAGACACACTATATTAACAGTGTCTTCTACGCTCTTCTTGAAGTACATCATTACTCATTATGCAATCTCAAAACAGCATCTCCTGTCTATTCCCTGACTATTCCCCTTTACTCACCATACTCTCATTGGACCATTTCAAATTGTTGTATAACGTACATAGCGTTTTAATCCACCCATTGGTATTTCTATTTAACCAGTATCGTCGCTGCAGCCATGTAAACTATATACTATACATATTTAGACTCATCAATTGTCTTAATATATATTCCCTTTTGTTTACTATTACAGTCCCCTTATTGTATTTTCCGTACGGTGCACCATTGCACATCTCACAAATGCCATATTCAACACAGTCATTCTGCCACACAATCCATGCTCTACACACTCCCTGTCCCGAACAATGTACAACAGGCACAACTCCACACGAATACAGAAGCACATAATCACATCAACACACATACTACCTCTGTCGTTATCCAGTTTTACCTTTACCATTAGTGCAGCAGTCTCTCTGACTGCCAAACCAGGTAATCTCCGTATTTGTCCTTTGCTTCTACAAAGGCTAAATCAAAGAACAGAGCCGGCAGAATTTAGCATTTCACCGGAGGAAATTAGCCGGCACTCAAAATACCGTATACAACCGCCACATAATTGAAGAAAGAGAAGGACACCGACATAGAGTGAAACTAGCCATTTTGTACGAAAACATGCAGTGAACAAGATTACGTTTACTATTATAGTTACACTATTTGATGTTCTACAAAGTTTCGCACAGTTTCAGGTCCAGGCATAATCTCCGTAATCAACTCCCACAAAGTCCACCTTAGACACCTTGTCTCATATATTCGTTCTCGCACACACAAGAAATTTCACACATCATCTAACTATATCGAGTTCTATCTTTATCCAGAATTATCTTTTCTAATTACTGTTGACTCCTCAACTCCTCCATATCCGGCAATTGCCTTATGCCGTTAACTCTTCCTCGTTTGAACAATGGCTAAATTAAGTACCCGCGAAAGCTACGCATGCTGAAGCGTGCATTGAACAATCGCGAAACTGACGGGGAAAACACATAAAACAGAGGAGAGAGCCGTCATTACCGCCTACGAAACACCCGCATAGAAGAGAGCTAGAAATATAGCACTAACACACACAATATGAAGGTTTTTGGAGTTCTTGCACTTGCAGCAGCGGTGTCTGCTGCGCCAGTCCACGGTGTATGTATTGTTACTGAGGTGGGGTCTTAGCGGTTGAACCACGGACAACAAGTTGCCACCGTTGCTTGTTGCTATGATGTGGCACCGCTTAGTCGCATAACAGAATAAGTGAAAGAACAAGTATTAACACTCCGTTTCAGAATGTTAAGCTCATCCGTTTGAGCGATGACGGTTTGATGCACGAAGAGGTCTATAAGGATGTGGACTTTGGTGACACTATAGAGTCTGCTGTTAACGCTATGAAGGGCCTAGGCCGCTCCGATGGCCAAGCACCAGTTGTCGGTGAAGACGGTCACAAGACTGCTTACAAAGAAGTTAAGGAAGCCTTCAATAAAAAGGTTACTGGTGGTTCCATTGATCAGGTTGAGGATGTCGCTGAGTCTACCTGGAACGACATGAAGGGGCAGAGTATGGAGAACTTTGAAGAACTCAAGAAGCAGGCCAAGGAGTTTGTTGAGAAGATGAAGGATTCCATTGATGAGGCTTACGTTGATACTTCTTCTCGTATTCACAAGATCCTCGATTCTCAGGGAAACGTCGTCAAGGAGCCAAGGGAGCAGCCTCTTGCAGGGCGAGTTGTATTGCAGCAAGTTGGCCCGGACGGTCCTGCGCGTCTTCCACATTCTGTGACAGTAAAGGCCAAGAAACCATGCGCTATGAGAAAGCCTTATCACGATTCTGCTAAACAGTGGTTCGGTGAACTGCATATAAATGACCCTGTTGATCTCTTTTTCATTGTTGGTTCTATCGAGATTCTTGTTGGAGTCTTCCTATTTTTGGTCTTTGTTATTCTGAGCTTCTTTCAGAAACCTGTTAAACCTGTAGAGGACAAAGGAGACGAGGAGTCGCAGCTTACGTCTGAGAAGAACTGATTCCACTCCTTTCTTCTACTCTTTCTACTCTAACGTCCCTTTGCGTTTAATTTTATGAGGGGTACTTTTATTTGGATATTTTTATGGTTGAACTCACGGTTTATTACTTTCTTTATTGAATTGAATACACACTTTATTAAAAACAAGATTATGTCTATTTTAATAGTCTCTCTCTTGTATTTTCAGTATTGTACATTCCACATCGAACACAGCTTATGCCCAGCTTGTCTCTCTCTCCCCTAGATATTCCATCTCCTACACACAAGTCTTCTGGTCCATTCTCTCTATCGAATTCTATCTTGATCCAAATCTATCTTCCCTAATTACTGCCCCTTCAAACCTTCCATGTTTGGTAATTGCTTCATCCGGCTATTTATCCTTTTTTCCACAAAATGGCAAATTCGGCTACTGGCTATTCAACCTACATATAAGAGGAGAGACGAGCATCTGGCACTCACAGAGTTGAAAGCTAGCCATACTGTACGGAACGCGCTATGAAAGTTCTGGGAGTTCTTGCACTTGCAGCAGCAGTGTCCGTAGCGCCAGTCCACGGTGTATGTATTGCTACTCAGGTGGGGTCTTAGCGGTTGAACCACGGACACCAAGTTGCTACTGTTGCTTGTTGCTTTGGTGTGGGGAGTGCTTATCCACTTAACAGTATAAGTGAAAGAACAAGTACTAACACTCCGTTACAGAATGTTAAGCTCATCCGTTTGGGCGAAGACGGTTTGATCCACGAAGAGGTCTATAGGGATGTGGACTTTGGTGACACTATGGAGTCTGCTGTTAACGCTATGAAGGGCCTAGACCTCTCCGATGGCCAAGCACCAGTTGTAGGTGAAGACGGTCACAAGGCTGTTTACAAAGAAGTTAAGGAAGCCTTCAATAAAAAGGTTACTGGTGGTTCCACTGATCAGGTTGAGGATGTCTCTGAGTCTACGTGGGACGGCATGAAGGGGCAGAGTATGGAGAACTTTGAAGAACTCAAGAAGCAGGCCAAGGAGTTTGTCGAGAAGATGAAGGATTCCATTGATGAGGCTTACGTTGATGCTTCTTCTCGTATTCACAAGATCCTCGATTCTCAGGGAAACGAAGTTAAGGAGCCAAGAGAGGCAATCTCCCTTCCACAAGAGTTTGATGCTGCGCTCCAGGACGAGCCTATTATGTTGCATCAACTTGAGCTCCAGATAATTGACGGGAACGATGCTGCCTCTCTTCCTCATCCTGACAGAGTAAGTACCAGGAACTTATGGAGAGAGTCTCTTTACGATGGTTCGAAGCAGTGGGTCCGTTCGCGTTTTGAAGTCTCTGTCTTTGGCATCGCTTTATATTATATCTTCTTCCTTGTTGGGGTCTTATACCCTGTCTATCTCAGAAATTATCAACACGATGGTAAGAGACAGTTGTCCGAAGAGTTACCTAAAAACAATTCTCCTGGTACAACAGGTTCAATTGCTAGTTCCTTATTTGCTTTGACTTTGTCCTTCTTAATTGGAGGCATCAACTTCCTTGTTGGCCTCTTTCTATTTTGTGTGAGTTTGGCTTGTCTTGACTCCTTTTTATCAAAAAGAGCAATTGAACTCGAAAAGAGCAACCAAGATGAGGAGTCGCAACTTACTTCTGAGAAGAACTGATTCCACTCCCTTCTTCTACTCTAAGGTCGTTTTTTGTTTTATTTTGTTGGGTACATTTGTGGTTATTTATGGTTGAGCTCATAGTGTGTTACGTTCTTTATTTGTTAGAAATGAAATTGTACACTACAAGTAAACGTTCATGGTATGTGCATAGACTTTGTAGAGTTAATGGTTGTGATATTTACAGGAGATTCAACTGCTTTCCCTATTTCATGTAATGCAAAGTTTGCCAAAGTTTGCTCAAACAATCACTATACCATGGTCAATAACGCTTGGTTCGTAGTCCTTATCGCTCGGTACAGTGGGATTGAGTGGTTTGTACAAGTACCAGTTCTTCAAAGCATTCACAGATGCCCTAATCTTGGCTTCCTTCAAAGAAGCACCGTACGATTCACCCAACTTCTGATTCCCACTGAAGACACCAACAACAAAGATTGGAGAGTTGGAATGTCTACCATTTTCCGCAAGAAGACGGGCAATCGGCTTCTCAAGACCTTCTCTCTTGCAGAGAATTGAAAGTTCTCTAGTTGGCTGCTCAAACTCAAACATCTTCGATAAGTCGAGCTTTCTTGATAATATGTGGTTATGAATGAATCTCTTTGTGGCATCTTCGGAGTTCGTGGAAGTGTAGTAAGCACCCACTATGGATCTAACAGCAAGTGCATAAGCAGCAGCATCATTGATCTCTTCCTCAGTACCTGTAAGCTTGGTTACACCGTCCTCGTTTTGCGAATTGATTGGCAAGAATTTAAGTTTTCCTAAGCTGTACTCTGCGGGCTCCTTGTTCAAGTATTTGTGAAGAGAAGACTTCTGGTCTACTTCAATACCCCATAAGCTCTTTCCAACAATTTGAAGGGATGCCGTTGAGATGTAAGACGCTACAGCTGTGTTCAACACTGGAAGTGGCAGTCTTGGATACAATGCGAGCAAGTGTTCGGATGTGTAATACGTAAGGAAATTCTTTCCAAGAATATTGAGCCCGTAGTTATCCTTATAAGGAGTTTTCGAGGAACGACACGTCAGACATCTTGCGAGTGTACTGTATATAAAGCTTTCTGGTAGATCGAGTCTCTTGTGTAGTGCTACCAGTGGAGCTGATTTGATGGCCTCTTCTTCTGTGATGGTCTTCTTGGCTTGCTCTTGGAGTGTTATGGAAGTAGAAAAGCGTACCCTTTGCACCACTCCAACGAGGCATCTACTGATGCCTTGATGACTCACAAGACAGTTCATTGTGTGATGAATAAGTATGCGCAAATGGGTGTTGAAGTGAAATAAAGATCAAGATCGAGAGATGACGCGGAGGGTCCAGATTGCGAGTTTGAATGGGAAATCTCTTTTTTTCTTTGCTTGTTAAATCAAAATAACAAACGTCTGCGAGAGAAATCGTCACTCCCAGTATGACTTGCTATCCTTTCACCAACAACTCCTTCAGCAGCCGATTACCAATTAGCGCCTACTTTCACCCGTTGATCTCTTCGAACAGCCTCGCTTGTCCGAGGTGAAAAAATTCGTTGGTGCTCGAGACTCGATGTTTACCCGATTAAATGACAGATTGTGAATAACGTTACCCTACCTTGGCGACAACATTGGGAAGCCAAATCTAGACCTCCTATGGTCTAGACAAGGGCATTAGTTCTTTAATACTTTCTGGGGAACTCACAAATATGGGATCATATGGAGGACTATAATCGAATAATTTGGAATGTCTCAGAATATTGCCAAATAGCGTTGCTCAGAGACTGTAACACCGTGCGCTCTTAGTCAAATACTCTGCGAAATGAAATAGGCTTTCTTCCATGCTATTGTACGAAAGGTCGTGGTTTACTCTTTTAATTAATAGGTAGCCAAAATTATCACCATTCAATTCTTCCATTGAAAAAGGAATCCTTTTTTATTCGACTCTCCTAGCAGATATGTCGAACCCCGATAGTGTTGGATGAGTTCACTCTCTTTCTCTCCACAACACTAAGATGAACAATTTCAGGTATTGTTTTTAACCAGTTAGTTCTGAAGAATCTACACACATCGGCTCCTTCTGAACAGGGAATATCTAACAGAAATTACAAAAGCATATACCTACAACCTAAGCAAGTACCATTTTTTAAGCTCAACAAGAGTCCGGTATAGTGTAGTGGCTATCACAGTTCGCTCTCACCGAGCAGACCGGGGTTCGATTCCCCGTTCCGGAATAACTTCCTTTTTTTTAAATATGATTGTCCATACTTGGTAGAGCCACATAGCTGTGGTGATCCGAAATGAGGACGAAACACTCTGATTCAATGTTATCGCCTAGGCCTTCTGAGGCGTTCAACTTCAATCATTCGTCTCTACACTCTAGTGGATTATGTCTTCTTTGAAAGAACGGAAGGAGGCCTTTGTTTCCGGCCTCACTGGAGGCTCCATCGCTGAGATCAATACCGTGACCTCCATCGCATTGGTAGGGTACTTCTCATGGTGTGTTATCAATAAGTATACCACGTTATTTCTCAAGAGTAGTAAATGGTCGGCTTTTAGTCTTATATTAGACTTCTTGCTAAATTGGGTTGGCTTGTTACTCTCAATAACACTCTACTCTTCGAAGCCTGGAGTTCTTGCGTTGGCAATTCTGGTACCGGTGTTATCACTTATGGTCATGAACAAACCCAGACAACACCCAACTCAAAAGAAAAGCAAGACATTGGAGTTGACAGATTCAAACTACCTTCCGAAGAAGCCGTTTCTGACAGCTTACAGAGGCGGAATGCTTATCATAACTGCGCTCGCAATCCTTGCTGTTGACTTTCAAGTATTTCCTCGTCGCTTTGCGAAAGTAGAGACATGGGGTACTTCACTTATGGATCTCGGAGTGGGCTCATTTGTTTTCTCTATGGGTATTGTATCCACACGGCGTGTTCTTGTGAGTGAATTTAATGAGAGGAACGTTGGGTATTGGGAGAAGCTGTTTAAGAGTTTGAGTAGTACAGTTACAAGTCTTGCGCTGGGAATGCTACGGCTTTTCTTTGTCAAGAACCTCGACTACCAGGAACATGTTACTGAGTACGGTGTGCATTGGAACTTTTTCATAACACTTGTCCTTGTTGGTCCTTTATCCATTGCATTGGATCCGCTCTATAAGTATATCCCTCGATGCGCCATGTCCCTCCTCATCTCTCTCACGTATGAGTGGTTCATCGTCAAAAGGGAAGGTTTTCTATCGTATCTACTGTTGTCGCCTAGAACTGATATCATAAGCGCTAACAGGGAGGGAATTTTCTCTCTGATTGGATACTGGTCTATCTTTCTGGCTGGCCAGTCTGCTGCTTTCTACCTTCTTCCTTCTCTTCCTTCGAAGAACAACTTATACAAGCCATCGTCAAAGGAGGCCATTGCTTCCCAACACGCCCGTAAATGGTCACTGTTTGATAAATTAACTACTGTTACACCATTTACAGGTTTGGTGATTTGGCTTTCCATTTACTCTGGCCTCTTCTATTGGACTAGAGAACATCACGATTACAACGTTTCAAGACGTCTCGCAAACTGGCCATATGTCTTATGGATCTGTGCTTATAACACAGGGTTCCTTGCCCTCTACTCTCTGATTGACAAGTTTTTGACTAGTGAACAAGATCCTTACGAGGACCGAATCTCGGTTAGCTTGGATGCTTTCAATTCTAATGGTATGATTCTCTTCCTACTTTCAAATGTTTCGACAGGCATAGTAAATATGACCTTGAACACCATTGACGCTTCTGTGGGAACCTCTGTTATTGTCCTAATAACATATTGTGGTTGGATAGCTGCAATGGGCGCACTCCTTTACTACAAACGGATTTTCATAAAGCTCTGAGAGTTCCCAATGAGGCGCAAGCAGATCCACCAGAGCTGTGTTTATATGAAGCTTGTTGTTATACCAATAGAAAATTCTGTATATTATATACAATCATCACGCAGATTTAATTTCGTATTATGATATATGGTATGGCATATTCCACCACTCTATGTGTAACACTTCACTAGTACATGGTCATCCGAGGAGCACTTGGCACCGCGATTCCATCACCAAACCCGAATAGGTCAAAACGTACCATACCGGATTAGATTAGATCGGACTCCAAAACACTTCCAAAGAAGACAAAGTGAACTCTACAACCTCTTTCTGTGTACCTCTATTGAAGCGCAGTCCATTGTAGTGGAATTCTAAGCATTGCTGTTTAACTCTGATCCCTTTCAGACTCAATCCTTCGTCACTTAGACCACATTGTTCTTCAAACGGTTTCTTCACAAGTCAATATCAGTACCTTCCAAGACTATGCAGCCAAGGTACTTTGATATTGGAGTTAATTTCACTGACGCAATGTTTAGCGGTGTCTACCATGGTCGTCAGTGCCATGCTCCTGACGTTGCAGATGTTATTCTGCGTGCTAGAACGTTCAATGTTCGTAAGATGTTGCTAACGGGTTCGTCTCTCAACGAGAGTAGGGAAACACTCCAGATCGCTAATGCGTTTCCAGATTACCTCTACACCACTGTTGGGGTTCATCCATGCTCAGTTGCGGAGATCGACCCTGATTATGAGCAGCAATATTTGAGCGATCTTAAGGAGCTGGCTCAAGCTGGTGCAAGAACCGGGTTTGTGAAGGCGTTTGGGGAGATCGGCTTGGACTACGACAGACTCTCATACTCTTCAGCAGAAATGCAGAGGAAGTACTTTAAGATGCAACTAGAAGTCGCAGTGGACGTTGGGCTGCCTCTTTTTCTACACATGAGAGCTGCAAATGACGACTTTTGTGACATCATCTCGCCGTTTCTTCCAAAGCTGCCAAAGGGTGGTGTCGTGCACTCTTTCACAGGGACAAAGAAAGAGCTTGAAAAATTACTTTCACTTGGGTTCTATATCGGAATTAATGGATGTTCGTTGAAGACCGAAGAAAACTTGGAAGCTGCGAAGCACGTTCCTCTTGACAGACTCATGGTGGAGACTGACGCACCATGGTGTGAAATTAGACCAACACACGCCGGTTACAAGTATCTGACTCCGTATCCGAATGAAACATACCCTGAAATTGAGTCCAAGCAGTCTTCTCTTCAGAAGAATCCAGACTTCCGTGACGCTTCTGAGGAGAAAAAGAAGACTCTAAAGCTCGACCCTCTACTTCCTTTCCCACTCCTGAAGAAAGACAAATACGCTGATTACGACCCTGCTACTAGATCCTTGGTAGGCGAGTTAGCTGCTCCTCTTATCAAGGGGAGAAATGAGCCTGTTCACGTTGGCCAGGTGGTGGAGATTCTAGCAAAGCTCAGAGGTGAATCTGTGGAGACTGTCATGACGAATGCCTATAACAACGCTATGAAGCTCTTTGAGATCGAGCAAGATGATGATGAGTTCTTCGGGTATTAGAATATTAGACCATGTTATCCTTCAATAGAATCATCAATATTGGATGTTTAGAATATGCGCTTGATTCTGTAGCTCGTTGTGAAAATGACTATTGTTAATTGCTAAGTCTGGTCTGTTCTGTGACGCGAATCATCAACATGAAAAGGGCTGATGACAATAACCCAACAGAAGATTTATAAAAAGAAATGTTATTCCTGTGCCCTGTGCAAAGAATTTCGAGTATTCTTCTATGAGCGACCGGGCTTCAATTCTGGAAAGGATTCTCAATGAGCTGAATGTTGAACAGAAATCTGCGGTGATAGCGCCGCCATATGGCCAACTCCAAATTGTTGCAGGGCCCGGCACTGGTAAGACCAAAGTGCTCACTGCACGTGTTGCATACCTTTTGCTTCATCATAAGATCCCGCCATGGCAAATCATTGTTACCACTTTCACACGAAAGGCTGCTAAAGAGATGAAAGATCGACTCGCTAAGTTGCTAAAGGGGACCAAGATCCAGCTTGAAAAGCTCTTGCTTGGAACTTTCCACTCTATCTGCATCAGAATTCTAAGGCAATACGGTGCACTTGTTGGTCTTCCTACTAATTTCTATGTTTCTAATTCCAAGGACATTTCGGACGTTGTGGATTCCTCTTTAGACGCCATCAGGAGTGAGCTGGATTCGTTAAAAGTCCAGGACGATGAGAATAAAGTGTCTCTAGAGCTTAGAAATGATAAGGACGCATTCATTATCAATAAAGTCAAGAAGCATATCTCCCATTTGAAGTCGAAGGGTTTATTTCCAGATGATTATAGTAAATTGGAAAAGCACTCAAGCGAACTATTGAGAATCTATGAAGAAGTTCACACTCGCATGAGTGGTATGAGTATGTTGGATTTCGACGATATCTTGGTCTACACCACTCGACTTCTTCGAAAGTCAGCTTGTCTACCTAAGATTCAACATGTTCTTGTAGATGAATTTCAAGACACAAATGAAGTTCAGATGGAGTTAGTGCACCTATTTTGCTCACAGAATAAGCACTTCTGTAATAACCTCACTGTCGTTGGAGATGTTGACCAAAGTATCTACGCATTCCGTGGTGCCAACGCAGCAAACTTCAAGACGCTCCAAATGATATATCCGCAGTGTGTTACAATTAATCTCCGCCAGAATTACAGATCAGTCCAAGATATTCTAGACTCAAGCGAGCTCTTCATGAGGCAACAATGTGACCGGCCACAGAAGGATCTGAGATCGCAGCACACTCATAGCTTTCCTATTGTTCACCAAAATTTGAAGTCAGATCAAAGAGAGGCTCAATTCGTTTCTCAGGAAATAAAATATATTCGTCGCTTATCCGATCTTTACCAACCCAAGGATATTGCGGTTCTTGTCCGGGCAAATTATATGACTAGAGTGCTCGAGAAAGAGTTATCTACAAGCGGTCTACCTTACTCTGTTGTCAAAGGTCGTGCATTTTGGGAACTTAAGGAGGTTATGTCCATTATTGACCTTCTCAAGATTGTTGCACGCCCTAATGATAGATGTGCGTTTGTCCGAACAATCGGTGTCTTTGGGCTTGGGATTGGTGCTATTACCTTGAAGAGGATTGCAGGTTTAATTGAGGAGAAGACAGCCGTGGGTCATGAGCCAATGTCTGTTTTAAGAACTATAAACTCTGGCATGGAAACGATCAAGGGAATGACCTCTAAAGCGAAGTCAAGCTGTGCGAGTTTGGTTGATCTTCTTGCGGATGCAAAGAACCTCTATCACAGTGGACAACAAGAGCGACGGGATGTTATTTCCTTGTTTGACTTCTTTTGCGACTGCAATACCATCCAGAACCTTCTAGGAAATGATAAAGAAAAGAAAGAAAACATGGGAGAAGTTAGAAGTCAGTTGGGAACGTTTGTTCCTGAGGACTTGGAAATTTGGCATGGTGAAGAAGACTTTGACTATAGTGCAAGTACAGATTCTATTCAGGAACCCTCAAAACGACGCGATCTCTCCTTTTTGGAGAGCTTTTTGAGCTCTGTGGATATCTATACTCCGGATGAGGTGTCGGAAGATATCAATACCGCTGGCTTCGACGACAAGATATCGATATCCACTATTCACGCTGCAAAGGGTCTCGAGTGGCCCGTTGTGTTCGTTGTCGGACTGAATGGTGGACAGTTCCCAAGTGGAAGAACAGATGACTTTATTTCCAGCCCAACAGAAAGTATTGATGAGGACCGGCGTGTCTTTTATGTTGCAGCAACTAGAGCTAAGCACTTGCTATATGTTACAACAGGAGCGTCTGAAGAATCATCTTTTCTTAAGCCTCTGATATTGGCTAAAAGGGTTGTTCCAAAACAATCGGCATTCAAGGACCTTAGCGGTCTCAAGAATCTGTATGAGGTAACTGGTTCGCTCATGCCTCCTGATACTAACTTGGAAAAGTATCAACACCTTTATCGGTCTCTAATTAGCTGGAGGTTGGAAGAGAGACTTGTACATTTCGAACAACTTCGTCATACACAGTATCCGGGAACCTCTTTCGGCTCTACTAGAGGTCAGTCACATGCTCCACGCTTTGCACCCAATTATACGCCTCAACCTCGAGCTTCAGATCTAGCTCTAAAACCCACCGCTCCACAGTCTACACGCACACCGCTCTTTGCTGGAGGGCCTTCCATCGGTGCTACAGTACTAGTTTCGAAGAACCAACAGCACGCACCAGGTGTATTGAATGCTGGATATAAAAGGCTACAACCCATCAAAGCCCGAATCATTCCACCAATCACAAGAGATATGGCTGCTTCTGGTGAAACGGAAACTAGGACCTCTAATCCGGCTCAGCCACGCCGAAAAACGCTAGGAATCAAGCGTAGAAGGATTTGAGTTTAACTATTCCCAGATAATGTGAAACATAAATTACATTCCATTATTTGTGGTGCGATCTTGGTTCTGAGATTATCAAAACTACTACAAGCGGAATGGTCATGTTGATCCTAGTCGGAAGGGAGAGTACCAAAGGCTGTTCCGTTCGCGAACTGCACGATTATCAATACTCTTCTTTCGAGAGACACATTTGATACAAACTGTTAGAGGAGTTTGCCAATAACTATTCAATCATGAGCACTCCTGTTGGTGAATCTGTCCATTCCTCAAGGCATAATTGGTTTGGCATGAGCGTATCTGTTCAACCGCGTTCCTCTCATAACTTTACCACTCGCCCCACACTTCTATCTCATCGCCCCACCAACATCAGTGAGATTCCTCAGCTAGCGCTTCGACTGGAACGAACAAAAGTAACCGACCTTTCTGTGGATGTGGGATCACAAAGCTTTGAGTTCTGGTTTGTTGTATCCAGCTACCTCCCGATTTTGACGGCGTGCGTCTCACCCATTACTACTATGATGAGCATAGCAGCTCTCATCACACGATGGCGTGTAGACTCAAACGATCTCTACCTAAATGATACAAGTGCTATTCTTGCAATGAACTCTACGTCGTTGGCCCTTGGTCTGTTGGCAAACCTTAGCTTAGTCCTCAACTACTCCCAGCGTATACCGTATGTTGTTTCACAAACTATTTCCATATCACTCTTCTTTGCTGCTAGTATGATTCTGTTATCCGCTGTTCTTGTTGCTGATCACGTATACTATAGAGATACTTCCTATTCAAGAACTGAGGGGTTTTGGTTTGCTGTTCTGACTGCAATACTTTACTTCTTATGTTCCTCTACCTGCATGCTCAATTTCTCTGGCTTCCTTCTAAGCAAGTATCCTCCCGAGTTCAACCTGGAGAAGTCCGAAAGAGGGCTAATTTTCTACACATTTTTGCTGTCTGTATGGTTTTTATGGGGTTCAGGAATGTTTTGTAAACTAATGGACCTCTCATTTGGAGATGCTATGTACTATTGTGATGTGTCTCTTCTAACCATCGGACTCGGTGACATCCCGCCTAGGACGGATGCTGCTAAAGCCATGTGCCTGGTATATTCCTTTTCCGGTATTATAATTCTTGGTCTAATTATTGCTATGATCCGTTCCATGATAACTACTATGTCAGCCCCTGTGCTCTTTTGGAACCAGGTCGAAGAGAAGAGGAAAAGAGTATTTCACAAAGTAAGGCAGGAGAATATTTCACTATCCTCGGAAGAATCTTTTGACCTTATGAGATCTATCAGAAGGGATGCTCGTCAAATGCGAGCTCATATAAGTATCTTTACCACCATTGGCCTTTTCATTCTTTTCTGGCTGGTCGGTTCTCTTGTCTTCCACTTCACCGAAGAATGGAGGTACTTTGATTCCGTGTACTTCTCCTTCCTCTGTCTTATTACAATTGGTTATGGTGATTACGCTCCTTCAACTAATGCGGGGCGACCTTTTTTCATCTTATGGTCTCTTGCTGCTGTTCCTCTGATGACATGCTTAATTTCATCCGTAGGAGATACTGTTTATGAGTTAGCAGTATCAGGGGCAACGGGGAAATTCCTTGAGAAAGTATTCAGTTCGGAGGGATCTTCCCAAAGAGAAAAAGAAAGAGAATATCTATTTGAGCATAGATCAACAAGGAGCATTGATGAGGATGAATCAAGATCTGCTGATACGATTCTAGACCAAGCAAAGCTAAACGACCCTAAAACCCTAAAGGTTTTGAAATCCAGAGACCTTGTTAAGAATTTGCGAAGAGTTATGATCGAAGCTAAGAATACGCCGCGTAAGAAATATGCATATAATGAGTGGTATTCTGTAATGCAGCTTCTGGACTTTGAGCTTGATGGAGCAGCAGATGAAATCAACGCTTCTCATGGCTGGTTCTGGATATCTGAGGGTTCGCCCTTAAGGTATCCAATCAGTGAACCTGATTATCTCCTATATTTACTATTCAGTAAGCTTGAAAACACGATTCTAGAAAGGGCAGCCGCTTTGGAGCAGGATATTCAAAATAGCAATGAAATCAATACGAACAATCAGACAGTATTTCCTACTTCACTTCGATGACACACATTTTTTTGAACTTTCCAGCATCTACTAGAATATATAACGATTCCACGATTTCCAATAAACTCTTAGAAACTGATATGGTATATAAAGTAATGGCTTTAACTCATAGTAAACTTCTTTTCATTCATTTTGATCAGGCGAGCGAGTCTTGTGTTAGCAAACTTATACCTTGGCTCAACTTTACAGAACTCATCAAAGCAAAGCTGCTGGGCCGTTGGTCTCCTGGTAGCGTCTGTAACAAAGCATGAGTCAAGGAAATGTCGTCCCGTTATGGAAACCAAAGGCAAAGTGTCCTCCGGTATAGGAGGTGCAGCTTTAGCTTTACCAATCTTCAGCATAGCAGGAATAGCCTCTAAGTTGGACCAGGGACGACGGCCAGCAAACATCTCAAGCACAACACACCCCAAAGACCAAATATCAACCTTAGCACTGTAACCAGCACCATTACTGTTCACAACTTCCGGAGCCATCCAGAAAATTGTTCCTTGCATGGACATACCAACATCGTTAGAGTATATATCATTCGACTTCTTGGATATTCCAAAATCTGAAATCTTGCAGATTCCATCAGTGTCAAGTAAGAGATTATCTGCTTTCATATCACGGTGGAGGATTCCTCTAGAGTGAAGATAAGCCAGGCCAGCAACCACTTGAGTAGTGAGGAATCTGATCAAAGGTTCATCAAATTTGCCATGCAGTCTTAAGCAAGATGCAACAGAGCCACCAGCCACATACTCCAGAAACAAGTTGTATTCCTTCCCTGTCTTTTCGAATCCTAGATATTGTACAATATTGAGATGATCTAGATCTTTCAAGGTGTCCACTTCTGATTGAAGAGCCTCGATAACATCTGTAATACGAGGAGACATTTCACTCTGCGATGGAATGCGAACCTGCTTCACCGCAATCATTTCACCAGTTGTAACGTTTAAAGCAAGATAGACGTTTCCGAACGTACCTTTACCGATAAGTTCACCCTTGATCCAGGAGAATTCCTTGATTTCATCGTTATGGTCCTTTTTTAACTTGCTTATGAAATGCCTTTGATTTGGCTTGACTTCAACAACTTTGCGGCCCCACATCTTGGTGCTCTGCCTGCGTAAAAGGCCTGAGGATGCATTATTTGTCTTCTCCATCTTTCTAGCATCACCAGCCTCCTTGGCTACAGCCCGAATAGTCTTCATTCGTTGCAATTTATGAAGTTTATCGAATTCCTTATCATTGTTGCTGCTGCTGACAACTCTGTTCATCTGATTTTTCTGCGACAGTTGTTGCTGTTGTACTTGTTGTTTCTCGTTTAAACTCATAACAGTAGGTGAGCTCATAACAACAGGTTGATCTAGATTTGCATTGGGAAAGAACTTTTCTAAATTGTCGTACAAAACTTCAGGGGCAGGTCTGACAATCATATTTGCAATAGAAGTATTACTCTTACTCTTGGCATCTGAAGGTGCTTTGGCCCAGAAATCATCATCGGAGTCATCATTGTCAGTTTCATCCAAGCCTGGTGCATCATCAAAAGAGATAGCATTCTCCTTAAATTTATCGATTGAACGCGTTGAGTATGTTCTGGACACAGATCTCGAAATTGATCTTTGGATAGCAGCCGAACGGTTTTTCTCAACAGTTGTATGTGATACCCTCTCACTAAAGGAAGCGTCAACTTTACCATCATCGAATGACTTTCTAGAAACAGGTGACACCGAGCTACCTCCTTTATAAGGTTCTGGAATCAGAGTATTACTCGACCCCGGCGTGTAAGAATTTATAAAAGTACTTTCATTGCTAGCAGATTCTGGTACAGGTTCAAGAATAGACACTGTAGGTACTCTTTTATCGTCACCTCTATTGAATGACGACCTTGACTCAGGCTTCTTCGGAGGAGGTGGAGCGGACCTTCTGGCAATGAGGTTTGGTTTGTTCACATATGGGGACTCTCTTCTCTTATCAAAATTGATTTCTCCCTTCTCAGTCGGTCTCACAATTCTAAAGGAACCTGGTAATGATGGTTGGCTAAGTGGTGTTGGTGGTTGGCGCTGATCTCTTTGCACGGAGGCTGTGGATTGCGCAACAACCGGAGGTTTGGTATCAGGCGAGCTTTTGGGAGCAGATAGATCTGGGATGCCAGCTGTTAAAGTATTTGCCTGATGTTCTTTGAAGTTGAGATAATCGATACCTGGGGACTTGGTGATTGTACTCTCGTAATATTGTTGGGGTGTGTTAGGGTACAGTTTGTCTTCCCTACTTTCAAATGAGTGAAGATCAGAAGTACTGGCAACAGAAGAGCTTGTCACAGTGGACAATGTGTCAGCTGTTGACACAAGTAATTTGCCACTGCAGTGATTAAATCGGTTAGTTACAATCTTGTCGAGAGTTTCTTGGTCCAGGGCTTCGCCAATAGCACAACCAAAGTCGGTCAGATGTATGGTGACCTCAGGGGACTTCAATCCAAAGAAATTAATCAACAGGCTCCGTAAGTCATCACTGGAATTGCATTGGCCAATATTTAAGGATTTGAAGTTTTCGTTATCCAAAGTGACTAATATGTACTTGTCAGAGTTACTGCTTTCAGGCACGGGCTGAAACTTGCGGTCGATAATATATGAAGGTATGCTTTCTTCAAATCTCGATCCACTGGAACTCTTAACTACCTCACCTGTTCGCTTCAGGTCGGTACTTCTTCTTCCATCATGGCTTGAACTACTACCGTCACTTCCAGGTCGTCTTTGTATAGACGGGCTTAGTGGACTCTCGGAACTGGACTCTCTAGTCCGTGTTCGAGTATTTCGAAGACCAAATTTGCTGAATATACCAGTCTTATGGTCATTTGAGGAGGAATTTTGTCTTTTTTCCTCTTGAGACTGAGGCAGATGGGATGAGCTCGAGGAGAAAAGGGACGTGAATAGAGACGACTCTGACGAGTTCGACTTGTTGTGCCTTCTGAAGAAACCCTGTTGCTGGCTAGTAGGAGATATTGGAGAACTAGGCCAACCGCTCTTGAATGAAGACCCCTCAATAGTGGAAACAGGTCTAACTGCTACTTTCGACCGCCTTATAGCGGGCTGGTTCGTAAGAAGTGGTCTTATTGTCTCAACTTGCGATGCATCAAACGTAGGCGCAGACCGTGTAGGAACCAGTTTCTCAATCGTTCCAGTTGTATCAGACGTCGACCTCACATGTGTCTTGATGTCTGAAGTATCTGGACTCGAGTCAACACTATCAAATGAGGAAACACTAGTGGTGTCTGGTGGCGACATCACTGTATTGGTTGAAGAAGGTTTGTCAAGTGTCTTTCTCAACAAATGGATGAACCTCGATTGAGTAGAATCATTTGAAGTATCAAGCTCATTCTTGAATATCTTCAAGTTCTGGTAATTCGTCAGAGCCAAAAACCGCTGGCCTTTGAGCTCATGGCTTTTGATACAAGCTGCCCAAGACTCGTTAAACTGATTGAGCTCCAACCAGTAGAGAACCCTCTCCATCGTCCATTCCTCGGGAAGATGTACATTCCACGCTATAGACGACTGCCGACTGTGATGTGAGTTCTTCAGAGCAGTTGGCTCTTCACTTGTTGAAGGTCTGGTAGAGGCTGCTGAGTCCGATGGGCTCTCTGGCTGGAGAACACTTGTGTTGAAAAAACTGAACTCTCTCGAGCTGTCATTGTAGCTAGCATTCGCCAACTTGGTCGGCGTTGACGTGCTCAATGAAGGAGGAATTTCGATACCCTGTGTCTCTATGGTCAGTGGAACCTTTGGCGAGACTGGCGGTACTTTTCTTGGTGGGATCGTTAGTAATTTAGCTGGAGTTAGATCGGAGAGGATGTTGGAGTTGTCAACACCAGCGCCGCTTGGGGAGTAAGCACTATGGAAAGAGCTTGTGTCGACTGTTGTGTCGGCAATTACGCTTCTATCCAATGCAATTGCGGGTGACGGTAGCGGTTTCATATTAGCAGGTGTTGGTGGAAGCATCTGTGTTGACCCGTTGTCGTTGATAGGCGACTTTGGTAGGCGTTTCGTTGCGGTCTCAAAGGAAAACTTGGAAGTATCACCATCGCTCGCCACCGACCTCTCGACGGGGTGCGAAGGACGCAGTGGCTCCTCTGACTTCGTGCTGGAAGAAGAGAATTTGCGGATCTGGTCTGTTGACAAGTACGGGTTGATTGGATCTATGGTTAACTTCTTCATGTTCTCGTTGATGTACGGAACTGAATTCATCAAGAAATCCGGGATGTTATCGCTTCCATTCCGAGTTGCATACTCGTACTTCTTATAAGACATCGTTACACAAACAGAAATCGTTGGAACTCTGTGGTTTGAGCTGTCTTTAAGCCCCCGGATTGTTATTGTTGATGGTTACTGGGCTCATCTGCGAAAAGGTAGGCAAGTCGCGTAACCCGCCTAGTGACATCATTAAGGCTATCTATCTGTCATGATGATTGAGCCTATTTATGGGGGAGATAACGAGCAATTTTGTCAGGAATGGAAGTAAAGTGTGACTTGCTTTCTTCAATGTCCGATCTCCAGTCTTCTACCTTATACAGTATGAATATATATATATATATATACATATCTATGTATGCATGTATGTATATATTTTCCCGTTCACCATGTCAATGGCCTTCATTAGTATGTACACAAATGCCTATTTACACCATAGAAACACAACAAGCAGGTGGTTACGGTATTCCACCACAAACCACTACAGAAAGAGAGGGATCAGGTAAGTTTGATCTCTGTGACCCTGACTATTGTTCTATCAGGCTTAGAGATCGCGTGTCTCACCTTTCTCTGTCTTCTCTTCGTGATTTCCCTCACCTTCATAGGCAGTTTAGTCTTCTCAAGAACAACACCCTTAATACTGTAGAGAGTTGGGTCAATCTTTTCGTCAGCATACGTATAATTGCGACTGCCGATGGTTGTAACATCATAGAAGTTAAGTACGTCTCCTACCTCCGCATTTTTCAAGTGGAATGGAAGCACCATCTTGTCACCAACAGTCACCAGGAACGGGTTGCTGTGCACGTTAACGACAGCATATAGATCATTCTCAAGTTTTAGTGGCGTCAGGTCTGGAACATGTTGTGAAGAAGTCGTCGTAGTGGCTGTCTGGTCTTGGCCTTGGATGCCTCTGGTCGATGAGAGCGGCCGTGAAAGTAATGTCTGCCCGGTCCACACTCTCGGGGCTGCAATAACCGGTCTGAGTGGCTGAGCCAATACAAGTCTAGCGAAAGAACGTAACAACATTCGGTTTGAGGAAGTACGTGCCGTGAAACGGAAGAAAGATACGCCCTCTATGTTTCTGATTGATGAGAACTCGAGCCTGAGCACTCAACTTTTTTCACTGGGCATTTGCGATGGATTTCGCGGAAATGGCCGGAAGAGGTATTTTGCCATTTCTGGATACAGATCATATAATCGTGAAATAAAGCAATATAATCAGAGGAGAAAAGGTCATATTGAGTCCAAACTTTATGTTAAATAAGGATAGTTACGATGGAAAACTTTTAACATGAATAGTTTATCTCTCATTATCTTTTATGGTAGCTCGTAGTTCTAGCGTTACTTGTCACTGTGGAAGAGATCTATATATGTATAAAAATACTAGCACTAACAGAGATATTACAAATAAGTTGAAGAGTTCCACCAACATTTATATGTGGATTTATAGAAATGTATCAGCGTTCTGTGATATGGATAAATATATGGAGTGCTTATATATGGAATTGTGATATATGAAGTATAGTTATATATAAAGTATAGTTCGACATAAAGTATAGTTGTATGTATAACATGCTCAAATCAGTGTATGGGATGACTCCATATAGCATAGGCAGAGATCTAAGTCATAATATATATATACATGACATCTCCACAATTAATTGTCCTTCTTTGCATCCTGCTTTAGAGACTTCATGACCTTCTTTCTCTGCTTGAGCATGTAACCGAACAGAACAGGGAATCCCGGGATGTACGACGCCATTATTACCACCAGGAAGTACTTGAACCACACTCCTACTTGCACGGCAGCTTCATCAAGCGACATGTAAATCATTGTGAGCTCTGAACCGACACCAAGTGGATATAACACAAAGAACAGGTTGTATCTCAGCAGAGTGAGGTACTTAGGTGGGTTCCCGTTTGTCACGATGCTCTGGGCGTAGAAAAAGTATCTGACGACTTCCGTGATGGACCATGCAAGACACAGAGTGATGTACGTCCAGTGGCCATTCGCTGGTGAGTTCGGTAGTCCAGTCAAGATCCCCCACACAACGAGGAGTCTGGACGCAACTTGCATCGCAGTAGTGATGACAGGCGAGCGCACATTACCGACAATCGCGTTATACACTTCAAAGATTGCAAGAGATTGAATGATGGTAACGAGGCGGTGTGTTTTAGCAAAGAGGAGAGGCTGCCCTATCAAGATCGAGAGAAAGACAGTGTTGAAGAAGATAATACTCCAAAGCAGTGCTGAAGTGTTATTGTATCTAGCTAGCATCTTCTTCGTCGAAGGTCTGTCGGCCCGACTGAGGGACTTTTTCTGGTCTGTTGATGCCTGTGACATTGTACCAGTTTGATTACAAGATAGGATTGACACGAACAAGCGCCTTTTAGTTGCAAGATAGCAAATAGCCTTGATGTTGTGTATGTGTTGACGGAGTACTAATAAAAGCTCAACAGTATATTTTTGACTGGCCCTCGCGCTTTGATGAGCATTTGTGGGAAGACGGGAGTATAAACGGTAAAGGACAAACATTGATGATAGTATTACCAATTATATATTGTATAAATGGTATCAAACTCATAACTATGGACCATTATCCATGGGGATTCTACATCTGGACAAAGAGCTATAATAACTGAATGTGAACTATCAAAATGTATTACAAACAAACAACGGGGTCTAAGTGTAAGCAGACATGAAAATTGCGTCATGAACAGTAGTGGCTGGAAAACACAAATAGGATCATCACTCATTAAAGCTTTTCGGGATCGCTTGCCGAGGGCGACTTCGTACGGTGCTTGATATAGCTAGCCATGTTAATTAGTCGATTCTGCTCCTCGTCGTCCCAGTTTAGTTCGCCTTTACTCTTTGTTCTCGACAAACCAGTACCTTCTGCATTATCGAAATCTACAGTATCCTCGTCGGAATCTGATGACTGCTCGTCATCATCATCGAACGAAGGTCTGTCGGAAGTCGGCGAAACCATGTCATGGTACAGAGGATGATCTTTCTTAATGTAAGACTGCCCATCGTCATTTGGATCAACGTAGTCGTCGTCGTCGTCGATCTGTAAGTACTCATTACCAGTATACATCTGGTGGCTGTGGAAGTTGTCTTCATCTTCATCGTCGTCTTCATCTGAGGATCCAAATTTATCTGGAAGGTCATTCGTCATCTGCTGTGACATATACCTAGAGAACTGATCCCCTTCAGCTCGACCTTCTTGGTCGTTGTAATCCTCAGTGTCAGCACCAGAGCCTATAATATCGTGGTCAATGTTTGGGTCAAGCAGCAACCCTCTCTGTTCTTGGTCATCGTCCTCATCTTCCTGGCCTTCCTCACCTTCGCCTCCAAGAAGCGCGTTATATTTTTCCCTAGTCTCAACTAGAGTCTTCGTCACGTATAGAGTCCACTCTGACGTCGAAGCTGCATCCAAAACGAGTTGGTGAATAGTGTTCGGTGGGTACAAGGCCGTGAACTTGACAACCTCTTCGGCAATCAATGTCAAGTGGCCCATGTATCCAAGTCGTAGACCATTCTCTACCTCATATGTTTCGCACTTCTTCTGACCCTCGATGATTACCTTGGTAATATCTCCACGTCCAAATAGATCAATCGCCAAGTATTTGTTGTATCCGATCTCCATAGAACCATTCAAAATCTGTTGAACAATATCAAATACAACATTATGCAAAAAGTTGTTCCATGGAAATCTGAAGAACATTTTCAAAATGATCAAAATGACATGATTATCAGCCAGTGAAATCTTCAAAAGGTCACCAATAACTGGGTCCTTCCGAAGGTGAATTTCGTTTTCATCATACTGGAAATCCACTGTGGTCTCTCCGTCAGCATCTGAATCTGGTTCGGATTCTAGAGTTGCACCTTTCTTCTCTTCAATACTTTGATCAGAGCCAGAGTCAGGCTGTACCTCTTCTTTATGATCAGTTCCTGAGTTAGCGCTGCCATGTGGGTTTGCCTCCTCTGGAATGTCTTCTTCTATTGTCAAATTATCAACACCTGTAACTTCCTGTTCTAATTCCAACTCATCTGTCCGTTGTTGTTTCTCCAATGCAATAACTCTTTCTCTCTCAACATCTCGCTCACGAACAATATCTTCACCAGATTCATCGTTTAATAGTCCCATGTTGGAACAATGTAATAGCTCTGCAATAAGCTCGCAAATTTTGAATCTCTCAAATCCAAGAGGCTCAATCTTCCCAAACGGAGTTTCCAAATCTGGGAGCTTCGTGTCTTCGAGCATTTCGGTAAACTTCGGAATATTTTTAGAGAATACCCTAATGAGATGACCAAGGTATATAGGATCCCTTGACGTTGGAGGATGTGACTCAATAGTGATAAAAAGAACTGGAACAAAATCGTAATCAGAATTATTTTTTCTAATGATCTCGATAATAATACCAACACCATTTGCCAAACTTGTACCACCATTTAACATTAACTGACATAGTTTCTCCATCATTGGCACCGAAACCAATTCCCTTGTAAGCTCATTAGGTCCAATTGTAGAATTATCGGCATTCGAATTTGCACTTATTGTAACAAGCGCCTTTATAAAGTCACCCGCAGCGGACTGAATGCTTGGATTGATGGATGGATGCAGAAAATCAATGAGTTTAGAAATCAAGCCTTGCTCTTTCAGGTTCTCAATGATACCGGTAGGGTTGTCAGGCTTATCCGTGCTGGTAACCTTCAAAAGGAAATCCATAAGAGGTGGATTGTCGATATGTCTAATGAATCTGTCAACGATATTTGTTTGGTTTAACAAGAAACTCAGCATCTCATCAATTTTCATATCCAGTAAATGCTCATTAATCTTCATGAAGTATGTCGAAAGAATCATAGACAAAGGACACTCTTTATCCAGTACACTCCAAAGCTTTCCCAAAAGGTCTTGGTTATCCATAAATGAATCAGTCAGGGACCACGAATCAGAACTTAGAATCTCAGCTGCAACCTGGGCCCTTCTTGAATGTGTTTCCTGAGGAGTCTCAAGTTGGTCTATATTCTGCATATCTTCAGAGTCCGAACTAGATGTAGTTGAATTCTTATCATCTGCAGAACCATTGTCCTTCAGAATTTCCACTTCTTCCTTCATTTTCGGTTCTTCTTCAGTGATTTCACTCTCCTCAGTGATGATATACGTGATTAGTTGATCGAGAACCTCTCGGTGCCTTAAATACTCAATGAGCTTCAAATTAGACGCAGCGAGCTCATCCAAAATATCCTGTTCATCAAGAAGTTGTCCCAAAATTCCCAAGTTCGAAGAATAATTGCTGTATTCATCTTCGTCGATTGTCTCCTCCGGGTTTCTACTCTGTGTATCATCTTCAGAGTCTGAAGTATCTGATAACGAAGCAGAGCTTGCACGCTGTTTGGACGACTGTTGTGGTTTCTCGACAAAGCTCTTTTCCAACAGCGTGTTTATCGATGAAACATCGCTATATCCGTTGCCAAACCTCCAGAATGAGCCTGACATGACCGATTGCTGTGCAAAGGCTAAGGTGTGTGGAAATGCGATGTACTTAGGGCCCTAATGGTCTTAAAAGCGGTCGTCAATGCGCAACGACAGATGTATTCAAGGTCAAGCGGTAAATTGGATGCAAGCTGAAATACAGCCGTGTGGGAAATGGTTGTATTGTGCAACAAATGTAGTATATAAATAAGACAAAATGGATACAACTGTCCTTCTCCAGAGTGGCTTAGACGAGTCTGCGTAGATAATACCCCTTGTCAACGCGTTACGGATTTAGCTCCAGAGCTAGATTTGAAGCTCTGCTGGTTTCTTCGAGCAGTTTCGATTGTTTTACTGCCTTGCTCTTCTTCAATGTCGAACGGTGGGTGGCTGATGAGCGTGGTAGTCTTCGCTGCAGTGCCACAGGATCCGTCAACAGAAGGTCGCCTAATGGAACAACTTGCTGCCAGTAAAGAAAAACACAGTCAGTACGCCAGTTCACAGAAACAAAGCGAGAGCACCACTCAATGCGAGAGCAGAAGTGGCTATTGTCTGTCGGATGGTCAATTGATGCCAAAACACTACCACAACTGAGTGGGTGGGGTCTTGAGACCTTGGTGATGGCTTGTCCTGCACTCTTGTGCTGCGGCAGGCAATGAAGGAGGTTTTCCTGCGTGGGATTTGCGCAGCTTTCACAAATAACAGCCACTTGGAGGTCGTTCCAGTAGTACAAATCACCTGGCCTAAGAAAAAACTGGTGCCTTTGCGGTGCTTCGGTGGCAGGCAGTGTGCAGCGTTTGCGCCTTCTCGAATTGTTTGGTCGACAGCTGACTCGTTCGCCCAATGATTTTTCTGGTGTGGCGCATAACGGGTTAAGAGCGCTGATAGGCAGCGATGGGTGGTCGCTTTGAGCTGTTTTGTAGGCAGTTTTACACGCAGTTTTAATAGAAGATGTTTTATAGATCGTTTTATGGATCGTTTCATAGCTGACTACTTAGCCCTGTGTGATGTCTCAGAGCTCGGGGTTGAACACCCGGATCGTGTCCACCAGCTTGTCAAAAGGAGGAATCACACCAGAGTTGCGAAGATCGTTATTGTCGTTCTCAAACAGAACCTGAATCTTGTTCTTGATGAATTCAGAGTCGAAGTGGAAGAAGAGTTGCTTGAGGAAAAGACAGATGTCAAGACTCGATTCGTTGTAGAAGCGGACGTTATAGGAAAGCACGCTCAGGATGATGCCTAGAATTACATCCAGGGTAATGTCGATTGTTTCGGCACGGTTGATGGCTTTCCAATCGCTAGACTCTTCTAACATATAACGGATCTCCCACAAGGATAGCAGCTTCTTTGCTCCAATTAGATCAAACCTTGCTGATAGAGATGTGCGTAGGGCTGCAATGGCGTTTTTGTAGTGATGTGTTCTGAAAGCAGTGAGTCCAATGAGCTCCCACTCGAGAGCACTGTGTTTGAGTTGCGTCTGGCTGCCAAGCTCGTTCTCAACAATTAATACCACTCTCAGATCCTCATACAGAATCAAGAACAAGTCGTCTAACCATCTTTCACATTGTCTCTTCTCCTTTATATCTTTTAGCTTTATGTTGGACTGTAATGAGAGCGTTGAGTAGCTTCTAAAGACCTCATCCATCAAGAACACCTCGGCTCTAACCTTGAGGAGCCCATCCCAGCTCACCTTATTCGTCATAGCAATAAGCAGATCATACGCTTTTGCGTGTGTTCCTCGCAATATATGCCGATTGATTCGCAAAAGCGCAGGATCTACTGCTTGTATCTCATGGTGAGGGGTGAACGCGATCAACGTCTGAGCCTGACGTCCCCAAACCTGGATACTCGATGACCAAACAGATCCAATTTTACCTTCTGCAGGTTCTGGAACGTTCAGAATGTCCTTTGGATCTGGAAGACTCACGTCTCTTGCTCTGTTTCCGTACATTGGCATAGAATTCAAGGCTATCAATGCGCTCTTGATATCGTCATTCATGATATGGCACTTCGTCAAGTTGTACCAAGCCTCAGAATTCAGCGGGCTTGCCTTGATAGCAGAAAGAGCTGTATATAACGCAAGTTGTTTCTCTCCTTTACTCATAAGGAACTTGACCTGCTCATTGAGTAGCAGAACGTCTCTGCAGTCACGCTTTAAGGATGAGTGCAGGAACCTCACTGCATCCAGTTCTCTGTCACTGAGAAAGAGTAGCTTAGCAACGAAGAAATCAATATCTGTTCGCCCTGACTTCTTCAACTCTTCAATAGCATAGCCATGCAAGTTTGTAAGTTCTGTGATGATGAACAATGCGTCAACCAAGTAATTCTCGTAGAGGGACGGTTTGTTGGCGATGTCCGATGCACCAAGCTGGGAACCTCGATCGAGAAACTTGATGAAAGTCGAAATGGCGTATTTGGCATGTTGTGTGTTTTGCAATTGGGTCTTTTCAATCAATGCTGGCACTTTTCTCTCGGTATCCACACCAAAGATGATCGACCTCACCATTCCACTCACAAAGGTTTCTTCCCACTGCTCTTCAGTCACTTCAGACAATGTCTTGTACCGTCTATCAAAAGGCAGAAGCTGGAGCTGGTACGATCCTGGAGACGAGGATGGGAACTCTGTACGGATACGAATATCAGCACGGTGGAATGCGTTGAAGATGCAGTAAGTGAAGCTGGTTGGATGTTTGAGAGAAGCAGTTGTCTGGTTCAGATTCAGCATCGACAGGTACGCCAGCGGTGCAATGGGAGATGAAACATCGATCCCAGTGATGTAATGGTACTCACCATCCTCCTTTTTGGATTGAATGTTGTATTTTGAGATGTGTACAAGGTCTGGAGGTCCCAGTTCCTTGAACTGAGGGAGGGCAACAGTGCGGGACCCAATTGCACTACCAAACCGTTTCTCCTCGATACTGCAGCACAGATTTGTGTGTTAGTTCCCAGTTGTCTGCCATCATAACATCATTCGTAGGTAGTACTTACAAAGGTGTAATCACTTTGGGCCTTTCAATGCTGCTCCTAATGGTCCCGGTGTCCTTTTTCTTTGGGGACGAGAACATCGAAGCAATAGAAATCCCACGCGATGAACGTTTTTCGTTTCCATTAGACCCATTGACACTTGTTCCTGACATTGTCTCCCTCAACTATGAACTTAACCACCTCTTATTTTGTGCTGGAAAAGCTTTTTTCCTGTGTACTCCACAAGTTGATCCCAGATCGGATGCGTGTATGGCACCTGGATCATTCCCCTTGGCTTGCCCTGTTTTTCGATCGCGGTGGGTCACCTACTTATTAAGGTCTTGGCCCTCAAATACATCAGGTTGGGTGTCAATGAATAGTTCTTTTCCGTTATGGATTCTTCTAGAGCTCTTTAAATTGATGTTTGTGTCCTAGAATTCGTTGAACATTCTATTATTGAAGTTTACAGATTGTTGCAGAGCTTGGTATTCCTGTGTAGCTTGTCCTTCACACGTATAACTGGTCACATAGCCGGCAAAATAGCTCATTCTATTTCTTTTTATCCGACATAGTTCCTCATACATTAGTTCTTCATAGAATTTGTGGTTGTGGTGGCCATAAGACTTTTTTAAGAAATCCTTGATCTAAATACTAATACCCATCTTGTGGACTAACTTGTCATATTTTGCCTTATGTTCATAACTAATCAGCACCAAGAATCTCCTTTCCAAACACCATAGATGCTTTTTAGTAGGCCCGGGTGCTTATTGAGCCATACTTGTGTCTTCGTTTTGTGCTCCAATCAGCTCCCATTTGTCTAATGACTGTCCCAGCTCGCAAAGTGGTCAGCTAGCTCGACCCGCACATAATTTGACGAGACCCTTCTACGCTACTGGGCCCACACAATCCTAACTATATCCGAGGAGTGTTATTATATTCTAAACACATATGCAATGGCTTGTTCGCCAGGTCTTGAGTTCTTCAAGCAGAATACAGTTATCGCTATGTTGGTTAGCTGAACAATGAAGGGAGAAGAACACTTACAGAGCCACATGGATACAACGAGTTAATACTCCAAGCATCCTCCGTATCCTCGATCCCTTCTATATACTCTATCTCTTCAGTCTCCTTAATCTCTTTCCCCTTATCTACCTGAAAGATTCTGTGATCTTTCCGATGTCTAATACAAACCAAAATAGAAGTCCGGAGTAGTGGTGTCCGGGTGAAACCCAAGACTGGCCCTGCGGAAATTTCTACTGGCTCTTTTAATACCGCCGCTTCTCATACAGAAACACTAACCGAGAAACGACCTGAACGTCGATTTGTGGTCTGTATCCCTGTTTTGTGTGTTTATAGTCTCCATTTTGCACTTATTATAGACTTCCACAGTCTCCATATCCTCCTTTTTCTTGTCCCATTTACCCTTTTCCTGTTTATCTGTTTTTCTCTGTTTTTCTTGTTTTTGTGTTAGTTAGAGGTGCCAGGCCATCTATGACCAGCGGCCCCAGCACAGCAACCGCCGGTAGCATTGTTACAATGACAGAACTTGAGGCTAAAAGACAGGCGGTGCTTGCTTCCATCAAGCGTCGTGCTGCTTCTCGCAAGGCTTCTGCTGAGCAGTCGCCTGCTGTGACCCCTGTGCCTCACTCTGATGCTGATAAAGGTGTGTCCTCCTCGGGTGTTGTTCTCGCGCCAATGTTAGAGGACGCTATCCTGGACCTACGAAGTCTTGGATACTCCTTCAACATGATCCTCGAGCACTCAGGAGTCTCACGGGAGTTCCTGGAGTCATGTTTTAAACGCTGGAAATTCCCTATCCCAAGCCGGCATCCGGTGAGTGTTGTTCCTACTAGCCCTCCTCCTGCCTCATCAACTACACCCACAATCGAGTCCAAGCCTATGATAAATCCACAGTTTGCTGCTTCTGCTTCGGTTTCATACCGTTCATCCAAGTCCAAACTGCCCTTCTCTAATAAAGTGTATAGAATATCGAACTCCGAGGAGAAACCTCTGTGGTTGAAGGAGTTAGTGATTGATTTGGAGTCCTCAGACGAGTCGGAAGAGTCGGGAGATGAGCTGCCACTGGAACAAGATGACGATACGTATACCCCAGAGCATGTGGATTTGAGTCTTCAGGACATGAAGGATAGCACGGATTCGATGACCACCATGAATGACGACGCAGATGACTACGATCCCGAAGAGCATCTTCCCATCAAGAGAAGGAAGCTTTCCACGGGCATTCGGTTTGGCCATATGAGCATCGAGACTATAGTGAAGTCCAAGGAGGAGCTAAGCAAGAAGATGTTGGCTTTGGAGTTGGAAGTAGGAAGGAACAACAAGCGGCTCGATGAGCTTAACTCCACTTTTGGTAAGCATGTTCATGAGATTGATAGGATGGAATCAAAGGCATCGGAGCTCCGAACTATTCTTCGAGATCTCGAATCTCGTATTAGTGAACGGAAAGATAGTATTCTTTCAATAGTCACGGAATCAAAGGCCTTTGAAACTTGTCGATCTGAATTGGAGCAGTGCAAGACGGAGATGGAGCAGTTGGAATCCGAAAAAGTAAAACTGGAAGTAGCGGAGCTCAAAAGAGTGGAACTAAGGAACAAGCTCTTGAAACAAGTCCTGGAGAAGAAGATCAAGAGGGAGCGTGAGAAGTCCCCGGTGGAGCTTGCAGCACCGCCTCTTTCAACTCCGGATGCACCTGTTGTGCTTAATGGCAATGGCAAGTCACCGGATACTTATGAACCCGAAGTCTATGAGGAAACGATACATAAAATACCAAAGGTAACTATCCCCTTATTTAGTGGCTGATTTTATTTTCAATTTGCCTTCTTCCCCTTTTTGTGGTTTGGTGTTTTCACTCTAGTGGACATCAATACTCACGAACAACTTCTTTTCGTTTATTTAACGGAACATACATACTAACTTCTGATCATTAGGAAAAAGCGTCCCACTTCACCCCATACAGGTCTTTGGGACTCACACAAAAAGCAACAGAACAGATCGATGATGCCAACGATATGATATGTCCACTTGAACTTGTGAATGGACGATGCACCGATAACGAGTGCAAGTTTAAACACTTGTCTACATGATTAATATACATATCATAAGGTAGCTGCACTTTGTAGACATTCGACACTTTTTCTTGACCATTTATTTGAAGATCTAACACCGAATATTTCATGAATATATATTTTTTTTTCAAGTTACCAGAGTTCAAGCGTAGTCACCTGGAACTGGATATTGGGAAACCCAGTTAGCAACCTCCTCACCCAAAGCCTTAACTTCAGCCGATTCATCCGCAAGCAGTTTGAAGTTGGCAAGCAAAGATCTAGCATCCTCGCCTTGAGCCTTAGACTTGAGGTCCTTGGCAATGGCAACGGCCTTCTCGATGTACTCAGAAACCTGCTCAAACTCCTTGGTTTCAAACCCTCTGGTTGTCATGGCCGGAGTACCAACTCTCAATCCAGATGGGAACAAGGCTGACTTGTCACCAGGAATAGTGTTCTTGTTAGCAGCGATATTTGCTCTCTCCAGAATAGCCTCTAGACGAGCACCATCTATATTCTTGGATCTAAGGTCAATGAGAATCAAGTGAGTATCTGTACCTCCAGATACGAGGTTGAATCCCTTGGACTTGAGAGCGTCAGCAAAGAAAGAAGCGTTCTCGACAACCTTCTTCTGGTACTCCTTGTATTCTGGAGACTGTGCTTGCTTCAAAGCGACGGCAAGAGCAGAGATTGTGTGGTTGTGTGGACCACCTTGGTGAGCAGGGAAGACAGAGAAGTTGATCTTTTTCTCCAAGTCATAGAGAACCTCCTTACCCTTCTTAGTGACCTTTCTTACACCCTTTCTAAAGAAGATCATGGCACCTCTTGGGCCTCTAAGGGACTTGTGGGTTGTGGTGGTCACAATGTCAGAGTATGGGAATGGAGATTGTGTGACACCAGCAGAGACAAGGCCAGAGATGTGAGCCATGTCGGACAAAAGGTATGCACCAACCTTGTCAGCGATCTTTCTCATTCTCTCGTAGTCAATGACTCTTGAGTAAGCAGAAGCACCGGCAACAATAACCTTTGGTCTGAAGAGCTCAGCAGACTTCTCCAGAGCGTCGTAGTCAATCAGTCCAGTCTCTTCGTTCAATCTATATGGCATGGTCTGGAAGTACTTCGAAATGTAAGAGATCTTTGTGGATGGTGTCTGGTAGCCGTGTGACAAGTGGCCACCATGTGGCAAATCCAGACCCATAAGTCTGTCACCAACGTTCAGGATTGACGAGTAAGCATAGAGGTTGGCTGGAGCACCGGACAATGGCTGGACGTTGACACCCCACTGGGAAGCGTCAAGACCGAAAGCCTCAAGAGCTCTCTTTTGACAAAGGGACTCAGCCATGTCGATAAACTCATTACCACCGTAGTAACGCTCACCTGGGTATCCTTCGGAGTACTTGTTCTGCATCTCGGAACCAAGCAAGTCCATGACGGCCTTGGAAGTGAAGTTCTCTGAAGGAATCAGCGTGACAGAGGATTTCTGACGCAGACGTTCTTGGGCAAGAATGTCAGCCATTTCAGGGTCGATCTCCTTGACGGACTTGGAGAGAAGCTAGAATTAGGAGGTAGTTAGTAGCATGCAGGAGAACACATGGAGAGCACAGATGCCATGGGGTGGGTCAAGTTATTGGCAGAGGAGGATTAGACAAGTGTAGATGAAATAATCAAGACCCGGTCATGAGTTGTCAATGGTCAATTATCAGTCGTCAATAATCAATCACCATCAATCGTTAACCATTAGCCATTAGCCATTAGCCATTAGCCATTAGCCATTAGCCATTAGCCCGTCAATTACCAACCATCAAGCACCGCAAATGCAGCACCAGCCATGGATCATGGGCCATCAACTAAAAAATAAAATATCTTACCTCCTGAGACTTAGCAGTAACGGCATAGTTTCTCTAGTTGGGTGTTAGCGTAAACTCGTGGCACCGGCATTTGGTCTTGACACCCCTATTGTGCTCATCGCATCCACAGTATTGGGAAAACTACAATCAGTGAAAAAAAGGGTCCAAAGCAGGGGTCCAAAGAAGCCGGGAAATAAGGGCAAGAAATTACATACAGCAAGCGATCTGGCGGCTCTCTGAGCAACAGCGAGCGAACGAAGCTGAGTGCGAAGCATTGTGGGTGGTAGTCTGAGTGTATGAGGTTCCCGGTGGTGGACGGTGCTGTTCTTGGACAGTCGAGGTGGCACCTGTGCGTTTTTGCGATGAGTTAGTTGGCTGCCGGTGAGCAAGGCGGACGGGCGGCGTTTAGGGTGAGATCCGGGGGCGAAGAGTTCCGGGAAATGAGTTCCGGGGAAAGGGAAATCCGAGGTAATGAATTCCGAGGGTGAGATCCGGATGGGCAAGGGCTGCTTAACGGGTGCTAGCGTGAAGTACCAGGATGTGGGTCTAGTGTCGGGTCTGGCCTTCGGTCTGGCAGGTAGGACTGGGACGCTGGTGGGACTGGAGGTCGGTGGTAGTCAGAAGCTCGCTTTGGTGTCTGGGTGGTGAGACACCTCACAACACCATCTGCTAGGAGAGCGTGCGTGTGCTTCGCCTTAAGTACACATGTCCTCGTTCCGGGTCTTATCTGACTCGACTCACACACGAGAACAAGCCAAGTCGCCACTCACCACCACCCGCTAAATACCGCCAAATATTACTAAAAATGTCCCATAGTTATCTACAGCAACTACCACATCCACGCCATACTAGCGAGGGACGGAGTCTCCACAGGACCCGCGAACGCACACACCGCCTGATGACTCCGATCTTACTCTGGTTTCCTATCCGCTGACTCCGACCCTTCCCTGACTCCGACCACTTCCAGACTCCGGCCTCTAGTCTCGTGACACCGATAGCGCTATCCGCGAGCCTTGCAGTATCGGGGACCCAGGATGGTCATCTCTTGGCGTCTTCGGGGCGTCTCTCCGGGGCTCGCTTTCATAGTGGATCACCATTGTTATCTATCACGGACATGTCAAAGCGACAGAAAGCATTCCACAAGGTCATTGGCCATAGAGAAGTCTCCGTAATGACTCTTTTGTTAGGATATTTCTACTTCCTATGTTTCACCCACATCAGAGCCGGGATCCCACCACTTCTCCTCGGCAACGGTTTCCCCAACTAGACCAGTGCGCACACGATAAATTTTTAGGCTTACACACCCCTCGGCCGGTATTACCGCAAGCCAGTGAAGGTAGGAATGGTGAGGAACACCATTCAGCCGCAATATTAGCAAGTGTACGGCCCCTAGAGTAGATGCCACCGAAGAACCAGTAACAGACGGCTTGCACAGGACCCTCACAGAGACCCAAGATGTCGCACACTGTTATTGCCACACCCAAACCAGCACGGAGTCTCCGGGGAATCTTCGAGCGCCTACGCCGCTCAGAGGCTCCCAGACCAGATAATACTCCTACACAGAGTACACCTACTTCAATAGCTTCCCATTCTAGAGTCAGCTCCGTATCGTCGCTCTCGTCGTTATCATCGCTCCCGTCTTTACCCCCAGGCTCGAAACAGTACGGCCGCAAAGTTGCGGTTCTTGGCTCGGGAGTCACCGCCAAAGTAGAGCTGTACCATAATAAGTCATCCGGCAAAGTATATGCAATCAAGACTTTCAAACCAAAAGAAAATTACGAATCCAGTAACGAGTATAAGATCCGTTGTTTCAGAGAGTTTGATGTTGTCCGGAACTTGTCGCATCCAAACATACTCAAAGCATACGACTTTTTGCCAGGGGCTCACGCCTACCGGCTTGTGCTGGAGTTTGCTCCGATATCGCTGTTAAAGCTCATACAAACTTCAAAACCGGTTGAGGAAGAAATCCTGTGTTTCTTCAGACAATCGTGTGAAGGGTTGTTGTTTCTTCACCAGAACTACATTGCACACCGAGACCTCAAAATGGAGAACTTTGTAGTAGACGACTCCGCCACTGTCAAGCTCATAGATTTTGGGACTGCTTTCAAGTTTGGTTCCAAGAATATGCCTGCTACTGGTAATGTCGGTACTGAGGCCCTTGTTTCCCCTGAAGCACTCTCTGCTCTTTCGTATGACGCTGCTTCCAATGATGTGTGGGGCCTTGGCGTGCTTCTCTACAGCATGCTTAACCTGTCGTTCCCTTGGAAGTGTGCTAGACAATCCGATCCTGAGTTCAACGCCTTTAGCATTGATAAGGAGGCAATCAGGACCAGCTTCTCTGGAGACACATGGGGACTGGTTTCCGGAGTTCTGGAAGTGGATCCCAACAAGCGGCTTACTATGAATGAGCTGTATAGCGTGGTGAAGGTGTCTGTGACGAAACATACAAAGTGTGCTCCAAAGTTACATCGAAGAACCATACACATCTGTGGTAACAAGACCAAGAAGATGATCCATTGACTACTAACCATTAATCAATGGTCTGATTGATCTACTGGTTAGGTGCATCAACTATTGATAGACCTATTGACATATTAATCCATTGGTGGAATGACCGAGCTGTTGGTCCATTGGTTGGTTGATCTAGTGATCCGTAGATATTGACCTACCAATCCGTTAACTGATTGGTCACTAAGCCGATAGGTCCATTGGTCGATTCACCCCCAAGTTGGATCTTCCAAACCTAACTGCATTTCCCTATTAGCAGAGCTTTGCTAATGAGGGCATTACGAAACGCTACGACCCATATTCGTCTATACACATATACTTCTGCCTATATTCAAACCCAAGTCTACTGTAGCGTTTCTGGCGTCGTCGTTCCCTTTGGGCAGTTCATATTCTTGAACCAATGCGACGACCATATAATCTATTAGGGCTGCGCCGATTCACCTACTGCTACTCTCTTCCTCAGCCCTACTTCTAATTTCGCACTCTCTTCTATTCCCATATTCGTCCGCCTTACTCCCATTACCCCATTATACCCTAATCCTGGACCTAATTCCAATCCCGAATCCCTAGCTCTAATCCCAAATCTCTAACACCTAGCCCCACTCCCCAAAACCCTACTCCCAATACCCTCCCAAAACGCTCCCAAAACCCTACTCCCACTCCTATACCCTACGGTGTTATTCCTAGTCTCCCCATACACCCCACCTATCAACCGCATTGCCGCTTGATCTGACAGAGAGACACCGCGATGCAATTTGAGACCATGTTTGAGACACATGGCTTCGGTCCCTCCCAAAGACTACATCTCGCTACACTTGAACACACGGCACTTTCTCGTCACTCAAGGCCCAACCGCCATTTTTGTGGTCAGACCCGTTCTGGAACGCCCAAGTATAGTAGTTCTGTTGTGGCACGGGCTTATCCGAATAGCAAGGTGATACGTTTGGTGGGAGGAAGAAAGAGGCTAGAGAGACACTACTGTCTAGTGGGAAATCGTACATGAAACCGCACACAGACGTACCGTGCATCTACACTTCACTCCGGAGAGTGAAAATGTTACTGTCATACCAATACGGGACGTCTCCATCGCCATGGCCATCGTCTATTTGCTCACCCTCTGCACCTTTGCCATCGGCAATGAGAAACGCCGTTTCCGTATAACCCAGGCTCTGGGATGCACTGGGACTCATTCCCACATACACACCATCGCGATGCCATGGCTATAACCCACCCTACTTCGCTACCCATACACCCATCTTCCCATACACACTCACCACCTCGCCCCCTCCTCCCTCCCCTTCCCCTTCCCACAGAACGTCTCAGCCATGTAAGAGAACAATTGCTCTTTCCGTCTCTGTGCTGGTTCCTTCGCCGTCACGGCCTTCAGCGCCCTACGCCAGACCTGCCACAGATCGATCTGCGGGAATCTGAGAGGGCCTGATCTGATGCGCCCGATCGGGAAAAAGGTAAACACGCAGCAACGCATCAAAACAAAAACAAAAGCGAAAAGCACCAGACTTGTGAGAAAGCCACACCTTGTCGAGGATCAGGACACAAAAGAGGTCTTTCGAGTGTTGAGAAGTGGGAGTCGTTGAGCTTGGCAAGGGAAGACTAGTGTGTGGGAGTATCTGTGCCGGATCGGAGGACCACAAGAACCGTGGGCTTCTGATCTCCAAGGCTAATAGATAACTTCAAGGGTTCGAGGGTCTTCACACCACTTCGAGCTGAGAACAGCTTAAGACTGTGACGTCATCCGTAGCATTCACACTACCAAGTTCCATAGCTTGCATCCCACGACTAAAGCGCAAACTAGACCCCTCAATACCGCTCGGTGATTCCAAGTCAAGCATATTAGCCATTTCTTAAAGACTCACACTAGCAGATTATAAATTAGAAACCACAATAGAGCACATACTCTCTGAACACTGTATGAATCTGTATGCCCTCCTCAGGCACACTAGCCGTCGATGACCGTGGTTGTGGTCCAGTAGAAACAGAACAACCAACGAGTCCCACACCACAACTCCATCCAAATAATCATCAGGCACGTTACAGAGTTTCGCCAGTACCTCGTACCAGGCCACTCCAGGCGCTTCTTTAATTTTTTCTAAATCATTTTCATTTATTTTCACTTGTTTGGAGGGTATTATCTTGCGGTTTATAAGCTGTCACCATGTGCCCGTAGTGTTCGCCGATTGCCTATTCTGGAAGGTACAACTCTCTAAGCCGCTGGACCCATGCTCGGAATATGTACTTGTGCATAATTATACATTAATCAACGGCCAAATGGAGCTGCCCAATGGTGTTCTCAAGTGTTCTCAAGACGTGTTAAATAATAGTTTTTTTCAATTAGGAGAGCCCGAAACCTGCTGGTGGGAACTCTCATCGTGTTAATCAGTCCCTGTCTCAAAATCGCCCCCCGTTGTGGCCGTTTGGTGGCTCTCTACAGCGCCAATGCGAGAGTGATGTTTTGCGCAAACTCATACCGCGTTTGGCGTTTGGCGGACAACAGGCTTGCTGAGGGAGGAAAAAAGACCTATGGACTTAATCAACACGTCATATCGTGCTCTGTTGACGGACCAGACTATCTAGCCACCGTCTAACAACCCTCTAACAACACTGGCCCACCGCCTAACCACATAGCAGACTCTTGCCGTTCCTGTCGGCTGGTACCTCTCTACCTAACCCCAGTGTTTGCTTGTGTGTGCTTGTTTTGATTGTGTGTGTTTGTTTTGATCCCACTTTCTCTTGAACTTAGACTACTTCTACTGCTTCTACTTCAACGACCGCTGTTACCACGACCTCTACCACAACGCCACGTCCCTACAGATCCACAACTACCCTCCCTGCCTCTGCAGTGGTTCCATATTCAACCCAGCACAATACGTCTTCCATGCGACGTAACCAAACGCAAAGGCTTCCGCTGGCGTTCCTAGTCCCCTCAATTCTGGTTTCTGTAGCTGCTGGAGTACTGGGTGTACTCTCGTACCTGAATAATAAGACTCGTTTCCACCATGCAAGCCTCTTCGTTCTTCTAATTGGTGAGTTTCTCGGCGTATGTGCCCTTCCACTTCTTCTGGTTCCACAAGACTTTGCATTCCTTGCTAGCATCATCTTCACTCTTTTATCGGCACTTATCACATTAGGAGCAGGACTCCATACACTGAACGTATCGGTATTGACTCTAAACCAGTCGTTTTCACACCCATCAATCTTGAAGGCGTTCATCTCCTTATTCGCCGCATCTCTGCTCTTCAGTGGCCTTGCCCTGGGATCCCAAATCCAGGTATTCAGCACACAGACACCTCAACAGGAACAGGAACACCAAGACGGAATGGAAGCTCTAGGGAGCACGGAGTACAAGGATCATACTTCCAACAGTGCAATGTTATCTTTCAACCGTAAAATGCCCTCGCTCAAGGCATCTGCTGCTACTCTTGTCGACACTGAGGGCAGACACGACGACTCTCTTTCCATCTCACACACAAACAAGTCTATCAAAAGCAGAAGCAGCACACTTGGAGCCTTCAATTCTTACAAGAGAAGTAATTCACTAACTGATCAGTCGATACCCAACTATTCGATTAAGAAACTGTCTGTCATCAACCAGTCTACATCGTCCGTAAGCGTTGCAGACCTATCTACTTCTGTCACACACTCTCATTTTGGGCAGACTATCAAGTCCTCACACTTCACCCCTACCATCTCTAGAACCAGCAATGCTGAACCTTCTAAGACCATCATGTTAGAAAGAGACGCACTTAAACGAATTCCTGTTGCTCTTCTTCCACCTCATCTGAGGACGCATACGATGGATTCATGCGATCTGCATCGAAGTGGGAGTGAACCTGTAATTGTTTCACAGTCTTCTAAAGATATGAACTCTACTGCTAACGACGAGAGTGTTGTTCAGAAGATCCCTAGAGCTGCTACTGTCAACAATCTGATGATGCCGTACTTCAAAGAGAATAAGGGAATGAGAACAATTTCTCTTGAAGATTACGAAAAAAGCTTCTACGCCATTCAACAATCACGTAGTATGGGCTGCTTGGGACCTCCTCTTACAATTACATCACCAGCCTTTTTCACACCTCCAACAGAGGATGTTGACGAACTTGTAGGCAGTGACGACGGGCCTGAGAGCGTTATTAGCAGCGTCAGTGAACGCGCTAATGATTCCACCGATGAAGCATTGAAATGCATTAGGGACGCAGAGGCAGCATCACAAGATCCTGACATTCTCAGAAGAGCTATGGATCAATCAGCTTCTAATCTGGAACTGCACAACCTCGAGATTCCAGAGCCTGACTCGCCAACCAAAATCAAGAGCCATTCGCCACATAGGTCTATATTTGGAGGACACAGTCGTAAAGGATCTCAGTTCTCGATTAGGGCTAACAGCGTTTCTTTACCAGGTTCCCCAGTTCGAAGATCCAAGTCTAAGAGACATTCGCCGAGAAGACTAGGTATCAAAAACCTATCGCTGTCCAGCATTGTTTACAAGGACGACAAGACAGACGTCCCAGATTTCTCGTATGTTCATCAATTACAAAGTTCACCTTCTAAGAAGAAAGATCAACTGCAGGCTCCAGAAACTCCTCTGGTGAAGAGTGCTGTAGACTCACTACCAGACAAGCAAAAAGCCACCTCTCCAGACTCGAGCTGGTCGGAGAAGTCTACCAACAGCGTATTCCCATCTGAAGTTATCGGTGAATACGACAAGGAGAAGTGGAAAACCATGATGAGGTTAAAGCTACTAAAGCCCGACGACCCAGATGGGACAACTACTAATACCTAATGCATTTGTTTTATGTTTTATGTTTTATGTTTTATTTTCTTTTCTTTCAATTGGATATTGAGAGTTCCTCTTCTCTAACGTCTACCGCATCCTCTTCTGTTTTCATTTTGTAACAATTCTGCACGCATCTAATTCTCTTCTGAAGATCTTGTAGAGAAAGGGCTTTTCCCTTATAAATTTGCGATAAGAACAGACTCTATGGAGTCGCGCCCCTACCGTGTTATTGCGGCCATCGTCCGTCGATTCTCGCCACGGCACTGATTTTTCCATCAAAAGGCGCACAAAGCTCTCGTTCACCAGCACTTCACTAAGCAGCCACACCAATTCTTCATCATGGGAGAACTTGTTGAGAATGTGGCGGTGCAGTCGTCACAGCTGCTCAGGCCTCGTGACTTTTTGCAGCGCATCTACGTGTTTCCGTTCCTGGTGGCGTACCCAATGTTCCTTCAGATCTACTATCAGCGGTACGAGGAGTACATCAAGGGCTCCGAATGGACCTTTATATACCTCGGTTCTATCATTACGATCCATTCCGTGTTGATGCTTGCACCTAACTGGAACATCAACATCGATTCTCTTTTCAACTACGTTAAGGTGGACAAGCTTGATGAGGCATCACACATTTTGATTCAGGCGGCTCCAAACTTTGGCGCCGGCGCCATTACCGAAATTCTACGCCATAAATACCCTGAAGGGATCCAGACTTCTTTCAACTTCCAGAAGAGACGTTTCCTTTACCACCCTGAAACAACCAAGTTCACACCGCCTCAATTCCAGATTGATGAGGAGCCTGTACTCAGCCAATTGCAGCTCTCCAAAGGCATCAATGGCGACTTGTCCAAGCTCCTGCGTATCTACGGCAAAAACCACTTTGACATTCCTATCCCTTCTTTCTTGGAGTTGTTCAAAGAACATGCTACTGCTCCTTTCTTTGTCTTCCAGGTATTCTGTGTTGGTTTGTGGTTACTCGATCAGTTCTGGTACTACTCTCTCTTCACTCTCTTCATGCTTGTCACATTTGAGTGTACAACTGTTTTCCAACGTCGTAGTACTATGAGCGAGTTTAGAACAATGGGTGTTAAGCCATTTTCTATCTGGGTCCACCGAGACGGTAAGTGGAAACAAGTTGAAACCACAGCGCTTTTGCCTGGTGACTTGGTCTCTGTTACTCGTACCGGTGATGATTATGCCCTTCCTTGTGATATGATCTTGACTGATGGCTCTGCTATTGTCAACGAGGCTATGCTTTCTGGTGAATCTACGCCGCTTTTAAAGGAATCCATCAAGCTTCGTCCAAGTAAAGAGACTCTCCAAATTGAGGGTTTGGATAAGAACTCTATCTTGCATGGTGGTACTAAAGCCCTCCAGGTTACTCCACCAGCTGATCCTATCATCTCTCCAGCTCCAGACAAAGGTGCATTTGCTCTTGTCACCAAGACCGGCTTTGAGACCTCTCAGGGTTCTCTTGTCCGTGTTATGATCTTCTCTGCTGAACGTGTCTCTGTTGGAAACTGGGAATCCTTCTTCTTTATCCTGTTTTTGCTTGTCTTTGCCGTTGCTGCCTCCTGGTATGTCTGGGTTGAAGGTACCAAGATGGGTCGTATCCAAAACAAATTGGTTTTGGACTGTGTTTTGATCATCACATCTGTTGTTCCTCCAGAATTGCCAATGGAATTGACCATGGCTGTGAATACTTCTTTGGCTGCTTTAAGTAAGTTCTACGTTTACTGTACTGAACCTTTCAGAATCCCAATGGCTGGTAGAGTTGATGTTTGCTGCTTTGATAAGACTGGTACTTTGACAGGTGAGGATCTTGTCTTTGAAGGTTTAGCTGGTTTTGGTGATCATATCCATCATTTAGCTAAACCTTCAGAGGTTCCGGAAATCACTAATTTAGTTCTTGGTTCTGCACACGCTCTTGTCAAGTTAGATGATGGCGAGGTTGTTGGCGACCCAATGGAGAAGGCTACCTTGGAAGCTGTAGGTTGGAATTTGGGTGATAAGGATGTTGTTCAAAGAGAACACGGTAAGAAGACCCAGAAGATTAAGATTTTGCGTCGTTTCCAGTTTTCCTCTGCTTTGAAGAGATCTTCTTCTATCTCTACTATTGGTGGTAAAACTTTGGTCTCTGTGAAGGGTGCACCAGAGACTATCCGCCACAGATTGACTGACATTCCAGATAACTATGAGGAAATTTATAAGTCGTTTACGCGCTCTGGTTCTCGTGTTTTGGCTATTGCTTACAAGCACCTGGAAGATAACATTGCCCCATCTAAGGTCACCAAGCTTGATCGTGCTAATATTGAAGAAAATTTGACATTTGCTGGTTTCCTTGTTTTCCACTGTCCATTGAAAGATGATGCTATTGAAACTATTGCTATGTTGAATGAGTCTTCTCACCGTTCTATTATGATTACTGGTGATAACCCGTTGACTGCCGTCTTTGTTGCTAAAGAAGTTAAGATCCTTGAACGTGAGACTTTGATTTTGGATGCACCAGAGGAGCACCATGGTGATCACGAGTTGATTTGGAGAAATGTTGAAGAAACTAAGATTATTCCTTTCAGCTCCTCTGATCAAATTGACGAATCTATGTTTAATACTAATGACATTGCTATCACTGGTTATGCTTTGGCAAAGCTTTTGGAGCATCCACAGTTGCACTTCTTGATTAGACATACTTGGGTTTATGCTCGTGTTTCTCCTGCTCAGAAGGAGTTTATCTTGAACACTTTGAAACATATGGGTTACAACACGTTGATGTGCGGTGATGGTACTAACGATGTCGGTGCTTTGAAGCAGGCTCATGTTGGTGTTGCTCTTTTGAATGGTACCGAGGAAGGAATGAAGAAGATTGCTGAGCAACGTAAACTTGAGGCTACGCACAAGATGTACCAGAAACAATGTGAATTGATGACAAGATGGGGTAAACCAAACCCACCTGCCCCTATTACAATTGCACATTTGTATCCACCTGGCCCATCCAACCCAAATTATTTGAAAGCCATTGAAAAACAAGGTATTGAAGTCACCGATGAGATGAGAAAGCTTGCAGAGAAGGCTAAAACTGAAGAGGAAATCCCTGTTGTTGACCGCAACGGCAACGTTGTTAACAACAATGCTCAAGGTGAACTATCTAGTATGTTGATGAATTCCTTGAACCAGCTTGAAGAGGAGTCTGAAGCTCCAACCTTGAAACTCGGTGATGCTTCTTGTGCTGCTCCATTTACCTCCAAATTGGCCAATGTGTCTGCTGTCACCAAGATTATCCGTCAGGGACGTTGTGCTTTGGTATCTACCATTCAAATGTACAAGATTTTGGCATTGAATTGTTTAATTAGTGCCTACTCTTTGTCTGTTATCTACCTAGCTGGTGTAAAATTTGGTGATGGTCAGGCTACCGTCTCTGGATTGCTTATCTCTGTCTGTTTCTTGAGTATTTCCAAGGGAAAACCTATCGAGAAGTTGTCTAAGGAAAGACCACAGCCTGGTATTTTCAACATTTACATCATGGGTTCCATTTTGGGTCAGTTTGCTGTTCACATTGCCACTCTAATTTATGTGACTTCTGAGATTTACAAGCTTGAACCAAGAGAGCCAACGGTTGATTTGGAGAAAGAGTTTGCCCCATCTTTGCTTAACACGGGTATCTTCTTGATTCAATTGGCTCAACAGGTTTCCACCTTCGCTGTAAACTACCAGGGTAGACCTTTCAAGGAAAGTATCACTGAAAACAAGGGTATGTACTATGGTTTACTTGCTGTAGCTGGTTTGGCTTTGGCTGGCTCTACCGAGTTCATGCCAGAATTGAACGAGGCAATGAAATTTGTTCCAATGACGCCTGACTTCAAGTTCAAGTTGACAACCAGTATCATTTTGGATCTCGTTCTCTCTTGGGCTATTGAATTGGTTTTGAAATACTTCTTCATGGACTTCAAGCCTTCGGACATTGCGATCCGCCACTAAGGATGTAAACAAGGAAAAAAATATAAAGATGAGCGTGCATAAACTCGCTATCCAGCTTTTGTATATTATCTTGTCATATATTCATTCATTAAGACTTTATATAGCTATGATTTAAAGTCAAATGGTATCCAATAAATACTGTGTGTAGTGTTCATTCCAGGCGTTTTTTCAGTTCATTGACATCAAAATCCTTCCATTTTAGAACAGCAATATTCTTACCTTGGAAGAAATTGAATACATCAGGGAGTCTCTTTCCTAAGTGCAAAATGAGATCTCTAGCTTCGTCTTTTGACATCGCGTTTTTTGACTTTAAACTGTTCATTACCTGTTCTGTAAGACCATCGATAGAATGAGGCCTATCCGGTCTCATAGTGGCAACAATATCCAAGACCTGAGGTAGTTTTCCATTGAGATACATAAGACGTCTCTGTTCTGGTGGAATGTTGGCACCGAGCTTCTCTTGTTCCTTTTTCCTAATTCTCTCAAGTAAAGAAAGCCCATTTTCTTTACGGTTCTTGAGTTTTTTCTTTGAGGAGTCATTCTGAAGGATCTCTATTCGTCCTCTTTTTTTCGAAGACATGCTCAAGGTTGACTTCTGAGGGACACTGAAAGTACTAAGAACGGGAACTTCAATATCTTTGTTATTTTCCATCCATTGTTGCAATTTGGTGGAAAATTCAAGGGTTCTCTTTCCAAGATCTCTAATTCTAAGCAGGTCCTTCGTTTCCCCAACGTCGATAATAAACTCATTAAGATTATTTACCTTGATTCTGGTGCATTCTGGCCATATAAATAAAACCTGTAGTAGTTCTTTGAATTGAACGTTTAATTCCGAGAATCGTTTCACTTGTGGAAGAAGATCATGGAGTTTAATGTCTGCAATCTTCGAGCGGATATTGAGGAAAACAATCGAATCAAAAGCTGAAAAAATCTTAACAAGACGTGGTTTATTCAATAAACTGTTGAGAAAAGACATTGGTGATTTCACAACCTTCTCAGCGTCACGTTGCTCCTTCTCATCAATGGTCTTCAGAAGGTCTGGGTACCAGATTTTGCTAGCATCTCTAAATGTCTTTACATGCTCAAAGAAAAGCAACTTCCCCACAGGAGACATCGGGAAAAAATTGGACTTATTAACTATTGGTCTAAGTCTGTCTCGATGCCTCATGACATCAAGGAGAGTTTGTTTCATTGCGATAGCTGTAAGTGTTGAGTCTAGGGCAGCGTGTTGGAAAAACGGTGCTGAAACACGTTTTGTTTTTGAAGAAAGAAAGCGATATGAACCGGCCATGCAGACTCCCTGAGTCAGGTACTCCAATGACTGACCTACAACAACAACGATAGACTTTTCTGTTGGAACATCGAGCCATTCCCCAAAGATGTCCTGCACTTGCATTGAAGGGTGCTTAGAAAGAGGTTGGAAGATGTACGTAAGTAATGAAGTGTCCTTACGCGTTGAAAAGAAAACTGAAGAAGCCCTATGGTTTGTATTGAGAGGGTAAACAATTGTTGAACGGATCTTGGAGAATTGCCTTGTGGGATCCTTGAGAGGAATCAGTTTGGAGACTTCAACAGTTTGGAGGTCGAGAGCGTTGATGATGAGCTCGGTGAATACATCAGAGAAACTTGTCATGGCTTGAAACAGATTGTCCGTCGACTTCTGGAAATATGGGAGCTCCGCTGGGGTTGGAATTCGGTTTGGTCCAACAATGTTGGCGTATGGTTCCTCTATATTGAACGACGTTGACGATGAGCAAAGGTCGAGCGATTCCGACACAAGCACGTCATTACCCTCAACGTCAGCTGTCTCGGAGGAGTATCCCAAAAACGACTGTGAGTCAGCCATACTCAGAGTTTCTTTCTTTTCACGCTCCCACTGGAAAAAGAGCTCCGATTGGTTTTGAAAAAGGGCAAGGATGTTGTCGTCGAGATAATCCTCGAACGAAGTAATGCTGAAGGCCCCGTACTCCACCAAAGCGTGTCGCAGCTGAGAGCTCAGTACAGTCTTGTCGCCTCTCAGAAGACCAAGATCAACAGTAGGAATTGATCGGCTTGCCATCTGGGTCATGTGGCTACCGGGGTCTCCGCCCAAGGTGCAATAGTTGTTCTACAAGAGGTGTTGATGGAGACTTCGCGGCCTTCTCCAGTTAGAAATTATTGTAGACTGTGCAGGATCGACTAAAAAGATCATGGTTGAATCTACACAATTAGCCCTTATCTATTAGTAGGAGTTGCGCTGTCTTATATACTGCAATAACTGACGATAACCCGTAATTAGATCTTCTTTCTAGAAGAAAAAAGGGAGGAAAGAGTAGTCGTATGATCTGGAAAGATCTACAATTGGGAACAAAGCTACAACCAGATCTATGCGACAACTGCAACACCCCACCTACATGAATTACCAGAAATCCAGTAAATTTATGTGATGATTTTAATCTTAGTAACTATTTAGAAGCAATGGTCGTGGTCTAAAGATGATATTTGTCGTATTCCCAATATACAATGGCTTGCAAAAGCAAACACTGTGAAGGGTCTACCAACAAAGAACTGCCAACCTAGAATTGGGTCCAAAGCTACTACAATATTAAATAACTACGTGTGCGTATAGATGAATAGAAATACCTAGAAATACTTCAAGGAACAACCAAAATCCGTATTGCTGCTGATTTCATGGCATGGCTAAATACCACTAGCAACTACTACTTGTACTACTAGCAACCACATTTACGGATAATTAGAAATTCCAACCAAACCCATGTACTATTACCACCAGCAAATAGCTATAACCTCAGAACAGTACTATCTAAACCCTGAGACTTAATGTGAAGAACTTCTTGTACCCATGGTTACTAATTAGATACCAACATGTATTTCGACTGATACCTACCAGCAACTAGAAAAAACAGAATAATTGAATAGCAATGACTTCCCTAAATTCTCGTGGTGTGTACCATTACCACCTAATGAGAAGATCTTCCGAACTCCATTCATATCAGGGATAACTAAAATCCTAAATCACTAGCATTGAGAGCAAAACAAGTAGACGTAGGACAAGGAATACAAGTGACGCAAGTCATACTCTCTGACTACGAAAAAGGACATACGCCAACCGATGTATAATCAAACTACCCACAATGCACACTCTAAGTATCACCACATTGAGTACCTTCCACCACCCTTGCTACTACCAATTCGGGAATAAGTGCTAGTACTACTAAAACAACAAGGCCTCCTATCAATGCAAACCCCCAATATGGCACCAACAGCTAACCAACAAAAAGAAGCATAACGATTAATCCTATTCACATATCTCAAGATCAAAAATAACTACTACACCTATTTCTGTATACCTAAACTCCACAGCTAAACACTATGCCAGACCCTTGGCGACGGCCTCAGCTAAGAATTCGAGGCCCAGGCACCGCTGCCCGCACCGGGTAACCCCACCGTTCGCGGGATCAACGGCGCCCGTCGCCGGTGGAAAAAAAAAGCTTCGACGGCCTTCTTCCACCAACAGTACTTAAGCGAGACAACTTCTTCACTTACACTAAGCAGAGAAAAACGATTCTGCACTTGTGAGCCCACAGAGCAGAGTAGAGCTTTCCCTTTTCTTGTCGAACAACAATGCTCGCTAACAAGTTTTTACGTAACGGCTTGCGTACCGTGAGTATTCTCAGAGGAGATCCCAAGGCTCGTCCGCCCCCCTGGCGCCACCACCCGTTTTCGCCAACGAATCCTACAACTCAAGTTTTTTGGTTATTGTGGTGATCTGGTGGTGTTGGCGTCGTAGAGGTGGTCTAGATGGCATTTGAGCCTTTTTAGACCGGAAGAACATCGTTACTAACAAGCTTATTAAGACCGGTCGCTTGCCAAGATTGGCCCGTTTCAACTCCAACGGCGGTAAGGTGCAAGGCCAGGTTATCGGTATCGATTTGGGTACTACGAACTCCGCCGTTGCCATCATGGAAGGTAAAGTCCCAAAGATTATCGAGAACGCCGAAGGTGCTAGAACTACCCCATCGGTTGTTGCTTTCACCAAGGAGGGTGAGAGATTGGTCGGTATCCCAGCCAAGAGACAGGCCGTTGTCAACCCAGAGAACACCCTCTTCGCCACTAAGCGTCTCATTGGTCGTCGTTGGGAAGATGTTGAAGTCCAGAGAGACATCAAGCAGGTTCCTTACAAGATTGTCAAGCACACCAACGGTGACGCTTGGTTGGAGGCTAGAGGCCAGGTTTACTCCCCAGCCCAGATTGGTGGTTTCGTCTTGAATAAGATGAAGGAGACTGCTGAGGCTTACTTGGGTAAGTCCATCAAGAACGCCGTCGTTACCGTTCCTGCTTACTTCAATGACTCCCAGAGACAGGCTACAAAGGATGCTGGTCAGATTGTCGGTTTGAACGTTTTGCGTGTCGTCAACGAGCCAACTGCTGCTGCTTTGGCTTATGGTTTGGAGAAGTCCGACGCTAAGGTCGTTGCTGTCTTCGATTTGGGTGGTGGTACTTTCGATATCTCCATCTTGGACATTGACAACGGTGTCTTTGAAGTTAAGTCCACTAACGGTGACACTCACTTGGGTGGTGAGGACTTTGATATCGTTCTTGTCCGTCACATTGTTGAGCAGTTCAAGAAGGAGAATGGTCTTGACTTGCAGAACGACAGAATGGCTATCCAGAGAATTAGAGAGGCTTCGGAGAAGGCCAAGATTGAGTTGTCTTCCACCGTCTCCACCGAGATTAACCTCCCTTTCATCACTGCTGACGCCTCTGGTCCAAAGCACATCAACATGAAGATCTCCAGAGCTCAGTTCGAGCAGCTTGTTGACGGATTGATCAAGAAGACTGTTGACCCAGTCAAGAAGGCTTTGAAGGATGCTGCGCTTTCTACTTCTGATGTTGGTGAAGTTATCCTTGTTGGTGGTATGACCAGAATGCCAAAGGTTGTTGAGACTGTTAAGTCTCTCTTCAACAAAGAGCCTTCCAAGGCTGTTAACCCAGATGAGGCTGTTGCCATTGGTGCTGCTATTCAGGGTGCTGTTTTGGCCGGTGAGGTCACCGATGTTTTGTTGTTGGATGTCACCCCATTGTCCCTCGGTATCGAGACCCTTGGTGGTGTCTTCACCAGATTGATTCCAAGAAACACCACTATTCCTACCAAGAAGTCTCAGATCTTCTCTACTGCTGCTGAGGGTCAGACTTCTGTTGAGATTAGAGTCTTCCAGGGTGAGCGTGAGCTTGTCCGTGACAACAAGTTGATTGGTAACTTCACCTTGTCTGGTATCCCACCAGCTCCAAAGGGTGTTCCACAGATTGAGGTCACCTTTGACATTGACGCTGATGGTATCATCAACGTCTCTGCTAGAGACAAGGCTTCTAACAAGGATGCTTCTATCACCGTTGCTGGCTCTTCTGGTCTCTCTGATGCTGAGATTGAGAAGATGGTCAACGACGCTGAGAAGTATGCTGAGGAAGACAAGGCTAGAAGAGAGTCTGTTGAAAACGCTAACCGAGCTGACCAGACTGTCAACGACACCGAGAAGTCTTTGAAGGAGTTCGAGGACAAGATCGACAAGACCAAGGCCGAGGAGGTGCAGAAGCAGATTGACGCTTTGAAGGAGTTGATTGCCAGAGCCCAGGCAGGTGAGGAAGTTGACGCTACTGAGTTGAAGACCAAGACTGATGAGTTGAGAACTTCTTCCTTGAAGTTGTTCGAGGACTTGTACAAGAACAGTCAGAACGAGTCTAAGCCAGAGGACAAGCAGTAGTTTGCTTTCTTTCCTGTGAATTCTTGTTTCTTTTCTTTCTTTGTTGTTTTGGAATCCGACGTTTACGAAAAAATATTAAAATGGAAAGCACATATGACCTGTTTGTGTCCCTGGCGTGCAAATGAACAACCTACTATCGAACTGCTAATGAGTGTACATATGGCGGTGTGGTTGATTTGGTTTACCTCCAGGAGCAGCTCATATTGCATTTTGTACATAGATAAAATGATGATGAGACGGTGCGGCTCTTTGAAGCTCTTTCTGATAGAATATATAGAATATAATTTTCTCCCATGGGTTTTTATTCATCCAGTGCTGGGACCAATTATGATGTTGTGTCCCATACCGCTCCTAGTAAATGACCCCCGAAATTACCCAAAAAGACGATCTCGAGTGTGTGCATGTGTTATAAGAGGCACTTCACCGCAGCACAGATTAACCAAAACAGTCTATCAACGCAATGCAGGTAACTCCTCTTACTAAGATCATATTCTTATCTGGGCTGCTGGCTGCTGGCTTCCTCTCTATCATCCTTGGGTGTGCTCTCTGGTCAAACTGGTATCCACTCAATGTTGGTGCGTATCTTCCACCAAGAGAATCATATAGGCTTGAACTAACACTGTAACCAGTTGTGCTTTTCCTTTTGGCCCCATTGCCTAATACACTACTTTCTAGAAACGATTTCGATGACTTCATGAGTGATTCCACAAGGTATGTTGTTGCTTTCTTCCCTATCCTTCCACTACTCCGCTCGCCCCCTCTCTTTCCCTTCTAGATCGCTCTTTCCCTATCTGGATTACTAACTCTAGTATCAGCTCTTTCAACGACTTTGCCAAATTCTTCACTGCAATTCTCGTAACCAGTGGTATCTGTCTTCCTGTGGTGCTCTTCCACACACAGCTTATCGTGCTCCAGGCAGCAGTCATGAGCACCGTAGGGGGTTTGCTCATCTACTCTTCCATCATTCTGTTCACGATGTTTTTTCAGGAGGCTCACGATGAGTTTTGAGAGACGTTCCACATCTAGAATGTCTTGTGTAAATGATGACGGCAGGATGTGGTGTAGTTATGATCAATGCATTGGCTCTTGTTCTTCAGTTATTGTGGGGTTTATGTAGCAGATCTGATTATTGGAAGGCTTGATGTATTGTGCTCAAAAGATCGCTTTAGTGACATTTGAAAACGCTTCTTGAAACTAATGGATAAGATACTCACTCCACAACAGCCTTCTATCCTAATTTCCAGTATTCGAGCCTGACACCTTGCGCATCAACCAAATGATATGGTGTCCGGGTGTATTTCATATGTATACTCTGCTTGATTAATAAACTTGTATCAACCATAGCCATGGCATCTACTATTGCGTTGTCAATAACTCAAACCGTGTTTTCTGTGTTTTACTTGGATAATTCTGATAAAAAATCGATATCTTTGTCCTGTTATTTAGAAAGAAATTAGAGTTCGTTTTCTCAGTATTCATTAAGTTATAGTTCACTCTTTCAAAATCAATACTTCACATTTTTTGAAATACTAAACTTCGGCTTATTATAAGAAATTTTGATAATTTAATACAATTTCAATTCTGAGAAGTAGAAAAAATTGATTTAGTTCAGAAGTTTGGACTTTGTTCTAGTATGGGAAGGCGTCCCAGAATTAATAATGAACCCAGACCGTGTGTTCGGTAATCATTCATAAGTGACACCCTAAAACAAGATGCATCAGGCTGACGAAGGATAGACTTTTATCGAGGTTCACTTCTTAAACTCCCACCTTAATATATAGCAACAGGAGTATACTCTTACAGCTACACTAAAAAGAACAAAAAACAAAAACCACATCATTTGGCAAACCCAAGTCTTTAGCGACTTGCGGACACAGTATATACTAGTACTTTACTCTGAGTGTATGGCTAAGGAAATCAGCGAAGCAGATCGTTCAAAAACTGTGAGGGTATAAGAAGCCAACACGGTATCCTAAGAAGCTAATTTCAGAGTAGCATCATACCAGTGTTAATACGAGGATGAAGAAAAAAAAAGCACGCAGGTAAATCATGACAAAAGATAGAACAGTAAAGATCAGAGTAAAGACAGAAGAAAAAAGGTGTCGATAATCAAGTATAGATGGTTGCACCAAGGGGTATGGTCTGTTGCTGGCGATACTCTGGAATCTGGGAAGGGTCCTCCTGGAAGTATTCATGGAGAAGAGCACGCTTTGCCGAGATACGGCCAGCTGGGTCATAAACCAACATTTGCTCAAGCAAATCAACGCCAGCAGCGTCTAAGGTAGGCACTGCTTGTTGTGAGTCCTTTTTAGCCCATTTTGGGAACGTTGGCTTAAAATCTGGTAAGTAGGTGACATCAGGCCAGATATCTTCAGTTGGAGTTCCGAGGATTCTGAAGATTCTGAAGATCTGATCAATCTCTGAATCACCAGCAAATAGTGGCTTACGGTTTACCATTTCAGCGAATATACACCCGATAGACCAGATATCAACACCAGTGGAGTATTGTTTACCACCGAGCAAGATTTCAGGGGCTCTGTACCAGAGGGTGACGACTTCGTGGGTGTACGCTCTCAGAGGAACGCCGAACCCTCTAGCCAAACCGAAATCAGCCAACTTCAAGTTACCTTCCTTGTTGATTAACAAGTTCTGTGGCTTAAGGTCTCTGTGTAAGATCCGGTGGGCATGACAGTAGGCTGTACCTTTAACCAACTGCATCATGAATCTTTTAATCATGTCAGCACCCAAACCAACACCGGCAGGGATCGACTCCATGTACTTCTTCAAATCTAGGTCCAAGAACTCAAATACCAAGTATAGTTTATGAGAGTCTGAGTGAATGATATCATACAACCGGACAGTGTTTTCATCTCTCAACTCTTTCAAGAGGGAGATCTCACGAATAGCTGTTGAAGGAACGCCTTCATCTTCAGACTCGAGACGGATCTTTTTTAAAGCAACGATACGGTTGTTGTGCTTGGTGTCTAATGCCTTATAGACCACACCATAAGTACCTGATGGTGACGTTAGTTAAGTTCTAGAGGGAAAAATCCCCAAACCACGGCCCTATGTAGAGCTAGAAGGAGACTCGCTCAACGCTGACGATCCGGGATCGCACATGGGCTCCATCATCGCCAAAAGGATGAAACAGGCAACGGGGAAAGGGAACGCAGCCAAAAACTCACCTTCACCAACCTTCTCGAGGCGTTGATAGTTTGACAAGTCGACCATGATTGCACTGCTTGCTATGAGCAGTTGCTAGCGGTCAACAAACGGCAGAAAAAGGCGGATAAGATGGTGATGCTGAGGATGATCTTTTGTGTCTTGAGATCAAAGCACGTTCGGCTGGCAGCAAGGAAGGAATATCTGTTTTTACCAGAAGAAACAGAGTTATGAAAGTGTACTGGAGGGGCTCAAAGAGTTGAAAGGACCTTAGAAAAGCAGGTATCTCACTCAGGCAGTGTATATGGAGGACCAAAAAGCGTTTTGGACATGTGGAACGTGATTGTGCCCGTAGTGGTAGTGTTGAGCTTTTCGTGTGGTTCCGCGTTGCGAGCCCAAAACGGAAACGCCAAAACAACAGCCAGAAATGGCTCTTAGTGGCTAGTAATAGAGTCCTCACTACTATTATTCCTAATTATTATTGCGATTTCTATAAGTAATACTATTAGTGCGGTTGCTATTCTTATTGCTATTAGCAAAAGTGTTTTTGGTTATATTCCTACTATTCCAGTTGTTGCTCTATTGTTATTGCTACTACTTAATACAATTACTCTTTATGATGCTCCACTATTAGCCCTATTAATACTATTTATCTATTTTCACTACGCTTCATCTGTCATCTCAATCATTCCTACCCCTACCCCTACTCCTACTCCTACTCCTATTATTGTTCCTACACCTATTCCTACTCCTACAACTATTCCTATTCCTATTACTAACCCTATTACAACTATGTCACTGCCTCTTGATACTAGCTACTGGGATCATCATCCCCATTGCTACTCTTGCTAACCACCACTACTATCGCAACTACTACATGCACTTCAAGACAAAGATTATACTGTCTATTTAGATACCAAAAACAACAATTCCGCCTTACAGCTCCTTCTGGATTCTCGCCTTCTTCTTTAAGGCTCTTGCTCTGATGTCCTTATGCATCTTCAGGTTCAAGGTGTTGGCCACTTTGGAATAGACACCCACAGAGTTCTCGATGGCCCAGTGCATCAAGGCATGGGTCCAGAATGGCGTCATGGTAGCGTATCTTTCCTGAGCACCGGAGCGACGGCCAACTGTTTTCAGAGTAGCGGCCACAAAAGCTTTTGGAGTTGGAATGGTAAGGGAACTGCGTCTGATCTTAGACATCGCAGAAGTCACCAAGTACGAAACTACAAACTCGACATCGATGCCCTGGGGGGATAATTCTCCGGAAAGAGCAGACGACCAGCTCTGAAGGAATGCCTTTGATCCAGAGTAGGTCGCAAGGTATGGCGTTGGGAGCAACCCACCAAAGGAGCCCATTGTAAGAATCAGACCGCGGGTGCCCTTGTTAGCCTTCAAGGTTTGCTGGATGTAAGGGATGATGATCTGTGTAGTACGAAGCGTAGCAGTGTTGTTGATGGTGACGATGTTTCTCAATTCCTGTTCCTCGGTCTCGACAAACGGGACAGGCATCGAATGGGATTGGCCAACGTTGTTGATGAGGATCGTAACGGGCAACTGTTTAATGATCTGGCTCATTAGCTCATAGTTGGAAGGCTTGTCAGCAGCAAAGTCAATCGCCAAGCTCTTGGTTTCTACTTTATACTTCGTGTGGATTTCCTCCTCCAATGTTTCAAGCTTGGCTTGTGTTCTGGAGATCAGAAACACGTTAAGGCCCTTCTTAGCTAGTTGCAGAGCATACTCCTTACCAATACCATCCGAGGCTCCAGTAACAACAGCCCACTTGCCGGAATGGGCACCATACTTCTTGAAGTCGACATCTGGCAGGATGAACAAGTCTGCAATCATCGACGAAAAGCTCAGAACCGTTTGAGTCAGTTTCAACACTCCCAACACCAGCGCAATGTAAAGTCCCGCATTTACCAAACAACTCTCACCCGCAACAGCTTTAATTCCTTCAAATACAGACATATCGCGGATTTCTTTAAACAACAGTAGACAGCTTGATACAATTGTGGAAAACGGGGAAACTTTCGAATGATTTCTATAGTCTGGATAACAGTACAGGTGGGTGGTTCCAAGGACAAGTTTGCTACGCACGCGTTACTCAAAAAGAATGACAACTTTTCAACCGCGACTTTTCTCGACGCGACGCGACCAATCAATCCTCAATCAATCCTCTTAGGGGAGCTCATGCCAGGGGGCTAATGTTCAGACGATAATGTCTCAGGGCCAATTTCCCGGGTCTGGCCCATCCAATGACGTCAATAAGTACCGATTGGAGACCAGTGCCTCGCTGTATTATTCTCTGGAAGCTTCCCGAGGGACATCTGGAAGAGGCATCCCATTCCTAGTCTTTTGCCTATCGTATGCAATACATGCGAAAAAAGGCGAATTTCCACGAAGGCTATTAGTAAGAGAGGACCAGAGGATACTCTGAAGTACTCTGAGGTTCACACATGGCTCGAACAATGTCTATTCACCGCTTCCAGAGCGTTGTCTTTGCCGGTTTCGTGACCCTGCTAGGTGCCAGCGCCATGCTTTCCTTACGCCGCTGGAGAATCCTTACATTCTCTAGTTGTTTCTTCTCAAGCCTCTCTGCCTCCTCCTTTAGTGTTTTATCCGAGTGGCCGGGTCTCACAGCCTCAGTCTTATGCATTGTGTCGATGTCCCTAATCAACTCGTAGATCTTCACTTTATGGTCTCGTTCCACCGCCAAAACGTCCTTGATTCGTAGCAAGGCGAACTTCTTCGGTACCATTGCCAACCGACGCGAGATCTTCGCCTCAAAGAGCCTTGTAATGTTCTCTGCCTCCTTCGTTAGAGCGGCTCTACGTTGTTGTCCTGTTGTTGTTGTTAGTATAGTCCACTAGCGTTGTGAGCACGCGCGCTATGCCGCTGAGAGGTTGAAACTCCCCAAAACCACTTACTCTGAAGTTCAAACCGCTCAAGAAGTTTCTGTTTTGGGGACGTAACTACCCCGTTCGCCCCGTGTTTCGTCCGTGTTTCTTCCATCTTTACTAATGACTCTCCCAGTGTCTGTGTTGGCAGCGTTTTCAGGTCTTTCTAGCGGCTTTGTAGCGGTTTCTGGGCTTCTCAAATGGTGGAAGAACGCTCGGTTGCCGCTCAGCCAAAATGTAAACAAAAGGTTTCGCGAAAGGAGAAAGTTGTTGGCTGTAAATAATACAGTGCCCCTACCTATGGTATAACACCCAGACACCTTGAGCCGGTCCGGGCCGCTAGCGGCGTCACATCCCGACGCATCGACTCATCGCCAAGGGCATCTGGCCTTTGTCGTTTTGTTGTTGTTCTCTTTCAACTAAAAGACACGGATTGACTGGGCATTTCTCGAAAGTCGATTCTGATCTTGCACATTGGAGCTTTGAACTTTGACAATTTCGCCTCTAACGAGCCGCTCATATTGATAGAGAATAACACACAATGAGTACACAGAACCAGCAGAAAAAAGTACGTCCTACTCATTTACACTGTATGATATACAAAGGACCACTGGTACTAACGCTCGACAACTCTAGAAGATCGATCCTCTGAAATCCTTCATTGCCGGAGGAACGGCTGGTGCAATCGAAGGTGTTATCACTGTACGTATTCACCACCTATTATTCTGGGCTTAAGCACCGAACGTCCATAATGAGAGAGAAAGAGAGAGAGGAAGACCTTACTAACACTTCCTTCTCAGTACCCATTCGAGTTTGCAAAGACAAGGCTCCAGCTTATCGATAAGGGTTCCAAAGCCTCACGAAACCCGCTTGTGCTCATATACAACGTTGGAAAGACTCAAGGTGTGGGGGCCCTTTACACGGGATGTCCTGCGTTCGTTGTTGGTAACACCGTTAAGGCTTCAGTTAGATTCTTGGGTTTTGACTCTATCAAGAAGCTACTTGCAGACAAGGATGGGAAGCTTTCGGGTTCTAGAGGTGTTCTTGCTGGTCTTGGTGCCGGTCTTCTCGAGTCTGTTGTTGCAGTTACACCTTTCGAAGCTATCAAGACCGCCATGATCGACGATAAACAGGCTGCTAAGCCAAAGTACCAGGCTGGCATGTTTAGCTCTATCAAGTGTGTCAAGGACCTTGGACTTAAGGGCCTCTACGCCGGTATTTTACCAGTATCATTACGACAAGCTTCCAACCAGGCCGTGCGACTCGGTTGCTACAACAAGATCAAGTCTTCTATACAGACTGCTGCTGGAACACCTCCAGACCAACCACTGAGTTCTGCACTTACGTTTGTGGTAGGTGCATTCTCTGGTATCGTCACTGTTTACACAACGATGCCGATTGATACCGTTAAAACAAGAATGCAGGCTCTAGGTGCATCAGAGAAGTACTCAAGCACTATCAACTGCTTCGCTACCATTTTCAAAGAAGAGGGCTTAAAAACCTTCTGGAAAGGTGCCACTCCTCGACTTGGTAGACTTATTCTCAGTGGTGGTATTGTTTTCACCATCTACGAGAAAGTTCTTGTGGTTTTGGGTTAGTAACAACCATCAATGGCACAAAAAGTGGCATGACCGTTTTTTTTGTACGTTGAGAGGCCGTTATTCTACTGGTGGGATTTTGCATTTACTTTTAACAACTCTTCATTATCACCACTACTGGCATATTGTAGAAATATAGTCTCTACAAATTACTTGAAAGAGGGCTAAATACCGTATATATATCTCCGTGTACAAGTCTAAGAGGATGTATACAACTAGCGGAAAAAGGGCAGTTTGCTCCATAAAAGTAGGGATTATTTAAGCTGGGGTCGTGGTCTCTGTAACGGACCCTCCGCTGGCTTCGCTGGCGACAGACTTTGGTCTCTTGGAGTTCTTGCCATTCTTATCTCCTTTTCTCTTCTTGCTCTTGACAGGTCTTTGTTCATTTTCATCATACACGCAACTTGGAAGGTCATAGAGTTTGACGTGCTTGATGCTGATGTTGAAGACAGAGGCGTCACTGTACTCCGGGAAAGAACGACATAGGTTGAAGAAATCATTACAAGGGACATGGATATCGAATTTCTTCTCCTCACTATTAACCGTAATATCAAGACCGATGTAGAGGGCAGTGATGTGTAACTTCTTCTGTCCTTCCTTCAACTCCTCATCCTTATTCTCCTCGGTGACCTCCTTGTATTTCTTCAGTAGCTCTTCATTGTTATAGTTCCCGAACTTAGATTCAATCTCCTTAGCTTCTTCGTCCGCTTCGTAGATAAATGTTTTCTCAATAGGTTTAACGTACGGATGGGCAGTGTTAATCCCGGGGAATGTTTCAAGCTTCTGGACCAGCAATCTCAGCTTAGACTCAACAAGACCACTCCATTTTAAGTGCTGCTCATCGTCTCCCCTTGTGCTTGCTAGAATTGTTAAGTAGAACTTGTATTTGAAGAAGAAGTCGTGCTTAATAAAGAGATCAGCCCATGTCTTCTTGTGGTTGATGATATCGGTCATAATTTCACCTCCTCTCTTCAGCTCCTGCAATATCACTTTCTGTGTAGATGCACTAATGTTGTGGGTAGCACACATCGATGGGTATGCCGGAGTGATAACTGGCATTCTGTGCTGGCGATCTTGTGGATAAAGCCTTGGGTTCCATATTCTCACTTGAAGAGGACCATCTTCAATTGGCTTTAGAAGAACCGGCTGTGGCCAACTCCATTGTGTCAAGATGTGGAAGAACTTATTGACGATAACAGCAGCAACAGCATTCGGGTATAGTTGACAAATTCTCGCAACAAGCATGGCCCACGCGACACCACCTGGGAATCCGAAGACGTTAGCGTAGATGGCTCTTCTCTGAGCCCACAGTTTGATAGCACGTAAACTGAGCTTGAAGGAGTTTGGCTTCGGCACAAGCTGTAGAATCTCATCGGTGACTCTTGTACCGTTCAAAGCTCTCAAATCTTTCTCATCGATGTTCTTCAACAAGTTCTTATCTGCAAGTGACAGGTTCTGTGGAACCTGTGGGATATCAAGCTTAGCACAGATTAAGTCAATGGAGATTCCACTGAACTTGATTTTGATGATAGGTACAAATGCGTCTGGAACAGGGGCGATCTCATCGAGTTCTTTTCTACCCCTGAGGATTTCAACAAAGACAGTGAAGAAGTCGTCTCTCGTGACGTGCTTTGGCACAACAACTAGTGTATCAATATCTGATCCTGGACCGTAAACACCCAACCTGTAAGAGCCAAAAGTGAAGATCTTGCCACCAGCATCCTTCGCCATTCCTTCGCTCATATTCTTATTTCTGGAAACTTTGTAAACAAACTCCTCTGCCAGTCTTTGGAGCACCTGTAGGACCTCGCCTCTTCTCCGGGACTCCACATCGCTCTCAAACGAGCCTTGTTTCTTAAGCTCCTGGACAAGCTGGTCGTTCAGGACATTCTCTGCAGGTGTTGGGCCGTCCGTCGAGATCGGCGGCGTCATCCCGTAACTCTTGGTAGCCATGGCAGTCGACTGGACTTAGTAATATTCTATAGGGAAGGCTCCACCGCTTTCTATACCCGTCGTTGCGACAGCAGCACGGATTGGAGCTCTGCGGAGATGCTTGGCGATGCTCTCGGTGTTTGTTGACCGAAGCTATGTTCCATCAAAACTTCACGGACCAGGGCACATAACATTTCATCAATATCTCCAAGCAACACTAAAGGAAGATTCAAGTTTATAATACCTCTGGAATGGTTTATCAATTCTATTAATTTTATGCCTTCTATAGTTTCCATTTTTTGGAATAGCAGAGTTTATATCACTTCTATGATTTCTTCGATTTCCATGACCTCTATGGGATTGGGGCTTGCCATGTTTCTGTAGCATAATCTATCTTTCATATTGATGATTTCTATAATTAGTATGCTTTCTCAGTCCATATCGGCCATAACAGGGAAGCACCACGCAAGTCTAAGTAATACAAACGACATCCCCAATTAGTTTCTCTTTCGTCGCAGATAAAGACATAAACACATTGATCACTACTTCCAACTCGAAAGAAACTCACGCCTCGTGAGTCCAGGAACAGAAGAACATAGAGAAGAAGCCCAATAATGAAGAGTACATAGATGCGGCTTCGAAACAAGCTCAACAAGAAAGAGAGAGCACAGAGATCAGATAACAAAAAAAAAGATACCGAAACAAGCACCAAGACAAGTACACAAACCATCATAAAAGCACAAACATAAGAGACCACCCGTTAGAGCCCAAAGCACACACCACACCGCCTAAACAATCTCTTCCGGTGGAGGAGGTAAGTTTGTTGGAGGGGCCAGGATGATTTCCTCCATCTTGCGAGCGCGATGGTAGTCGATAAACGCCTTGATGAAGATGAACCCACCGAAGGAAGCAACCAAAATAGACACAACAAGCATGCGGGTGGTGTTTGTCTTCTCCTGACTTAGGTCGACGCCCGAGGACAATGTAGAATGGAATGTATCGGTGGCACCTTGGACGGTGTTTTCCATTGTGACATCGTAATCGTTAGCGTCTGCTGGTTCGACCCTTGACGAAGCCAGCGACGACATGTCAGAGGAGATTGTGTGAGAAGTAGGGATCATCGAGTATGCATAAGAGAGGAACGTGATTCCAAGTCCTGCTCTGGATCCCTGTTTGGCAGCGTGCGATGTGTGCAAGATGTACGTGAGCAGGAACCCCACAAACTGGAAACTAGCAGAGACAAGCAAGTTCCATACGAAGTTGACGATATTTCCTACAGGGAGCCCATCTACAAACACCTCGTCGTTGAAACCAGGTGCAAGAATCGAATTTTCCCAGTAAGGAGGTGTTGAGTCTGCAGCGGCTTCTTCATACGTTGGTGGTTTATCGGAGTCCACTTGTGGTTGTGAATCGGGCTTCGCTGACAAGTTATTGAAGACCCCATCATTTTCAGAACCCTGGCCTATAACGGTACCACGTGAGCTCCGTCTCTTCTTCTTGAATGCTCTGTCAAGGAAGTTGAAGTGGCTGCTGAAGTAGCTGATGCTCAGTGTTCCTTGTTGAGTGGTGCCAGCCGCCTGTGCGGACGAGCTAGGCACAGAAACGCTATCATGAGGCTCTGCAGCTGCGTTGATAGTGGCCTCCTCGATGTCTCTAGCAAACTCTGCTGGGAGATGGGTTCTGAGACGGTCGTCATACGACTTATTTCCTTCAGAAGATGTCTCGAATTCGTCGTCGCTGTTGATGCTATCATCAAACGACGCTAATAGGGGCTGAGCAAGGTCGTCTGACGAACCTTCCTGAGGTCCTAGCGGACGGGGTGGTTGTTCACGGATACCCCCCTGAGGAAGATTTCCGCTTGGAGCTTCAAAGAGAACCATTTCCTGGCCCTCTTCGTCGTCGTGGTTTACTCTTTTGTATGAGCGCATAGTATACCTGATGGCCGTTAGAGGTTGTGTTGGACCGTCGTTTGAAGCGGATGCACGGAGGTACTGTGGTACTATGTTACGATGTTACGATGATACAATGACGATGATATGATGACAATGATAAGACGGGACTGCAAAGTATTACCGTATTTTGGGTTGTGAAAGCGGTGTTGATGATCTGTGTGCAGCTGACTGAGATCCGCAATTGCCTTCAATCTACTTTGTGATAGCTGGCAAAGAGAAAAGGAGAACCCCGGTTTGTGGCAAGCAAGTGGCAATCCTTGAAGATGGATGAGCAATTAGTTCAAAAGAGTGATGAACCACAGTGGCTGGTTGCTCTTTGGGAGACGGTTCTGGCTCTCTTGTTTCCCAACGGACACGAAACCTGGTGCTTGTGTTATATTCTCGGAATGTGTTGCTTAGGTGGTTTTAGGAGGTTTCCTAAAGGCTGCGGTCGTGCGCCACCGATGCGGCAATGCCAATTCCGAGGGTTCGGCGGGGACGCTGAACCAATTGTGTGAATAGTATAGTATTTTAGTAGTTTTAGTAGTTTTAGTAGTTTTAGTAGTTTTAGTAGTTTTAGTAGTTTTAGTAGTTTTAGTAGTTTTAGTAGTTTTAGTAGTTTTAGTAGTATTAGCAGTATTAGTAGTATTGGTATCTGAATTGGATATATTAATAAACTAGTAGTGTGCTCTTATCCAACGAGCCGTAGGTCTGTCCTGGCGATCCACCAAGATGTGCGTGCTATTGTCTCTACCATTGTCCATCTTCTCAAGGCATCCATGTGCTTAGCATACCATGTATACCATTTATTGTGAGTAATATTGTGCATCTATATATACCATTTTGTTGGTGATACTGTGTATATATGTTCTTTACAGAGAATAATACTGTATATACTATGCTCCTTGCAGTGAATAATACGGTCTCCATGTTACACTTTTTGCAGTGAATAATACTGTAGCTATATTATTCTGCCCATTATGTATAGTGATTTGTATATTATCCTCTTTACTGTGTATTGAAACTAGATTATACTCCTGGTTCTGTGCAACCCTGTTGCCATAAATACGCATTATTGGTGTACAATACTGTATCTATGTATATCCTCTGCTGCGGGTCATGCAGTATCTCTGTATATATCCTTTATTAGACCCTTTTGTCGCATATACATAATTCGCTTTATTGAATTGTTGTGTATACTTATGAAACTGCATGTAAATCGTACGATTCACTATGTACAATACTACGCCTATATCATATTCTTTGTCAGACACAACACTGTACCCTCTCTTTGTTGTGCACTTTAGGTGAGATTGGCCAGTAAGACAGACTGATATATCGAATAGTATATTCCACCGAGCCCGTTGACATATTTATCAGCAGCACTAGCTCACGACAGAAACATCCAACTATTGGACTTACCATCCACAAACTGCGAACCACCAAACTTCTCAACTAACGACTAATCAACACTCTACATCAAAAAGGATTCCGCAATCGTCTAGTCTAAACACAACAGTTCCTGAGCATATCTACATTCCCATCCAATTTATAGTACAATCATCGTATTCATAGCCCAATCACCGCGTATTAATTACAACTAGAGCTTAATGGAGACAATACACTTAACACCAGGGATATGGTTCACTACAACCTTTCTCTTTTTAAGAGTAATTTGATCCTGACGTGGCGTCGACTTGACCGACCCACCAATTGAACCTGTGAATGGAACACTAATCTCTTTTTGTGTATCGTCGCTGCCACCCTTTTCTTCGATTATTGGTTCTGGAATCGGAACAGGCTTATTTACCGTCTCAACATACTCAACATACGACCCAACATCTGGACCAAGGTCCAGCCCTCCAGGAAGTGTCGTGGATGGTACTGGAGTCCTGAAAGTACGTGGAAAGTCCGCAAGGTCAGGAAGAGTAGGGCCTCCACGACGTCCTGCACGACCCTGTCTTCTCTTACGTCTTGATTCACGTTCTCTGTCCTTGTCTAATCTTTCCAACTCCGCACTTGAAATCTCGATAAGCTGTGGTGTGAAGTTTGCAAGCACTGAGCGAGGGCGGAGGTACTCGTTCCTAGTGACAATGGATGACAGATGCGAACGGATCTCGTCATCATCGATAAACCCCCCATTAAAATCATAGCCGATCAAGTATAGCGACTTTGTGAACATCTGCATTTGTTCTCTGATACTGTGTGCAATAGCCGTAATAAACTCCGGAGCAAGAGAGAGTTCCTCCGCCATCACTGTGGCAAACTGTTCAGGGTTGTTCTCAGGGTTGGAAATATCCCATTCAAACTGGTCCAAAAGCTGTGTGTTTCCGATCGTGATGTCCAGCTTGACAACAATTCTCTGGTCATCACCAAACTTGGAATTGAAGATGTGGCGATGGTAGTCATTTACCTGTTCCTTGACAGACGCAAGAACAGTATCAGCAAACAGCGGGTTAGAGAATCTATAATCTTCCATCAATGTAGCCACTGCGTGTTCCAGCGTGACCGTCTTCTCATTGAGGTTCCATATGAACGTGTCTCTGAGTCGGAACCTGTCCTTCTCAGAATCAAAATCCAATCTGATTGGAACCAACTCCTCTTTCGTGTCAGCCTGGGCCTCCCGAAGCTTCTTAGGGATATATAAGTCTCTCAGTCTAGACGGTTTCTTTCTGTGTGTTGGCAAAAGCACTTTCGTGGGACCGTCTGTGAACCCATTACCGTACCCTTGGTACCCTTCACCCCAAATGGATTTGGTGTACTGGTTGGAATTCGAATGTTGGATCGTCTTCATTCTCGCCAGCTTGAGGTCATTGTAGAACTTCAAGTCACGCATCAGCCGTGACAACAATGGCTTGTTACCTTTCTCTAGACGTTCCTGCTGTAACAGCTCCTTGTTCACCAAATCTCTGTTGATGTATTGCTCAAACATCAGCACATCATAGTTGGGGTGCTTGCCTTCATTTTTCAACTTGCCACTCCAGTAATGCATGTTTTCCCACGGTTTAGGAGGTGGTAAAGGAGACTGTTTCAAGCCCATCATCATCTTTTGCTTCTCTCGTTGAACCGCGAGCTGTTGCTGGTGTTGTTGCAGCTGCTGGGCCTGAGCCTGAGCCACCTGTGCTGCGGCAGTTGCCTGATGCTGAGCCTGTTGCTGCTTGAGCATGGCAAGCCGCTGGGCAGTTAGCTGTTGATGCTGTTGGAGCGTCAACCCGTTGGGGAGACCTTGCTGTTGAGAGCCTGTGCCAACCTGTGCTCGAACAGAGGCCTGGATTTGCGCAAGCTGCATCTGTTGTTGTGGTGTCAGGTTTGCCATCTGCTGGCGCTGCTGCAGAGCTTGGAGATGAAGCTGCTGCTGAAGCTGTGGCGGGTACTGGCCGTTGTTGAAGTTCATTGTGGGTTGACGAGTGCGATGGATGGGGTGGTAGGAGGGAGACTTCAGCAAACGGAAAGGGGGAGTGAGGGTGTTAAGGAGAGGATGTGGTCAGGTGAGTTAGTAGGGGTGTATGTATGTGTGTGTGTGGGTATATCGATGAATGTATGTATGTATAAGGGAGATAGATGGAGTGTATGAGAGAAAGACCTTAGACAAAAAACCAGGTTTAGCGGTGATTGGAACCGTCGAGAGACCAAACACTCGCAAGAAACAGCAAAACGAGTTGTTGAGAGTGCTCTGTAGAAGACTGTTAGGGAATCCCGTAAGGTTTTCAAAAACGCTCAAGCTCGCTGGAACGATAGACAGAACCGATTCGTACGAAGAACCCCGGTTTGCTACAACAGAAGTCGGCTCTCCAGTTGTTTACGTGTTGATGGGCGCCGCCCCCAAAATGGTCGGCGCAAAGAAGCGCAGTCTTTTGCGGTGGTTCGCGAATGATGACATAAGCCAAGGGGTAAGGATTATGTCATCCATAATCACGTGCTGACTCACGTGTGTATGCTTATGTCATCCGCCGTTGCCCCGGCACCGATGCTTTCCTACACTGGGACGAGGGACACGGGGCGATGAGGCAACATGAGCGATTGGAATTACCAGGGAGATGGGCATATCAGGCGGATGGTCATACACGGCTTTGTAGGCGATGAGCCACACATACATGCTACAGTAGAGGCAATGGATTGTGTCAATGTGCCTGTTTGGGATTACGAGGCTGACGGATTAGCGGCGTGTGCCTGAGGCTTTGAGAGCGCGAGGGTTGTGCGAAGGGGAATGGAGGCGGATGGAAGACGAGGGGCAGTGAAAAGGGGAGAACGAGAGGTAAAGGGGACGGTGGAAGAGCCTGTTAGAGCGTGTAGTAGTCCGTGTAGTAGACGGTGTGTCACTATTGGCTTCAGCGCTTGGAGCCGCCTGTTTGTACGGTAATGAGGAAACACATAGTGAGCTTGGGGACTCGCGGGACTCGCGGGTCTGAATGTATTTACTAAATGTGGACTAGGACGGAATAATTGTGGTGGAGTGGACTGAACCGCGCGCTTTGGTGGTGCTTTGCAAGCGAGTGTACGCGCTACCTAAAAATATCAGGCCTTCCTCGTATGTATGAGGACACCCAGAAAGCCCAAACGGGTAGGTGGGAGAAAACACAGCAGTTGTGAAACTGGTGCAAGGACAGAGAGAAGAGAACACAGAAGAGCACACAGAAGAGCACACAGAAGAGCACACAGAAGCGCATACAGAAGAGTACATAGAGAAACAAACAGAAAAAAAGGACAGAATCCCACACGGCATGGCTAGCTAGAAAAGAGCCTTTCCTTAGGTGGTGCGCGAGGGGCGGGACTTGCTACAATCGGCGCTTGCCCTAGTAAAGCGCACCAGGACCAGCACTCTTTTAGCGGCTTTGCGCAATTAGTGTCAGAATTACTATCTATAGCATCGATGGCACTAAAATACCAACCCGTAGGCCAAGCCTGTGCCAGGGCCGTAGGCAGCTTGCGGAAACGCTCACTTTGGCTTCTGTATGGGGAGCTAGAAGCGAGGATAGAGTCAAAGTGCAGAGGAGCCAAGACAACGAGGTAGAAAGAAATGTACAAGAAGATAACGAGCAAACGAGCACACCGACACTCACGGGGAGGCTCACAGAGACATCCAGAGACGTCCAGTCACACCCCATACAAGAGATCAGTGCAAGGCTCACGGATGAGGCTTTGTGTTTTGTGCTCATGCTCTCTGCTCTGTGCTCTCTGCTCTGTACGTGGCTGAAGACTTCAACGGACAGTACACATAAAGCGGGTACGGTACAGTACAGAGCACACCATACATCCACACAGCCCAACACACAAAAAGCGATAAACAGTGTTAGACACCCATACATACTAAAGATACTATATGTGGTACGGACGTACTACGGACACATTACGCACCACACAACCACACAGCCACGCATCGAAGTGCCAAGCACAGAATGCCTTCCAGGGGCAGAAAACAGTACGAGTCTCTGATGGGCTCTTCTGTTCCCTCGCTAGTCCCTGCCATTGTTCTGAGTGCGCGCCTACGGCGGCGATCGCGCTGCACACACATACAAAGGAGGGTCGGAAAAGTACGGCGGGCGGAAGTGTGGGACTGGCATCAAACGGTTGGTGTGCCAGGCTGTAGGCCGTATGCCAGGCTGTAGGCCGTGTAGGCCCGGTAGGTCTGGGTTGTGGGCGGCGGAGGATGCGTGTAGACCGTCCGAGTCCTCAGAGCCTCTGGTAGCAGTAAGGACATTTTGCGGGTGGGACTGCGACCACGGGTATTCGTATATTGTGAGGAGCATTGAGACTAAGATCTGTAGGAAGGAGACTATGGATACTAATAGACACAGACACACAGATGGATGGAGAGAGACGGATACTAAGATGGGCACAGGGATAGACACCAAGACAGACGCTAGGACAGACACTCAGACAGTCTCTACGTGGTGTAGACAGGGCGGGTGTGTGACGATGGAGATGGAGGTCATGGTGGTGGACACAGATGGATTGATAGTCTGCCCAGCTTGTACGCCTAGTGGTGTCCCCGTGTAAGAGCCTACAGTGCAGTGGCCCTTGCCCCTCCTACCAAAGTCCCAGCCCTTCCTTAGTCTCCAGCACCACGCAGAAGCGATAGAGTTAGTCTGCTAACGAGTTTAATGAGCCCCTGCCAGAGCCGCGAGCGCCCGCTATCGCCCGGTGGGCGTTACGCTCTTTGAGTTCAGTGTGTGCACCTACCACAAGCTGCCGCACGCTGACGTCACATCTCGCGCGAACGTGCGCCTTGCGTTCGGCGCGACTGGAAATTGTCGAGTCCCGAGCCTAAGCGGGCGGCCTAAACGCCTACACCAACGCCTACTCCAACGCCTACACAACAACGCCCTACAACGTACCGACACGCCCTACACTGAAAACGGGAAAAACAAACATACACACAACCACACGGGCAAAAAGAACACGTCTTTTCTGTCTTGTTCTATTCGTCATCTCGTCCAGGAGAGACAATCACACACCCGCTCACACACTTTCGCCTGCCAGTCCCATTCTCGTTCTTTGCTCTGGTTTTGCCTCTATCGTTTTTCCGTGTTAGGCCTGCATTAGCGTTTGGGGTGTTTTTACAAGAAGGTCTGACTCTCCCTCTAACTACTGGACCACCACCGGCCTGGTCTGTAAGCCGCATTCTTCCGCTCCTCCCCCTCACAACCCTTCCCTGAGATCCCAGTCCATCCCTTAAGCCGCTGTCACTACTTGCCATTCCTGCGACTCTTCCAGTCATTCACCCTCTCCTTCGCCTTCTCCCGTTCCCGTTCCCGTTCCCCTTTCCCACTCCTATTCTTGTACCGTTTGCTTTGCAGTCCACAGTCAAAGTCCTCTCCTAGCCCCGGGACTCAGACCTCTTTTTTTTTTCTGTGATATTTTTTTCCTGCCTGGCCCTTCCAGCTGTCAGCCCGGCCTCGAAAGACTCGAGCCAGAAGAGACCTAAAAAAAAGAAAAAAACACACATACACAACCCACACCAACAACACAAAGTAGGCACCATTACACCCACTGCGGCTACCAAAAAGGAGCTGCAAAGAACCTCTACCGAGTCGTTGTTGCTATTTCCCCCTTGTTTGCCATTCGCTTCTTGCTTTCGTCATTGGCTGCGCCTCTAAGGGATTTCTCCCCGTTCCATTGCTGATATTTTATTTTTAAAATTAGAAAGAACCTGAACCTCCATCAAAAGTATAAGAACTCCAATTCGTTTTTTCTTGATTCGACTCGCTTTCCTGCTTTTCCATCTTCGGCTGGCAACTCGTGTGCCCTGCCAACTTGCTACCTTGGTCTACTAATCGGTTACTGTAGTGCCCTGTTACTGTACTACACCGCTGCTCCCTTCAAGGTCATTCCCTGGCCTTTTTGTCATAGCTTCTTTCGTCCTAGCTTCCTTGTCACTCTGAAGCTGATTCTCTCTCCCGTCGCTTTCCCTCCCATATATCTCGCACCTTACTCTTGTGTACTTCCCTTTGTCCTCCCTCTTCATCCTTTTCCTGGCACCAGTCATCGACCCGACCATCTACACCTCCGTACAAACGCGTATACCACACCAACAACAGTCCTCTCCATCATTGGCAACTCTAACCCACCCTGTTAGCCATATTCGCCATCTTCACTCTCCATCTAAACTTCAAATCCTCCTAATACTACCACATACGTTCTAAAATGCACATTGCCAAACTCGCGTCTACACTGGCCATCCCTACCTTGGCAGTGGCAGCTGATACAACCACAGGGTCAACAACCGGTACAACAACCCGCGCAACAACTACTGGAACATCAACGGGGACAACATCCACACTATCGGACTCACAGTTGTCCGGTTCAAGCTCAACTTTGTCGTCGTCCTCGTCGTCATCTTCTTTCTCCACACTCTCTTTCACTACCAAAGACGGCTCGCCATTTCTAACTATTGAAGCATACGCTGAATATAGCGGATTGTGGTTTGTGGACGCTGCCCTGGGCACGCCACAACAGACTCAGGCTCTGAGAGTCGATATAGCACAGCCGTATCTCTGGGTGTTGAACGCGACAGAGTACCCTGAGTGTACAGCCGTAGCAACGGCCGATCCAGAACCTAGTGGATCAGACTCCGATACGTCCTCAGCCACTGCAACTGCTATATCATATGACGACAATTGTGTTTCGTATGGATCCTATAACATCACTGACTCAAACACGTCACTCGTATACGATTTGGCTTATAGCCAGTATCTCTTTATGGACTATGCATTTGTCAACGGTAGTGTCTCCTCCGATCAGTTTACGCTGTTCAACATCTCGGGATCTCCAAATGATTCCCTCACTATCGATAACATGGACTTCATACTTGCGAACGAGACAAATTTCTATGTCGGTGCTTTAGGACTTGGTGGTAACATTGCGAGCGATTCCTCAAGTTACAACTACCACATCATGGATCAACTGGTGAACCTGGGATATATTAATTATTCTTCTTATTCCCTGGCACCGCTGAGTAACACATCTGCTGCTTTAATCTTTGGTGGTGTGGATACAGACTTGTTCATTGATCCTTTGGTACAATTTTCCAACATTCCCTATCGATATAGGGAAAATGACGTCAGATACAACTACCCAATAGTCCCACTCACAGGAATCACTCTTACCAACGATAAAGGTGTAGGTGTACAAATTCAAAGTTCGGATACTGTTAGTCCTGTTCTTCTTGATTCACGAACAACCTTCCTCTACCTGCCGATAGCCACTGTGGTATCTCTTTCCGTACAGCTCAACGCTTATTACTCAACAGATGACGGTCGCTGGTTCGTGAAATGCTCTGTGGGACAGTTAGGTGCCATAATGTCTTTTCAATTTGGTAATTTGACTATCAATGTTGGCGTTGACCAGCTTATTGCACCAGTGCAGAGCAATGACGATACGGCAGTTACCTTCGAGGACGGCTCCGAAGTATGCACTCTAAAAGTCCTACCGGACTCATATTTTGGATACTCCGTTCTGGGGACCACGCTACTGCAGAGTGTCTTCCTTGCTGTGGATCTTGACGGAGAGACCCTTGCTATGGCGCAGGCAAACACCGTACAGCTTAATAACAAATCCACAGCTGGAAACTCGACAAGAACATCATCACGATCATTGGCAACAACGACTACAGGGAAGTCGTCCTCATTTCAGTCGAGTATAATTTACCCAGGATATATTCCCTATGCTGTACCAAATAATGTTACAGAAGCACTGGTGTTTTCCTACTCGTATGCACCAGTGACAGATTCAATATATCAGGGCATGACAGCCCTGTATACGAGTGGTATTGTCTACACTGGCAGACCCACAAACACAAGCACATTGGGTAATAGTACCGCTGGTGCGAAATCTACCTCTCGTGGTATGGCACCAGAATTTGGTGCAAGCGTAACTGCTTGCATGCTGGGCACATTGTTGTGCTTGGTTACAGGTCTGATTCTTTGAGGGCAAATACAAAAAAGGGAAAAAGACTCCAAAAAAACAAAAAAAATAGAAAAGTAGGAACATTGTTTTATTGTTTGGGTTCCTCTTATTTAGACTTGATTTTATTTTTGCTTTTTTTTTTGATGTTTGCTTTTTTCTGTTGACGTATTTTGGGGGTCTTTCATTTCTTTGTTTTTGTTTTTTGATGTATGTGGTTGCCTTTGTCCGGTATTCTAGAAGAATTCACAAGGGCATGGCCCTATGATTTACAACCGGATCAATTATTCACGACACTTGCTTTTGTATATTAGTTTACGACTTTTAATTTATATTTGAAAGACATAATTCTCATATCTAATATCTCTGTTTTCGGTAATTGGTGATGAGGCAAAGCGCGGGGAAAGCCAAGAGGCTCTTATCCAGCCACCATCCAGACACCACCCAGACATCCACAGCCGCATATAAATAGAGTCTTTTACGTTATCTCTTTCAGAGAAAAGCCACAACAGGTTCTATCAAACAGAAACTAATATGATTCACAGTGTATTGCAACGATTGACTTCTACACCCGAGCCGGAGCCGGAGCCGGAGGAAAGTGACTATGAAGTCTCTAAGCCTTCAATCTCGGAGCGTATTATGTCTAAGCGGCAGCTTAACGTGGATCTCACATCTACACCGCTTAAGTCTTCAAGATCTACAGGCAGCACACCCCGAAAAGTACTCTCTTCTGGTGGGTCACCAAGTCCGTTGAAGAGACATCTATTTTCTTCTGCTTCTGAACAGGAAGAGCAACGAGCGAAAATCCGAGAGTTTGTGGACATCAAGAAGATGATAACAGCAATGAGGACACTTGAGTATCTTGTCTCGAGTCCCGACATCGAGTATAACAGTTTCAGAGATGCATATGTCCATTCGACAACCGAACTTGTGGAGGCCATGTATTCACCTCGTGAAGATGAACATGAGCCTGTTGAGAAGCTGCAAGCACCATCACAAACAGTGTTAGACACCGATAATAAGCAAGAAATCTTGAAGGGGATTATCGTGGTGAGCATACAAATAATCAAGATCTGTATAGAAATGGGGAGTCCGGTTTTGGCACGTCTTCCTGTTTTGTGGAAGGAGCTAATCAGACAGCCATTTGTGACACAGCTTGTTGCACTCTCCGCTCAGATTGTGCTCGTGACGTTATCGTTAGTGCTAGAGATTCTACTCCGGATGAAGCGATGGCTAATGAAGTGACTCACTGGGTGATCTTCTGCGCTAACTACTGGATGGGCATGAAGACAAAGGGATGGCTACCAAGAGGAAGACCTTCAGGACAATGACGTGTATATAACTACCCCATTGGTGCATAGCCGTTGGCGATCTCTCTTTGCCAGAGGTGGTACAATGCCTCGTCAAGCGGTGTTTCCAGCTGCCACCCAAGCTCGCTCTGGGCCCTATGGATATCCGAGATCAACACGTCTACATCCCCATTTCTTTTCCCCAAGTGCTGAATATCAACAGTGACACCTGAGACTTTCTCAAACAGACGGATAACATCAAGAGCAGTCATACCATCGCCTCCGCTTCCCAGGTTCCAAGCACGGCAGATGCCAGGGGCACTATTGTCCTCTTGGCGACGCTTAATGAGGTATTCCAGTGCTAAAATACACCCCTTGGCAACGTCCATGACTGCTACATAGTCCCGAATGCCATCATACACGTTCATCGTGGTCGAGTTTCTCACTGAGCGAAGCACCATGGGCATGAGATTGGTGGAACGTTCTCCAAGCAGCCCGCTTGGGTGGACGCCTAATGGGTTGAAATAGCGGAGGATCGCCACGTCTATATTTCTGGAACTCGCATAGGATGCCATGATCGACTCCACTTGAAGCTTTGATGCGCCATACGGGGTTGTTGGGGAGCACTCTATATCCTCTGTGATGGGTATTTGTGCGTTCCCATACACAGCGGCGGAACTCGCAAAGACTAGTCTTCTGATACGAGGGTACAGAGCAGTCGCCTCTAATAGATTCTGAGTCGCCACAACATTATGACGTTGGTACGCTTCCGGGTTGGTGAGAGACTCAGTCACGGATTTCAGACCAGCAAAGTGTAGGATCTGCGAAATGTAGCAGGTGCCATTGTTGTGGAAGTTGTGGAAGTTGTGGAAGAAGTCTATGACGGCATTCTTATCAGCGAGGTCCACACTCTCGAAGGAAATGGGGATGCCTGCGGATATAGTTCTGATTCCTTCAAGCTGGGAAACGTCCGATGTTGAGCAGTTATCGACTATGATAACAGGAGTTCTAAGGAGTGTGATTGTGTGTGAGCCGATATAGCCCAGTCCACCCGTCACGAGGGTATAGTTTGTACTGTACATTTGTTAGATGGGCATTGGCGTAGGTATTGGAACGGATGGCAGTGAGAAGAAGTAGAGCAAGTATTGTAGCTCACCAGGGACTGTTCAGGACGTACGGCTTTCCTAGGGATCGATACAACGTGTTTAGGAGCCCACAGCACTTTGCTCCCTTCCCTTTGACAGGTTGCTGAGTCCACAAATCGGCCCTACTGCATCTAAGCGTGTGTATTATATACGGCGACAGATACGAACGTTGGCATTATCGCAGCAATGAGGAGGTAGTGTGTAGCGAATGTGTAGTGAAAGGTCTAGGTAATGGTGGATATGACTAGCACCACTACTGATAAGACGCTGCGTATAGCTCGTTTAACCACTGCTTATATACACACAATACAAAACACCCGTTTGCCTTATCCAAGCTATTTTGACTGTATGGCTTGCTTTCCTACTCCGGAACGGGCCGCGGGTGTGCCCAGGAGGGGCCAAGGAGGAGGCCACGCGCCGGAAACGTGGCTGTTGTTAGCCAGACAGTCGTAGAACCAGCTCCAGGGCCAGCATACGAGCCAGCTCGTGAACCAGTGTGCCAATTGACTTCTCCATTTCCCCCTTTGCCCCATTCCCCTTCGTCTCATCGTCTCATTGTCTCATCGTCTCATCGTCTCACCAGTCCCCAGTCCCCAGTCCCCAGTCCCCAGACTATCACACAACCAGACTACCAGACCCCACACTCCCTCCGTGTTGCGTGTTCGAACCCGCGGAACCGCATGTTTTAAATCGCTTATCGCCCCGTCAAGGAGCGGTTACGCAGCACGGACACAGCTCCTCCCGTTACGCAGCCCCGCCCCAGTTGCCCCGGCAATCACCAGACACCGCCGGAGATACAGTGACGTCATAACACCTGAACACCACGTAACCACACCCGTACACCACGTGTCTGTTCAGCCGGTCACCACGCTATCGGTATACGCGATCTTGATGACAGCGCTGTAAGCGCAACCCCTACGAGGCGACCGGTGGTTGGGACAGCTGGGGGGTAAAAGGCCACACAGTCACTTGCACCGCTTTTCCGGGATTTAACACTTCTAACAGCGCCAGAAGTCCAGTTCCTTTCCATACAACAGCCAGGCTCATTCCTTGCCCACTGTTTTGTACTAACACCCTTCCTTTGTGCTCACTAACCGCCGCGTGGGCTGCGCTCTCTACAACCACGGTGCTGCTAAGCGCACTCCACACAACAACAACAAGAACCAACAACCAACAATCAACAACCATCAACTAACCAACTAGTACAACCTCTAGACCTCATCGTACGTCTGTGTGCTATCACAATGGCTCACAAAGGATTCAGCTACTACAGCGATAACGCCATAGCATCCAGCTCAGAGGACGAACCGTCCCCGATGCTTCGCCCATCGGCTGGCATCGTTGCCGCCGCCACTTATAGCAACGACACTAGTGGCGAGAGCGATGGCTTAAGTCCTCGAAACTCCCATGGATCCCGCTCTGGTTCAATTCCTGCTATCAAGCTCCATACAACCAGCCACCTCTCCGACTCCGTGAGCCCAATGAACTGCTCAAAGGACGCCATTGATGCTGTTGAGGGCCAAGCTACGGCTGCTACAAGCCCTGAAGTCGTACACCTCCGCGCTCCTGATTTTAACAAGCGGCCGCTATCAGATACCCCTGTGGGCTCCTCAAACACCTCACCGTCTCTAAGTAATGTCAACTCGGAGGTCACTTCACAGGAGAACTCCCCAGAGACACGGCCAAGCGGACATGTCGCTACGAATGTGCCTTCAATCAAGCTCACAAAGAGAAGAGGAACTGCGGTTAACATGCCGGGAGTCACAAAGAGTGTACAGCACTCGTCAACCCAGTTCCTAGACAACGAGGCGGGCTCCAAATTGGTCATTGTCATGGTTGGTTTGCCGGCTCGTGGAAAGTCTTACATCACAAACAAACTCACACGGTACTTGAACTGGCTTCAGCATGAGTGCCGTGTGTTCAATGTTGGTAATACAAGAAGAAAACAGGCTTCGCACCATGGCCCATCCAAAGGTCCACTTCCTGATACGACCACTACCAGTACGAATCATACCGAACACAACGCGGCTTTCTTTAACCCAGAGAACCCGGAGACTACAAAGATCAGGGAGAAATGGGCGATGGATACCTTAGACCAACTACTCGACTACTTGCTTCTCGGGACTGGGTCGGTCGGTATATTTGATGCCACTAACACTACTAAGAATAGAAGAAAGACACTCCTGGCGAAGATCAGAGAGAGAAGCCAGATCATCAAGGTGTTGTACTTGGAGAGTATATGTACCGACAACAATATAGTGCAGAAGAATATCCGCCTCAAATTGAGTGGCCCAGATTATAAAGATATGGACCCCGAGCTGGCACTCAAGGACTTTACAGAGAGACTTCACAATTATGAAAAGGCGTACCAAACCATTGAGGATGATGAGGGTTTGCAATATATCAAGATGATCGATGTAGGCAAAAAGGTGGTGGCATATAACATCCAAGGATTCCTAGCTTCCCAAGCCATCTATTACTTGCTGAACTTCAACTTGAATGAGAGACAAATCTGGATTACAAGACACGGTGAGAGCGAGGACAACGTTAGTGGAAGAATTGGTGGCGACGCGCCACTCACCGCAAGAGGCGAGAGATTTGCCCAAGCTCTAGCAAAATTTATTGAAAATGAAAAGAAAGAGTTTAGAAAGAGACAGATTGAGAAGTATACTCGGTTGGTGGAGAAGAAGGATGCTGACCGTATCCCAGAAGAACCAAGCTTTAATATCTGGACTTCAATGCTTGCTAGAGCCGTGGAAACATCGGAATACTTCCCGAATGAGGAATTCGATATCAAAGAAATCAGAATGTTAAACGAGCTGTGCGCAGGAACATGCGAAGGCATGACATACGAGGAGATCCAGAACAAATATCCAAATGAATACAACAGCAGAATCAAGGATAAGTTGAGATACAGATATCCTGGTATTGGTGGTGAGTCTTATTTGGATGTTATTAATAGAGTAAGACCTATCATTAATGAAGTGGAGAGAACCACAGATCATGTATTGCTAATCACTCACCGTGTTGTTGCAAGGGTCTTGCTGGGATACTTCATGAATCTGAGCAGGGACGCCATTACAAACTTGGATATTCCACTTCACTGCGTTTACTTATTAGAACCCAAACCATATGGTGTTGAATGGTCCTTGTATGAGTACAATGAGAAGGACGACTGGTTTTACAAGATATCCGAAGATCATATTCATAAGAAGAAAGTGAAAGAGGTGGCAGTTGCTTTCAGAGAACGAAAGTATTCTGTTGTCCCAACTGCTCCACCACGACTTGGCCGATTCATGACTGGGTCGTTTGGTGCTGCCTCCAATGACAAACAAAGAGTCATAAGCGGTCCCCTTAACGACTTGAATAGGGCAAGGGGGGTCCAACAAGCTTCGGCCCAAAGTAGCCAGCTTGAAGCTGAGAGACTCTCAGAGAGACTGAGCAGATTGAAAACAACCAATTCTTAAACACATTCACTTTTTATTTTGTTTTGGGCTTTATGGTAGGTGCTATGTTATGATTACGATATTGATACGACAAACGTGTAATGTCAACACGCGTCTTACGATATATCTATTTATTCTGATATCCTCTTTTTTAGACTTCTAGAGGTTACTTCGGAACATACACAATTCCAATAGAGTCAACCCACATGCTCTTAGTACCATGGAAACCGATGATCTGGAACCCTTCAGGAGCATCCAACGTAGCATCACCTCCTCCGTCATGCTTACCCAACATTGCACTTGCTCTTCCAAATGTTGTTAAGATCTGGATCGCATCCACCCATCCTCCACATCTGATTTTAAAGTGATCAATCATCTCACCCTGCTGGAGTGGGAAGTCAGTGAAATTACCAGTTTCGTTACCATACAACACACAAGATGCAGTCTGTTGAGGGATGACATTTAAGGTAGCATTCTTAATCCCACTCACCATAGACTTCAAAGAAGATTTATAGTTTCTCTTTGGAACTGGAGGAGGCTGGGACGGTGAGGTGGCTGGTGCACTCATGTCGATACGGATACCATCAAGAGCAAAGCCGTGGTATACTCGGATATTGATAACTCTTGATGGATCAAAGAAAGCATCAGGAGCTTTGTCACCACGATTAGAATCTCCAAAGAGGCCGGATTTAACACCAATAAGAGGCCCTCTCCCCAAACCAAAGTCAGAGTGGATATAATTAGATTGATCATTAAGAGTTTTCATGATGTTCTTAAAAGTGGTCTGTAGCTGTCCTAGAGACAGAACTCTGATGTCGAAGTCTTCATTCTGCTTGTCCTTTGGCATGCGGGCCCGTAAGTCATCTGCAGAAATCATGACTTCATGTTGAGGTCCGGTTCCTCCCATTGATTTTGGAACAAATTCGATGAAAGCATGGGCAAGCTCGCCTTTTTGAAGTTCGAGAGAGTAGATAGCAGATGGGGACTTCAGCATAGCAGTACCTTTACTAAGTGGAAGGAGTGCACCTTTGCCAGAGTGAGGGGAGTTCTTGTGGAAATCTAGGTCCTCATAGTCAGATGGGAGAGCAAAACTTGGGTGGTAGAGGAATCTCAACAAGTCAAGCCTATGCCAAGTGCACTCGTCTTTTGGAAGAAGAGGCGACTTCCCAGAACTTCCAGTTCTCAAGCAGTTAGTCTCACGTGTTGCGAATGATCTATTAAAAGTAACATAGTCTCTTAGCATGACACCGCTGACCTGGTGAGGACACCCAAACGAGTGGCCAATCTCATGCAAGAAAGCTCCCATGGTAATATTCAAGCACTCCCAGTAAGTTCCACACTGATTACAATCATTTGCAACCTCATTAAGGTTGCTATGCGTAGAGTCTTGGAACGCCGGAATAACCTGTTCCAACGTCGATGGCCATGAATACAATCCATGGGAGCCAAAGATGGCAAGTTTGATCCTATCATCTCCACCACCAAGAGCAGCATGGGTGAGAATAAGTCTCAATTTGGGATCCCAATGGGTATCCAAGAACATAACAGCCGCCTGAACGGGCTTGTTCGATTCAACAAATGGACCACCATAGGCACGAAGTTCTTCAGCCGCAATACGGAACAGGCCATCTCTGTCCGAAGCCTTATCATTCTGCTGCGCGAGATTCGTGTCTCTGAGTTCCTTCAACGTTTTTTTCGAGCGAATGATATGGACCTTAATAGTGTTTCTGAATTTCGGGTTCTGTGCTTCCTGGGCAAACAGTGTGTCTTTGGTGTACTCCTCCACAAAGTTGAACGTTCTGTTACCGAACCCGGCTCGAAGCATCTGCTCATTGGTGAACGCTTGCATTAGTCTTCCACCGACCCGAAGCTTCCGGATGGCCAGCTGAAGGCCGTTACCTTCAGCATCACCTTTAGCAGAAGTAGTGTCGAAGTTTCCTGGGGAGTCCTTCGCCAGCAACAGACACAAGTGTACTGGTCTATTCTGTAGCAGTGGCACGTAGTTGATGCTGATAGCGAGGGCAGTCGGATGATTGTTTGGGTCATACTCTGGGAACCCATTCACAACACGTCCTTGGCTATGTGTAATTATAAGAGGGTTAGCACCTGGGTCGAGGTGTGTGATGGCCTTGAAGAATCCCTGATTGACTTCGTAGTACAATGGAGGAAACGCTCCATCACGACGGCTCACGGTGATGATCCCGGCCTTTGAGTCTGTACACTCGCCATGGATGATAATGAGTGGTGTGTGGATAGTGGCACTATCCTGGATATTGTATAGCTTGATGCTCATGGTCCAAGGTACGGTAGTTGGAGGTCTGGGGGAAGTTACTAGTAGGTATGAGACCTCACCAGCGCTTCAATTGGTCCCGAAAGCTTCTCATCGTTGATGACACACTGTCATCTTACCGAGGCGCGGGTACACGAGGCGGAGGCGGCGTGCTCGGCCCAGTGTCTAATTTAACGGGATTACGCAAAAGTCCGGTTGGAGTGGGATGAAAAGGGAACAGAAAAGGAACAGAAAAGGGAAGGGTGGGGGATTATGGGTTGTTAGCCTGCTACTAGGAGCACTGTTCAAGGCTATACGAGGTCGATGGGTCCCCTGACTGGCGTGCTTGTCGATATGGTTCTCGGAGGACCCTTGGTTTTGTGTCACTTTCGTGTCCAACACAGAAAGGTTATAGAACCGGGTTTTCTTTGTTGGGGATGATTAGGAAATTGGTGTAGTATACTAGCAGGAAGGATATAGTGCTACCAGTCTATACAGAAATGGGGCTCTGAAAGTGGAAGGTGGAAGATAGCGAGTCGCAGTTGTAGTGGTTGCCGTGGCAGTGCGTGGGCTCTTTTCAATCCCTGTCATGAAACAAAAGGATTGGCTGTTAGTGTTCAAAGGATGGTAGGCTAGAGTGTGGTGGAGTTGGAATACGTTGGTGATTAAGGATAGGAGTCTCTGAATAATATGGGATACCTCGACAAGAGCCCAGTGGATACTGTAGTCTGTAGGGAGAGACTCATACAGCGAGTCCATACAGCGAGTACATGCAGAGAGAATGCATACAGAAAGGACAGAGAGAAATGCAGAGAAATACACAGAGAAATAAAATCCAAGTCAATGGAGGAAACTCTGCGGGAATCCACTCTGGGATGCACTGCATCCACCCCCATTAGCAGAATAGGGAGTTCCCGGATGAACTACGTAGGAGCCCATATTACCGATAAGCGTGGAAACGCCTCGAGGTAGAAGCGCTATTGCACATAGTCAGCTGTGGTCGGGAGGCTACACAAAGAAGTACGTAGAATTTCCACAGCAAAAAACAACCGCTCACCAGCATTCACAACGACATACTCAGTTGCCAGATCTATACATTAGGCCCAATATACCTTCCTGGAGCAAATGAATAGTCCCACTATATCCCCAGGCTCGGTACATGGACCACCAGAGAAGGCAAGGGCACGTAACCCACACTTACGTAATCTCCAGCGCGCGCTCATAACGCTCGCGTGCACATAACCATGCCTAATCCACTCGGAGCAGTTACCCGGCCCTCGCACGACCGGCTAAAAAAATGCCACCGGAACACCAACGTGAATTCGGACTCAGAGGTCAAACATCGTCAAAGAACACGCTTCGTCGCAACAACGCACACCCGCACAAGGCACCGCACAACCACCACAAAGCACACGGTTTCCATCCCTTTTGGTGCTACGTCGTTAACCGCGTGGATCTCCCTTTCCTCCTGAACCACTCGGATCTCCCCAATTCCCTTTTATTCGTCGTATCCGCCGCCTTTTTTCCCTCTCCCCCATCAGGTCGTTTACCGCCGTTCCTTGTTTCCTTGTGCCACGTCTGATCTTTCTTCACTGATTACGCTCAGACCTGACGCTTAGATCCCAAACGCAACTATCGTTCCCCCTCCGTCTAAAAGCATCTTCTTTCCCGCCACAAGCGGCGTGCCGTCTTTGATCCCACTTGAGCTATGTCGCATAGAAGGCGCCAGTATCCAGAGGCCCAGTACAGCATCACACCACAGGCGCCGGCCGCTCAGGGTCCTGTCCAACCAGCGTATGGGGGCGCTCAACAGGCGTACCCACAGCCTAACGGTGTAAACGGCGTCCCCCAGGCTCAGGTTGCTGGCCAGCCGGCTTACTTCACCCCAGCCGCCGCCAATGGCTATCCACAGGTTCCTTATGGTGTTGACACTGCGACGCAGGGAATGGCAAACATGAACATTGGTGGTGCACCAGTCTCTCAGACTGGTGGCTACGGTGGACAGCAGCAGCAGACCCAACCAGCGTACGGTGGTGTACAGCCACAGACGCCTGTGATGCCGTCGTACGGTTCTCCGATGATGCCAGCGTACGGTGGAGCTTCCTCGCCATTCGAGTCCCGTCAACAGTCGCTTCCATTGAACCAGCTCTACCAGACAGATCTCATGAGAACAACGCCTCCTCCAATCTCCGACTTGGCCCTTCCACCGCCTCCTCTCATTGTGCCTCCAGATCTCGCTACCATCCCTGGAAATCCAAACGCTAACGTTTCCTGTGAGTTCTTCAGATCAACATTGAATGCCATTCCAAGCACAAACAACCTTTTAAAGAAGTCCAAGTTGCCATTGGCTTTGGTCATCAGACCGTATACTTCCCTTACCGACGATGTAAGACCCGTTCATATAGTGGACGACGTTGTTATTGCACGTTGTCGTCGTTGTCGTACCTACATCAATTCGTTTGTTCAGTTCACCGAACAGGGAAGAAGATGGAGATGTAATCTATGTTCGCTGCAGAACGATGTTCCGGCACAGTTCGACCACAAGGAACACCTAGGTGCTGTCAACCGATACGACAGAAAAGAGTTGAACTATGCTGTTGTTGAGTTCACTGCTCCACAGGAGTACATGATTAGACCTCCACAACCTCTGGTTTACATCTTTGTTATTGATGTCTCTATCAGCGCTGTCAAGTCTGGAATGCTCGCTACTGTTGCTACAACGATTCTTGAGAGCTTGGATAGAATTCCAAATGGCGATGGAAGAACAAAGATTGCGATTATCGGTGTTGACTCCGCTTTGCATTACGTTAAGATCCCAGAGGACTCTGAGGATGGCGATGCCTCTATTTTGGTAGTTCCAGACTTGGATGAACCGTTCTCACCTTCTCCTGAGTCTCTCCTTGTTAACCTGAAGGAGTCGAGAAAGAACCTTGAAAAGCTATTGGCCAATCTAAACACTCTTTTCGTTGAGAACGTGAATCCAAACTTGGCTTTGGGTCCTGCATTGAAGGCCGCTCACTTCTTGATCCAGGCTGTTGGTGGTAAGATTATCTGCTTCGCTTCTATCTTACCAAATACTGGGGTCGGTAAGCTAACGGTTCGCGATGAGAACTCATTTGCCGACAAGCCTAAGGAAGCATCCGCTTTGATGTCTCCTAACGACTCATTCTATAAGTCTTTCGCTGTTGATTGTAATAAGTCTCAAGTCACCATTGAGCTCTTCTTAACTGGTGGCTTATATCAGGATGTTGCTACTATGGCTAACCTTCCGAGATACACTGCTGGCCAGACACACTATTATCCAGCGTGGTCGGCTGCAAATGTCGAGGATGTCATCAAGTTGAGCAAGGAGCTCGGTAATGTTATCTCCCAGGATATTGCTCTCGAAGCTGTTCTGAGAACCAGAGGATCTTCCGGTTTGAGAATGAGCTCCTTCTATGGTAACTTCTTTAACAGATCATCTGATCTGTGCTCTTTCCCAACTTTCCCAAGAGATCAGAGTTATGTGATTGAAGTGGCTATCGAGGAGAACATCACTAAACCAGTTGTCTACCTCCAAACAGCTGTGCTGCATACCGTCACCTCTGGTCAAAGAAGAATCAGAGTGATCACTGCTGCTATCCCAACCACAAACAACATTTCTGAGGTGTATGCTTCCGCTGACCAATTGGCCATCACTAACTACTACACACACAAGGCATTGGAAAAAGTGTACGGAGGATCGTTTGACGATGCAAGAGAATTGCTCAACAAGTACTTGCTTGACTTGTTGAACGTGTTTAAGAAAGAAGTTGTTGCCGGTAACATGGGTGGTTCATCGCCATTGATGTTGTCGACTAACTTGAGAATGCTTCCACTGTTATTGCACTGTTTGAGTAAGCACATGGGTCTCAGACCTGGTAGAGTGCCAGCTGACCACAGGGCAAACGCATTGAACTTGCTTGGATCCCTTCCGCTGCCTCAGCTCATTAAGTATATCTACCCAACTGTCTACTCTCTTCATGACATGGACGACTCTGTTGGATATCCCGACAGTGAGACTGGAGAGATTGTTTTGCCACAAATCACAAATGCCAGTGCTGAACGTTTGGAGAGATACGGTCTCTACTTGATTGATAACACGACCGAACTATTCTTGTGGATTGGTGGTGATGCTGTTCCTGAATTGGTGAACGATGTCTTTGGCATTGCAGACATTTTCCAGATAAAGGTCGGTAAGTTAGAGCTTCCTGAGTTGGAGAATGAGTTCAACACCCGGGTTAGAAGCATCATTTCCAAGGTGAGAGAGTCCGATGATACTTCCATCTACCAGAGCTTGTACATTGTGAGAGGTGGCTCCGCAAATGAGCCTCTCAGTGCTCCTAATGCTAGAGAAGTTGCATCCCTCAGACTCTGGGCGGCATCACAGTTCGTTGAGGACAGACTTGGCAAACAGCCAAGTTACCGTGAGTTCTTGAGTGCAACTCAGACCAAGATGGCCAGCTGAGACCTTGCATACTGTGTGCAAACCGGTGCATTGAAAAATATTGCAAAATAACAGAGACCCCATCTATTACATCTCTCTTTGTTTCGTTAGTTCAAAAAATATAATTGATTTTCTTCATACTCCTAAATGGTGTGTATGTTTTGTTGTAGTATTTGGCTTTTTTTGGTATTTCAAGTCAGCTTCCCTCAACACTTTCTATTAAGGATGAGTCAAGCGCGAGTGAAAAAAAGCAAAGATTGCGGATTAAGCTGAACCCTGCTAGTCTGGTAGATCATCGATCTGTCCACAGAAATAATACCTAAACGCCTTGGAGCAGGAAAGAAGGAAAGAAGGAAAGAAGGTATACAAGAATGGCCGAAACTATTGCTAAACACGCACGTCACGCTTCTACGGTGCTTAAGACTCTGACGAATGATGAGAGAAGCCATGCTCTCCAGGCAGTCCATGATGCTCTCCAAAGTGCTAAAGAAACTATCTTAGAAGCAAATGCGAAGGATATGCAGGCTGCGGAATCTGCGAATCTTTCATCATCGCTGGTGAAGCGTCTTGACCTCAGCAAAGGTGATAAGTTCGACGTGATGTTGCAAGGTGTTCTCGACGTTGCGTCTCTTGAAGACCCTGTGGGGAAGATTACTATGGCAAAGCAGCTTGACGAGGGCTTGGAACTTTATAGAATCACTGCTCCTGTGGGTGTGCTTTTGATCATCTTCGAGTCTCGACCAGAAGTTATAGCCAACATCACTGCGTTGGCTATTAAGTCTGGAAATGCGGCTATTCTTAAGGGTGGTAAGGAGTCTCTACACACCTTCACTGCCATGGCCAAGGTCGTAAACCAGTCGCTAGTTTCCACTGCGGTTCCAGCTGATGCAATCCAGCTGATTGCTTCCAGAGAAGATGTAGCTGCTCTATTGGACCAGGATAAGTATATCGATCTTGTTATTCCAAGAGGATCCAACGAGCTTGTCCGCAGCATCAAGAGTAACACAAAAATCCCAGTGCTTGGGCATGCTGATGGTATATGCTCAATCTTCGTCGATAAGGACGCGGATATCGATATGGCTTCGAGGATCGTGTTTGATGCCAAGACAAACTACCCGGCTGGTTGTAATGCTGTTGAGACTCTTCTTATCCACAATGACTTGAAAGCAAAGACTGCGGAGATCGTGGAACGTCTTATTGATGCTAGTGTTACTCTCCATGTCACGGAGGAAGTCGCACAGAACTTATCCAAGGACACCAAGCTGGTAGTTCCAGCCGTTGAAGGGGATTTCGATAAGGAGTTCTTGTCGCTAGACATTGCAGTTGCTTACACAGGCTCGGTCATGACGGCCATCCAGCACATCAATACCCATTCTTCTGGTCACACAGACTCAATAGTCACGGAGAACAAGGAAACCGCTGACAAGTTCCTGAAGTCCATCGACTCTGCTGGTGTTTACTGGAACGCTTCTACGAGATTTGCTGATGGTTTCAGATACGGTTTTGGGACAGAGGTGGGTATCTCTACAAATAAGATTCACGCAAGGGGACCAGTTGGGCTTGAGGGTCTGGTGATCTACCAATACCAAATTAGAGGCCATGGACAAGTCGCCGGAGACTACCTTGGCGCTGGTGGGTCCAGACAATTCATTCACAAGAACATAAATATTGAAAACATTACGCTGTGAAAAATAATAGACAACAACGGTGTATATCTTCTAATTTATGCTCATTTCGATCTCCTTCATACATTAAAATTCAGTAGATTATCACTGGTGGTCAGCTTCTCTCAACTCTCCAAACTGACCTCTTCTCAATGTCGTATCGTACATTCTAACAATCTTCTCCTGCCCCTCTTCGGCTTGAGCAAAAGCAAAGCCTCTTTGTTTTCTCATTCTTGATACTTGTCTCACCTTTCTAATAGCCTTCTGGAATTGTTCAATTCTTGGTCTATAGTTGGCAATGTTGTATTTTTGGATTTCCTGGACATAGTGGTAGCTCTCTGGATAATACATTCTCTTGTAGTACTTCCAAGCAAAGTCCCTCAAGAGGCACAACACAGGCAGCACTAAAATCATCGCCCAGAACGTTGCAGAGGGATAGACATGAGCCAGAATACCTCTATATTCTGTTGATACTTTAATAAGTGGGAAAACGGTGGAATAAATAGGGAAAAATGCCAACCATAACAATAGTGAGCCAGGAATGGCAAAAACGGTGAATTTAGTCCAGTTTGCAGTGATGAGAGCAGCCTTACCGAGAACAGTGATTACAGAGGAAGTGTAGAGTGCAGTACCCCAGGTCCAGTGGTCAGCGATCTCACCACCTGCAAGAGCAAAACCATATCTATAGAAGAAAATGCTTCCAATATAGGTAATAACAGAATGGAAAAACCCGTTAAACACCCAACCCCAGAATATAGTGACATTGAAGAAAACACCTTTTTGACCAAGCTGATATAACTGAGGATATTCCTCCAAGAGTCTTGCAGAGACAAACTGATCAAAGACACCAATCACAAATGGAGGAGCAACAGTGAAGAAAACATTATAAAAAGTCAGCGTCCAAGATTCAATAATGGACTGTCCAGAATAGCAGTTCAAAAAGACATACCAGAACTGAGTCATATACAATGCAATGTTCTTGTAGAAAGAATATAGAATCGCAGTGGAAATTCTCTGATAACTCCAAGATCCATGAACAAGAAGCAATTTCTTCAAGTACTTGAACTGTCCAATAGCGAAATCGGCACTTCTAGCAGCTTGCATACCTTCCATACCACTAATACCGACACCGACATGTGCAGCTTGGATCATACTCACATCGTTCGCACCATCTCCAATTGCAAGCAAAAGTGACTTCGTCTTGTGCTTAACCATCTTCACAACCAATGCCTTTTGTAGGGGCGAAACTCTGCAACAAATAACGGCCTTACACAGACGACCCAACTCCAATAATAAATCATCACATTTTTCAAGTGCAAATCCCAAAGACTTCCCATCAATAACTAAAGCCAATGTGTCAATATCATGTTGAGAAATCCTGTACTCTTTGATGGCTGCCAGTTTAGCCCTAATATTTTGTTCTGTAGCTTCAACAGTTTCTTCGTTAACAATAAGTAAGTTCATGTCCTCACTTAAGAGCTTACAACTCATACCAATGTTGATTGCTGTCTCTTGTCTATCACCCGTCAAAACCCAGATCTTAATACCAGCTTCTTGCAAAGTATGAATGGTCTCAGGAACGCCATCTTGTAATTTATCTTCAATGGCTGTAGCACCAATCAGGAATAATTCCTTTTCAATAAGCTCGGCAGCATCGTCCATTTTTTGAGCTCTATTGTCCATGGAGGTGGAAGCTTTTTCATAAATAGTAGCCCACTCCTTGTATTCATCAGCTGGGACAGTCCTCGTAGCAATACACAAGGTTCTTAAACCTTCTGCAGCATAATCTTCCAACTGACGGGTAGTTACCGAGACATATGGGTTATCCTCGGAGAGTCTCGCCAAGATGACAGTATCGGCACCTTTACAGAACAACTTAATAGAGCCATCTGGAAGTCTGAAGATAGCAGACATTCTTTTTCTAGTAGAGTTGAATTCGCAAATATGCAGCAACTCGTATTGCTTTTCCAGCCCACTAATTTCAACAGTCACAAATTTTGGCTTTCTTATAGTAAATTTGTAACCAAGCATGGCAGCACCCTCCACAAGGGCACCTTCATCAGGGGAGGCAGCCTGATACTTGATAGATCCATCGCTTTGGAATTCTGGAATAACAGTGTGACATATAGCCAGTAATGTAAGGAACTCATCGATAAGATATGCATCATCACCTGTTGCAAGGTTTTCATGCATTTTTTTAAATGTATGGAAACCCATCTCCATTCCATCCACAATCTTTGCGGACTTATCCTCTGGAATCTCTTCAATATAGCAATGCCCAGCAATCGAACAGGATTTGAACTCCATAATATTTCTTGTCAAAGTACCAGTCTTATCACTGAAAATGTATTCAATCTGGCCTAATTCTTCAACCAAACTTGAAGTTCTCACTGCAGTAGGGGTGTCCGATTCTTCGTGGTACATATCCAAATCTGAGGCAATCATAAATGCTTGGTAATACTTAATGACTTCGACGGTGACAAACAACGATATTGGAACCAAGTTGGAAAACAAAATCCAGTATGTCAACAAATCCTTGAAGAAAAGACCCACCTTATTTCTACTTCCAAGATATAAGTAAGTCAAATGCTTTGCGTTACTCGTGACTTTCACAACATTTCCAATTGAAGAGATGAGTGAAAGAACAACGAGCATTCCAAATAGGGCAATGATTTGTAAGTTGATGATTCTCTCCACCGCAGTTCTTTTGATTGGAGTGGCAGTAGCATTACGCATTAACTTGGTTTCATGGCCGGTGAAAACAACAACGCCATGTATCCATTGAGTGTTTCTCAAGGTGGCACCTCTGAGAATGAGCTGGTCCGGAGAGAGAGGGTAGTCCTTGTTGTACAAGTTCAGAGTTCCTTCGTATGTGTAGAGACTGGAGTTTGGTTGTTCGGAAAGAACCTTACCTCTCATGGCAATCAAGTCTGTTGGTGAAACAAAATGACTAGTCTCAGGAAGTGCTTGCTTAATCTTCAAGTTGGTTTCGCCATCCAGGTTGGCTGTCTCAATGTAGCAGAGACCTTCTGGTTCGGAAGAGCTCAAAATGACAAGATCAGCCGGAATTGCATCCTCGGACCGGATGCTGACGATATCGCCAACGGCGACGTTAATCCATTTCTTGGTGACGAACTCGCCATGGTCAGGGGAGAGCACTTCTACTCTGGAGTGGTTCAGCTCCTTATCGGAGTTTGCTCTTTTGAAGTCTTCCATTATCTCTTTTGCGGCTGATACTAAGAGCACCACAAACAAAGTACCGATGGTAGTGTACCTGTTAGTTGGAGAAACGTTTGGCACCTGCTGAATGACCGACGTAAAGAGGAAAAAGAGATTGGCATACTTGGAGAATTCCTGGAACAGGAACTTTGGTAGGAAAGTTGCCATGTTGTACTTTGTAGTAGAGATGTGATTGTTCCTATATCCAAAGGCCGTGTTGGACACTTTGTCATTCAGATGGATGATTCGAGGCCCCTGGGTGTCGTAGTTGTTCTTTTTACCACGAAGCTTGTTCCAAATTCGACGTATGTCAAAGGCGTTTCGTTCATCATCTACAAGGTTCCTCTCTGGAACATCGGACCGGGCTCCAGGTCTTGTAGAGCCCTCGGGATCTCTGAAAGGATTCGATGGATCATCCTCTTCTCGTGGATATTCTGTTAGAGGGATGCCCATATCGTGGTATTCTTGTGATAGGCCAAGCTTCTGTTTGACCGTTGACATGATTCCACCTTGAGTGGCACTTGCTCCTGGAAAGGAGAGGTCTCTCTCGTCATCCCGCTCAATGTACTTGTCGTCAAAAGGGTCGCCAAAGTTCACCTCTTGTTGGTCAATAATACCCCGACGAAGCCTGTCGATATCGTTGGAAGGAATATTATCGTAAGCACTCGCAACACGGATGTTGTCACCCAGAAGATCCGGTTCCAATGCGTTGCTGTGATGGTCTTGTGATGAGAGCAGGTCAATATCAAAGAGCGTATTGTCGGGCAGCCCGCGAGGGTCGCTTGACGCGTGGTTCCTCGATGACGACATTACGTAACAGGCCTCTGGTAAATCAGTCTGAGTGTCCTGGTTACAATGGCAGTTTGAATAGCAGTTCCTGTACGAATTTCACGCAGTGGTGTATCTCTTCTCTTAGTGTGAAGAGCTGTGTAGCGTGTGGCTTGTATATTTTGTTTCCCCCGAGCGCGTGTCAATCCCGACTGCGCCCGCGTGTCTAAACCAGTGCCCTTTTTACTATTATTCGGAGCAATTTAGCACGGTTTAGGCCATATTTAATGGAGATAGGGAGAGAATTTAATGGTGATCTAAGTAATAATTTTGAGAGACTGCAGTGTATACTTATGTGCGAATTGGTAAATTTTAGTGTCATTTAGTACAGTTCCACACGGTATATATGGTTTCTTAGGGATTTGGGCTCTTTGACAAAGATGATTACTATTTAAAACACCTTTGGGTAAGTTCAAAGGAAATTAATGCCGCCAAATGGAAAATTATATGATGGAAGTGTAGTTTAGTACAGCTTCACCGCTTTTTGGAAGACATGGCACGGATTCTTCGACCCCAATATGCCTCTGGCGGCGGGTAGCACATGTTTAATGAAAACCAATACTATAGAATTCAGGACAACTTACCACAATTGTAAACAGAGATACACTGGCCGACATATATATACAGCTTCTTGATGCTACGTATAGTCTGGTTAACTGCAAACTAATATGGATTACTTAACTTTGTGCTGCTAACACATTCTACTGAAGACCACTCAATGTACAGAAAACATGTATATGACCTAAAGCAAGAAAAGCAGGTGGCAAACCGGAAAGTTCAATGGAGACGTCAATGGGGACATAGAAGCGAACTTCAAGGTAATTAATAAGGTCAAGGCCAATGGCAATTCGTGTGAACACGGAATGATCAAAAGTCACTACCTTAAGCATGAAAACCAAAGCAGAAGTAAAATATGAATGCATGGTATATATGAGTGAGCAGCCAAACATTATAGTAGTGTATGTGTGTGTGAATTTGGAGTATTTGCGAACAAGAGCTTACGAAACCACAGATGTATATTTGCAGCTGTATCAGTGATATAGTCGATGGCCACAGAATAACATTTGCTCCTTATTACGCAGTGTGAATCATAGTATTCACCTGTGCCGGTTCTTCCTCGTACTCCACTTCAACTCTTGCACGTCTCCTCTTTGCTTTCTCAGCCTTCGCTGCTGCATGTCTCTTTCTCTTGTTGGAGGCTGCTTCGTCGTCCGAAGAATCAGAGTCAGAAGTGTCGGTTTCGTCTTCGAAAGATGCCTCTGAGTCGCTGCCATCAAGCCATCTCTCAAGATCCTCAACATCCACCAACTCATCATCTCCGTCGTCTTCAACATACTCAATCTCACCAACATCGCTGTCATCTTCTTCCTCCTCAATCTCGCTGTAGTCTTCCTCTTCCTCTTCTTCGATGCCATCTTCGCCTTCAACAGTGCCAAGAACCCTCTTCCAAATCTTTTCGTCAACGTTTAGAGGCTTATCACCGTAAGCACCACTCTTGAGTCTTTCAAGCAATTCCTTTTCAATGGCCTTTTCAATTTTCGCTGCCGCAAGGGCTTTTCTCTCTCTGTTCTCCTCCCTTCTTTTAACCTTTGGAGCTATACCCACATAATGTCTTTCTTCCTCTCTTAGAGCCATACGACGTTCTGTGATCGCCACCTGGGTCAATCTTGTGAGTCTCTGTTTACACTTGTGAATCAGGAATTTGTTCCAGTACAGCAAATGACTGTCAATTTGCTCCAACGCCTTAGTATAATTTTTTGAAAGTTTGATTCGTTCCCAGAGTTTTGCAGGTGTATGAGCACGCTCTGCTGTCTTCATATACAAGTAGAGCTTTCCGTCAATGTTCTTCACCGTTGCGTATTTGGCATTAGCAAGAGGACACGACTGTCTCGAGCACAGTCCACTAACGTTAAACTCGTTTCGGCAGAAGTTTTGTCCTTTGGTAGTCTTAAGCTTGAAAGAGCAGAATTGCTGGTTGATAACCTGCCAAATGATCTAAACCAATCGCTGTTAGAATTCGTTGTTGAAAAGATCTTTTCATGTGGATTTTCACAGTTTGATCCCACGACAAAAGTACTCACTTCGTCAGACATTGTTTTATTAAGTGAATGAGTGGAGTGCTTCCTGATGAAATATTGTGTGGGTGATTGTAGAAATCGTAGGAATAGTGAACAGGTGCTCTTTATGGCAGACCGTTAACTAAAAAGAAAAAGCACTTCAGATTTGCAAGGGCTTGTCCCAATCATATTTTTCTTTTTCTAGCTTATGCGCCATGGGAAGAAAAAAAAAATTTTAAGCGGTAAGGCCACATCTCATCACGGCGTTACCCGGTCGGAATGTAGAAAAGCAGGAATAGAGAGTGGATGTGTCAGGTTCGAACCTGTGAACTACGTAGTTTGTGATTGGCAGGGCATGCGAAGCCCTCGCATGAACTCATCAAGAGTTCAGAAGAACCTATCCACATAAACAGTTCATGTGCTGTAGTGGTATTTACATGTGCTACCTCCCTCTGTTCATGAGTGTGGCTACAGTTTTTACTGACCTGTTTACATTTTGTGTATGGATGTATAATTGACCACAAGGTACTACCTTTCTAGGGGAGCTCACACATCTTGCTTATGGCAATACAAGAGCTGTTGCAAATTCTTTAGTTTTGGGTCTAGTCATCAGAATATGGGTACATCTTCAATTGTATGTAATACCTAATGTAGGCATTGAGATTTCCGTTCCATATTTTTTTCCCTCATTTTATATGTGCGTCGAGCCATCTCTGTGATGGAATTAAGGTTTTCATGACCATACAGGTAGGTATTCCCCTGATTTTTCCGCAAGATTTATTCCAGGTAATAGCCTAAAAGAGCTGCTATAAGCTGTCTAATGTTATACTAGCACCTGTTTCCAGAGGTTATTAATTTAATGTACGAGGCCACTTCCTACAGCTGAATTTGCATTCGCAATCGATAGAACATACACTAGTGACCACCGTTCTTGACGTAGATATAAAGCAATAATAGAATGCGTGCTTAAAAAACGTTTTCGAATAGAAAAACCAACTATAATATTGCCTGTAACTTTGAAGTTAACCGGTCAATTCTGCTCTCTCTATATATATACAACGGCTTCATCTAAACTGTTCGTAATACTCCTCTTCCGCAAATCTGCTATTCACAAGTTCAATCACCTTCGGGTCGTAGACATCATCCAACTTCTGTCCCCCATTAAGAATCTTTTCCTCGTGAGCTTTTTGCTCCTCCTTTGTCATGATAACAACATTCGTGAGAGAAACCGGTTTTTCAGGGTCCCATCTCGATAGCGTCAGCTTAGTTGAGAATCCAGATATCGGTGACTTACCTCTAAAAATCTCCTCACAGATATATGGGACTTCTCGAAGAGAAATAGGGACTCGCTGATCAGGTTCTCCCACGCGGGTTTGCTGACCAGCGAGGGACTGAAAGATGCCATCGTAGATCTTAATACGGTTCTTTCCCTCAATAGGCTCGATAGGATATCCAGCAACTTCCGTAAGAATGTAGGAGACGATTGTAAGCCCAAAGATTGCAGGCATAGTTCCCAGAACGGGAAGAATCCGTATTCTAAAGTCCTTCAGAGCTGACAGTTCTTCAACCTTTCCTTTCTGGAACTCATCCTCAGGTAGCGGTAGAAGCTGGGCCTTGCGAGGGTCCGGTTTCTCAGCAGAGAACACTACAGGGATTCCAGAGACGATACCCTTTTGTTTAAGTCGGCGTCTCACAGATTTCGATAGTGGGTCTTCCTCAGACTTGGAGATATCGCTGATGTTAACTCTTGTCGGGTCGCTCTTACACGCTGCGCCCATGGAGGAGATGATCTTAAGCCCTTCAGTGTGGGAATAAGCGAGAAGGTCCACCTTTGTGTTGATATTGTCGATACAGTCAACTACATACGATGGGTTACCACCTAGCAACTCGTTGGCGCTTGGGAGGTGCCATAGCTGGTTCACGGCCTCGATCTGTACCCAAGGCGCTATCTTAGAGAGATGCTGTTTCAAACACTCCACTTTAGGTGTTCCAACATCTTCCAGAGTTGCCACAGCATGTCTATTGAGAGAAGACAGCGATACCTGGTCGAAATCGATGATTCGAAGCTTGGAGACACCAGCACGCACAAGCATTGTACACACAGCGGATCCCACACCACCAGCACCAACAACAACCACAAACATGTCTCTTACTTTTCTCATTCCGTCTTCTCCAAGGAATGCGTAGTTACGAGCAAGTTGTTCACGGATAAGCTCCTCATCATGGCTTTGGGTCTTTTTCTTGTCCTTTCCGCTTTTCTTCTTCACAACCGTGTGTTGGTGGTCGCTAAACCGTCCGTGGAGCGCTTCCACAAGGACAGTCGCTACAGCCGCAGAGATAGCTGCCACAGCCACAAGTTTCGCTGTTGACATGCTTATCGCTGTATGTTTTTATGTGATTGGATGTGTCGACTGCCTTCCCGCCATCTCCAAACTGTGATACCTTCGTTAGGCGATGAGCTTACAGTGAAAAAAAATATATACTGGAAAGTCGCGGGTGAGGTCTCTCGCGGTCTTTGACTCCACCATGGAAAGAAGTATAGTGAGAAGAGATAGCTGTATAGCCTCATTTTTGGTATTTAAATCGTGACTTACCTAGTGGAACTGGTCCGAGTTTCCAGGGTAAGCAGCCCTATAACAGCATCAACTGGATCTTTTGCCTTTTCATAAGGATGTATGCTCTTCGACGTCCGTTCGCTAGGCGAGCGCTGGTAATCGGAGAGCATTGTATGCTACGGCGTGGTGTGTCTTCATCCAGTACAACGAACTCTACATTTTCTATCCAGGCTCGACTTGACGAGATCCCTATTGAGCGGTACCGTAATTTTAGTATTGTGGCGCATGTGGACCATGGTAAGTCAACATTGAGTGATCGACTGCTTGAACTCACAAAGGTTGTGAAACCAGGACAGAAACAGGTCCTGGATAAACTCGATGTTGAAAGGGAGCGTGGTATCACAATCAAGGCACAGACATGCTCGATGTTCTATAACTATAATGGCAAAGAGTACCTGCTACACCTCGTGGATACACCAGGACACGTGGACTTCAGAGCTGAGGTTTCCAGATCGTATGCTTCGTGTGGCGGTGCACTACTTCTTGTTGATGCTTCCCAAGGTGTGCAGGCACAGACAGTAGCAAACTTCTACCTCGCATATAGCATGGGCTTGAAGCTGATCCCTGTGATAAACAAGATTGATCTTGATCAGGCTGATATCCCGAGATCGATTGAGCAGATTGAAACGACATTCGAGCTCCCTGCTGAGGATATCATAAAAGTGTCTGCAAAGACAGGACTCAACGTCGAAGAACTCCTACCAGCCATCATTGACAGAATTCCATCACCCACTGGAAAACTAAATGACCCATTTAGAGCCCTTCTTGTGGATTCCTGGTATGATTCGTACCTCGGTGTTGTTCTTCTAGTTCATGTTGTAGATGGCACTATCAAGAAGGGCCAACGCATCTTCTCGCCTCACACAGAAAAGAAGTATGATGTCAAGGAAGTGGGAATCATGTATCCTGACAGATTTGCCACAGAGACACTCAAAGCCGGCCAGGTAGGTTACATAGTTTGTGGTATGAAAAACACATCGGAGGCACTAATTGGAGATACCTTCATGAACGTTTCACATCCAGTTGAGCCTCTTCCGGGATTTGAAGAACCAAAACCTATGGTCTTTGTTGGTGCGTTTCCTGCTGATGATACAGAGTTTAAGGATCTCGATGAGAATATGCAGCAACTGGTACTAAATGACCGTTCTGTTACACTCCAAAGAGAAACGTCCAATGCTCTGGGTCAAGGCTGGAGACTTGGGTTCCTTGGATCTCTTCATGCGTCGGTATTCAAGGAGAGACTAGAGAAGGAGTATGGTGCCTCCTTAATCCTAACAAACCCGACTGTTCCTTATAAAATCGTCAAGACTGATGGTTCGGAAGAACTCATCACCAACCCTGACGATTTTCCGGACTTTGTTTCTCATAGAATCAATGTGTCCAAGTTTCAAGAACCCTTTGTTGAGGCTATGATGACTTTTCCTCAAGAGTATCTAGGCACTGTTATCCAGCTGTGTAATAACAACAGAGGAATCCAGAAAGAAATCAGCTACCTGACTACAGGCCAATGTCTCTTGAAGTACGAAATCCCTCTAGCTCATTTGGTGGATGACTTCTTTGGAAAGCTCAAGTCCGCCACACGAGGCTATGCATCTTTGGACTACGAAGACGCTGGTTACAGGGACTCCAAGATTTGCAAGCTAGAACTGCTAGTGAATGGAAAAGGTGTGGATGCACTTGCTCAAGTTATGCACCAGTCTCTTGTTCAATCTGTTGGAAGAGAATGGGTTGAGAAGTTTAGAGAACATGTAAAGAATCAGCTGTTCGAAGTGGCAATCCAAGCGCAAGCAAACAACAAGGTTGTTGCTCGGTCTACGGTTAAAGCTAAGCGCAAAGATGTTCTTGCGAGACTTCATGCTTCAGATATCTCTCGAAGAAAGAAGCTGCTTGTCAAACAGAAAGAAGGAAAGAAGAAGCTCAGATCAATCGGAAACGTCTCCATCAACCAAGAGGCGTACCAAGCATTCCTGAAACGCTAGTTACGATGTTACGTCATTTTGAAAGTATATAATTAACCAAGCTAAGGAAAACATACACTTGTATATACAAAAGACATTTCGCAGAGCTGCAATATTGCATAACCGTATCCAAAGTAGTAGTATAATTAAAGCGTACGTTGAAGGTGGTGTCTGGGCGAAGAAGCTTCGGCGCGGTATTTAGTACCCGTATCGATTGTGCACTCTACCTTCTTCGGATTGTCCGATGTTTCGATTTATACATTGCTAGAACATTATGGGGAAACGAAAAAGAGAAGATTATATTTCAACTCCATTCTCATGGGAAAATGGCTTTAGTTTGCTTCTGACTTGCCCCAATGAGGTGCTATTCCACATTTGTCGCTATTGTACGCTTGACGATCTTACGGCCTTGGTGTCGATACCAATACTCAGCGCTCGACTGAGACCATTCATACGAGTAATCACTAACTGGGATCGGTTATATAATATTTCTAATGTTTTTGAAGAGTTCCCACGATTTTCGCTGGACGAGCCTGCGCCGGAGTTTTCTATTAACATATGTGAAGTGAAGGAACATGACCTCGGTGAAGGTGGGTGCTTTCAGAAGAACTTCTGTTTCCAACAAAATATCCATAATATCTTAATCGTCTGGGACCTCGGCGCAATTAACGGCCCTAACGTTGAAAGGTTAAAGTATTTTGCCAGACATACAGATCGCCACTTGTATTCCTTACTCTCCGACTCCAGATGCAGCATCATCACACTAAGAACGGAATTCGGACTCGAACAGTGTGTTCTAGGACATGGATGTTTAACATTACGAAATACAAAGAACCTCACACTATACAACATGGCCTTTTCTTCACCTGGTGCTATTTTGCAGTGCTCGCCCAAAAGCGTCATAATCGACTCATCTGTAAACTGGCAAAATGCGTTCAGTTGGAAGCTGGTGGAAACAGCACTGATCAAGGACTCGGTTGAGCCGAAGCAAGAGAGCCTTTCAGGAGAGAATCTTTTTAAGGTCGTGATGAAACAGTTGACTTTTGCTTTTCTAAAGCGCCTTGATCTTTCTGATGTTAATTGCTTGGATGGCCTGCATTTTCCCAATCTTGGCCAATTTCTTTTGAAGACGACAGTGTTCACGAGGACAAATAAGTATGTGATTCCATCAGTCCAGAATATCGATGCTCCGAAATGTACCAAGTTTCGAATTAGTTTTCATAAACTAAAGTTTAACATGGGTTTTCCACACTGCGGTATTCCATTTTTTCAAAATCTTGTCTTTCCTAAGTGCAGTCATCTCCGAGTTCAAAGTCGTGTACTTCAAGTAAGCGAAGACGATCTCAATAGATTCGATTACAATGAAACCTTTGGAGATTGTAAAGAAGACTTCTCCAAGAGTTCTACGAAGGACAGTTCTCCAAGCCCATACATTCTACAGGGATTGCCTGGCGCTAAATGTACTACATTGGTGGACTGCCTGGAATACATCTGTATGCGTGATCCAGTTGAAGATTCCAAAGTTGAACAGATTGAAGTACAGATGGAGTCTAATACTGATGTGAAGCAATACAACAAATTATCATATCCCAACCTGAAGGCGCTCAAGATATGTGATCTGCGAGAGAAATCAGCCTGTGAAGAAGAATCAATTCAAATACTCTCACTATTCCGTGCTCTAGACCTGAACCATTTAGTTGTGCAACGGTCATGCAGTAGTCGCTTACAACTTGATTTCAACTCTTTGCATTTTACCTTTCCAAATTTAAATTCACTTGAAATTAGGGGTGCAGGCAGTGGGAATGACACTTTCTCAGATGAATCTAGATCTAGAAGTTCTGGAAAACTGCTCACTTTGAACACACTGAAGGTTTCAAGTTTTATTCTCGAGGACGTTTTGGATATCTTGACAACACTGAAAGACTCACCTTTGACCACTCTCACCCTTGAAAATATCGGGACCAGTGAATCTGTTAAACCAGGGGACATAGAAAACCTTCTCATTGTTATGAGAAGAAATTTCTCATCCACTCTTGAAAAGATCGAGTTGGAGTTTCAAGACCCTGCAATTCTGGGGTCTGTTAATCTTAATTTTGAAGGTTTCAGCGCATTGAAGGAAGTGTTAACTACCAACGAAGGGGAGATGGGTATCTAGTGATCATTCCTGAGATTATTGTAAGGCATTTACTGAGAATACCACTACAGTGATGAATTCTGGCTTGGGGCTTAGACAGTGCCATCAGTCAATTGATTAAACGGACCATGCTCAGATGATCGTGTAGATCAAGGGCAATGGACGTCTTGTTTTCACTTAGTCGAGCCATCAATTAAATAACATTAAACTTCAGATAATTGAACTGCCATAATAATATCTTAGCGTTCACTCTGATTATACAGTGCTCAAAATCCGTATGTGTAGACGACGATATTTATGTATCTATGCATACATCGATTTCTATGTCTGTCACCATAGATTTCAAGAAGACCTGAACAAACGACTGTTCACACCTTCCACCACATCGACATTGTAGGAATGGTATTGCAGCATCTATATGACCTGATATAATGGCGTGCTTTGTTATTATGTGGCTATGAGATGGTGTGACTATATAATAGAACATGGCAAGTCATATGGCACGGTGACGTCACGAAAGTGTGGTGTTCGGGTGTTCTTTGATAGCGTAAAAGAGGCGCCGCCACTAAACTTACTAATTTGATTCACAAGAAAATGGGGCACGGAGGCACCGTACCCGCAGGGTGACCTTATGATCGTTGTTCTTCCTGTGGAACTGGATCTTGATAGAGCTATGTTACCAATAAGGACACCTTGTTTGCTTTTGGACCTCCCGAATGAACTACTTTACGCTGCTTTGTGGCACCTAGTGGACCTAGATGATCTATCTTCACTTGCGCAGATCCCACAGGTCAACCAACGGCTAAGACAGTTTGTGCGGGTGATCTGTGGTTACCCCCAGCCTGTATGTATGCCGGAACTCTTCCGTGACTTCCCTCGATTTCCGGTGAAGAGCCTTGCACCAGAGTATAGTATCAATTTGTTCGAAGTGGATGCTCAAACGAAGATTACAAGACTACTATTTCAAGAGCTATACCTTGCACAGAAACATGTGCGTAATTTTTTGCTTATCAATGGACTAAAAGCATTAAGGAGAGTGACTGAAAACGAGCTCGAATGGATATGGCCGGAGGTCACCGTTGTTGAGAAGGAGTCTTCTAGTAGGAAGTTCAATCAACGGTGTATCCTACAGATAACAGTTCCAACATTTACTATGGAGAATTGCGTATTCAAAGCTGGCAGTGGGAAAATCAAGGCGGCAAATCTCGAACAACTTCGTCTCATTAATGTATCATTTTCCAACAAAACACCCACGATTGAGAATGTCACACCAAAATTGTTGACTGTTAGGAATTGCTCCGCGAACTACATTTACGCCATAGACCTCAATCGAATACAGGAGCTAACAATCAATAACATCATTCCTACTAATTCCTATGAAGAAAATCATAATATCAGCAAACATGGGTTTGATCATTTTGCCATTTGCATGCACGCCATGAAGTTTTCAATGGTTCGATATCTGTGCCTTGAGAACACTAATTTCTTAAACAATCTCGATTTCCCAGTTCTGGAACGTCTCAGTGTAAGCATAACTCCACAGACGGAGATTTGGAAATTCCTTGTTATCCCTCTGATAAAGGATATAAGAGCACCACTATGCCGTGAGTTAAACGTTTCTATAAGTCTCATTCTTCCAGAGGTCTCTGAGATATTTATGCCTCAATGTGAAATGCTCAACATCAAACTAATTGGCTTTGATCCCGAAGCACGATCGGACCCAAACTACTCTATTGACTGGAATGAACATTTTGGGTTAGCATCGGTCTCTTCTGGTGAAGTTCCCAGAAGAGATTTACCGAAGGACCTCCATGGCTGGCCCAAGGCTCACAAGATAACATTGATCGACTGTTCACACTTGTGTAAGAAGCATGATTTTTTGGATAATGCGGAGCATCTTACTGTTATCTTTGAGAGCGCAGAGGATGGATCTCATATGTACGGACAAGCTACAGTCAATATTTCAACATTGAAAACCCTCACTATTATTGATAGAATAATCCCAAGCGACGTATCGAGAACACGAGAAACATTCTATCCCCAGTATCGGTTTCACACCAAGGAACTTAACAGTCTTAGAGTACGTAGGGGTACTGCATCAATGCTCGGCCTAAATTTTGAAGAAATGGCATACATTTTCCCATCCTTGAAGACCCTTGATATCCATGGCTGCAATCATGAGGATAAGTTTTCTGGAACCATGAGTACGTTAAGAGAAATTGAAACATTGGTGTTGGAAAGATATGAGCTCTTGGATTCCATTCAAATTCTTAATGAAGTTAAATTATCCGAACTGAAAACTGTTATAATTGACAGAACATTCATGACTTGGTTACAAATGAATGATGGACTTAAATTGCAAGATCGACTGTCTCACCTGTTACAGTCTTTGTTTGCTGGCACTCTCAGATCGGCTATTCTGTGTTTTGATGATACTCCTGGCTCACCTTTGAGAGTTCCGCAAGGTGTAGTTGTTGGATTACCTCTGTTGAAGGATCTTGTTGTTGGTGGTATCAATGTTCTTGTTATCAGTGACTGCCCTTCTTTGAAAGCAGTTCAAATTAGAATAGCAGAGCACTCATACAAGATACCAATTGAGGATTTTGAAGACATGGAGAACGGCTCAAAGCAGTTCAGCATATTTGATTTCATGAACAACCTTAAGGACGAGGACGACCCACTATCGAACTCAACGACAAGCTTGACAAACAAAAGAAAAGCGTCAAGGACTATATCAAGTGACGAACTCACTAGATACTGCTCATGACATGTTCTTGAAATTTTGCATATAGAATGCTTTCTAGAGTATTAATAGATACGACGTATATACCACCACCATTATTTGATGTGTTGAATTTTTATGATAGATAGGCAGTGCTTTGATCCCCAAAGAACCTTTCATTGTTCAGCTGGTCTGCTTTTCAATGTAGGACGTAAGAATGCTAGAATTTGACAATTTCAAAACTCTCAAAAAAAGAAAAAAGGTCCTAATACTCGGTAGTAGATTTTGTGGAATTTAACACACATTACACGATAACGAACTGGATGACTTCAGTCATGTAGGGAATGAAGTATACGGAGTCTAGATTTTTTTTGATTAACAATTTATATTTAACTTCTATAATATTTATTCTCCAAATTACAAGTCAAGTTGAGAATATTTAGGGTCATGACTGTTAATTCCAATGTAGACTCTCTCGGCAGCTTCGACAGCATTATCCATATCAGCCATATCTTCACCTTCAATCGGGTTATGTCTTCCTGGAACTGCGAAATTCTGAATAACAGGATCAAACCAATCCTTCTTGATAGTGCTATAGTGATAATAGTGGAAAGTAGCATCATCATTAGTTTGGTGTAGCCTGTCATGCTCCCATTTATACTGGTCATCCTTGCTTGGAAGTGTTCTCTGACCAGACCACACACCTGCAAGAGCCGCGGCTGCAGTCTCTAGGGAGTGGAATTTTATAGATCCTAGAGTGACTCCAACAAACCCAAGGGAGGGATCCTCGATGGCGAAAATATTCCAAAAGAGCCCTCCAACACGGGATGCACTAGTTGGACCTGACGTATTATCAGATTTAGAAACGGTAAAGAGGACACTCTTGCTCAGGTATGACCAATGCCAATGATAACCTGTCGCAAAAATGATGTGATCAACTTCCAACTTAGACCCATCAACAAAAGTTACAGTCTTTCCATCGATAACCTGAATGCGGGGCTTGTGGTCGGCAGCCTCTGCGGCACGCTCTAACCAGGGATAAATCTCTTTCTTACCTGGGGTTCTGGAAATGACAACGTTGGCCACATCATGAAGGTACTGATGAATGTCAATGCCACTGAGAGATGACCCAACAATCAGAACATTTTGGCCTTTAAAACTATCAGAAGTTCTAAAGGACTTAGCGTGACTAATGGTAGAAGGGTCTCTGGTATTGAGTCCAGGAACGTAGGGGATGTATGGCGTCGCGTAGTGCCCACTTGCTAGAACAACGGCATCAAACTCTTCCGTGTACCATTCGTCAGTATCTCCATTGTTGCGTCTTAAAGTTAAAATCCAGATATCGTTTTTCTTCTCAACATTCTGAACCTGTGTATTAAGCCTGATAACCTTTCTCAAATCGTGGTCATCTGCAAAGTTTTCAAGGGTCTCGTTGACCTCCTCATACGTGATAAGAGGATCCAACAGAGTTTTTTCTGCACTTTGTTCAAAAGGAATATGAGAAAAGCGCATAAAACGTCTAGGAACATTGGTATAGAGCTTAGGGTAAACACCCGAACGTCTCCATTGGTTGCCATTATCAGCTGCAAGAGTTTTCACTGGCGTATCAACGGTATGCCCATCGAGGCCTGCAGGCGGGTTGATCTCACGGTGAATCTGTTCTGGTTTCCAATACTTCTTCTTGAGAATCTCTCCAGTGACTTGATCAGGATCAGGATTGAATGCCCAGACACCACCAACTCGATCTTTCTGCTCAAACACGACAACCTTGTCGAAAGCTGGGTCGCCGTTCACTTTGGTGTTGAGGAACTCATACGCACTCGCTAGGCCTGCAGGACCAGCACCGATAATACCGATTCTCTTATATGTAATCACAGTCATCAGGAAGCCAATTGGTGTGGGTAGAATATTCACTAGTGTTTTCAGCCCAGAGAATCGATACACAGATCGAGTTTATATAGTATTCTTCTAATGCATACGCACCGTTGAAGCCACATTTGTGGAGAGATAAATGCGTGAAGTAAGCGATTTCACATATTGGTCACGTGATATCCCATTCTTGTCGGCCGTTCTTGCAAAGTTTCAACTTGTTCTTGCTCACTTTGTGCGCACTTTTCAGCCTTATGGTTCCAATTGTTTGCTCCCATTTCTAGGGAGCCATTACAGGGAAATTTTGCAAACTATTGCACAGCCGTGCAAATATAGCATTATGGGCAAGTCAAATGTGGTGTCCGGGTGTATTTGCAGGTGTCCGGGTGAGAATCCTCAAACGCTCTGCTACCCTCTCGGACATCCGCGAAATGCTAACCACCTCGGAAAGCACCGTAGGAACAACAACGATACAGCCTGAAAGTGCATCGGGGGTTAAAGAGAGTAAAATACACAGTATCCATAAGGAAGATATTGTGTGATGGCTCAAAATAACTCAATTTTACAGGTATATGGTGGAGGTAAGTTAGAATTGGTTTGATGTGCGTTTCTGATGACGAGACTAGCATATGCCTACCGTCCTTGAACAGGAGTACTAACAAGCACCATTGTGAACCAGATGAAGTTGCAGCAATAGTGCTTGACCCAGGCTCTCAAACTACAAGAGCCGGATACGCCGGGGATGATATGCCACGTGTGATCTTGCCTTCGTACGTAGGATTTAGTGCAGATGACGGTGACCAGATGGACTTGGATGATGATGACGACACCACACCTAAGAAGTCTGTCAAGGCAAGACCCAACACTTACTTTTCCGAGGCATCGATAGAGTATCCTAAACCAGGTGCAGAGCTTAAGTCGATTGTGAAAGACGGAGTTATTGACGATTGGGATTCGGCTCTAGAACAATGGCAATATATCTTCGATAACCTTCATGTCGACTACACAGAGCAACCTCTTCTTCTCACAGAGCCGGTGTGGAACTCAGAGGAAAACAGAAAGAAATCATTAGAAGTTGCACTGGAGCAATTCCAGTTTCCTGGATTTTATCTTGCTTCGTCTCCAACGTGTGTCGCATTTGCACAGGGAAGACCTTCAGCACTGGTTGTCGACATTGGCCATGACGTTGTGAGTGTCACGCCCGTTGTTGACGGGATGTGCTTGGCCAAGACAACATTAAAGACGCACTTTGCCGGTAACTTTGTGTCGACACAACTGAAAAGAAGACTTGAGGCAAAGAAGATTGACATTGTGCCGATATATAAGGTGAAATCCAAGGTATTCACAGGTCCAGAAGAACAGCCAAGTTGGACTCCTAAGCAGTTCACAAACATTACCCAATCATTTGAAGATTATCAGATTGAGACGACGTTGCATGGGATTAAAGAAGCAATGTTAAAAGTCCCAAGAGAGCCGATCGTCGGTGCTAAAGTATCCACTGATGAAGAACAAGAAACGTTCCCTGAACGTCAATACGAGCTTCCAAACGGCCACGCAATTACCATGTCTAAAGAAAGATTTGAGCTGGGCGACACCATGTTTGATCCACAGAGCTACGAAATCTACGAGTATTCTCCGGAATCTGGTGAGCCAGAGATCAATTCGAAAAATGACTATGTTCCATTGAAGAGACCTCTTAAAAAGACCAACGACGAGGAGAAACCAGGAAAGAAATCCAAGAAGGAGATCCCGAAATATCGTGGTTTGACAAAGCTAACATCATACGCCTTGAGTCTTGTGGATGTTGATATACGTGCCCAACTTGCTCATAACATCGTTGTTACGGGCGGTGGCTCTCTTATCACTGGTCTTAATGAAAGGCTTTTTGTGGAACTCACCAAAGACCATCCGGGCCTCAAGATTCGTGTACATTCGAGTGGTAATTCTGCCGAGAGAAAATTGCAATCATGGATCGGAGGATCTGTGCTCTCTTCTCTAGGCACTTTCCACCAATTGTGGGTTAGTAAGAAAGAGTACGAAGAAGTTGGCGTGGATAGATTACTTGCACAAAGATTCAGATAAGAGTGCTCTAGAGAATAAATAAATTGCCTCTATGTATGATCGTTAAACCAAACCGTGCTGAATTGAGTCCAAGAAGTAGCAATAAAAATAAATATGCTCAAGTATTCAGTTGGTCATATTAAGAGTACCATTCTTGACCGCATCCAATGTGTAAGAACATATAGCTTTTTGTGCATCAACAGTAAGCTGGCATTTGTTCAGAAACTCAAGTTTACATCTCACAGTCTCATTAGGGTCGGTGATTTCAAACAGTTTACTTAAACCCTCCACATTGTTAGCAAGACGGGCTTGCATATCTTCAAAGAGCTCAAAGAAGGGTACTCTATCACAGAAGAAAGCAAATGCATATGACCATTTGAGAACTCTTCTCGCCCTCAACAGAATGGTCGCAGACTCGGTGAGAAATTGGGCTTCAATCCATGAAATTCCCGAGGCCTCCTGTAATACCCGAACATCTGCTTCAACTTCGTGACATCTTTTAGCGTCGAGTCGTGTGGATTGGTCATGGGTCTGGAAAAAGTCATGATAGTGTACATATCTCGCCAGTGATCTCTTGGTGGCCTCCAGAGAAACCTTGTTAGGCAATTTATCATCCTCCTTGAATCTATTACATTGGTAGAAAGAGTTTCCATGCTCGCTCCAGTCTCCACAGCAGATCCAGCAAAATTCATGATGACACTTCTTACAAGTCATGTGATTACAGCCTCCATTCTTCTCGATAGAAGTATCGCATTTGCGACATTGTTTTGTGTTAGTAGAAATCCACTTCACAGTCTCTGAGTCATCTTTACACTTTTGAACCCATGTTGCAGCAACATTACATGGAGTAGGGTCATGATTCTCAAGGCCACAATTGAGACAGAACTGGTGGCCATGTTTGCAGGTAACAAACGGTACTTTATTATTTCCAGCCACCAAAGCTACAAGATGAAGGTCCAAAATCTCTATAGCAATATCACAGTCTGGCGCGGGGCACCATTTATATGTCTTATGTCTCTCAACATACGACTTGATGGAGCTTTCCAGTAACTTATCACTTGCGCCAGCGCCAGCAATTACATCGAGATCACTGCGGTTCAAAGCTACTTCACAACTCATACACCTAATGACCGTACCATGTGAGAGTCGTTCGTCAACATAGCGCGAATAGCACTTAAGACAGAACTCATGGCCACATGATAGCTGGTATGACTCCAGCTCTTCTTCGCAGCATATGTCACAGATGTACTCGCCACCACGATAGAACTTGTGGGTACTAGAGGCATTCAACGAAACTCCACATTTCTCCTGAACTTCCGCGGGCGAATCCATATAGTCCTCCATTAATCGCTCAGAGTTCCACCTGTAATGGTGAAGCATTGTGATGGCCTCATCTTGCGATACTCCCAGAACTGTTCCAAACTCCATCGCCTGTGCAGCCATCGATTTGTAGATATCTTGAGTGGTATGTGTCATGTATTGTAGTTTTGTGGGGTCGTAGATGGAGTGTTCAAGCTGATCCTCTATGAGAGCTTCCTCAACAGAAAGATCTGAGTACGCTTCGAAGTCGTCTTCATCAGTGTTATCCGAATATGTTTCAAAGTACTCGTCCGGGGAGCTGGCAACGCTACTCATTTCACAACAGTAGCAGCACAGAAATGGTTAAAAAGTAGAATTTAAAAGATTATTATGGAACTCCTAAGTGATACTGCGTCTATTGTGTGTTTTTTCCGCTCGAATTTCGCCCGTTCCTGGCTGCTTCCAAGATGTTCTCAAGGTGTTCGTCATAGACAAATGCACCGACTGTACGATGCTTTTCCGGCACGATCGAGGCATCGCGATCAGCAGAGTCCTTAAAGTCTCCATGGCAGCTTGGAAAATACACTAATATAGAGGGGAAGCTTACAGAATCTTATTTTTTCTACTACTTATCAGTAGAGAAATAGGATCAAAATATTTGAAGCTTTCATTGATCTGGAATAGTTACGTTTGGGTGGTTTTCAAGCTCTATGTTCACTACCAGACTACAAATGTCTGTCATTAAATAATGCACGAAATTGATATATTAAAAACACTTTATTTACTTCAAAACACACACTTTCACATATTATCCAAACGGTCGCATGCAGCCTTGATCTTCATTCCAATACGTGTACTTAGCTCGTAGTCGTCAGCGTACTCCTGTGCATACTTTAGCCATTGTCTGGCCACCCCGAGACCGTTGACACCGCGTACTTTCCATTCAAACAGTGCTCTCTCGTAAAAGGCAGTAGGGTATACCCATGGATCACTGTGTTTGTGGATAAACCTGTAGTTCTCCTTGGTGTTACTAGGCTGGAATGTGATCAGCTGTTTCATTACCTCATTGTCTAGAATCTCAACACCTTCAGTAGCCCTTCCTAATCGACGTAATGTGATTGAGGTCAACAATTGTCTAATAATCGCCTGGCCAGAATCTTCAGCAATAATTGCGTGTTCAGAAACGCTGTAATTCAGTAACTTCTCAGCAAGAGCAAGATGGTCGTTAGGCATACGGTTGTACCCATTCCAGAAATACATCAGCTCATGTGTCGGTGAGACACCAACAGCGTCAACAAGATCGCATTTGTTCAACTTAGCACAATTCTCAAACTGAGCAACCTTACGGACGACAAACTTATCGAAAGGCATCTGCTTTGCCATGATTTTACCGTTCTTGGTGAAGGACGGTGCCTTTGTGATTAACTCGGTAGCCTTCTTTTTAAAGTACTTCTCCCGTTGAAGTTCCTTCTTATCCGTAATAAGACCAAGCTTACACATCCGATACAGTTCCAAATAACAGCATCCAGCACAATAGGTGTACAATCCAGGAGACCAAGAGTTTATTTTTAAAAGCTTTACAATCTCTGTTGCTGCATCTTCGTATCTATGAAGGAAGATCAAAATCATCGTTCTGTCAAATATCAAAAGAGCTTCCACTTGCTTCATCCGGATATCTCTGTCTAATGAATCCATTAGCTCCAGAGACTCTTCCAAACGACCACGAGATGCAAGCATACGAGCCTCTTGTAACAACCATAGCGCAGAATGTGGGAAGAGTGCGCGTGCATAGAGAAGTGCGTCTTCTAACTTCTTTCCTGGATGAAGTAAAGTAGGATTTCCCGTTCCCTGATATGCTTTGGACTCGGCATCCATAATCCTACGACTTCTGGGCTTTTTCAAGGCAAGACCGAAATCATCATCATCATCATCATCACGGGTGTTAACTTGTGAGGAAAAAGTGACAGTAGAACGAAGAGTAACAGGAATGTCAAAATCAGCATCGGTAAACTGGAAAGGTCCGTCATAAAATACTAGGAGTCCCAATAGACCAATACAGCCATGAATGTTTCTTCCTTGGACGGACTTCCAAATCATGCGAAGCCCATTCTCTTTTTCTCCTTTAAACCCAACTACTGACAGAACTCTGCCAATAGCGGGTGGAATGAGAGAAATCACAAGCTGTAAAATACCAAAACAAAGATTCGTACCCGATATAATAAACTCATCAATTGTTCCCTGTGTATCAGCAACTCTTTCGGCCATGCTTTTTTCCACAGCATCCTTAGTTTCATCCTGGAAACCCACAGTAGAACGAAGGCGTTCACACGCTGGGGAGTTACCAATATGTGAGCCCTGCAAGCGGGATGAACGCATAGTCTGGATCTTCTCGGCCAAATCACTTAGTTTAGGATCAGCGAGAACTTCCTGGGATAGGTTGAATGGAACATCATTGTAGCGTGTTGCCGTTGTGCTCATCGAGGATTCGTTTGCAGAAACAAACGAGGAGGAAGAGGAAGAGGACATTTCGGAACCGGCAGATGTAGCAGTGGCCTGCAAGGTCTTTTTCTCATGCTCCCTTATCAATGCCAAAACCTCCTCGAGTGTCTGGTATGCCTTTCTGAGCTTCAAGAGTGCCTTTGCCGACTCAATCATGCTTTCGCTTAATAGCATAATCAGCGCATTTAACAAGTTAGCTTCAGCATACGTCACTGCATACACAGTTCCTGGTGGGAACGAGCCACTAGATTTCAGTTTCATCTTCTGGTGTTTGGCTCTATCTCTTGCACTCATTTGCTCAGTCTTGCTAAGAACTTCATTGGCCTTCCTCATCACTTCTGGCTCAAACCCCAACGTCGCTTCTAGAAAAAGAATCACACCACTGGCAAGTGTCTTCACGGTAGACTCAGAATCATCACTGATGAGGTGCAAACCCTCATCTGTACGGTCGTCAAGAAGGAAGTCCATAGCCTGGAGGGACAGCTCGAAATCATGGGCCTGCTTGAGAATCAGCGGTGCTGCCGCTGAATCTGAAAGCGCCGGTTCAGAGCGTCGCAATCCAAGGGCACGAAGCATCGAGTATATATATCAACCTCGTACCAATGTGAAATAGTGCTTACAAGAGGTGTTCCTTATAAAAATGTCTGGTTTGATGTGAAGATGTGAAGATGTGGGAACGAGTTCTCGATACTTATGTCCCGGATGGACAGCGGTAAAGGACAACAATATCTGAAGATATAAGACACGAGAACAGAAATCAATGTCACAGACTTCAAAATATTATTCAAATAGAACTACCTGGTATGGTTTATGGTAAAAAACACTAACACTGTGAGGTAGCGAAGAAATGATTCTCCTTTATACGTTCTCTATACCAACACATTTATCGAAGACTAAGCCCCGATCGGTTAGATGATACGGCCACACTGGCCTACACAGCCGGCATTCCCGACAAGTAATGACGATGATCTCTACAACAAAAAACATCCCTAACAGGAATATACCTGTCATCTTTATTTCTTCTTCTTCTTGATGACAATGTTAATACCATTGTTTGTAACACTCTCCCAGACACCTGTAGGCACATCTCTAGGTAATTTACGTCCATATAGGCACTGGTCCACAAGCCACATCCCCACGATGAAGCTAGTTCTGTCGATGGTACCGTCATGTCTGGTATCAACCAGATCCCAGATATTCTTCAAGGTATCGATAGGTAATTTTGAACGAGTCCATATTTCACGAGCAATCACATTGGCCATGAGATTTGCTTCCATTGCGCCGATATCGCTTTTCATCGATAGCATGGATGCCTTCAGAGCAGTGCTCAATTGCCCTGGAACCTGAGAATCTCGTACTAACGTAGAAGAATCGACTCTATCCATATATATGCCTTTATTAGACACCCAAACACCCTCGTACCTCTTGCGCTCTTGGTCTGAAACGAATTCTGTATCAGTATGATGCTTCCAAGGTTTATCTTCATTGAATCTCTCTTTCTTCCTTTCTTTTCGCATCGTTGTCTTTAGCTGGACGGGTCTAGCAGCACTCGATTGGGTATTATGGACCATAAACGAACCCATACTGCTCAGCGACAGTTCAGAATCATTTAGAAGATTCGCTGGAGCATAGCTTGCTCCTTTCCATCCCTTTTGAAGTATCTTCTTTGCACCCTTTCTTAAACCATGCGAACGGTTTTTCCGTTTCAAGTCTTCGGTTGTTAAAGGGTATTGTGGTATAACTTCCTCATCCAAAACTGGATTTGATTTAATTGTAGAATGTTCACCATTAGTGTTATTGAAGAGATCAGGTGGTGGCTTACGACGAGGGGATGTTGCTCGAGCATGTGTTTGTGGAGTATGAAGGAACGCATCTGATGTGAAAACAAAGTTGGGAGAGCCTGGGGGTGGTTTTCTTGACGGTCCCGACTTCTTAGTTTGAAATGAGAGTTGGTCTTTAGAAGTGAATGATCGACTCACATCTCCGTCCAACATGTCCTCAATACATGTAACGGAGAGCTGTCGTCCTCTATTCAGAGCAGACTGCGGAGCATCATTTTCATCTTCATTGTCTCGTTCAGCATCCTCATCAATCATAAAATTGGAAGTTTCACCATTGTGGTGGTCAGACATCGGAGCTGTATCAGTATTTGGGATAGAAGGCTTTGAAATGGGGTTTATATGGTTCATGCTCGAATTTGATGGGATTGATGATGTGGATTTGTCCAATGATTCAAACTCGTCGAAGTCTTTGAAATCCTTCCGTTCGCTATCTGAAAATGCAGAGCCCGAACGGTTTGGAGTGGCAAAGAAGTCATCGCTTCGAGCAAATCCAAGTTTAGGTGGGAACGGTGGTGAGTCAATTGAGTGGATTGATGAAGATAGCGACGATGGACTGGAGTGGTAGACCGTTCTATACGACGAGGGAGGCGCTAGAAACTCCGAGGATGTAAGAGCAGCAGATTGTGCAGCGAGAGATGCCACGGCCATGGCATTCGAAAGAGAATGGCCGTCATCACTGAGATCCTGAAACGATAAGTTTTCTGTGTTCATTTCATTGGCACTGGGGGGAACATATGCTGCTCGTGTGTATATCGGTGATGAGGATGTCGAGATGAATGAGCTTCTTTTCTGGCTACCAATGGACCGAGCAGACGAACTATTTACCATAGATTGGTTCGGTCTTCTAGGGGGTGACATCTTTCCCTGTGGTATCTGCCTTACTGTAGATGAGGAAATAGTAGTTTGTGGCTTTTGTGATCGTAGTGGTCGCATGTGCTGCTGAGATTGTTGATGCAGGTGCTGTTGGTTTGAGTGTGCCACAGACGCCGCAGCCTGAGCAGCCATCTTGGAGGCCGATGAGAGAGCATCTTCAGGGTTTTGAGCAAGACCAGGAATACCTGTCGGGTTTCTTGTGCCTATTACAGGCGCATGGTGCTTTTTTCTTAGTAAACCCATCAAGACTATACGGTGCGTGGGCTGTGTTGGCGGAGTCGATGTTCCTGGTGAAACAAGCACCTGGAGAGTACGTTCAGTTGCGAACGTTCAATGCCAGGGTATGTGAAACTGTGAGCGGTATAGGATAGCTACGTTGGAAGTAACGATGATCTTATCACTGAGCCTGGTCGTATGGGCTTGATGAAGCTCATTCATGGCGGCTAATACTCTGAAACAAAGGTTATGAGCGTGGAAATCAAAACAAAAGGGTTATGGAGCACTGCATGTACTATATTACATATCCATGTTCAGTTATTGAAACGGCCATTAGGATTCAAAGTTGTATAACAAATGACAGAAGGGGCATTATTTGTAGCGTATAAAGTGGGAGAGTTTGAATGTTTTTTTCTAGGTAGTTGCTAGATATTGCGTCACCAGTGCCTTCTTACAGTGGTTCCCTGTAAGCTTTCAAGCGACTTGTTTTGCAGCTTCAGTGGTTAAAAAAGTCGATTAATAGTACATTTCTTTTCATAGTGTTCGGTAAGATATATATTACAGATAAAGATCTCAACTGAAATAGCTCTCCTGATTAAATGAAGTTGTGTTAGCAATTGAGATGTAAAATTTATTGAACAAACTTCGGTCCGTACTCATCAATCACAGAGACAGGTGCTGAATAGTGCGAGACAGGTTTGTACTCTACATGACCCATACCAAATCCCTTTGGACCACCAATTGACAGCGCTCTCTCTGTCTCGACCCACTTGTTACTTGGTGCTATAGCAAGAACAAATACCATCAGTCCATATCTATAGTCTTGTGTGCCTACAGCCTCACCAAGATCTGCATCCATAACCGAGATCAAGTCTGGAACGGAGCATACAATCTCGCCATCAATGCTAGCATAGATATTCTCATTTTTGAATGGAATCTTAAGTTTTCGGTGGTTTGAATCTTCAATTGTCACCTCACCAAACGAATGGCCCTTGATAAGTCTTCTTTCCACGCCGATGATTTTGCCTTCAAACAAGAGCTTCCCAGTGTTATTGACAGCATTAAGAATTATTTGGGGCATCTTGTAAACCTCAGATTTTTGTCTTGCAGTTCTCACTGCACGGCCGATCCTCCAAGATAAAGATAAAGACCCATGGATAGTTCTTTCTTTCACCTCCTCTGCTGTCATAAGTGGATTCATGACGTCAACGGTGCATCCAATTTCGGCTAGTGAGGCCCTCATAACCTTTTCAATCAAGAAGTCATCCTTGCTCTGGGAAATAATCAATGTGTTTCCATTTCCGTTGCTCACAACTGTTGGAGAGTAAAATGACTCGTTAGGTGCTGTGTATGTAGCAGGGATTGTCTGATAATGGGTTGGGTAAGCCCTTCCCATTAAATCAGCGTCAATCACAGGCAAGTTCAACTTTGAAGATGAAGATACTCTAAAAATTCCAATACCATTGCCACCGCCAATCTCAATAGGGAAAACTAACTCTGGTTCACGTCCGGTAAACTTTGTCATCATTCTCGAAGCTTCTAGGAGACCTGGACCCTTAAGTTGTTCATTAGACACAGTTGGAGAGCCAGCAGAGCAAAATGATCCAATAGAGTCTTTCGAATATTTTGAAACATCTTTTGCATCAATAACCACGAGTTGATCTCCCTGTCTTAGTAAATTTCTGGCACATAGAAAGTACGGATAAGGATTACCTCCTCCTCCACAGCCAAGTACATATGTACCAATTCTTAGCAACTCCAAATCGATTTCACTGATTATCCACTGCCTCTTCTCATTGATAAAAGGTGTGTAGCTGGCATAATCAATGTCGTCCAAACTGGTGTACTCCTGCGCCTCTGACTGTTTCGTGATGCCTCCTTCGATAATCGATATTGGAGGATATTGTTTTCCACTCACGTTGATGTTGTCATAGTCAACATCTGCGATTGTCTTAATAAAAAACTCATACGTCCCGTCAACATACGGAATTGGGTCGATGGAGAAGAAGACTATTTCAACAGTAGATTCTAAAGCGCCCTTTTCCAAGGCTTTCTGAATGGCTTCTTTCTTTAGATCTTCCATTACAGCTGTCTTATCACTTGTCTGTTTAATACAATGAACCTCAGAGGATATCTTACCTAGCGCAGCACCTATCGCATTGGCGACACTGTAGAATGGGGGTCTGATGACCTCAGAAGCTCCTTGCAAGTTTGGAGGAACAATGAACGACCCACCTCCAACTGCTAACACCGGAATATCTTCTGGGTTTGTTTTCATTCTGTCCACTACATTCTCCAACATTATTTTCACTCTTTCCTGGAAACTTCTTATGAATTCAGTACGGAAGCCAACATTGACAGTCCCAATATCCAACATTGGATCTGCAGCAACAGCCACATCAGAGGCAGTGCACTCCTGACCTCCAAATACCATAGACCTTTCTAGAATTTCTGAACCGACAGATTCTGGACCAACGTGCATTTTCCCATCAATCTCACGCACAAGAGAACCACCACCAAGCCCTATACTCTCCACATGAGGCATTGAAAAGTTCATTCTGACGCCACCAACAACACAGTAAGATGATGACTGGCGAGGGAAACCCGAAGGGAGAAGTAGGCCGACATCAGCAGTAGTTCCGCCGACATCAATGACAACAGCTTTTTGTCCTTTAATGTTACCAAGAAAAGAAGCACCTCTCATTGAGTTGGTGGTGCCGGAGGAAAAGGTCCGGATCGGTAACTTCAACGAATCATATGCAGAGAGAACGGTTCCATCATTCTGAGTAAGAAATACAGGGCACTTAAGTCCTAATTTGTACTTGACAGCATTGATAAAAGACATTATAATCTTCTCGGCGAAGGGCATGATGGAAGCATTGAGGATTGTAGCGTTCTCACGTTCGATGTATCCCACACCAGAGACAAGATGGGACATGACAACCCGAGCGTCGGGGATGTGCTTTAGAACAAAATCTCTGACTCTAATCTCCTGATCACGTTTAAGTGAGGAGAATATACCTACGATGGCAACTGTTTTGATATTCTTCTGCTTAATTTGGGCAATATGCTTCAAGAGCTCGTCTTCATCGATCTGTCGAATTTCGTTTCCATCAACATGGTATCCACCATTCAGATATGCAACATGACCATCCATAATGTTCTTGAGGCCCGGTGGGAAATCAGATAAGGGCGGAATTAAGTCTGAGTATGGTCCACAGAGTCGAAGCACTGCTACTTTGGCTAATCTGGCGGAATCCTGTTCGATGACTGCATTAATGAAGTGAGTTGTTCCGATCGTCACAGACGTGATTTCGTCCGCCTTAACATTGGAATCTAAGAAAAGCTGGTTGATTCCCTTCTCGATTCCTTCAGAGACGTCTTTTGTAGTAACTAGCTTATTCCAAGATAAGACACCCTTGTTACTCTCTCCACCTTTGTGTGGATCCACAAGGACCGAATCGGTATTGGTACCACCTACGTCGACGCCAATTAGCACAGCCATTGTCTACACCAATTGGAAACTTGGTTTGGTGTACTCGTTTCCTTCATTGCGAACGGCTTCTGAGAGGTTTCTGAACAAATTAAAATATCTCTCTTAGAGATTTCCCCTGGTGTTTGAATAGATAAGGCTCGGGAGAAAGCGTCCGCGCTCGCTTACACAAAGCCAGCGCTTATCACCGCCACCGTCCATCGCCATCATAGGAAACCTAAGGCGACGCTGTAACATTATGAAATCACAATGCAACATTCCCATCAAGACACCATTAAGCATCTTTAGGGGATATCTAGTCGATCTGCTATGGTGTTGGAACCCAATTCCCAGTTTTTATAACGTTTTGCTTGAAAAAGTGCAATAGGCGCGTTTCTCTAGAAGGCACCCGGGACACTGTAGAGGCATATATAAACAAATCACCAAAACGGAAAAATGTCTTTTACTCAGGAATTGCATAGTAGTTGAAATATGCCCGACATAATTCAATCTCTATTTCTTCACTGTCCTAGAATGTACTGTCCTACTAGGATTGGCATGTAGCATTTGAAAGGAAGCTAGAAATCGATCGAGATGACCATCGAGTATGTTTAAGATTCCATTAGTAGCATAGTACACGGTACAAGTATAAGAGAGGTTTCAATCAAACGATAAAAGCAAAGTTATTGGCTTTACAAACTCTCTAATTCTGGCTTTCCATTGCTATCTTCACTCCTCCATAAGCACTTACATATGAATTTACAGTTACATAAACATACCCCCCGAACTCACCTAGTGATCCTCTAGCAATATGGCAGTATTTCAAGAAGCGCATTCTTTGAGCTACACCTTCTATTTATCTGGTCGTTGTCTCTTTGTTATCGTCATCGCCATTTCGATTCTCTCCAGAACAAACGCGTGGACATCCATCGCGCTGAACCGCGACGAAGAAAAAGAGAGACGCGTTACACTCTTCTACTCCACTACAATGCTGTGGTATCGCAAAGAATCGCCAATCAGCCACTAACTTATTTGAAATGTCTGCAGATTACAATCCCGAAACGTGGACAGTATCGTCGAACGAAGCCCTTACAATTAATATGGCTGATTATGATGGCTATGTTTCTTTCCATCCCATCTTCACCTATCCCATCTTCGGAGACTCTGAACAGATCTTCGGGTATAAAGACCTCAAGATCAATCTGGCTTTTGATTGCGTGACATTCCTTCCATTACTGAGTGTTAAATTCTCTGAAAAGCTTAACTCAGACGTTGATGACGTAAAGGAAAAGATTCTCGAGTTCCTTCCCGAAAGCACAGTTGTTGATGATGAGGCCAAATGGGTCAGCACGTTCCAGACAGAGCAGGAGAAATTAAGCTATGAAAATTTTACTGTTATCAATAAGTATACTACCGATGGTAGTGACTACACCATATATAAGACCAACCTCTCTGAAGATGCATCTGCACAGGAGCTCAACAAACGGCTACAGATTCTTGTGTTGCTTTTTATTGAAGCGGGTTCCTACATCGATGCAACTGACGAGCTCTGGAACCTTTTTGTTGTGATTGAACAGTCTACAAAGAAAATTGTGGGATTTTCAACAGCATATTCTTACTTCAAGTATAACGATGCTGATGAGTTCGATTCGACGCCACTTCACAAAAGGAGAAACAAAATCTCTCAGTTTGTAATCCTTCCAAACCACCAGGGAAAGCAGCATGGCTCACATCTCTACAACTCCATTGTAAATCACTGGGTAGTGGATGCTTCTGTTGAAGAGATCACAGTCGAGGATCCAAACGAGAAGTTTGACGATTTGCGCTATCGTAATGATTTCAAGCGTCTATTCGAAGAAGGGTTTATCCCATCTCTGCCGAAGAACATCAATCTGATCACAACCGAATGGCATAAGTCGAACGCTGCTAAATTCAAAATTGAAATTAATCAATTCAAGAAGGTCTGTGAGATTGGATATTTGTACAACGAGAACCTAAAGCTTGCGAGACTTCTCATCAAGAAGAGACTATATGAGAAGAACAGGGATGGTTTGATAGAATTGGAGCCTGCAGTCAGAAACGACAAGCTTCAAACAGCGTTTGAGAGTATCAAAATGGAGTACAGTAGAATTATTGATTCGTTGAGATTAAGAGACGTTAGTGGCATCACTCTGAAGAAACAGAAACTCTAAACGCTTTAAGAGGTTCAATGAATCCGTATCAATAGAATTTTCGGGAGGTAAGGTCGTGCGATCCAGTAACTGAAAAAAGGTTACAAATTCGCATGAATTAGATGCCATTAATTCGTACTTATTCGTACTGCTGCACGTAGAGCCATACTTTGGAACCTGTAGAAGTTCCATCAGCCCCTTCCCCCTTACAGGCCGACTCAACCCGCTACAGCTATGCTAGGGATATCACTCAGTCCAAAAGCACCCTAGGTGTTGGTCTGGCTCAAAAACCTTTCTCATATATTCCTTTAACGTCCCCCATACTCCCCAAGACACACTCTCTCATCACTGCCATGGTTTGTCTCGTTATTGCACTTGCAGAAGCACTATCTATGGATTGTTTCTATGCATGCTTCTGTGGGCTTCAGAAGCCTCCTTCCCGATGCGGCGTGTTTATGCGAGTCCCAAAGTGGAAAGTTAATCACCTGCCTAATCAGGATTTCCCGGTTCGGGCACTGGCAGTTTCACCTATTTGAAATTCGGGGGACCGTCGAGCGCGCATATAAGGTCGGCAACAGCCGGGGGAATTATTTCGTCCAAGCCTACCCCCTTCGTTGCCACTAGGAACCATTGAGCTCGCAGGAATTCATATTCTTCGTTAAGATGCACAGAACTTACTCCTTGAGAAACGCTAGAGCCCCAACTGCATCGCAGTTGCAGTCACCTCCTCCTCCAACTTCCACTACCAAGTCCAAGTTCTTTGGTAAGACTGGTATTGCTTCCTCTTTCAGAAAAAACGCTGCCGCAAACTTTGGTCCAGAACTCGCTAGAAAGCTCTCTGCTTTGATTAAGTTGGAGAAGTCTGTCTTGAGATCCATTGAGCTTGTTGCCAGAGAGAGAAGAGAAGTCGCTAAGCAGCTCTCTGTGTGGGGTGAGGACAATGATGACGATGTTTCCGACGTCACCGACAAGCTTGGTGTCCTTATCTACGAGATAGGTGAGCTTGAGGACCAGTTCATTGACAAGTACGACCAGTACAGAATCACACTTAAGGGTATTAGAGACATTGAGGCTTCTGTTCAGCCATCCCGTGACCGTAAGCAGAAGATCACCGACGAGATTGCTCACTTGAAGTACAAGGACCCTCAATCTCCAAAGATTCCAGTTTTGGAGCAGGAACTTGTCCGTGCTGAGGCTGAATCCCTTGTTGCCGAAGCCCAGCTCTCTAACATCACCAGAGAGAAGCTCAAAGCCGGTTTCAACTATCAGTTTGATGCCATTAGAGAGCTCGCTGAGAAACTTGCTCTCATTGCCGGTTACGGTAAGGCTCTGCTCGAGTTGCTCGACGACGCCCCAGTCACCCCAGGTGAGACCAGACCTGCCTACGACGGTTACGAAGCCTCCAAGCAGATCATCATTGATGCTGAGAACGCCTTGGCTTCTTGGACCTTGGACCAGGCTGCTGTCAAGCCAGCTCTTTCCTTGCACCAGACCACCGAAGATGTCTACGAGGATGGTGAAGAAGAAGCAGCTGAGGAGGAGTGGGCTGGTGAGCACGAGCAGGCCTAGGTAGTTTATTCAACCACTCCGCATGGATCTTAATTCCTTGGTTTCTCTGTTTTACCTGGTATTGTACAATATGTGTGATACACCAGAAATTTGATTTTTTTCCTCATACTGTGCTATATATTTTATAATTTGGCTTTCCTCAAAAATTTAATGGTACGCTCAGTATCTTTTTGTCTTCTCTAGCATTCCACGTGTATCGTGGTGTAGTTCGCAGAGTATCCGCATGCGTAGATGGCTGGAGTGACAGACATCGCTTATGAAGTACCTGAAAAAGGCAACTTTACACGAGAAGCTTGATAAAAAGAAATAGCATTTGACAGGATTAATTTTTATGTAGTTAATAAATCGACTTGGTCAGTCATTAGGATATACTACTCCATTAATCTTATAGCGAAGTCAAGAGAGGCACATGTCTCCCAGCGATAGTTCTTCTTGGATGTTATGACTTCAACCCGCCCATGAGTAGCGAGTTGCAATACTGAGTAAAAGGAGCCAGCAACAGCAGGTCTTCTCTTTTTGTCAAAGCCTGGTTGGGCATCGTCAAAATACTCAGAACCAAGAAGGTCGTGAAAGCTCAACTGCTTTGTATTCTCTTCGTGAAAGCGATACAACATAAAGGAGAAGAACCTGGAAGTCGTTCTGTCGTGCTCCTTTGTCGCCAAGATATCTCTATCTGCTAGTTCTTCAGCATCATAGTGATCCTGATGGTGTATTGTAGGCCTATCATTCACGTCTACTTGATGGGAATCCTTATAAAATGCTGTGAGACTTTCGCCAAACCCCATTTCAGCATCCTCTGGGACAGTGCCTATTCTTGCTGTAGAGGGGGTGCTAGACTTCTTTTTTGAACTACCACTGGTCATTGATAAATCACCAAAAGAAGTTCCAAAATCATACTCTATTTCATCCGCATCCTCGCTGTCGAACCGCAAACTGATCCCAGAGATGGATCCCCGAGAGCCACGCCTTATTGTAGAGGAGTTCCTTCCCGTTTCGATAGATGAAGAACGGCGATGGCGGAGAAGGCCAGACACAAAGTCTTCATAATCATTATCATGATCTTCCTCATTAGTGAGTGTTCTACCTCTACCAGTTTCCAGAGGTGGTATGTCATGTGTTGAAGGTTCATTCTTAGCAAAGAATAATGGAATGTAGGAGTCACAGGAGTTCGTTATTTTTGAGAATTCTTCAGAAGCATTGGATTTGATAGACCGTTTCCTGGAAAGCATTGAGTCGACATAGCTATCTCTAAATTCTCTAAGCTGTTCTGTACTAATAGTAGTGGCCTCATCAATGATTATCATGGAATTTCCATTAATTTTTCTTCTTTTGGGTGCTTTTGGAACCAGGGGAGATAATGAGTTGTCATTGTCACCAATTTCTTCCAAAACTTGTTCCAGTTCAGGTACTGCACTACCACACCGTGATCTCTTTTTAAGACTATCTTCTTCCGAAGGATTACTTAATGCCTCGTTTTCCTCTTCAAACGCAAAGTCAAAGCCGTCATTATTAATAATCCCAGTAGATTCGTCGATATCACCTAAGTTATTAGCAATGTCGAATATCGTACCATCATCATTAAATACAAATTGTGGCTCAGGAACAAAATCTAGTTCGTCATACAAGACTCTCTTCTGTTCAGAAATGACCACCTTTGAATATTCAGATGTGGAACTGCCCAAACTGGCATGGGATATGATGTTATTAGCAAAATCTGCGTCCCGAATAAGCAACTTAAGTTTTTTTGTGCCTTCATCACGATGGTGTTTGATCAGGGGAAGGAAGTCCAGGGTATCGGGTGATGGTAGCAATCCATCTTCAATATGGAAAAGAGGATCGTCAAGAAGATAGCATTTGGTATTTACTAGTGTATAGGAAATACTAGCGGAGAAGGGAGTTCCCTGAAGCACAGATGGCTCAATAAGATGTGTACCTGAAGACTTCAATGAGAACAATTGGCGTTGGATCCGAGTACGCATACAAAGTGTATCGCTTGAAAGGTAATCAGTCTTCTGCCGAAACACAACGACAACACCATAAAGGAGACTTGACGAAACACGGAGGGTAAGAAGAGCCCTGGTTGAACCTTTGATAACACTACAGGTTTCCGGAATGGAGACTCCCTGGATCTCCTTGCGTGTGATCTTACGTGTAGAGGAACGAGAGCCAATTGTGGACATGAGCCTATTATAACAAACGGGAGACTGTTAATGGAATGAAATAGATCAAATAAAACACGTAAAACATACCAAGCAGTTGCTACACCGGTGTTGTGCTGGATCAAAGAGTCTTTATCAACCTTCATTGCCACAAGGAATACCTTCTGTTGAAACTATTTTGTGGTAGAAAAGCGTCTTTTCAACAAAGTTTGACTACACAGCCGTGTAAATACCAGTAAGTTGATATCTCGGGTTATTTGATCTTGGGTCAATTAGATCTCACCAAATTATCCATTACTTAGTATATATTATATAAGGAGATAATGCTAGGTCGTGGCCCGTTCGAAATTGGTAGGTTATCTGTCCCTCTCCGATTGTAAAATCCCCAATAAAATACTCATCATTGTTTCTCCATTATCATGCCAAGATCACAGCCAGTGTACCGGTTACTGCTAATAACACACCAATGGCAATTCCAAAAATATGGAGAAGCAGTTGAGTTCGTTTCAGCTCATTGTAGTAAATCTTTGTGTAGAAGGCTAGAGGGTAGACGACGCAGATGGCAAAGCAGATGGCACTTCCTAAGAAGGAAATTACACGTCCGAAATCTGTGAATACGAGTGATGTGATGAAGAATACAGATACAACACAGAATCTGTTTATCGCTGCAACAACAAAGGCTGTATTCTTCGAGTGGTGTTTCTTGATTGTGAACTGGTCGGCCATAGTGATGAGAGGACGGGTGATGAGTGGACCCTTACTGAGAGGTAGGATGCCCATTAGTGCACAGAGGAATACTGGAACTCCATGAGGGAATCCCTTAGTTGTCATAATAGACTTTGTGACTTCGTCAAGAATTGCGGCACCAAACATGAGGTACCCCAGGGATGCCATGATATAGTCCACAAGCCATGTGAATGAGAAAATCGTGGTACACGCCTTGTTGTACTTCTGAGGATGTGTCATGTCTATATAAAGCTCTGGGAAAATGGCGTGTCCACCAAACGGAGACATAAAGATGCCCAAGGAAAGAAGAAGATGAGGAATGTCCAGTGGCCACAAGTTTGTCTCGGCAAATTGAATTAAAGATCCAGGGGAGTCCTTCTTGAACAGACCGCAGAACAGAACTGTAAAGACAATCAATGATGTCGATATTATTCCCAAGAGACTGAGGTGTGAGAGGATATCGAGTCTCACAAAGCTCAGGAAGAAAAACGACAATGAGATAAGACATTTCCACGTGAACTTGTCCAGCCCTGTTAGAGCATTGAACGAGTCAGAGAAGATGATAATCATCGATATTCCAGCACTTAATAAGTCGATACTGAACGTTGCAACAACAAGCATATGGGCCAAATCGCCAAAGCTGTATTGAGCGATGTCACCGTACGTCTTTAGGTCGTCGCCTCGTTTGATGCATAGCGCAAGCAGTTTTGCGGTATACTGAGTAGCCAACGCACACAATGCCAGGATTACCGAACCACACACCCAACCTGAGTACCTCAGTGCCAATGGCAACGATAAGATTCCAATCCCGATAAGGGTATTAATCCCATTAAACACAGTCTGTGGAGCTGTCGAGTTGCCTGTGTTCTTGAGAGCTTCATCCCTCAGACTTTCGATATCTGCCACGTCGTCTTCATCACCACCACTACCAGAACTATTGGTATTCTCGTCCACCTCTGCTAATGTACCATAGTGGTTGCTGCTTGTCTGTGTATTCTCCGAGGTGTGAGGCCTCAGCAGCGCTGCAGTTTCATGGTCTGAGTACCGATCGCCAATCGATAGTCTTCCAGGTCTGGCGGGAGACACGTCAAAATCAGCCTGGATGAAATTGGCGCTACGACTATATGAAGTTGCAAAGTTGTGTAGCGAGTTGCGACCTCCCTGTGCCAGTAGTTCCTGGAATGAGTTGTACACCTCTGAAGACCGCCGCCTCGATGACACTCTCGATATGGGAATGTTTGGCGACGAGCCCGAAGACATTGCAAAGACAAGAGTAACTGGGTAGCAAGATAAGGATGGAACCTATTAAATAAAGCTGATTGTAGTTGTGGAGACTCTTACGGAGCAATATAGTGGAGTTCTGTTATTCCATAAAAACAGCAAACAGTATTAAAAGGTGTCCAGAAGCAGAAAGATGGGGAATCGATCGGAAAATGGTGCGATGCCCGGACTTTTCACAGCTCCATCACAGTAACGCTGGCGCTTGTTTTCGTGCTTGATTGGACCCTCCAGATCGGGATCTCCTTTCAAGAAAAAAAATTAGGCCATTTCAGTAGGCATTTCCTTGGCTGGTAACCACAGATTGGCCTAAAGCGCGCGAGCGGGAGTTTCAAGCACACTGCACGCTCCACACTCTGCGCCTAACAACACCGAGGCAGTCAAGAAGAACGCTCAAGACCAAGGCAGCACCGAAGGCAATACCCAGGGAATTCGTCAACACCGAGGAATTTATTTACAATACTCAAAGAACTCATAGGAAACACTCGAAGAATTCATCTACACCGCTTAAAGAGTACCCTAGAACCCCAAGCAGCACTCAACGGCCATAGATCTTTGTGGATACTACAGGACACTCAGAGCTCCAGAACCATTGAACACCACAACCACCACACCCACCCCACCAAAGCTCACACCTGTTCCCCTGAGACGCCATCGCAATGTCTGCTATTACCAAGGAGGAGAAGTACGACAGACAGCTACGGTTGTGGGCTACCACCGGTCAATCACGTCTGGAACATGCCCGAGTGCTTGTGTGTGACCCCTCGCTAACATCTCTTGATCTACTGAAGAACGTCATCCTCCCTGGAATTGGCCATTTTAGCGTGCTGGGATCGTGCCATAAAGTCACTGAGACTGATCTTGCTGCGAACTTCTACCTTTGTGATGACGACATTGGTAAGGACTGGGTTGATTCTGTTGTGGAGAAGCTTGGAGAGCTTAATGAAGATGTAACGAGCGAGACCATTCATGTTGATGAGATCAACACTTGGTGGCAAACCGTTCCACCAGACTTCTGGAAATCATACACTCTCGTTGTAATACCATGGGAGTACCCGAGGGTACTTAAGGATCTGTACCGTCTCAATATTCCTGTTATTGTCATCAATTCTGTTGGGATGTATGGCTTTCTACGTGTTGTATCACGGGACTTCGAGGTCATTGAAACTCATGGCGAGTCCTTGTTCGATTTGAGGATTACATCACCATGGCCAGAGTTAGACACTTTCTGTTCATCAATTGACGTCAAGACTACCGATATTGAAAAACAGTCGAGCATTCCATATCTCGTCATTCAGCTTAAAGCCCTGGAAGAGTGGAAGGCCGGGCATAATGGCAGCATACCGAGTACCAGTACAGAGAAAATCGAGTACCGAAACCTCATACGGTCATGGAGGGATAAGAGCTCCCAGCAACTAAACTTTGACGAGGCTGAAAACAACTCCCGTAAAGTATTTTTTTCCAATAAGGTGAGAAGCAATGTCGAAGACATATTCAACAAGCTACCGCACTACTTTGGCGATGGTTCCAATGCAACACCGTTCTGGGTTCTGACTAAAGCTCTTAAGAAGTTTGTCGATAGCCATGATGGTTTCTTACCCTTGAAAGGGGAACTGCCTGACATGGACTCTTCAAGCGACCAGTACTTATCCTTAAAAAAGGTTTATAAAGCCAAAGCCGGCAAAGACCTTGAGGAATTTAACCACGCACTTTCAGAGATTCTGTCTTCACTCCCACACAAGTTAACTATTGAGGAAGACTTAATCCGGTGTTTTGTCAAGAATGCCAATCACCTTTTCTTCTCTACTAATACGTCTACAGCATTGACTGATAAAAACTTCTCTCACGTCATCCGTGGGGAATACAGTGAATCCGCAGTGGTTCTTCTTGCATACCTTCTAGTTGAGGGCTATGTTATTCAGAATAAGAGTTTCCCAACTTCATCGGCATTGAACGCACTAATAGATAAGTCTCGGGAGTACTATCTTTGCGAAGAAGGCGACTCACACTTGTACAACGTCTTACACGAGATGGTTAGAAGTGAAGGTTTCGAGATGGGGAACATTGCGGCCCTGATGGGCGGAATTGGAGGGCAAGAAGCACTTAAGCTGATTACTAGGCAGTACATTCCACTCGATAATGTTCTAGTGTTTGATGGTATCCGCAGTGTTACTGAAAAATGGAAGGTTGATTCGAACTCATAGGATGGGTGTGACTGAATGGGTTGGAGAGGGGTTCATTGGTTGGGCATATCACTCTGCAGACCACACTCTTAAATAAGGGAAACGGTAAGCATCTATAACGTAAGTACCCATGCGTAGCCAGCTGAAGGTTTGTCTGTTGATACATTAAGTGGACGCGTGACCGGCTTCACATCGAGCACACAAGATATTATATGGTACGATATGGCTACTGCTGTGATATGCTTACTGATAAGCCTATATATATATGTCACATGTTCTAATCAATTGATCAGCATCAGCAAAATCAATACATAAATATGTGTATATTTATCTATTTGTTTTTATGTATATATGAACCATCACGTCAGCGCGCGCCCCGCGAGATTGGCTTATCTCTAAACAAAAAAGAGCAACTTACTAGCTATCGTATTAAATCGCTGAGGGGAAACCATTGAGTCTTGGTACATTCCCGGTCATATTTACGCGTAATTCCCATCGCTCAAAAGGGGAGAACCAAACAACACACTTTTGTTAAGGCATCGACTGATCTGTCTTTCTTGTAGTCTTTGTGTTGTGATAGGCTTACCGTTATCACGTGTTTCACGCAGATGTGTCATCCTGTCATCCATTGCCTAATACGGACGAGCCGGTCTACAAGCTCCTTTGTTACACAGTAAATCTCTACGCCTACAAAGGGGGTACAGAGCCAAGGCCACCCCACGGAGACCGAGACACACCAGGTCGGGAACCGAACACGGGAATGGCCATTGGTCTAACCTAGTGGATAGACCAATTGGCCTTGGACAAGGCCCACTAGAAAAGAAACGAAAAGCGTAAAGGTACTATTTTGCCGATCTGTGGCTCCGTAATGAACTGTAACGCCTCCGTCCCAATTAGCCAAAACTCTCGCAATGTAAACACTGTTATGGATCTTTTTCATGGGTATTTTCCGTGGCATCGAATACTATTTCCGTGACTTTATGCCGTTTTGTATAGAGTTGGTCGTTGTGTGCTTGCTTTGGCTGTTGTTCACGCCCTGTGCCTGCCTGTAGAAGTGGTGCGCTCCCTCACTATAAAAAGCACCTGGTCGCACATCCTAGCTTCCCACTTTCTGGCAAAGCCAGCCAACCCATCCACCACAGCGGCTAGCACCAAACAGACAAGCAACCACTGATTCAGGCGAGAAAGACCACATAAACAGCATCCAGTTTCCCAATCCACGTACTCAATGGCTTCTGAAAAGATTGCGAACGGCACAGACTCGCCTCTAGCGCGCGTGCGTAAACTCTCTCCTAGCGCTACACATGCCTACGCCGAGTACCCTCTCTACTACGAGGGTGTTAACTATTTTCTTTCCATCGCGTTGATCCACTACTTTGCCACATTCACCGCCAAGGTTGCCCTCGCATTCCACTCAGATTTAGTTCTTCCACTTGCTCCTTTTGTCTACGACTTCTATCTTCACGTGGATGAGCAGTTTCTCCTGAAGGTGCTCAAGCCTGCTGAACAGTATGTTCCATGGGTCAAGACTCTTCACTACTCTCAAATCTCCTTCGCACAGTTTAAGAAGACTGCACGTTCTTACTTGGGTAAGGCTCAGGGGTATGTGAAGTCGCAGGCCGACCCTTTGGTTGCTAACACCGTTTCCTCCGTCAACCCTATGCTCGCCCCTGTGAACAAGACCCTGGAATCGGCTATCAACCAGTATCTCCCAGCAGAGTCTGGTTCTTCTACAACCCCTTCTACAGATGGAAATGAAATCACTAAACTCGTAGGCTTGACCCGTGATGCTACCGGACGCACAATCACCGTTGTCCACAACACCGCTACCAAGGCTTTCAAACTTCCTTCAGACATTTCTTCGCACGTTTCGAAGATATACGGGTCCGAGCTTAAGGAACACAACTCAATTCCCTCCGCCATTGTCCACACCTCCTCCGAGTTGGTGTCCGAGGTTACGGCCAACCTCGGCCTCAACAAGGCTGCTACAGCTACGGTCAAGGCAACACAGACTGAGGTTAACGGTGCTCTCCAGATGGCTGCCGACGCCGCCGGATCCGTGAGAGAAGCTGCAGAGAAAGTGGTTGACCGTGTCTCCGGCCAGATCCAAGTGGCTACCTAACTGGGCTCAGTCTTGTGGTGCACATGCTAACAATCAGGGCTTTGAGGGTGTGCTGGGTCGGTGCCGTGGTTACCTTCAGTTCTTCGTCCAGGGAAATTGGTGGATTCTTTTTTTCTTTTGTTTATCTTGTCTGGGATGGGACTGCTATGTTATTGATGGCTAATTTATCTTTTAGCTTAATACTCTTTTCGGCTATTTATATATATATATACTTCTATACAGTTATCTATTGCTCCTTCTCTTGTCCTTTGTTTAGATTGCTAAAACTCAGTACATCCGGACACCACCGGACACTAAGGTGGTAAGCTCGCGGCGCGCGCGCTTGGCGGTCAGGCCCAAATCATAATAAGCCCACACCAAGAGAACAAAGCACAAAGGTACGAGCTGGCCAAACACCACTGTTTTGGATTAGAAGTGAAGTTTTGACCGATGGCATCCACACCTAAGAACTCTACCGAGGCAGAGGACGTTCTGGAGTTCCTCAATTCGCTTCCTGAAACGGATAAGAAGGCCGACGCCGCGCCACCTACGGGCAGTGGAGGTGCCGATAGCAGCGATATCATGGAATTCCTCGATGAGTTGGAAGCGACAGATAAGAAACAGGACAAGAGCAAGAAGAAGTATGACGTGAAGGAGACGAAGGAGCCTATCGGATTGAAGGAAGATGTTGTTGGGAAGAAAGAACAGGAACTCAAGCGTGATTCGAAGGGCGAGACTCAAGGCGATGAGGAAGTTGACACCCTGCCGGATCCGGTAGCTGCTCTCTCCAGTTGGTGGTCATCTTCGGGTTCTGCCACTGTTAGCTCTTTCTGGAGCAATGCCCAACAACTGAGCCAAAAGGCACAGGAAGAAGCTACCAAGCTATCTCAAAAGGCACAAGAAGAAGCTACCAAGCTCGCTAATCAGGCTAACATTGACGAACAGATCAAGAAACTACAGAACCTACAGCTGGACGAGAACACAAAGAAGCGTATCATTAGTGCAGGAGACGATATGGATCCTTCCAAAGCCCTTGGATTCTTCACGAAGGGTATAAACTCGGTCTTCAGCTCAATCATGGCGACTTATGAGGTGCTTAACATCTCCGTCACTCACGACCTGGAAAACTACTACGTGGAAAGTCTCATTTCTAAGAGCTTCAAGAAAGTGATGAAACAGGTGCAAGGCGGTATAGCCATTGAACTCGTCACTAACACTTCCAAGGATCATAATAAACGTAACCTTAACATCTTTGAAGGCAAGGCACTCGACGGCGAAAAGCTTGCACTCGCCAACTTGGAGACTGCAATCAACGAGACTTCCAAAGTACCACGCAATGAAGATACCAGATCATCAAACCTATTCATATCCATTCTTCCAATTCAGCCAATGGCAAAATCCACCTCAGATGAGACTATAACAATCGACTCTTCGTCTCCTGCTTCTTTCTATTTCCTCATCATTCTTAAGGACACCACAAACAATATCGCAATTACAACAAAGTCACAGGCATTCCCACTCAAATGGTCCGCCTGGCTGGATGGCTCTGAAGACACTGAGCAGGAAGAGAATGAAGAAGATGAAGGTGTTGATCCTTCAGAATGGGTCAAGGACTGGGTCTACGATGGATTAGCGCTAAGTTTCGGTGTATTGGCTCAGAGTTACGTTGTTAAGAGAATGGGGTATGACTAATTTATATATATATATGTATGTGTTTATGTGCCTGCACATCAGTTTCTGTGTAATTCTTGATTATGGGTTGTAGTCTTTCAGAAGTAGCTGTAGTGATTTTTCGCCGTTTGCAATCAACTTCTTGTCCCAGTCAACTACAAGTGGTGGCACAAAGAGCCCGTCTTTGACCCATTGTTGGTACCCTTCGTTACGAAGCTCAATCAACTGTAGTTGCTCTGGAATGGTCACTGTCTTAAAGTCATGTGATATAAATTGGGGAAAGCTATGCTGGAAGGTCTTCAGCAGCGATGGTTTCTCAACAACAAACGACCTTAGCAGTTTCAGCTGGTCATATGTTGGTAATTGGTCTTCAACAACTTCAAGTTGATACTTCAGCAATCCTGAATCTTCGTTCTTGCCTTTAAATATCCAGCTCGATAACGAGCGAGGTTTACTCGAAATCTTGGCCTGGTCTGGTGGTGAGGTTGGGTTGGACTCTAGTTGGAGTGTCTTGAGCAGTGAAGTTGCTGGACGTAGTGACGACTGAAAAAGCGTAATCACGCCGGGGCTGTTCTGGAGACTTCTGAACATCGACATATTTGATATATAAGAATTATCACAGAGAATTTATAAGCGTATTCCAGACGCCTCAAGTAAGTCGCCTATATTTTTGAAGCGACAAGACACAAGTCAACTCGGAGGATTGCGGTATCCATTTCCTCTTCTAGAACGTATCCGGCAGGGTCGGGTCGGGTGCACGTCGGCTCTTCTACGACAGAGGAATCGTACAACAAAAACTGTATTTGTCAAGTCCGTAGGAATGGATTAATCAATCAATATATACTGTTTAGCATAGAAATAAGGATCCTTGAATATTGTTCAGCTGAGCTGTCTCTGGTTTTTTACTAGCTTTTAGAGGCCTAGAAATTGACCCTGCTAACAACACCAGCAAAGTACTTGCCTTGGTGCTTTGCAATAGTCAACTCCCACTCTGTAGGGGATCTAGAGCCATCCAACCCAGCAAATGTACCAGCACCCCAAGGAGAACTACCGTGTATTTCTTCTATATTGGTGAGAAGTGGAAGTGCCTCGCCATATCCCATTGGAACAAAAATCATACCGTGGTGCACCAACACTGTCATGGCATTAGCAGCAGTGACTTCCTGGCCACCACCTGGGGTACCAGTAGAGACAAAGATACCAGCATATTTTCCCTGTAGAGCCCCTTTAGCCCACAATCCTCCAGTGCTATCCCAAAATGCCTTCCACTGGGAAGAGAAGTTACCGAAACGAGTTGGAATGCCAAACAAGAAAGCCTTGTGCTCCAAGAGAGTGTCATGTGTAGCAATGGGATAGTCCGGCTTGGGTGGGGCATGCAACAACTCCAAGACATCTTCTAAGAGTGTTTCTGGTACCTGATAGATTGTGGCTTTACCACCAGCAGACTCGATACCAGCCTTGATTGATTCGGCCATGGTGACCACATGGCCGTACATTGAGTATATGATAATAGCGATGTCCGGGATGGCCATTGATAAAGGTGATTCTTAGCTCATCGACTTGTAGGAATTGAATTTGCTCACTATTTGCAAGAAATATAGGTGGGATCAACTCTCGCTTTTGTATACGTAGCCCTTCTTATTTCTGCATCAGCTAATAGCCGTCCTGCTTCCTAGACCTCCTAGACACCAAGGATTGTTAGAAAACCGAATGCTTAAAGTAGCAATCTAAAACTACTCTTTTTTTTCTACAATTGCCTCCAAATCTTCTAAGGGTATTAGAAAAGGTAGACAGTTTCTGTTTTCACCGCTTCCTATAATGGCGCATCCCTGCATGTCATTCGTAAAGTGGGATGAGCTCTTGCAGCTTATTGTCTCGACAAATACCACCACTATCTAGGCCACAAAACGTTACTAAGGATTAGAGGAGAATGAACATACGGCAAGTAATCATGAGCCTCTGCATATATTTAACAGGTAACCGTGTGCTATTCCTTAGAAAAAACTGTACATTAATCGAAGGTCACCTTACTGACTTGGTTAGCGAAGTGTTTGCCATGAAGCTGAGCAATATCCAACTCCAGCTTTGTAGGCATTCTGGATCCATCTCCACCGGCATACGTACCAGCACCCCATGGAGAGCCACCATGGACTTCGTCTAAGTTCGTAAGCAAAGGGAAAGCCTCACCATAACCCAAAGGAACATAAACGATGCCATGGTGTGTAAGTGTACTTAAGGCGTTGGAAACAGTGACCTCCTGTCCTCCACCTGGAGTACCAGTGGAAACAAACACGCCAGCATATTTACCTTGGAGCGCACTTTTAGCCCAAAGGGAGCCCGTACCATCCCAGAAGGCTTTCCACTGTGATGGGAAGTTACCGTAGCGCGTTGGAATGCCAAACATGAACGCTTTATGCTTAGTGAGTGTCTCAAGGGTAGCAATTGGGTAGTCTAGTCTTGGCGGGGCCTTTATCAGCTTTAAAACTTCTGGTGAGAGAGTTTCTGGGACCTGGTATATGGCTGCATTGGATCCAGTAGACTCAATCCCAATCTTTACGGACTCTGCCAGCTTTGCAACATGGCCGTAAAGCGAGTATATTACAATTGCGATGTTCTTATTAGGCATTGTAGAATTGGCGGTATTGAGTGCTTGTATAATAAATTGGCATTCATTAAGATACATGTGGATTCCAATCGGCCCTATATATAGTTTTCAGGATCTGCGAGATACCTGAAATCGGAGTTGCTAAGATATGTGTCCCCCTCATTATTAACTATTTACTAAGGCCAAACACGCGTTCACTAAAAGCGCTTACAAATCATTAATTCAAGACTTTTCATACAGCTTATACATCGTAACCAAATACATCTGGTCTGCGTTGTTGCCAAAGTGGCATATTGGTTCTAGCCTTCTTAACTAATTCTAAATCAACATCAGCTACACACAAACCCTCAGCTTGTGTATCGATGTCACTGACTTCGGCAACAATTGTTCCCCAAGGATCAATGATAACGGTATGGCCGTAACTGAATCTCTTTGCAGGCTCTGGAGCCTTGCCGGTTTTTACATCCTCATCGGTCAATGTGACATGGCCTCCTGTTTGTGCAGCCATTACAACATAGCATTGAGTATCAATAGCCCTTGATCTTCCCAAGAGGTGCCAATGGGCCGCACCAGTTCGCAAAGTAAATGCAGAAGGGAAGGACAGAACATCTGCACCCAGTGTACGCAAGCGTAGTGCCAGTTCAGGGAACCTCAAGTCGTAGCATATTCCCAGGCCAACATTACCACAGGAAGTTTCGAATGGCGGAAGTACCGAAGATCCAGGCTCCACACCTTCACTTTCACGAATGATAGCTCCTCCTGGAATGGACACGTCGAATAAGTGGACCTTTTGATATCTCTGAACAATTTCGCCTTTGCAGTTTAACCAAAGCGACGTGTTAAGAACACGGTCATCTCGTGGTGATGGCTCGTGAACACCAACGTTGACTTCAATGTTGTATCCTTGAGATGAGAGTTCCATAAGCTTGGATTGAATAGCACACACAAAAGGGGATGTGTCCACAGCAACAGCAAGTTTCTTCGAGTGTTGCATTGATGCAGCGATGTAATCGGATGCTTCAGGAAGGAAGAGTACAGACGCTTTGAGTATCTTTGCAGCTTTCTCAATGAGCCCAGCAGCAACGAGACCGTTGCGTGTCAGTGAAGACGTCGAGCTTAGCTGGCCTGCGGCGATAAGAACCATTTTTGTGATAAAACAAGAGCCCTTAGAGACCTATACTAGATGAGTGGATTTCCCACGGCCAATCTTTGAAACAAGAGAGTAAGTGCTGTGTTCGTTGTATTTATCTCTTGAAGTAAGCGCACTTATCTCCAATCTTCGAAGGCCTCCTTACCCTCATCGGGAAGTATCTCCGAATCGGGTTCAACCATCGAGACTACCAGCGATTAAGAGAGTATATGTGGCACTCTATCAGTCCAAAATCTAACCATTTACACTGGTGAATAAGAATATAGAGAATAGCATCTTCCTTGAATGCTCATTCGAATATGCCGTAGCAGTCTTTAGAACCATCTTGGTATATGCAAGCGATGCGACGCCCCCATTGGCATATCAGCATTGGCGGGTTCCCAACGCCGCGCCCCCAAGCATCTGGGCGTCGGGAATAGAATACAAGAGCAAACCAGCACTACGCCACTGCGTTCTTAGAAGCTCCAGACTCCAAGAGAGATAAAGTCAGCCAGTCAAACAAAAATGGGACTCTCTGGGCCAGCAATGGCGGGGCCAAAGGGCAGAATCACATCCCCACAAAGAATAACACTGGGTGATGGATCAAAGGGTACGCTTATCGGATTCTATCCAGAACACCTCAACGATCCACGGTATCTCCCACCATCGCTAGTGGAATACTTATACAATGAGTTCAACTCTGAGGTCGAGGAAGGGTGTACATACCCACACCTTGATCTTCTTTCAAAGCAGGAGTTTGTTGAGTACTGGTTTGGTGCCTTTGCAGCTGTTCTTCTCCGGGGAGAGGATGCGAATGCTGTGGAAGGAATGGAATGGGGCGAAGAGGTTCTTGGAACCTATTACATCAAGCCCAACTACATTGGCCGGTGTTCCCATATTTGTAATGCTGGGTTCCTTGTTAACAGGCGTATTAGAGGGAAAGGGATTGGTAAGGCTCTTGGTAAATCGTACTTGGCATGGGCACCTATCCTCGGGTATACATATTCGGTCTTCAACTTGGTATTTGAGACCAACCCGGCCAGCATTAAGATTTGGGATAGTTTGGGCTTTGATCGTATTGGTAGAATCCCAGATGCTGGTGTACTGAAAGGAAAAGATGTCAAAGTGAGTGCTCTGATGTTTGGTAAGCAGTTGGCATAGGGGCATTTGGGAGAAGAGATAACCTGTTTCAACCTGTCTCGGTGATCAACGAGTATTGTTCATTATTTGGGGGTATTGAGTTGTGCGGTGATCAATAGAACAAAAAAGTACACAGACAACTATTTTGTGTTCTCGATCACTACCACCATACCTTGATGTGCCATTTGTAACTCAAAAGCCAAGCCTCCAGGAAGGTTCCGTTATTTTGCTTAATAGAATATATAACTCTATTAATTTTTATCCCTGGGAGTGTTTAGATGGTCCATTTAGCTAAAAGGGGCGGTGTCTGTTGGGGGCTATAGACTAAACCCTTCAGACACGCACGTGTAGGTAGATCTCAGAAGGGACGCTACAAAGAAGCTACGTGAAAGTCGCCACAAGAGTGGTGTACCGTGGAAAGCACTCACAGCCATCGAGAATCAATTTCATTGTCCGTCTTTCATCTTTAATGGTGGCCAATAGAAAAACGTCTTATTCCGCAAATACTGAGTCATACTTGGGATAAGATACACAAAATCTCTCCCGAAGTGATCTCTTTCACGGAACCTTTTAGATCCGTACTCCACAGACCTGTCACTTTGTGGATCTTTCTTCCTCGAATGCTTTCCCGCTTTTCTTTTCTATGACCCCTGTTAAAACCTTACATTTATTCTTCTAGCTTTAGCTCTATTATTATCGGTATGGTTGGAAGACTCCCATATATTAGTGCCGTGAATTCCTTTGAAATCACTATACATCCACACTAGACATTGCTTACCCACTAACAGCATGTCATCACACAACTATCCATAGATGGGTATTTAGATAGAGACAAAGATGAATAGGGGGATTTATAGAGAATATCTTAGAGCTCAAGCTTGTTTCTGCGTCACCAATAGGCACTTTATAGAATAAATGAATCACCATAACGCACCTCAAATCCGAAGCGGTGCGTGAGGCTATAAACAACTCCTATGACGTATCTAAAACATAGACCCCGGTAGGTGTACTTTGGATGCTTTGCGTATTTCCTTCCTTTTCAAGGTTTTCTGGTTCCATCATTACATTATCGAGTGCAAAGCAGTATCGATGTCAGGCGTTCTAGTGCACAACACAGAGCACCATAAAAGGCCCTAAAACTAGAAAAATTTTAATTCCCTACAACCATCACATTGACTATGGTAATCTAGTGCCATCTTATTGCCTAGCATCAAGGAAGCCCATTCACCATCAGTTCCTGAACCGAGTCTCGGAGAGTCCCAGTCCCACCTCGGTCCACCCGCACACCACGTAGACGCGAAGGTTCTGAAGGGCAAAAAAAAGACCCAGCAGCCAAGGCCTTTGTTGTGTAAACAAAGAGCCCATCGCCTAACAACTACTGCTACGTTTCACAGCGGCAACCACCAAGCGCTGGTCTTAACGAAGTCCTTTCTTGCTTAATACGCCTGCCCAGGCCTAGACGTTACGGCTGCGGCTTTCTTTGCCAGAAATTCCTGTTCTTTTTGCTCGTGCTGCTGTCGTACAGACGAACATTCGTGAAGAACTCGCCATAAACACTCCTCCCTTTGTACACACGTCCAGCTTGTAGTGTGTGCTTGGTCCAGCTTCTTATCACACACTTTGGTGTTTTCTTTCGTGTGCTTTCGACGGTACGGAGATGTCTATGCCGTCGCTGCTGAAGCTGTCGGAGTACCGTCCCGATCAGCCCTTCACGGTGCTGATTCCTCCCTACACTGTGTTACTGAAAGATGGCGAGACTACAGCTACTATTTATCCTATCCACAGTGCAGATCAGCTTCCCCCAGGGTTGCTGGCATTCTTGGCTGACGAATTCAATATGGAAGTGGAAAGAGGAGACACTTTCCCATTCTTTGAAACGCTGGATATCGAAGAGTTCAAGAGCTTCTGGTTCTCATCGTTTGCTGCTGTAATGGTGCTCGGCGAAGACGAACAGCTCGATCATCAACGTCAGTGGGAAAAAGAGTGCTTGGGAACGTTTTTCATCCGTGCCAACTTTCCTGGTCGCTCGTCCCACATCTCGACTGGTGGGTTCCTAGTGAATGCGGGTATCAGAGGTAAAGGTATTGGTAGAACACTAGTTGACTGTTACCTCGACTGGGCTCCAAAACTCGGATACACATCCTCCATGTTCAACTTGGTGTTTGAATCGAATGTCGGAGCTAGAAAGATCTTTGAAGCTTTGAATTTCAAGAGAATAGGTAAAATCAAGGCTGCGGGTATCTTGAAAGAACACGAAAATGCCGTCGATGCGTACATCTACGGAAAGGAATTAGTTCAAACAGTCGAACCAAACCACGCAACTTATAGATTCGATAAGATCAAGTACTACTTGGAAACTGGTCGTTACCCACCCCTCATTGACCGTCAAGAAAAGTCGAGACTCCGATCGTCTGCTGCTCACTACAAACTTGTTGAAGGCAAACTTATGCTCAATGGAAGAGAAGTCATTAGTGACCCGGCACGACAGTTGGAGATTTGCACAGATTACCATCGTCACAATCATGGTGGTATCAACAAAACAACTGCCTCAATTACTGAGCGCTACCATTGGACAAGGATCAAAGATACAGTAGCCCAAGCAATACGAAACTGTGCTGTGTGCAGAGACCCAACTAAAAATATTAAACGCAAGAAGGACTCACCTCCACACCAAGACAAGTCTCAGCATACAATTCACAGCGGTGCCTCTTCCGAATCACTTTCGATGCATCAACATCATGAGAATAATGGTAGTGCACATAACTCTCGCGGTCACGTCCAACAAGAATACGATGTTATGACCAACGAAGAACAGACCCATAGCATACACCATCGCTCTCACGAAAACCTTCTGCAAGCGGATCTTTCTAACCTTGATATCCCATCCAATATTCTTGATGCTGTCGATGCTGTTCATCGTATTCAACAACACTCTGGAGAGCATACTCCTAATCATCAACAACAATCTCAACCACAACAGCATCACCAGCAACCACAGCAGCAGTCAGCTACATATGCTCCTGAGATATCCAATAGAAGATACGACCAACATACACATCAACACCAGCATTCTCAACAGTCACACCCACAGCATCGCACACCGCAACCATCTTCCTCCTCTCATACGCCCCACTCCCAATCACAGCAGGTTCGATTACGCCAGTTCCAGGAGGCTCAGTCGACTTACATGCCCCAGCACCATAGCTCAACCCTCATTCAGCATAGCGTGCACGACTTACAAACTGGACAGCACATGGTTGATCCTGAAGTTAGTGCATTTGATACACAACAGGGTGGTGAAGAGATTGAGATTGCGCGAGCCTTGATCAATGCCAATGGAGAAGGTACACAAGATGCAGAAGGTGACGAGGACTTGTTCCGATAAAAAAATTTCTTGTTTGTTTAAATTGCTCTGTTATATTTTTTTGTTGTGTTTTTCTTTTTTTTTGTTTTTTGTTCATATGTATCTCTCTGTGTGCTCTCTTGTTTTAGTTGTTTCCTCTTTATAAGCGGCGTTTTAGTTTTTGCTCCGGCTCTACGGTATTATCTAGTTCTCTGTTTGATTGTTCCCTTATATCTGTCATATATGTACATTATTTCTTCTCAGCATCGGTACAGCTAGTCGAAGAATATCTTTACCCGTCCGCCTAACCTCGTAAACCTAACAGGGACGCCAAGAAATGAGCGTGCATTGTTACTGGATCTGTCCATGGTTGTCTCCTGTAAGGATGATTATCTGGTATACAGAAACTATAGTTAGTGACATTATACTTTCTTGGTAGGTTCTAGGCTTTAGGAACATACTCATCAGTATATATCTTTGATGAAAAGCCCTTTTTCAGCCTTGCACCCATAGGCTTAACTATTGGACGTGGGGTTTCACAAAGACCTTAGGCCTCAGGTCTGGATTGACATTTATTCAAGATGAGGACGAATCCTCAGGGTTTCCAACGAGTGGAACAGATATATACACAAACAGATGAGACGGTTGAAACCCGAAGCACGCACACACGAAATACAGAGAACACGGAAATAAAATAAAATAGGTCATCACGCAAAGAACGTATTTCACGCTTTTCTCTGTATTTATAGTGTGCGCACTACTGCATCATTTAGTCAATCATCATAAGACTATCTAACTAATCAATAAATGCAATTTCTTTTTCAATCAACAAGGGCAGTTGTGTACCTCTTGTTGTCTCAGCAAACTTCTGACCATGGAAATTCATACCAAATCTCAAGTAAACAACTCAGCATTACAGGTATTAGTCCCCAGACAAAATTCCAATATGATGGTCTCCAGTCACCATATTGAAATTAGCGTAACAACAGTAGCTTCGGAAGAAAATCCAGTGGTCGGAAGCAGACAACAGAGAAAGATTAAAGAGAGAAGAAGTCTTTAAAAATCAGAAATATGAACACGAAGGCGAAAACATGAATAATGGGGCGTAAAGACATTAGAAGTCAATACCAATGACCATAGCTAACAAGGCCATTCTGACAAACAAGCCATATCTCATCTGTCTGAAGTAAGCCGCCCTCTGGTCAAAGTCAACCTCCTCACGGATCTCATTGACACGTGGCAGTGGGTGCATTACACACATGTGTTGCTTAGCATAAGACAAGATCTTGTTGTCCACAATATAAGTGTCCTTGAGTCTTTGGTAATCATCCTGGTTGGCAAATCTCTCCTGTTGCACTCTGGTGCAGTACAACACGTCAGACTTGGCAATAATATCCTTGGTCAACTCTTCACTTTCGGACACAAGCATGTTGTTTTCAATCAACATTTGGCGAATACCTTGTGGTAATCTTAACTCCTTAGGAGCAACCAAATTAATACGAACCTGGTAGTGGCGGAGTAAATGACACAAAGAGTGAACAGGACGTCCGTACTTCAAATCACCCATGAAAGTAACCGTGATTCCATTAACAGTTCCCAACTCTTCACGAATGGTGAACAAGTCCAAGAATGCTTGGGTTGGATGTTCACGAGAACCATTACCACCGTTCAAAATAGGAACTGGAGAGAATTTGGCAGCAATATCAGCTGATCTCTCATCTGGATGGCGAAGAGCAATAGCATCAGAATACGATGCCAAAGATCTGATTGTGTCTTGTAAGGTCTCACCCTTCTTGACTGATGAAGAAGATGCAGATACAGCAATTGTTCTACCACCAAGTCTTTGCATAGCAGCATCGAATGACGAGGACGTACGAGTAGATGGTTCATAGAACATGGTAGTCAGCAAACGACCCTGCAACAAGTCTAAGACACCACGTCTCTCCACAGCCAATCTCATCTCTTGAGCAACAGTGAACAAAGCATGTAAGTCGGAACGATTGAATTGGTTCACAGAGAGAACGTGACGACGTAAAAATGGATTGTTGGAGCGGATGTAAGAAGCAATAGCACCTGGAGGTGATAATTCTCTAGGCGGACGTGAAGACACCAAATCAGTACCCTTCACTTCCTTGTCATCAACAGCTTCTTCAATTAAATGTGGACGGGCAACATCAGCACTGAAAGAGAATCTGGCTCTCTTCGTGATCTGAGGAGAGGCAAGCAAAGGCTCGTTAAACACTGGAGTTTGAGCGACAATTGAACCAGTTCTCTTCTTGAAAGAGGAGTTGTCAACACCAAGAGCTTGAGAAACAACCAAGTCACCCTCAAGACAAACAGTCTGACCATAAAATTGAACGCGCTCAACGCCACCCTTCAAGTTACCCTCGAATGGAGAGAAAACGGAAGAAGCATGCAATGTAGCTAGTTCACGATCCATGTCAATGTCAATCAAAGAATCTTGCTCAGGTAACCCAAAGATTTCAACTGGATTGTCGTGCAAGAGTTTGACAATGTCATCAACAGTGAGACGACCATCATCAATAGCTGTAAACAATAATGGCAAAGCGTCAGTGATACCCAAGCCTGCTGTGGATGGTTTACCCAAGTAGGAAGCAAGTAAAGTTGGAACCATACCGATCGAGAATACATCAACAATGTCGATGTTCTCCCACAAGGCTTTCTGGTCCTCTTTGGTTGGCAAAAACTTGGCCCCAGGGTATTCCTCCTGGGATAAGAACAACGAGTAAATACAAACATCGAATGTTACAAGAGAAGACTTTTCTTTGACCAACTTAATAATTGACAAGTCCGCTTTGTTGTTGACGTCAGTGACGTGAATATTATGATTGTTCAGGGTTGCCAACAAAAGAAGAGAAGCTAAATCTGTAGATTTAGCATCTGTTACAATCGGCTTATTGGTTGGCCAAGAGGAGAACTGTGGCGAAATAGTAGAAACTTCTGAGGTGACAAATTCGTTAAATGGCAGGAACAAAGATCCAACAGTAGAAGCTACTTGTGTAGCCTGAGTCTCGTTGTTAGCCGTCACAGCAAAGGACAATGAATAATCAGTGAATCCAGAATCCGAGAAGGTCGTAGCAGCATCATTAAATGACTTTGCGTCGCACAAGACGCCATCTTCTGCAATTGGCAAAATTTGGTTGTAAGTGAAACCAGAAACCAATGACAATCTTGTTACGTCCTCAAAGTCCTTAGAGGATGCAACGGATGGAACAAAGGAAGAGATGTTGATCAAACCAGGGAGTGAGACGGTTCTGTGGGATGTCTGAGCATCTCTCGAAGAAACCTCCAAAGAAATATTTCTAGACATTGCCTCAATCAATAGTTTGGCATTCTTGACGTTGGTCACCAATGGAACGGCATAATCAACAGCCATACGACGAGACTGGTAACCCTTAGAAACGTAGTTAGCAGGACGTCTGAATCTGTTTGAGGATGGAAGGTTGATATATAAGTCGATCAGGTTGTTAGCTAAGTGTTGAGCCAACGAGTATTCGCTCTTCTGTCCTTCTTCCTCTTCATTCAAAATCTCCAAGTACTTCACAGGAATTCCATGCTCCTGGATAAAGTCAGCTGTACCAGCTGTGGCAAACAAGTTGTATCCCATATCATGCAACTTCTTGACAGAAGGCAGTAACTCCAATTTCTCCTTAAAGGATCCAATGGAAAGCAAGATATTCCTTTTTGGCAGCTGGAACCCGGTAGATATCAGCGACTTCAAGTAGGCTTCGTATTTGTTGTGTCCAAATGTTGCAACTTCACCAGTAGAGGCCATTTCAACACCAAGAATTGGATCAGCTCCAGATAAACGAGAGAAGGAAAACTGTGGAACCTTAACAGCGCAGTAATCTTCTGGTAAGTCCTGGACTGGGTAAGCATCTACTGGCAGGCCCATAATTGCCTTCGTGGACATCTCAATCAAGTTGGTACCCACGACCTTCGAAATGAATGGGAAGGAACGAGAAGCACGAACATTACACTCGATGACCTTGATTTCATTGTTCTTCGCAATGAATTGAATATTGTAAGGTCCAGTAATGTCCAAAGCCTTTCCGATTTTAGCTGTAGCAACAACAATGCGTTTGACGGTTTCTGGGTCCAAATCCTGAGGTGGAACGATCAAGGTAGCATCTCCCGAATGAACACCTGCATTCTCGACATGCTCAGAAACAACATGCATGATCAATTCACCATTCTTGGCAACAGCATCCATCTCGATTTCCTTTGCGTTCTCAATATACTTGGTGATAACAACAGGGTAGTCACGAGAAACTTCAACAGCCTGGGCCAAGTAGGAAGCAAGATCATCCTTAGAATAGACAGTGTTCATAGCAGCACCGGACAAAACATAAGAAGGACGAACCAAAACTGGGTAGCCAACATCGGCAGCAAAGCCTTCAGCCTCATCAATAGATGTCAACTCCTTCCAAGCAGGTTGGTCGACCTCAATCTTGTCCAACATACGAGAGAACTTGTAACGATTTTCTGCAGAGTCAATCATCTCTGGAGAAGTACCAAGAATTTTCACACCATTTCTATGTAATGGTAACGCAATATTGTTAGAAGTTTGGCCACCCATGGAGATGACAACACCAGAAGATTTCTCAAGTTCATAGATATCCAAGATACGTTCCAAATTGATAGTTTCAAAGTATAATCTATCAGCCTCATCATAATCGGTAGAAACGGTTTCTGGATTATAATTGATCATAATAGTCTTGATACCAGAAGCTCTCAGAGTTCTAACAGCAGTAACAGCACACCAGTCGAACTCAACAGAAGAACCAATACGATAGACACCAGAACCAAGGACCATGACACCATGGTCGTCGAAGTCAACATCACTGGAGTCAGCATTGTATGTGATGTACAAGTAATTGGTGTAAGCAGGGAACTCTGCCGCAACAGTATCAATTTGCTTAACAAATGGAATAATGCTAAATTCCTTTCTGAGTCTTCTAATAGCTACTTCATTGGATCCGACAAACTTGGCTATCTGTCTGTCCTCAAATCCAAGCTGTTTGGCTTCACGAACCACTAATGGGGTTAATTTCTCCTTGGATCCGAAGGACTCCAAGTGTTTGGCAAATTTGATGAGACCTTCCAATTTATTCAAGAACCACTTGTCAATCTTGGTCAAATTCCAAACCTTGTCAACAGAGTATCCAGAATGCAGAGCATTGGCAATGGCAAAGAGACGTTGGTCGGAAGGTGTCTGTAACTCTGAGTCAATATCAATAGACATTAAAGCCTCGGTCTGGTTAAAGCCCAAGTTATGATAGTCAACAGAACGGATGGCCTTCTGGATAGCTTCTTCAAAAGTTCTACCAATAGACATGACCTCACCGACGGACTTCATCGATGATGAAAGCAAAGTAGAAACTCTGGTAAACTTCTTCAAATCCCATCTTGGAATCTTCACTACAACGTAGTCAAGGGATGGTTCAAAACAAGCGCAGGTGACCTTTGTGACCGAGTTCTTGACCTCATTCAATGGAATATTCAAACCCAATTTGGCCGCAATGAAAGCCAATGGGTAACCAGTTGCTTTCGATGCCAAGGCAGATGAACGAGACAAACGGGCATTGACCTCAATAATACAATACTCCTTGGAGAATGGGTTCAAAGCGTATTGAATGTTACATTCACCAACAACGCCTAGGTGTCTGATAACGTTAACAGCAGTAGTTCTTAGCATATTGTAATCTTCATCAGACAAAGTCTGGGAAGGAGCGACGACAATGGAGTCACCAGTGTGGATACCCAAAGGATCAAAGTTTTCCATGTTACAGACAGTAATACAGTTATCAAAAGCATCACGGACAACTTCGTACTCAATCTCTTTCCAACCTTTCATGGACTTCTCAACAAGAACCTGAGGCGATGTAGCGAAAGCCTTGTTACACAGTGCAATCAATTCATCCTCGTTATCGGCAAAACCTGAACCAAGACCACCAAGAGCATACGCTGCACGAACAATAAGTGGGAAGCCGATGTCCCTAGCGGCGGCCAGAGCTTCCTCGACGTTGCTAGCGGATTGGGACTTGGCACATTTCTCTCCGATTTCATCCATGGCTTTAGCAAACAAGTCACGGTCTTCAGTAGTGATAACAGTCTCGATTGGGGTACCCAAAACCTTAACGCCAAGACTCTCAAATTCGTCCTTCAACTCGATACCAACAGACAAGGCAGTTTGACCACCAAAGGTGACATAAATGGCATCAGGTTTCTCGTGCTTGATGACTTTTCTAACAAATTCAGGGGTAACTGGTAAAAAGTAGACTTTGTCAGCCAATCCCTTGGAAGTCTGGATAGTAGCAATGTTAGGATTAATCAAAATAGTATAGATACTCTCCTCTTTCAAAGCCTTGATGGCCTGTGAACCTGAGTAGTCAAATTCACCAGCCTGACCAATGGAAAGACCACCAGATCCAAGAATTAAGACCTTTTTTGGGTGAACTCTTGGGTGAGCCGCCAAATTCTCTTCGGCTTTTCCGCCTGGGAACTCAACTGCCTTCAAAGCCTTGGTAGTCTTGTGCTCCAAGACAGACTTAATAAAGACGTCAAACAAGAATTCAGTATCTCTTGGACCCGGCGTAGATTCAGGATGAAATTGAACAGAGAAGTATGGCAACTCAGTGTGGTAGATACCTTCATTGGAGCCATCGTTGGAGTTAACAAACAACTCCTTCCATCCCTTGGAAAGAGTAGTGGTATCAACCGCATAACCATGATTCTGAGAAGTGATGTAGCAACGACCAGAGATTGAAGAAGTGGAAGGGATGTTGTGACCTCTGTTACCGAACTTCAATTTGATAGTGGACGCACCAGTAGCTCTTGCCAACAACTGGTGACCCAGACAAATACCAAATATTGGAGTCTTCTTGGCCTCAACAATCTTTGACAGCTGAGAAACAACGTTATCCATAACAGATGGGTCGCCTGGACCGTTAGAAATGAACAAACCATCGTATTGTTCGGTGGAAATATCATGGTCCCAGGGGACAACTTTCAATTCAACACCTCGTCTAACAAAGCAACGGATTTGGTTGTATTTCATACCGACATCAATGGCGATAATTCTCAAAGTCTTCCCGTCTGGACCTTTGACAGCGTTCTCATTTGATGGGGTGTAAAGAATTGGTTTTGGAGTTGAAACTTTAGCAACCAAATTCTTTACGTTAGGGTCGTCCCATTCTGGGATCTCGAAGTGGTTAGCCCAGTTCTCTGAAGACGCCTCTTCAACAGAGCACTTATCAGTCTGAATACCAATACGGCCAAGCATAGAGCCACACTCTCTCAAGTGTTTTGTTAGAGCTCTAGTGTCGATACCGTAAATGGCTGGGATGTTCTGCTCCTTTAACCAGCTACCAAGAGATGACTTGGCAAGGAAGTGAGAGAACTCCTCAGTATAGTGAGCAACAATCAAACCAGCAATGTGGATTCTATTGGACTCAAAGTATTTTGGCAACTCTGGAACATCGTCATCCTTGAGCTCACGGTCTGGGACACCGTAGTTGCCAACAAGAGGGTACGTGATGACCAAAATCTGGCCTTCGTAAGATGGGTCAGTAATTGCCTCAGGGTAGCCAACCATACCGGTCTGGAAAACAAGTTCACCGGCAGCTGGAGTTTCAGCACCAAAGGAGTAACCTTCTAAAACGGTTCCATCCTTCATTTCCAAGGCCATCAAACGGTTACCCGTTGATTCCATTGGAGGAGAGATTGGTGCAGATGGGGCCATTGTGGAGTAGGGAATACAGAAGAGGAACAGTTGCTCGGAGCTAAAAGATGTTAGTAACGCTAGTTTAAAAACTGAAAGGGATTACCCTGGAATTCTACATGGCAAACGACTGAAAAGTCGAGAAGGAAGTGGTTCTGAGACGTCATTAGATTGAAGATCATAGCTAACAGAAAGACTACAGATGACTGGGTTCGCAGTTGGAGGAACCCCACAAGTCAGTGCTCCGGTACCGATTAATCAAGCAACAATGCAATGTGGCACAGAACAGAGTCCATTCTTGCCACCTTGCGCTCACATGCTGAATAATGGGTAACAGAAAGATCGACTGTGAGGACCGCTGCGTTGTTCAGCATCTTCGTCAGTCTGGGTTAGTTGTTCTCATCCTCGTTCTCGTACTTGCACTCCTCGAAACAGAAGTCTGCCATGGCAGGGCCATTCATATCAGGTCCCATGCACACACAGCCACTTACCAATAAGCAGTTAGTTGTCTGTGTAACAAGTAAGCAGCAGCAAAGGGGGAAAAGAAAAGATCTCAAAGCTGGAGACTGGTAGATCTATTTCTCAAAGCTGTCTGTTAAAGAAGGGCTTATTGGGGCGGCAGAGTCTTCTTGTTTCCCTAATGGCAAAAGCTAATCCACCGAGGCAGTTGAAGAGGCTTTCTGAGAAGAGGAAGAGAGAGAAAGAGAAGAAGAAGACTTCAGTGAAGCGGGTAGAGCTGAAAATTTGTAGACAAAAATTTTTATATAGCGCGATGGCGGGCTAACAATTTTTTGGCTCCGCGCCAAATTGCGCAATTCGGCGTAATCGTTTGCTGTCGCAGGCGATGAGCTCAATCCAATTCTGCCTGTCCTAAGGCCGGGCCATCGGCATCGTAGTCTTGGCCTTGGACTTGGGTGAAGTGGTCATTGGGCAATTGTAATAAAGAATAGGTTGGGTAGGGGTACTCATAGGGCAAGGAATGGGGGGATAAATAAGCCAGGACGCAAATACTAGGTTCTATGTTCCCTCACCTCCTGCTTCCTCTTAAAAGCCCCTTATTGGCTCTTACATCCTACAAACTCTCTTCTTCTCCCTACGAGCTTCCATCCTCTACACGTCTCCCTAGTGGGCTCTGTGCTCTCCACCGTTCCTCCAGGATTGCTCAAGGAGCCTCCAGCCCCAATCCACCTGAATAACCCTGAGACAACTACGGCGTTCTTCCTGCACGCGTCATGGTGGAGGTATAATGAAGTCAACGTAGTTGCAGTGTGGTTACGCCGAATGGCGCACAACTTGCCCAATGCGGTAGCTCTCCCTTCCAAGAGCCAATAATTGGAAGCGCAGAGAGTCAACGGTACGGTGGTGTTCGGGTGTTTTTTACACTAAACCCTGGAACTACATGACTAGGACAGGTACTGCGCCGTGTGAAAGGCCAAAGGGTATATTGAATCTTTGGTTCTGATCCTCAGGCTTCTTCCACTACACCCCCCAAAACTAACTACCGTATAAGACTATCGGCGTGATCTCTTGTTGGTCCTCGTAGCTACTCTCGGGGCTCGTAACGCACAGTTTTTGGGGCCCCGACTGCCGTGTGCCAAGGCTCGTAACAGCCGCGAATCTGGGCATTAACGCTCTTCAAGCCCACGCACGTACCCACAAGCCAGCGATAGAAATAGAAGCTTAAAGTTCCCGTATTAGGAAGCTTGACCATCATTTTAAACGTCGATCGAACAGTATATTCTGGCTCTTCCACACTTGGCGTGTCCGTGGCTATCGTTTTGGTTCCCAGCAGACCGAGTGTTCCGGCAACACCCGCTCCTAGAGACTTGTGGTTTCAGCGGTTCCTGGTTTTTCTTTTTTGACAGGGCTGGTAGCTCATCGCCAACTATATTTCTGCTGATACACACATCACCGCTTCGCATCCAGCTTCTACAATTCCCGGTTTTTCTTGGTTTAATTCGCTTCTTCTATCGATCAGGTGCTCGTTAGACTTACCGGTGACCACCTGGTCGCTGTTTCTTCCTTTGCTACCGTCCTTTTCACACTCTTCTCGTTGTGTTCCTCCTAACGTGCTTTCACTTCCAGACTCCCACTACATTCAGGCTAACCATTAAGAATCTATTCACAGCATGGCTCTATTTAGCAGGGCACGCGACAGGGAAACCAATCCTGACCCTCCAGAAGAAGAACAAAGCGGAAAACGGACAATCTATCGTACACGCTCGCTGGCAGCTTTTGATATGAAGAAGTCCATTGGCTGGAAAATCCGAGACGGTGTCGGGTATGTAGAAACAAAATTTGGTCCTTACTTCAAGAAGATCTTCCCGAATTTCATCGCTGTTCATTATGGATATGTCATAGGAATGACAATCATTGGCTCCATCCTCATGTATCCCATCAAGAACTCCAAGTACATTGATGTTCTCTTCTTTGCTGCATGCGCTGCCACACAGGCCGGTTTAAACACTACCAACGTGAACGACCTCACGCTCTATCAACAAATAGTTATCTATGTCCTTACTACGCTCTGTACCCCTATCTTCATCCATGGTTCTCTTGCATTTCTTCGCTTATATTGGTTTGAGCGTCACTTTGATGACATCAGGATGAAGTCTAAACTGAACTTTAAGATGAGGCGAACAGCAACATTGGCTGCCAGAACACAGTCTATGGAGAGACCCAGATCTGTAGATTCACAGCATTCTCGAAGACGGGGCAATCAACAACAAAATATGGAGTCACAGAATGTCATCGCTGGTATTACTGTTGCTGCGGATCCCACCGAAGCTCCTAAGGAGTCCCCTGAAACAAAAACTTCTAAAGGATCTTCATCATCGTCTTCATCATCAGAATTCTCGCTTCCACCACAACAGCAGCCAGAAGACTATACCGAGTCAAAGGCAGAACTGTATCAGTCTTCTGAGGTTTCTCATGTACCGCACATCTCTAAGCAGTCGTTAGAAGACGATGGCCCTTCGCAACCTCCTCAAAACAGAACTATCAAGTTTGTTAACAATAATGATGAGAAACCTGAAGCTGATTCTTTGGATCAAGAAAAATCAGTTTGCAATATCCATTTTGATAAGATCCCTAAACCTGAACGAGAAGATTTTGATCCTAAAGATGTTTACAGGTCTCTAGCCATGATGCGAGATAAGCAGGCCGGTCAACAGAACGACTCGGAAGAGAACCAAGGGCCTGCACTCGTCGTTCGTGGCCCTGCCGAAAGAGACTCATCAGTTCATAGCTCGTCTCTCCAGTTCGAGCTTGCAAAACCACAAAAGAAAAGGCCACTACATCCCAGAAAGAAATCTGGTCTAAGGAGAAGTTTCTTACTTCACCGTTCTAACACTGCAGATGACGACGGTGACGTTATTTCTACGGAAAATGAGATCGAGCACTCTGACGAAGAGGCTAATGAACTTGAAAGAGCTCAATCCAATTTACAGCTTCCTTCATCAGATCAGAGCGGTGTCAAATATCAAAAAAGATCCAACACGCTCGATGTTCCAACAAAAAGAATCATAAGAATGGGCAAGTCTCCTACCTTTGAGAAGTTTGTCAAAAACAAACTTAGAAGACCAAGCATAAGGAGAAGAAGATTGTCCTCAAGTGTGATTGAGGACGAATCTGAGTACGACCCGACAGATTCAGATGAGGAGTTCTCTGATAACAGTTTGAGAAGACAAATGTCCACACAATATCTCTCTTGGAACCCAACAGTGGGAAGAAACTCTACATTTGTAAATCTGTCTGATCAGCAAAAGGAGGAACTTGGAGGTGTTGAATATAGAGCTATTAAATTACTCACAATCATTCTGACGTGTTATTACGTTGGATTCCACATTTTGGCATTTATGTTTCTGCTTCCATGGATTCTTAAAACTGTCAAATATCAATCATATGTTCGTGAGAGTGGTGTTTCTCTTACTTGGTGGGGATTTTTTACTGCTGCTTCTTCGTTTAATGACTTGGGATATACTTTAACACCAGATAGTATGATCTCTTTTAGAGACTCCTCTTTTGCTCTGCTTGTATTGAGTTTTTTTATCATTGTTGGCAACACTGGGTTTCCAATAATGTTGCGATTTATCATATGGGTTATGTTTAAGTGTTCCAAGGAATTATCATTGTTCAAAGAATCACTTGGTTTTCTCTTGGACCATCCTCGTCGTTGCTTTACACTCTTATTTCCATCAGCGCCAACATGGTGGTTGTTTTTTATTCTACTTGCAATGAATGCCATTGACATGATTCTCTTTATCATCCTTGACTTGAATGCACCAGCTGTTGAAGATCTCAGCGCTGGTCACAAAGTACTTGATGGCTTTTTCCAAGCTGTTAGTACCAGAACTGCTGGATTCGCATGTATTGATCTTTCCCAACTTCATCCTGCTGTCCAGGTGAGTTATATGGTGATGATGTATATCTCGGTCATGCCGTTGGCCATCTCAATTAGAAGAACCAATGTCTATGAAGAACAGTCGCTTGGTGTATACATGGGTAAAAATCACGAAGAAGGTGAAGAAACTGATGACAAGCTTAAGCCAACGTCATTTATCGGTGCCCACTTGAGAAAACAGCTATCTTTCGATTTATGGTTCGTTTTTTTAGGTTTGTTCATCATATGCATCGCAGAGGGTGGTCGGATCCAGGATACGAGTGAGCCATCCTTTAATATATTTCAGTGTATGTTTGAAGTTGTTTCTGCGTATGGTACCGTGGGAATGTCTCTTGGTTATCCTAACACTTACCCTTCTTTCTCAGGTCAGTTTACAGTTGTTTCTAAACTGGTTGTTATCGCTATGATGATTAGAGGTCGTCATAGAGGTCTACCATATTCTCTTGATCGTGCCATTATGTTACCGTCCGCAAAAATGGATAAAAGAGATAAATTCCAAGATATTCATGCTGGTCATCATCTCAGCCGTGCTGAGACTGCTGCGTCAATGGAAGACCCTGTCTTTGAATTTTTCAAGAGTGCAGCACCAAGAATTATCAGAGATAGGATGAAAAGGCCATCGTTTTTCTCTACGAAATCTAATGATAATTCAAAGTCACATAGACGAACAATGAGCAGTACTAGCAACCCTAGTACTTCGAATAACAATCATACTCCTCATATTCCTCATATTCCTCATGTTCCTCATGTTCCTCACATTTCCCATCATAACTTGGACCCTGAAGAAGCTGGTGACTACTTTTCCAGTAAAGGAGGTAACCTCCATCTGTTCAGAGATGTTCACTTTAATCACAGTAATGCCGGGCTTGAACATAATTTCAATGTTCCTCAAGATGAGCCTATTGCACCTACAGAATCCTACGAACTAACAAATATGGGGGTAGATGGTGGCGCCTTAAGAGTTGCCGAGACCGATGTCAACCACGAAGCCTTGGATATGGCTACAAGAAGAAACTCGCTTCAGACTCTGTGATTATTTCTGTTTTTAAGTCTTTGTTTTCTTGTCTGTTATCCTTGGGATTTGGGATGGGGTGAAGAATTTGTCTGGTTTGTTCTGCGTTTACTATTTATAGAATCTATACTCACAAATAATAGGTACATATTACTTGTGCTTTTTAATATTAATAGCTCTATCGAAACTAAGTTCACTTTAGCGCTAAGCAGATCATGGATCACAAATTCTACGTTATCTTCACTGTTAAATCCATCTTGTAGCTTTTCAATAATGCAAGGCTCTAAATAATCATTAGTTTACGTTTTCTTTAGGAGCCAATACATGCGACCCAACCTCCTGTAACCAAGACAACTCAATTGCACTGACATTCCGAGCATATCCTTTGGTAGTATAAACATAATCGTTGTACATTATGCAGTCCACCTTCTTGCCAAACACCAAGGATGATGGATGGATGGAGATTAATTGGCCAGATGTTGTAGTTCTGTACGATCTATCAGGCATTCCAATAGCAGTATTGGAAACATATCCAGAAAGGAATGCTTTAAGAACAGACGGAATATCGAACACGGTTGTTGATCCTTCCTCTTCCTCGAAAAGATGTTTATCCTTTGTGAGAGAGATCATGTATTGCCGAATCTGATTTCTTACTCTCATAACATTCTTAAATCCTCTGTATGACAGTGCAAGTTCCTTACACCACTGTTTTCTTTCCTGAGAGTTGTCAAATTGGATATAAAAATCCAACAGCTCTTTCATCATTAGTAGATCACCGTACTTGGCACCAAGAACGCACAGATTTCTTCTCTTTTCGTTCACTTCATCACGAAATTCAGATTGCGGATTAAGGATTAAGTTATCCACTGAAATACACGACACAATATCAACTGCAGCATTGATACAACCGGATTTGTGCGCCGTTAGTAATATTGCGGAGAGCTGTGGTTCCAAAGGAAGGATTGCCATTTGCACACCTAACTCTGTGATCTTCCCATTATCATCGAGAGCCTTTAAATGGTAAAGTTGCGTTAATGCAGATACCAACGATTCCTGCCCAGGATTCTCAAGCCACGACCAGTTGAGTATATCATCGACCTTCGCTCTCTTCAGCATTAATACAGGGGAAGTAACATTAGATCTTGAGATCTCCGGTTCTGTTTGAATAGGTAGTTTGGCATAATCGGCTTCTGTATAAAGTCTGAACGCCTTACCCTCTCTCTCACGACCTGCTCTACCAGCTCTTTGTGTTGCGGAAGCCATGGAAACTGGTGCAGTGAGCAAAGTAGAAAGGCCAAGCTGGTGTCTCCATACTTTTACTTTCCTCAATCCCGAGTCAATGACATATCTGACGCCAGGAACAGTAACAGAAGTTTCAGCAATATTAGTGGCCAAGATTACTTTTCTTTTCCGAGCCTTCAGTGGAACAAACACTTTAGCCTGATCTGCTGGTGGCAGAGAAGCGTACAGCGGTAGTGGAACTATGAGCGGTGCTTCTTTAGGCAACTCAGGTGCGATTCTTTCAAGGAGAGTAACACATTTATCAATTTCTTCTTGGCCTGGTAAGAAAACAAGAATATCACCTTCAAGTTCACCATTATTTACCTGCACAATGGCTTTAATAGCAGAGTCAACGACGTCTTCAGAAGGTTTGTCCATATAAAGCCTGTCAACTTTATACATACGACCTTCAACAAACAAAATCTCAGCGTTGTCATAAAATTTGGAAAACTTTTCGGCATCGAGAGTAGCAGACATGATGATCACTTTGAGGTCATCTCTCTTCGCTAATAGCTCCTTAAGGAACCCCATTAGTAAATCAGTAAGCACTGTTCTTTCGTGTGCCTCGTCAATAATCACAGTGGAATACTGCTTGAGATCTCTATCCGTCATGATCTCTCTGAGGAGCATACCATCTGTAAGATATTTTAGTTTAGTATAGTGTTTTGCCTTGTTGTCAAATCTAACAGAATAACCAACCGTTTCACCTAGTCTAGTTCCGACTTCTTCTGCGACTCTCGAAGCCAAATTAATAGCAGCGACTCTACGTGGTTGTGTAACTGCAATTCCCTTGTTGTTCAATGGCATAAGAAACTGCGGAATCTGGGTGGACTTACCGGAACCGGTCTCACCAATGAGAATACTGACTTTATTCTTTGAAAGATGCGATATGATCTGTTCCTTGGCTTTGTAAACAGGAAGGGTCTGCCTAACTTCAAGAAGTTCTCTCGCTCTAGTTTTGAGGCTCTCAGGGCTACTAAACCCGTTTTCCCGTGTTTCTCGCTCCTCTTCGTCATCACTAAAGAAAGTAACTATTTTGGTGGTTTGCTGTGTCCTTGACTTCTTTGTGCTTAGTTTCGTCTTCCTCCACTTGGACTGTGGTTTCTCTGTAGAGGTAGAAATGAGAGAATTAGGAGAGCCTGCTGCTACTGTCACTGCGGGCTCCGTGTGATCTTTCTTACCAGAGCCGTTGGCTACATCACCGTTCCCCAGGGCATCGGTCTGTATCTGTAAAAACTTTCCCTTTCTTCTTCTCCTTTTCTTCCCTGAAGAGTTATACTGAGAGTTCTCCGGTACTGCTTCTGCTGCAGTTTCGTTCCAAGGGGTCAGCTCTTCCCCTCCAAACTTGACATGGGGCTTCTGGTTATGATTTCTCGGCTCCATGATATGATCTTAAAGACTCGGGTAGTCAAATCCCGCTCCAATATGCCACTATATCCACCACCTTCTACAGTCTACTATACCGTCGTACTTTCTTTTGCGATGAGCTTGGAGGAAGAAAAAAAATGATGTGCGTGCACCATAACCTACACTAGCCACACTTATGTGGCGATTCATTGTTTGCCGCCTTAGTTAAGAAGGTGCACCGCCACATGTTTTGATTCCCGCGCCTGAAAGTGGTCCGTGATGCAAAATGGTCTTGGTGTCGTACAATACTTCGAAAGGCCGGTTTTCTATTATAGCCCTTTGAAACCGGCTATATATACATATTTTTTTTCGATTTCAGAGTTTTGCTATCCACTGCTGCGACTCACGCTAGCACTTCTGTTCCTACGTTTTGTCTTTCGTTTCCATCGTCTCTTTTCATCGTGTTCCTGACGACCGGGTTTGCTTCCCAGATCAACCACGATTCTTTGATCACCGAGATATTATTAAATACTAATGGCGTTTCGAATCCGCCCCGCAACGACCCTCACAGTGATTCTGGCTATAGCACTGGCATTCCAGATCATAGCGATCCTCACAGTGCCCATCACCAAAAGCTTGACACTTTGCACGTACGACGGCGTCAAGTTCGGTGTCTTCGGTCTTTGTACTTCTGACGGCTCCTGCACAAGGCCTCGCATTGGATATAGCTCCGACGATATCGAACATCTTGATGGTTTCTCCCTACCTTCTAACGCAAGGCATTCGGTCTCAAAACTTCTTATTGTACACCCTATTGCTGCGGGCTTTACATTTGTCTTGTTCGTTGGTGCTATTCTGCTACACTGGCATGGCCCTTCGTCATCATTAAAACTACTCTTTTTCCTTCTCCTCTGGTGCATGCCTTCGTTCCTGCTAACGCTTCTCTCTTTCCTTATGGACATTCTACTGTTTGTTCCTCATCTCGACTGGGGTGGATGGGTCATTCTGGCTTCAACGGTCCTTATTGCTCTTTCTGCTATTCTACTCTGTCTCATGAGAAGAACAGTATCTTCTAGAAAAGCCATCAAGAAGCACAACCTTACTTCCAATGATGGCAATAATGAATACGAGATGGAACCATTGAGTTACGCTTATGGAACGGTCGATGGTGGGTCCGATTACAAGGTAAGCACCAACTCCAATAATAATGACAATAACAGCGAAGAGAGAGCTCCGTTCGTTGAAGGTGATACGGCTTATAATGTGGACGAATCATTCCGCTATGATGATATTGGTAATATACCACATACCCAAGTTTTTGATTTGGTCAGAGACTCTAATAACCCAAGTGCACAGAGCCGTAATACTTACAGAACTACTGAACCACTCACTACACCCACATCGGCTTACAGAGGTTACAACTTTACACCAAGAACTTCTGCACTACTTCCGTTAGTCAATGACTCTCCAACATATGAAGATTCTCCTCAGTTCTTACTCAGGTCACCACAAACAAGTTCAGACATACTTCCAGAGCTTAACACTGCCGAATTTACACCAATATCATTCATGACTCCTCCACGAGCAGCGCCTTATCCAGCGGAGATTCCAATGGCTGCTTTGTCAGATATTCCGGATATTAGTAAGAATAAGGCTCCTTATCCACTCGATGGCAGTCTTACACCACGTATATCAAAACTTGCAGGACCACGTCCGATGCCCGAAACAGCCAGATCCACATTTAGTGAGACTGATATGATGCTTCCGACAGAACCACCCAAACAGCCGGTTGATGAATGGGGCTTTAAAGTAAGTGAGGATGAAGATGAGGATGAAGATGATGACTTTCCTATCCCGCCTTTGCGAATCAGCAGGATACGTGGTTCCTCCAGTGAACGTCTAAGTTCTAGTTCAAGCCTGTCAAACCCTGGAGTCGACAGAGAACCAACATTCAGAACTAGAATTGAAAAGAACTTAGATGCCCTCCAGCCAGCTATAGAACCCTCTGAGACTCATAATGAAACTAATGACAGCCTATCGAGACCACAACAGAGAGCTACAAGAAATATTGGCGAGCTATCTTATGATGAACACATTTTGTTTGATCGTACGCCTGAAAGGTCTGCTGATGATAGAGTATTTGGGAAGCAAGCAGATGATATGCTCCCAGTACAAGAGCAGAACAACTTAGGGTTATCAACTCAACCATCACGGAACTTTTCTGGTGCCATCGCAGATGACGCATCTTCTGCGTATTCGTCTCGTATTCCATCCACAATCAACACCCCAGTTGACAGCCAACCTCGCCGCCTACCTAGTCTTCTCCAGAGATCGCATATTTCCGAAGTTGATTCTCGTTCATCAGCCATCATACAAGCCATCGGTACCCATCCAGCCATCACTGAATCAGAAGTGACGCTAGACGACTACCCATTTCCAGATCCGAACGAACGTCGCGTAACCCCTGCACCATCATTCTCTAACGTGTCCATTGGTTCCTCAACGTTTACATCTGTGTCTCAACGTGGCATCAACCCAAAGTACTTTGAGAAAAACCCAGAGGAGTATGTTGCGTATATTCAACGTCAAAACGTAACACAGAGAAACAGCACAAACTTCACTTCTCAGAGAATCCCACGCCAGATGGATACAGATATTGTCTTCTCCTCCAATCCGGACTTCGCTATTGGTGGGAACTCGAACAGTACCAAATATCAAGGAAGGAGATAGTTAGTTAGTTCCTCTTTTGTATTTGTTATAATCCTTAGTATCTTAGGGTAATTTTACTCGTTAGAAGTTACTTCTTATAGATCGATGTATCCTATTCTACTCTTTGCCATATTTACAATTCACGCCTTTCGCTCAAGCACCTCACTGAACTCATGATGCGAGGCTAAATCTCTTCCTGGTCGACAATTATTCAAACTTTCAATCAGGTTACCATCATTAGCCAGCTGTTTCCAAGCCGCCTTTGTCTCTTGAGTGATATCAATCTCCTCAAGCAAGACCCTGGCAAGTATGAAGCTTCCAGTCTTGATCGACTCTTCAATAATAAACTTCTTTGTTTCAACTCCCCATTCTGTATGTCTAGCCATTCTTTTCAAAATACCTATCTTCATCGGCATGATGGCACTTCCGTGTGTGCCTTGCATACCAGGACTTCCTACTGACATTAGTCTTAAGCAATCACAGACCTTTGGTTCCAAGTATTTCATAACGGGTTCGAGTTTGGACGAAGAGTACTTCTTCTCTAAAATATCCAACACACTGCTGACTTCATTGATTGTGTATGAAATAGAGAGTAGGTACTCAGCGCAACGTCCGTCCAGAGTGGTATATATGACATCGTCAAGGCCATCTAGCTTCGCAAAAACGTCTGGCTTGTTGACAATTAGTTTGAGGTATCTTGCGAATACATCTGGAGTAGGGGAGTAACCGGCATCACAGAGTTCCTTAATGATAGCGTACGATTGGGCCGTCTTCTTGTAGAAGATGAGTGATGACAGGAAAGAAACCTTCCACTCCATGGAGTTCGATAGCTGCGGGTATGTCGCTGTGAGTGTCTCGTAGAGATCCTCGAGTTGATTAGCAAAATGTTTCTTTTTCGAAACACCATGTCTTGTACATCTCTGTCTCAGTGCGTTGAACACATTCTGTGTGATTTTGGCATTGTCTGCTTTAATGAGGTATTCTTCCACCGCAGAAAAAAACGCTTGCGCAGTGGAGGTGGTAAGATATGTAGAAATAAGGAATACAACTTTGTCCTTATTAATGATCTGTTTGCCTTGGGAATTAACCATCTGCAAGGAAATGACGTTAGAGAGTGATTCGGGTGTAATTCCGTCCGCCAACTTCGAGGAGATGAGGTGTTTGATATTCTCGTCAATCGATTCCAACGTAATATCGGAGAACGATACCGCTATCTGTTCGAGCTTAAATAAGTCAGTCCTCATCGATTTCCCAAACTTAAGAGCTTCCTTACTGCTCTTGAATTCCAAATCCGTTGAGATTATCTTCTTGCCATTGGATAGCTCTAGCTCGCTCGTCAAGGGTTGAGGCGGTTTCCTCCACCTGCTGGCAAGCACAAGGTTAAACGTCTCGGAAGAAACCAAAAAAGGGTGTATCGGCCTAATTGTAGATTTCACTACCAGAGGCTTCGATTCCGACCTCACAGGCTTGAAAAATTGTGAAACGTTCACAGCGTTTGGGAGCATGTCGGTCGTTGTGGTCTTTGCGGTGTTGGAAAAGAAGTTGAGCGATGCTGTCGTCTTCACGATATGCACTGCTGTTTCAGCGGCTTGTTTCGTTCCCATTCTTGTTACGTGAGGTATATACGTGTCTCTGAGACTATTGAGAATGAATTTGGTTTCTCGTTTCTTTTGCAGATTTCGAAACACTCTACTCGTCTCCAACTCTGGGTGTAAGGTTGTCTCCATCGATGAATGTCTTCACACTCCGCGATGGCCCGGAGTGTGCGTTATGTGCCCTGCATAAGAACATGGGTATAAAGCTGGGTTTTCTTTCTCGTTAAACCTCTGAATTACGATGTCATGGCATATGAAAGTCTTTGTTTGCATTTATTTTGGTGTGCAAATGTCAAATTGAAAGGTTTGATAAGGAAATTTATTATATAACTGCTGTTTAGAGCTTTTTTTTATTTTAATTAGATTATCACAGCTAAAAAAAGAGTGATATTCTCGGAAATTGATTATCGAAAACACTGTAACTACAGAATACCAAGCAAAACAAAGAATAAAAAAACTATACAATATCGTATTTTCACCTAGTTCAATCATCATTACGATAAATAAGGCCCTAAGTGTACAATTCACTAAATTGCAGGTTTAAAGCTGTTTTAACTTCTATAATGTGGTGTACGGATGTTAGAATCAACTTCACACCCATACACCCACACAGGCCCTTTTTCACGATGAGATGGCCTCTTAGCATAATATTCGACCTTTTCGAAGTTCCCCTTCAACCATAAGGGACTTTATTTTTACTATGGATGAGGTTAAGGAGAGAGTGCAGCAGACTGTGGATAGTCTTTTGGAGAAGAAAGCACTTCTTGAACACCACAAGAAACAGTACATCGATTTGAAGTTCAAGCTCTTTGATTACGAACAGTACGGTCCCGAGGACCATCCTGAAATCCAAGTGCAGGTGACATCAAAGGCTAAAGTAAAGGCCCGAGTCATTGATCCAAAACAGATCCTTGTGTTTTTAGGGTGCGAGTACTTTGTGGAAAGAAACCCTTCAGAGGCGTTAAGGTTGGTGGAGAGCAAACTGATGTACCTCCAACAAGCCATTAGTGAGTTTGAACAGAAGATCAAGGACGCTAAAAAGACTATCTCCAACCTTGATGAATTTGTCAAGTTGCAGGATAAAGATATTACAGATAAATCTACTTTGAAGGAGGTCAAAGGCGAATCGAGTGGCGTTGAACTCAATGAGGAGAGTTTACCCTTCATGGATATCAGAGAGGAACTCGATGAGAATGGTAATGTTATAAGTGGTACAGTAAACCCACAAGACCATGACAAATTAAAGAAATTTGGACAAGATCATGGTATCTCCATCAAGGATGAGAATGACGAACTTCAGGATCTCCTGAGAGACATGGAGATTGCAACGAAGACCAACAAGAACACTGTAAAGATTGAAGAGACTACAGATATCCCAGAGAAACTTCCAGTTGCCCATGAACAATCTGAAGAAGATCAATTTTCAGGAAATAATGCTGTAGAGAATGCTGTTGAAGAAGCAATTTTTGAAAATGACTCTGAGTCGTCAAATTCTACTTCAAAGCCCACGGAAACTGTTTCCAACGGTGACTTCTTCGACCTCTGGAGAGAGATGGGTATTATCAAAAAAAAGGCCGAAATTCAACTGCAGTATACACAAACAGAAAATTCTTCTGTTATAGAAATGCAGAATCTAGATTCTCAAGAAACGAAACCAGACTTCACAGCTTATGGCCCAGATTTGCCAGCTATCGACCAAGACGATATCCTTCAACTGCAGGTGATAGCTGATGAGGTGGAAGAAGAAGGCTATGAGTATGGATTTGATCAAGATGACTCCGACCAAGATGATGAGGACGATGATGACTGGGACTTTACGCGTGGTGGAGGAAACCTTGTTCCAGACTCATACAAAGCGTTATTCGAAAAGGAACTCGAGAGAGTTCGAACAGAAAGAAAGGCTTTCCAAAAGGATAATACCATCATGGAGAGTAATTTCAATAACTCAAATACCACTAACGTATTGAATGAAGATGCAAGTCGCCCAAAACAGAAAAAGTCTGTCTCTTTTGCTCCCGAGTTACAGATTAAAGAGATCGAAAACATCTCTGAACAGTTGAAGGAAGTTGAATCTGTTAAGGTTTCGAAGTTCAAACAAATGAGAAATGGATCCAAATTCACCTCTCAAAATCTTAATAGAGAGGGCTTTGATAAAGCATTAAGTGATATTGTTGAGAATGAGCAAGTTGTGGTCGATATTGTCGATAATACTCCAGTTTTAGACCACATCTTAGAAGCATCTAAAGCTACCAAAAGACTCTCTAAATTCAAGTCCTCGTTGTCATCTTTAAAAGAATCCAATCCAAGGATATCTCTGTCGAAGAAGCTGGATTCACGAGAGCAAAAGAGGGGGTTTCGATCCGATAGCTCGGCATCTGAGGTAGCACCAAGAGTTCCATATGCTACAATTCCTGTTCCAGTGAACGAATTCGAACCAAGCAGTGAAGACGTTTACGAAAGCATCAAAGCGTACGCGTTGAATGACGAAGATGATGAGAATGATTCAGGAATTCTAAATACCTTTACTGAGAATATGGCTGTTTATAACCCCGATTTTGATGAAGAGAACGACATATCGGGAGAAGAAGCCGATGACGACGATGAACTCATTATGTCTGAGAATATTGTTGAGAATGACGAGGTTGATGATCCTTCATACTTTATTGACGAAAACATCCTGACTAATGAGTACCATATACTAAGACAAAAGATGATTGAAAAGTATGGGGAGAAACAAGAGACTAGGAATGAGAGGATAATTGTGAAAGAGATGGAGGGTCAGGAATTGGAACCGATTGACGAACATGGGAACCCCATAAAAGTTAGTAGGTTTAAACGCGGTTTTACGAGATGATTTCACATACGATTTCTTAGCATTCAATAGAAGTTTTTCTATTATCTTCCCAATAGATATCATATAAGTCATAAAACAGAATAATGTACACCACATAAAATCATGAAACAAAACTAGTGGATCAATAAGAGGTACATAAAACACAAATCATTAATCGAGAGATAATCATCCAAAGAAACAATACCAAGGAAAACTAAAACACTTCACTTGATCTTTTCCAGATAGTTGTAGGGAGCAAGACCAACACTACCGTTTACCATTCTCTCACACTCCCACCACCCATCTTCCTGTTCATGAACAACAAGTAGAACATCACCTTCTTTAAAAGTCAATTCCCCTTCTATAGTAGCAGTGAAATCGAACACAGCTTTGGCATGTTTGATCACTCTTCTTCCATCCCTTGTCATAGTTGGTAGCGCAGAACTGGCCATTTGGGCTTGAAGGTTAATGGAAGACTTACTCATAGATCTTATGCCGGCATGGAATGAAGAATGTTTCATTGCCTTCTGCATTTCATGGTTCTTTTGGCTTCTCTCATAACTTTCAAAATCGGCAATCATGGATTTCGGCCGGATGGTAGTACCTGTGGTACGCTGACTCGACATCGAGCTGGTGAAATCATCGTTGTATGATATTTTTCCGTCACTTTTCATCGAGCCACTCTTGCTTAGAGCTTCCTTCAATTTGTTCATATCGCCATTACCACCATGCTTAAGATCCTCAAGCGTAGCTCTCAATGGGTCCTCGTTTGGTGGGATGACAAAATCTTGTGTCTTCTTTGTAGGACTCTGCTCCAGCACAAAAGAGCGTCTATTGTTTGTGTTTGTGTTTGTGTTTGTGTTACTGTTACCTCTTCTCATAAATGAATCACCCATCTCAGAATTTCTTGACCGACGACGCATTGGCGAGTTCCAGGTCTTTGCCATTCGTGCCTCGCTACCCACGCTCTCTGCAAAGGAAGAAATGGACGTTGGATTTGAGTAGGAGCTTTCTTCTCTATGAAGTGAGATCCCGTTAGAAGAAGGATTCGAGATGGAAGTCTGACCGTCATCTGATGGGGGTGGTCTTCTTTGCAGGTTGTTACGTGGCTTCATGTGGGATTCAAGGGTTTGAAGTTGACTGATTTCCAACAGTGGTTCATCCATGTGTTGGTGTTGTAGAATTGGTGCGGTTTGACGGCTTTGCTTATTTGGGATTTTACCTCTACCGTTTGGCAATACCTGAGAGACGAGGGTTCCTTGAGAACTCGTTCTTGTCTTACTCTTGCTGTCTTCGAGAATAGTAGCCTTTCCGTTTTCTTCACTCTCTCCTTTGAGATAATCAATGAATCCTGGGGCTGAGTATATTTGGGTTCCGGTTCCGAACTTCTTAGCAAACAAGTTGATCTCCCCCTTAGCATCACATTCCTCTAGTCCCTTTCTGACGTTTTCACATGCCGCATCGTCGTTGACACAAGAGGAAGAAACAGCATTAGTGTATTCCCATAAATTGGAAACCAGGAATTCGATTCTTTCATGTTCAAGGGCCTCCAGCTTCACACTAGAGATACCCCATTCATTAATCCAAGTATTGTAAATCTCTTGGAGATTTTGTACGCTAATCTGATACTCCTGTCTGATTTCTGCCACAATGGTTTGCTGTCTGTATATTTTCTCACGGTTCTTATCGAGCTCTCTCCCAAGAAGCAAACTCTCCTGTGCCATGTATGTGTTCAGTTTGGTAGCCTCAACCTGATACCTTGCCCTTAGTTTATTCACCTGGATCTCCTGAACCTGTTTCGACTTTCGGATCTTTTCAACGGAGTGCTCCACGGGCTTACGTCTTCCAATGAAGCTCGACAGGAATGAGTCCAATTTAGCAATAGAGTCAGAGTGCATTTTCTTCGATTGATTCAGGTGAGATCTGGCTATGTTCTCTGTTTCGTTTCTTAGAATCTCAAATGCCTCACGCAGATGGCCTGTTTCGAAAGTACCACAAGTCTTCTTGGAAATGGCGTTCAGACGCCGAGCATACTCCTCTTCGAGGGCAGCACGCTCTTTGTAGAAGGAGAGAAGTTCTTCGCATGTTTGCGAGGCCTGGTTCATGCGGTTGATAACCACTTCTGAGCCTCGCTCACCCTGGCCCTATAGACAATGGGATCTCGTTAGTTACTCATTCTAATACAAGAAGACACATACCCTCTCTCTCACTCTGAGGGGACTAAATACCACTTACCCAGAAACTGCTGTTGAAAGGTGTCACTGTTGCCATAGCTGAAGTGTTTTGCCAACTAATTCCAAAAGCCTTAAGATCCACAAGAATGAAAAAAAAAGTGTTCTTCTGTTTACGCTTGTCCCTTTGCTGTGTTGATATTCCTTGTGTTCGAGATTTGGGGGAGCGACTTAATGCGTGCTCCGAGAACCACCTGTTTACGTTTTACCCGATTAGGCAATGAGATGCCACACGATCACGTGACTGAATGAATATGGTCACGTGATCTACAGACAGTGTGGTTTGCGCACGCTGTTCGGCCTCCACAGGTTTGAGTGAGCTCCTTTATCACCAAGCCTCAGAGTGGATGGGGAGGCAAAGCACTCAACCGCCGGTAAGACGACGTGGACAGGCGGCTACGCTACTTCCCTTTCCCTCTAGTGCGGTACAGCTAGCTCTAACTTCTATTGTGCGATGTCCTGGTTCTCTTCTAGCGTCTCCATTGACGCTCAAGTCGAGCGTGCTACCGATGAGAGTATTCCATTTGGTGAGACGGACTTAGCCACTTCTCTTGAAATTACAGACCTTATCAGAAGCAAACAAGTTGGCGCCAAGGATGCAATGCGATCATTGAAGAAACGACTGACGGCAACTAAGAACCCGAACACCCAGACTGCCACGCTTCACTTGATTGATACATGCGTGAAGAACGGTGGCGCTCACTTCATTGTTGAGATAGTGTCCCGCGAGTTCATTGATACCTTAGTGTCATTGATCCACGACGACAAAACTAATGAAAATGTTCGGGACTTGTCATTAGACATGATCCAGGCTTGGGCTTTGGCTTTTGAAAAGAATAGCCAACTGACCACCCACCTTAACTACATCAGTTCGACTTTCCAGCGTTTGAAGGCCGATGGCTACACCTTCCCAGAGGTTGGTACGCCAATTGCATCTACTCTTTTCGACTCGAGTGCACCACCTGAATGGGAGGACTCGGATGCTTGCATGATTTGCTCTACGCTGTTCTCTATGCTCAATAGAAAGCACCACTGTAGAAATTGTGGTGGCGTTTACTGCCAAATACATTCTTCCAAGTATATCCCACTTCCGGAGCTCGGAATAACTGATATTGTGAGAGTATGTGATTCGTGCTACGATGATATCCATCACAGGAAGAAAAACAGTAAATCCAAGAAACATCGCCGTTCAAAACACCAGAAGGATGTGTCACGCGCGAGGGCCCGCTATGACAGCGATGACGATGAGGACTTGAAGATGGCCCTAAAACTAAGCTTGCAAGAATCCCAAGCTATGCAACAGCCTCCACCTGTTCCAAAACAGGCCGATATTGTTTCTGCTTCTGCTGCTGATGAAGATGAAGATGATGAGATGAAGGCTGCCATCGCTGCCAGTTTAAGAGAATTTGAACAGGAAAAGCAGAGAAATCAATCCACTCAACTCCCACAACTCCCACAGCAACAGCAACAACAATCGCAACAACAACAGCAGCAAACTGCCCATGGCAACAGTCCATATGCCCGTCTTCTTCCACAATCCACATTCACGCCACCCGCATATGAAGTCCCGCAAGTAATGTCACAACCTCCACAGTATCAACAGCAGGCTGCGCCACCTCAAAAGGCAACTCCTCCAGTGAATGATGACATTATCTCTTCACAAGAAGAGGCTAGTATCAACCAATTCGCTTCCAAGGTTCAAGAGTTGCAAAGAACTCAAGGATATGCGATAGAAAATCCGGAGTTGACTAATTTGTATCGAAAAGCCATCCCATTGACACCAAAGCTCTCCAGTGACATGAATACTTCGTTTTCCAAATATGATCAGTTGATCGACATGAACACTAAGATTGATCAAATTATGAGACTTTACAATAGTCTGCTAGACAGAAGAATTGAGCGTGAAACTCAGCAGAGACAGCAATACATGCAGCAACAGCAACAGCAACAGCAACAGCAACAGCAACAGCAACAGCAACAGCAA